>OZ059808.1:8723356-9930716 GCA_964057025.1 Standfussiana lucernea | reverse complement strand
ATGTTTTCTTTTATTTGTAATAAATAAATAGTATTTTAAGATCACAATTATATCTGTTTCATTTCCATTCCTGATTGATGACAAAGTCACGGTGCATCAATACAATCATGTTTTGATCCAGGCTGATATTTGCTAATTTTTTCAGAATATTGTAATTATTTATATTAAATTAAATAATGACGAAAAAATAAAACATGAAAACAAAATCCAGACCGGAACAAATACTTATTGTATGTTCCGTGCGGGAATCGAACCCGCGACACTAATTTGGCGCAATTAGTCGCAGCTAGCAACACGCTTATAACCTAATACTTACCATTGTGATGCATCAAGACGAGTTCATAACCAATGCGCC
This sequence comes from Standfussiana lucernea, assembly GCA_964057025.1. Taxonomy (NCBI): domain Eukaryota; kingdom Metazoa; phylum Arthropoda; class Insecta; order Lepidoptera; family Noctuidae; genus Standfussiana; species Standfussiana lucernea. The sequence goes on along the minus strand of OZ059808.1, from coordinate 9,930,361 downwards.
AAACGTGTCGTCGAAAATGTGATAAAATATTGGATTGCTTTGAAGAAGCACGCGCGGTGCAGAATTTGACACCGAACAGGTGCTCGGGCGCAAGCTTGAACATGTTGAAACATGAAATTGAATCACAGCATAATGCTTTATGGAGTCTAATTGCATATTATTGAGTAACATCCATCATTAGACAGTCAGCCGGAGCGGTCATATCACATCGAGTAAAAACGAAACGAAATTGTAAGTATTGTACAAGTACCCATCTACTTATAAGATTATTTCATCATGTTTTTTTATGTAATTTAGTTAATTATTATTTTGTTTGTTTCAGATCGTTGACAATGTGTGATTCTCCAGATATTATCGACTTCTCACAATACGCTCAAGGTTATCCGACTCCGAGTTTAAGTTGGCATATCCCTGAACAACAAAGACCTGTCAACAAGGAGCCTAGAGCAAGACAAGACTACGAACCTGCCAGCAAGAAGCCTAGAACAAGACGGGAGTGTCTAAAACAGAAGCCATATCTGCATACAAGTCAATCATTCCTGATAAACAATGAGAAGAAAAAAGGTTTACGACTGATCCAGGTACAAGTGTTGGATATCAGTGAACAACAAGAACCTGCAAGTGATAATCAGGACATGGTAATGTTAAGTGTGCAGTATGTAGTGACTGAATCAGTGGATCATGTTATGGATGAGACGCAATCGTTAATTAATAAAATATCAAAAAAACTTTGTGGAGATAGATGTTATTATTAACTGGTGTCATTATTTTGTACGTACCTACTTTATAAGTTGTTGTGTAAAATTTGCAGTAATAAGTAATAATAAATTATGTAAGTAATCTACTAGTTATTTGGGTATATTAATATTAGGAATGTATACCATTTATTTGCTTTCTTATTCTTTAGTGTTTTGAATGTATAAAATGTTAAATATGAAATAATTATATATGTTTTACTGCAATTAACTCTTTGTATTTTATCTTGTACTTATTATTTTTGGGTAGGTAGTTATAATTAGATTGTAATAATTGCAAATAATGTAAAAAAGTAAATAAAAATATATTCTTTCATAATTTAATTTACGTTTTTTTATTACTTATTAATACTCGAACTCTAAATTAGCTCTAGTGTGATGTATAATTGTAGGTTATTTGCTTTCAGTATTTTTATAATTAAATTTAAATTTTACATGTTATAATTATATCATGTTACTGCAGCTAATTTAAAGTTTGTTATGTAGGTTACCCTGATTATACTAAATAAAACACTCATAAGTAGATAGACATTTTTTATTAACTGTTCAACACAATAATAATTAAAATAAATTAAATACAGACATGTTATTATCAAAATACCATTTCCTTATACAGATAGCATTATTCAACGCACAATTCATTTTATGATTCACACAATTAAAATCAATTTTATTTTTACAAAACCTTCTTTTTAATTCTGAAAAATTAGGGCATCCCTTCTCACCTATGTCGATAACTTCACAGTTTGCACATAACTCTTTAATCCATTTAATCTTTTCCAAACCCTTTGTGATAATTTTTTTATTTTCTAAGAATGGTAAAATTACACGTTGAAACTCTTTGTAGTCTATGTAACCCTCGCTCCAGTAAATTCCTCGATTTCTTTCTAACCACCTCACCTGCTTTTTTTCTTCTTGTGTTAGGTAATGGAATGAATATGGTGGTTTTACCAAGAACGTCTGTGTATGATCCTGACTCGCAATGGCCAATTCTTTGACAATAAAATTATTTATAGAATCTTTAAATCCTTGGAGTTCCACTATAATGGTATCCGCCTTCATGATATCTTCTTGACAATGCTGCTTAAGGGTTTGTATTCAACAATGCAATCGTTCAGAATGAGACAGTATGCTGAAGTTTTATCTGGTATCTCTGAATCACTCTCAATTTCTACTCTCACATCCACAACCGGACCTGTCTTTAGATTATCCGCTTGTCTAGAACAATCAATGACAAACAGCGGTGCTAAATCTCTAAACTGTTTTTCGCTTAATATGGGCTCCGGACGACGTCCATAATACGACTGTTGGAATCTGGTGTATTGCTCGTATAATAAAGCGATTCTGTTATTAGCAAAACTCACATTTAGGTTTTCATACGGAAAATAAGTTGAATTGAGGTACACTCTAACGTTTCGAACATGACAGTGATCGAATTGAGACATGTCTGAACTTGCATTGCTTTTCCTATTTGACTGTAGCCCGATAATAACGTATCTTGGTTTTTCTATTTGAGATGAAGTTTTGATAGACCAAGTATGTTTTGTAGTTTTAGGCAAAGCTGGATATTCGTACAGATCCCAATTTCTATATATCATTTGAAGTGGGCGATCTTTTTCTAATACTTTTAACAAACCAATTTTTTCTTTGTCTGATACTTTAACATGCGGTACGCGCCATATGATTTTATTAATCTGAACATCATCCACTACTTCGCCAGTATTCAGTTTTACAGCGTTCAAATTAGTATTACTTCGTAACAATATCAGTTCATGTCTACTATTTATCACGACTTTTTTAAAATCTTCAGCAAAACCGAGGAGGTTACAAAGTGGTATTGAAGCAGAAAATCTTCCTCCATCAATATTTTTTATACCATCAATATTCCAGCCCCAAGCATTAGACATTTTTGATTCACTTTCGTTCATTGAAATTAGTGATTTCATGGTTGTTGTTATACCTGCATTTTTTATTTTGTCAATCTCCACTCCATTTAGCTCATACCTAATGTCTTGGAACAAGTAGAGTAGAGCATTGTTCGTGAAATTGACACTAGTAGCTTTGTCCTTCGTATCTTTTTTGGTAACGTTAACAGTTCCTTCCAAATATAGGGTGCTAGCTGATGGTAATATGTACAAGTCCTGTTGGTTGATAGATATGCGGATTTCATCGTTCCTGTTAAAACTCGTTACATAGGGTTTGTAGGAATGAAATTCGATTCCTTCTATAGTAGTATCGCAAGTAGGAGCGGATAAAACGTCTAAGATATTCATTTTAGCAATCCAATTGCTCTAAGGAATGCTTTATTGTCTTTAGTTAATTTTATTTTCTTCTTAGATAGAGGTCTTATTTGATAGGTAGCTCGAGCAGAACTGATATTCTTAACTTGTTGAGACACATTTTTATTGTAATCAATCATTTTTTTCTTCTAAGATGCAGATACACCTGCACTTCTTCACCACGTAAATTGATTAATCGTTTGTTTATATCTAACAACCTGATATGTATGCAGCTTATGTTGTTTTGATTGATTGGAAAGTATATTGCGTTCTTCGGGATTTCTATGATCCTGTATCCAGGTGGCACATTAAGTGCAAATTCGTGAATAATATGACTGGGTTCACCGTTTACATAGGAACCGCTTACAATATCACATTCAATCCTGACTACGGTCGTAGGTAGAATGTTGACTGGAGACTGTGACACATGCCATTTATTTGCTTTCAAGATTTGTTTATTAAATCCTAATAGTCTTCTAAAAGAGTCTTCTTTGATAAAATTAATGTCTTTTGTACAAAATATTGTAGTTTTTAATGTATTATTATTGCACCGTAGTTTGATAGCTGCATCTTTTATTTCGGATTTTAAATAATCGCTGACATCTTGTAATTCATAAGTGCCTTCCGGTATTTCAATAACTTCATTAATGCCATAATAGAACTTATTATTACTTTTATCAATGTTTGGAATAGAATTAAATGTTGAAAAGTGCAATAATGCACACTCATATTCTCCATCTAGTTGCAACGTATTAGGATAGTATGTAGTTAACACTGACGAGTCTCCAGTTATCGACAAAGTGAGTGACATCTTGCAAATGATTGAAATGAAAGAAAAGTATATATTTTATATTACATTTTTATTCCAAAAACTCCACAAATAATTTAAACATAAATGACCACAATTGACTGCGTTAAATTTTTGATATCTTGTGTAGTTATAAAACACATTACAATTTTTGAAATATTGCATCAATTCCATGGGAGGTTTTAAATTTCCATAGCTATCAAAGTATTCACAGTGATTGTATACTTTAGCATAAGCTACCCAATGCGTTCCTTCGTTCTTAGAATTGTCTAAGTTAACGATACCACATTCAATGCGTTTCGGCTTCCGAGGTAGTTGATCCTTCATGTAGATCCCACGAAAATATGGGATGTCTCTTGAATAATTTCGGATGTCTACATTAGTTAGAGGTCGATTGGGTAGCATATTTTTCAGTTTTTTGAAGATGTTATAAACAATCCTTTACCACTTTTATACGGCTTAATGTATAAACCCTTGCCCAACACTAAAGCCTCCATAGCTTTATTATGTCGTTCTGTTTCTTGTAAATTTTGTTTGTTTGCTTTGTAATCATTGACGGTTTTTGCAATGCCAGCTGCACCCCCAGCTAAAGTTCCTAAAGCAGATAAACCAGCAAAAATTGGAATTAAAGGCAAAACTCCCCCAGTCTTTGGTATGGGTATTACTCGGGGTACTCGAATTCGATGATGAATGTTTGGAAATAACTTTTTTGCGGCTAAGTAAGCTGCTTTTATTAAAGTCTTACTATCTTTGCATTTGAGTTTCTTAATTTTCGATTTTATTTTTGAAACTAAGCTTTTAAATGATTTAATGCCGGATCCAGACTTTAATTTCGCTTTCATAACTTTGTTAACTAGCCAAGAGCTTAGTTTTTCACCTTTCCCTGCATCTTTTGATTTAAGTCTTTGTTTAGCCATGTTGAGTAGTTCTAAATCGGCTTTGTGACGATTTGATAAGTCTGTATGGTTTGTATACGCAATATCGTGTTGCATGCAAGCTTCGTCTAGCTTATTTACACCTCGGTCACCTCGCGCTAAGCGTTTGTGAAGTTTGGTTCCTGGTCCGCAATAATTGTATCCTGGCAAATGAACTTCGAATGGTAGATTATTAATTATGCCGTTAACTAGTCCACCCCCTTGCATTATTCAAATTATAATGATCGGATTTCAAATGAAAAATGGTTATATAATATCTTAGTCCATTATTGCAGCTTTTTCAATCCAACTGTTTTCTGCACTGTTCAGACCTAACCATTTAACATACAATTTATTTCCTTTCTTTTTCAAAACCTTTTCTATCAAATATACATCAGGATAAATAGATCTTTGCAGTTCTTGTTCGTAAAAAGCTCCTAATATGTCTTGCTTTCGTCGATCTTCTATGTGATATGTTACTGGTAAGGTTTTATTTACCTTTTTTATAATAAATAATTCAGTCGACCAATTAGGAGTATAACCTTTCTCAAAATTATGTTTGTATTTACTTATACGGACACAATCACCAACTTTGAATTTAGGCTTCCACGGAACTAAATCATGTTTGTTTATTTTTTTAATATTTTCTTTGATTACTTGTTCATTACTTTTATTTACATCTACTGGTTTAAATTGAATAGTGCGATGTTTTGTGTTGTTATATCTCTTCAATGTATCTTCCAATGGTAGATCTAACCATTTATAGTTTCCATTGAGACTAAAATATTTATATAATTTATTTTTTACAGTTCTAATCAGTCTCTCTACAATTGATGCTTTTTTAGTAGAAAACGATGAGTAATGGTTAATGTTATGCTTTTTCATAAGCGTTTGAAAAGTGATGTTATAAAATTCGGTCCCCATGTCAGTTTGCAAGTTAACCGGATTATTACGACTGCTAAGCAGTATATGTTCGAATGCACGAGTAACATCAAATTTATTTTTTGATTTTAACGGTTCAGCCCAGGCATACTTTGAGAAGCAGTCAATCACCACTAAGATGAAATTGTAACCTCTGTTATACTTTTTTAGGTTTTGCATGTCCATCAAGTCTGCTTGCCATAAGTCGTTGATTCCTTTCAAAATAACAGAACGTCGAAGGAAATTTCTCCGTACCCCTTTGTGTATTTCATTCACAATTTGCTGTTTTGTCATTACGAAGTTTTTTGAAGTAATTTATCTACCACTGCTTTAGTATAAAACTTATCTTGCAAATGAGTTGAAACCTCAGGTATCCTTGCTTTTAAAGTAGCTTGAACTGTATCCTTTGCATCTTTTATGATTTGTGAACGTAATGTACCAATCAAATTATTAAGTTCTTTCAACATTTTTGCATTCAATCGATCTATATAATCCTTGTTTACAACTAGATTATTTAATTCTTTTATGGTATTAGCATTCAATAGATCTACATAATCCTTGTTCACAGCATCGTCTGCTTCTACTGGAGATCTAATTCCTCTCAGTCTTGATGTTTTTAAATCAAAATCTCCGTTTTCTGATTTTACCAGTGCATTCTCATTAAACTCAAATAACTCTGATAAACGCATTCTTTTGTGAATGTAGTGTCCAAATTTGTCTACGTTCATGTTTAAGGTGTGTTGTTTTGAGAGGATGATAGTAAAATAAACACATTTTTAAATACTTATTTATTTATAACTTTACTTTCACGTAATTCTTCAATGATAGATATAATTTCATTATCTAATCCTGTGTTGCCAGCATCTCTAGACGCAATCAATAATTTCAACCTTTCCACTAATTCGTTAGGATCATCCCAGTACACTAAGTCTACGTTTTTTCTCCACCTTTTTATCAACGGTAGACCTTTTCCCTGAATTGTCTTCTTCAGTTGAAAAAGAGGTTTAATAACTTGCAAATATTTTTGTCCTTTGTTACTTTTTATTGGTTTACTTGGTTCATAGTCTCGACGATGTGCATTTGTATCAAGTAGCATCGATTTATAATTTTGCATATCACTATCTGTAACCAAACTTAGGTCTACATCTTTCTTAAGCAACAACTGTTTTAAACCAGGTGTATTTCGGTATTTACGTCCAACCACCGTGATGTATTGATCGTTGATCGTTATGCAAGCAGAACCTAACATCAGTTTCCCGTGGTCTGCTCTAACCCCAAATGGAATATCTACCAACGCTTCTGAAGATACTGACCAGGATGACGTATCATAGTCTTGATTCCTTTCAACTACTGATTCATATGAAGAGTTACTGTTGATATCGGATTCATATTTGTCTTCATCACCATTATTATCATTGCTTCCTGCACTACCAGTTTCGTTAGTAAACGGACCATCAGCAAAATCTTCACTAGCACGCAGGGGAGGAGTTTGCTTACTAGCATTAGCAATTAGGTTGAGAGGTTCTGTTACAGGTTTGAAAACAGATTCCAGTGCTTGTTTATTGTTAATCTCAGCATCTCTCATTTTTCGTATTTTTATCTTCACAGCTTCTGCCGCATCAACAATTTGTCGTTTTAATGATTTTTCCATATTAATAAAATAGGTCGTAATTGATTTAGCGTTGTAGGGTGAATAATAATGGCAGGCAGGTAATAACCTTATATATGCATTCGTGTTATTAGTCAAAGACTACAAACGTGTCAAATTGACTTCTATAACATCCTTTGTTTTTGGAACAATCTTTGTTAATTACAAGATAATTGAAAGGTATACTCCATATTTTTGAACACATTTCACGAAATTCAATCCATGGCATGTCAGTGTTGACGTGTTCTTCATAAACATGTCTCATATTTCTTTCATCTTGTTTAAAAAGTACGATTAGGTTTGCATTGTCTCTTACTAATTGCTTAGGGATTTTACTATACGTCTGATTTAGATAAAAACAATCGATGAATTTGTGTCTCCCCATAGCAAAATAATCACGCATACTACTTTGATTTTCACAAGCAACATCATCAAATACAATTACAGAATTCGGTTTTGCGGTCTGAACACTCAGTACTTGCTCATTTTCATGATATTTCTGAAATGAAACACCTGGTACTCGTTGCAAGACTTTTTCTAAAAAAACATACTTAGGTTGTTGCAAGGTTTTCGAATAAACATAAACATTTTGAAATCTTAAACCATTCTCGTGTATAAGAAGGCCAATTAATAAATTAGTTTTTCCACAATTTGACGGCCCGCAAATGATGCATCGTACCGATTTAGGTAATAATTCTCCATGGCGAAAACCAGTCTCCTGAGAATGAACACAAAGTTTGTTTACGTGTAACGATTGTGGTTGTTTAACAAATTTCATGACGACTGCTTGAAACGGTTATATTAATAATGAGTCAATAATTTATTACATTGACATTTATAACTCATTGTAACAAAGTATCAAGGTAAAATAAGGTAATAAGTTATCAAGGTAAATAAGTTAACAAGGTAATGTTGAGTTTTAGAACTAAAATGGTGGAATAGGTGCCGAACTAGTATTTTACTGCACTTAGGAATTCATACTCCTCCTTCCGCTCCATCGGGTGGAATAAGCATCGAACCAGTATTTTACTACACTGTTTAATCCACCGGGTGGAATAGGCGCCGAACCAGTATTTTACTGCGCTATGTAGGATTTCATTTATATTATTGGGCATTCTACTCCACCGAGAGTGACGAGGCGAACGGAGTGAGCCGATGGAACGGAAGGTGGGGTAGAATGCCCAATAATATCCTACTATTGGCAACCAGCCCATTTTGTGTTAAACGCTAACTTCCGCCAACAAATGGCAAGACCTCATAAGAGTCGTGCCCAAGTCGAACGTGCCCAAATGCCTATGCCCCGTTCACACGCCTTTTCTCCTGAGTCAAACTTTAAAAGTCCATTTTTTTTTTAATTAAATGGGTCTACGCTTGACCTCGATCTTGTCATGCGAACAGAGATGAAGTCGACGATGGAAGTCTTATCGTTGTCAGTGGTAGCGCAGAGATCACTTTGACTGTACATTTTGGGGCATAGAAGGCAGGACATATAACATTGTTATAGACCCAGCTCCGCAATCTACTCCACCTTAAAATCGTTTAAGGCTTTCACGGTTTATAACTAAACTTACACTGTCACTTACGGTCGGGATATCTTCCGTGATTATTGTGAGCTCCCGAAATTTCGACGCTTTTGCAAGCACCATGATCGTGGGATGACTCGCAAAACCTTATTTCTTCTGGGGAAGATATCCCGTAAATGAAAGTGTATGTTTACTCTACATTAGTTCATGAACATATTATTGTATCATCCTTTTTTCGCATGTGGCTAGCCAGAAACTTCAAAATACCATCTGCTACGATCCTTGTAATGTAGCTGCGTCCACGTTCATACATCGCATGCCAATCCCAACGGCATTTTATTAATGGTATGCAATAAAGGCTATTCTTTCTTAGCAATCTTTTTATCTCATTTGGCTTTCTACCAATACTTCTAATATAATGTAGCCCAATAGTTTTCCCTCAATCTCCAAGGAATCGATGGCAGCAATATTTCACATTCAACTATTATTAAATTCCAAAGCATTTGTGTGGACGAGGAAAAAATGCATTTGTCACAATGCGTCTCGATTCAACAGAGGACTCGATATCTTTCATACGATTCCAGGCAGTCCTATTCAGCTCCAATCGATTCCGAAGAATGCTCGACTCGACTTTTTAACACAGAAAATATTCTATTGACTAGAGTCGTGGACTTTTATGTATTTTTGATGGGAGTTTTACTTTTTTCGGCCGAAGAATGAGGGTAGAAGAATAATTTTCGTAATGACTTCTAAAGTAATTGATCAAAAGCGTTTGCTGGGTTTCGTAATCAGTTTACGAGTTTTTGAGGCGTTTTTTTGATTATGTTTGGCGAAGTGTCATTGCTCTTAAGTGTCTTGAAGTTTGTTCTATTTAAGGTGGTAAGCGGGAATATTTACATTGAGGATTTTCCTTATCTATAAACAAGTTAAAGCGACTTGAGTAAATTACTTAAGATACATTTTTATTCTGTAGTTTAGTAATAGTTTGAAATTAGAACGATTAAAATTGATAATTGACAGCTTGGCTTCACTGCTTTGTCTTCAGCTTTGTCTTCTTTAACGGTTCTTACTTCGTTCAAATTCTTGTCTATTGCATAAAATGGTTGCGTAAGTAATTACTTAAACTCAAGTAATTGCTTTAACTTGACTATAGATACAAGTGTTTGAGAAGATAAAAAGTTTTTACTCGTGGGAACAATTATGGAACACACAAAAAAAACAAACGAAGAGGTGGGGAGTGATGCGGGGTCGAAGTCCGACGCCGCATCTAGCGATGGGAGCGCGGGAGGCTCAGGGAGCTCCCGCTTCGAGAGGGCCGGGACTGCTGCGGAGAACAGCAAGTTCTTCCGCAAGCGGTCCAGGCAGGAGGGCGACCTAGAGTCGACTTCCGGAGAGGAGTTGGCCTCGGCCCGAAAGATCTCCACCAGCAGACGCGGTGGGATCCAAAGTAAGAGGGGAGGGCTCACTGCCTCCGAGAGGTCGGCAAAGGTGGCCGAGAAGGGGCGCCACCCGGGCTTTACTGCTCCCGGGTCTGGCGAAGAGGCGGGTGCGCCTGGCGGCTCCGAAGCGGAGCGTAAGGCCAGGTTCGCAAAGGAGGTGGAAGCCGCAATCCGGGGCGTGGCCGCGAAGGTAAAGCCTTCGACCAAACACAAGGCCATCCCCGCGGCTTCCGCCTCCATTTTGGCGGCTGCGGAGGCCCACTATGTGGGGCCTGCGTCTGATGAGGTGGCCAAGCTGCGGGCAGAGGTGTCCCGCCTGGCGACCTGCATGGAGCTTCTCCAACAGGAGAACGCTAAGCTCCATGCAGACCTGGCCAGCCTGCGGGAGGCTGGCTCCAGTGTGGCTCCTCCAAGGGGGGGACCACAGCAGCGGCAGCAGCAAAGCCAGCCCGTGCCTGTGGAGAACCAGGTTTTAAACCTGGTTCGGCAAGAGTTGGCTGCCTTCCAGACGCGGTTCTCCGTCCTGGAGGGTATTGTCCTGCGTCCCCCCTTGACCGCGAACAAGGCGGCCGCGCCGAAAGCGGCCTCGTACGCGGCTGCTGCTGCGGTTGCCGCCCCCGGGACCAGTCAGCCCTCTGGCAGGGCTGCGTTGCCCTCCGCTGAAAAGTCGGCTCCGGCGAAACCGGTGCTGGCAAAGAAGGCGGCGGGCAAGAAGAAGGGCAAGGCGGCTGCACAGGCGGCAATTGTGCCAGCGCCAGCGGCGAGTGGGCCAGCGCCTGCGGCACATCCACCCCAGCCACTGCCTCTCCAGCCCACTACACCTTCCGCGGCTGATGCCGGATGGCAGGTGGCTGGGGAGAAACAGAAGGGGCGGAAGGCGGCCAAAAAGGCCCGCAATGAGGAGCGGCAGCGCCAGCACCGGGCGCGAAAGGTCGCGGCTAGGCTCCGCGCCCCTAAAACCGCGGCTGTAGTTATCACGCTACAGCCAGATGCGGAAAAGAGGGGCGTGTCGTACCGCGACCTGCTGGCGAAAGCCAAGGAGACGGTGAACCTCGGTGAGCTCGGGATCACCGGGGGCCTCCGGCTGAAAGTCATCGCGACAGGGGCTCGCATGCTGGAGATCCCCGGTGAGACCAGCGGCTCGTCCGCAGACGCTCTGGCGGAAAAGCTCAGAGCGTCCCTAAACGCGGACGAGGCCCGAGTCTCCAGGCCTGTCAGATGCGCAGACCTGCGCATCTTGGGTCTGGACGACTCGGTGAACGAGGAGGAGGTGGTGGCCGCCGTCGCCAGGTCCGGAGGGTGCCCTGCTGAGCAGGTCAGGGCAGGCGCCATACGTTCGGACCTGTCGGGCATGCATACCGTTACGGTAAGCTGTCCCGTGACGGCGGCTAAAGCTATCGTGGAGGGCCGAAGGCTACTGGTTGGCTGGGTTTCAGCGCAGGTAAAGCTGCTGGAACCCAGACCTCTGAGGTGCTATCGCTGCCACGTGGGGCACCACGTGTCAGTAAAATGCGCCTCGGAGGTGGACCGCAGTGGCCTCTGCTTCAGATGCAGTCAGCCCGGTCACACATCGGCGGCCTGCTTTGCCACGCCGCACTGTGCTGCATGTGCGGCGGCCGGCAAGCCGGCTGATCACCGGGCTGGGAGCAAGGCCTGCGCTCCACCCTCAAAGGGTAAGAGTAGACCCTCCGCCGCCTCCGCCACCGTCTCCGCCGTCGCTGCCGCGGCTGCCCCTTCTGCCGCTGTCACCGCCACTGCCGCCGCTGCGACAGTTGCGCCCTCGCAGGGGGCCCGGGAGGGGGAGGGTATGGAGTGCCAATAACGGCCCCATTACGCCTCCTCCAGGCGAACATCAACCACTGCGCCTGCGCCCAGAATCTGCTGCTTCAGAGCATGGCGCAGTGGTTGATTAACATCGCCGTGGTCGCTGAGCCGTACTTCGTCCTGCCCAGGGAAGACTGGGTGGCGGACCTAAGCGGCTCAGTGGCCATAGTTTCGTCGGCCGCCGCCGGTACCCCGACCCTTGAAAGTGTCAGGAAGGGTCAGGGGTGCGTAGCGGCACGGTTCGGGGAGATCGTAGTGGTGGGTGTCTACTTCTCCCCGAACCGAACTCTCGCCGAGTTCCACAACTCCCTTGCGGAGTTGAGTGTCGTCGTCGGAAGCCATTCCCTCCCTGTGCTTGTCCTCGGGGACTTCAATGCCAAGAATCTGGCTTGGGGTTCTCGTTGCACAGACGTGCGGGGAAGGATGGTGGAGGACTGGGCTCTGGAAACAGGCCTGGTCGTCCTGAATCGGGGTACTGTACCCACGTGTGTGCGGATGCGGGGCGAGTCGGTGGTGGACATTTCGTTCGCTAGCCCCGCTCTGTCGCCGCGTGTCGTGGACTGGCGTGTCATGGAGGGGGTGGAGACTTATTCCGACCACCGGTATATCCGGTTTGACGTCTCCGCCCAGTCCTCGAGCGCGCCGGTCTTACAGGCCCCGAGTGGTCCGCGTTGGGCGCTGAAGCAGCTGGACCGGGAGCTCCTCCTGGAAGCCTCGATCGTGCAGGCCTGGGTGACATCACCGGACAGGCCTGCCGATGTTGATAATGAGGCAGGGTGGTTCCAGGAGGCCATGTCCGACATATGTGACGTGGCAATGCCCCGAGTTCGGCCAGGACGCGCCCGGCGTCAGGTGTACTGGTGGTCGCGCGAGCTGACAACTCTGCGCGAGGCGTGCGTCGCTGCGCGACACCCGTACGCCAGGCATCGCAGGCTCCGCATTCGCCCGCCGAATGCGGAAGCCATTGAGGCGGAGCTATATGAGGGCTACAGAGCGGCGAAGACCGCCCTCCGCGAGGCTGTCCTGCGGGCCAGAGATCGGGCCCGCGAGGAGATGCTGGGGACTCTTGACGGGGATCCGTGGGGGCGCCCTTACAAGATGGTGCGGGATAAACTCCGCACCTGGGCCCCCCCACTGACGCAGAGTCTCCGGCCTCAGCTCGTGGAGGACGTGGTGAGCGCTCTGTTTCCCTCGCGAGGGGAACATCCCCCCCCGCCTATGGCTCCGCCACCTGCGGTGCCGGAAGCGGACCACGACGACGACGACGTCCCGGAAGTGGCTGGGGTAGACCTGAGAGTGGCGGTAGGACGGCTCAAGGCCAAAAATACCGCCCCGGGACCCGACGGCTTGCCTGGCAAAGCCTGGGTCCTGGCTTTTGAGGCTCTCGGGCCCCGACTGGAGGGGCTCCTAAGCGCATGCTTGGAGAGAGGCCAGTTCCCGCTTCGTTGGAAGACGGGGAAGCTGGTCCTCATTCGGAAGCCGGGGCGCCCTGCGGACTCTCCGTCCGCATACCGGCCCGTTGTGTTGCTCGACGAGGTGGGCAAGCTCTTTGAAAGAGTCATTGCAAACCGCCTCGCCGAGCACCTTGCGGGGATGGGTCCGGATCTTGCGGAACACCAGTTTGGTTTCCGCAAGGGGCGCTCCACGGTGGACGCAATCATGCGCGTAAGAGCCCTCACGACGGGGGATGCGGTGTCCCGGGGTGGGGTTGTCTTGGCGGTGTCTCTCGACATCGCCAATGCCTTCAACTCCATGCCCTGGAGCTGCATTGGGGAGGCACTCCGGTATCACCGGGTGCCGACCTACCTTCGTCGTGCGGTCGGGGATTACCTGACGGACAGAGCCGTCATCTACCCCGGTCACTCCGGAGAGTGGAACCGGCGAGAGATGTCGTGCGGTGTCCCACAGGGATCGGTTCTAGGACCGCCCTTGTGGAACATCGGCTACGACTGGGTGCTGCGCGCCGACCTCCCTAGTGGCGTCAGCGTAGTGTGCTACGCTGACGACACGCTGGTGCTGGCACAGGGGAGGTCGCACGAGGCGGCGGCCGACTTGATGACACGCGGGGTTGCGATAGTCGTTGAGAGGATCCGGCAACTGGGTCTCGAGGTGGCATTGCACAAGTCCGAGGCCATGTGCTTTCATGGGCCTCGGAATGCGCCACCGTCGGGATCCTCACTGACGGTAGGAGGGGTTTCCATCGGCGTCGGGTCGACGTTGAAGTACCTGGGACTTGTCCTCGACAGCCGGTGGAACTTCGTGGAGCACTTCCGACGTTTGGCCCCTAAACTGGAACGGACTGGGGCTGCCTTCAGGCGGCTCCTGCCCAATCTGGGGGGGCCGAACGCCTCCTGCCGGAGGCTCTATGCGGGGGTCGTGCGGTCCATGGCCCTTTACGGTGCCCCGGTGTGGGCGCGTTCCTTGAGGCGGCGAGCCGCCCATTATCTGAACGCGCCCCAAAAGGTGATAGCCGTAAGGATGGTCCGTGGGTTCCGCACGATCTCGGGCGAGGCTGCGAGCCTCCTAGCCGGATTGCCACCATGGGATCTGGAGGCGATAGTCCTCGCGCGCCTACATGAATGGCGCGCGGAGGTTCTTCGCCGGGGGGTTACTCCGCTGCCGCGGCTAATTGCCGCTCAGCGGACAAACCTCCGAGCCGATCTCATGGTGACATGGAGAGAGCGACTGTCGCAACCCCGTGCAGGGCACGCCACGATAGTGGCGATAAGTCCCCTCTTTGAGGAGTGGCTTGAGAGGCGCCACGGCGTCCTCACCTTCCGCCTGACGCAGGTCCTCACCGGACACGGTTGTTTCGGGAGGTTCCTGCATCGAATCAGGCGGGAGGAGACACCCGGGTGTTTCCATTGCGAGGATCGACCGGAGGACACGGTGGTGCATACGGTGGAGGTCTGCCCCGCTTGGGCGGAGCAACGCCGTGTCCTCATAGCGGCGATCGGCGGCGGCGACCTCTCGCGTCCGGCCCTGGTTCGAGCCATGGTCCGGAGCGAGACGGAATGGGAAGCCGTCACCTCCTTTTGCGAAGCAGTCATGCTAGCAAAGGAGGAGGCGGAACGTGAGAGAGAGCGTTCCTCCTCACGTCCCAGCCGCCGCGGGAGACGCACCGGGCGTCGGGGGCCACATGGTGGCCCCCGGCCACCGTAGACGCGGGCCTGTGGACGGTGAGCTAAGGGCTAGCTCGCCGTCCCTCCGTCTTAGGACGACAGGCCGTGTCGACGGCGCGTTCGTGTTCCACGCGCGCCTCAAAGAGATGTCAGCATAGGGAAGGGGCCCGCAAGGGCCGATGCCTGCCGGGTGCTGCGGGTTGTTCGAAAGAGATACCGCGGCCCCGGAATACAAAGGGCGATGAAGGAACATGGGTGGGTTTTAGTCAGTAAAAGTCTGACACACCCTCTCGCTCAGCCCAGAGCGGGAGAAGTCATTTGATGATTTCCCATCCGGAAAAAAAAAAAAAGATACAAGTGTTAGTTTGTATTATCAGTTTCTAATAATAAAAATATTCTATTATCAGTAGTAACGACGTTAAAGCATATTAATTTATTGAAAACTGACAGATTTTAATTTATCTTAACTGAACTATAATTTGAAGCTGAGATTCATAAAACGTCGAATTTGAACACTAATATTGAGATTGACCTTTCTAGTATAAAACTAAATATCATTATAATCTAATACTCAGAAAAAATTCACTCTTCTGGGCAGTACAATATCAATTGGAAGTATTGTTATCTTTGGCCAACAGGCATCGCAATAATAACTAGCAAGTGCTGACATGTTAATTTTCAGACATTTTAATGCGCAATGTTCTGAATCGTCTATTTGTGTAAGTTTTATTGTAATTCCATTAATTGTAACAATACGCGAGTCTTTAAGAAGAGAAAACAGTATTTTTTGTATTTCTTATTTTAAAGAAGTCTTTACATCATCATAACCATCTTCCTTCCGTTGTCTCATGTTACTTGGGGTCGGCGCAACATTTTTTTCTTCTGTTCTCCCCTGTCAACCGTCACTGCATCATTTACTCCTTTTTCCTTCATATCTTTCCTCACACCATCCACCCATCTTCTCTTTGGTGTACCTCTCTCTCTTCATCCATCAACATTTATATTCATCACTCTTTTAGTCACATGTGTTCCATCCGTCCACCTCATCATCAAAGAAGCTTTTATACAGGGCGGCCCGTTTATAGTGGACCAAAGATTTTTTTAGCTGGAGGGCATCCTTACTTATCATTTTAAAAAAACATTAGTTCACCAAAAATCTATAAAGAAAGTAATTTATGTAAACTTTTGTTTAATTTGTAAATTAGGACACAAACTTTATTATAAAGCAGAAAAAAATGAAAATTAAATAAAGCTTCAAAAGAATGCATCAAGTATCGGGCGCCTCTGAGGCGTATGGTTATCCTCAATGGGCCCCCAGAGGGTTATTATTCAATCGCGATTGCTGAGCGTGGGGTCCTCGGTTCTATTCCCGGGTCGGGCAAAAAGTACTATTAGAAATTTCTCAGTAGTAGCACGGAGTTTGGAAGTTGGCGGTATGATACTCCCGTACCTCGAAAAGCACGTTAAGCCGTTGGTCCTGCGCCTGATCTCTCTCCGGCCGTGTCGGATTGCCGTCCCGTCGGACTATGAGAGTATAGGAACAGAGAGTGCACCTGTGCCTGCGCACACACTTGTGCACTATAATATCTCCCGCGTCGATGGCTAATCTCCGCTAAGATTGGCCGCCGTGACTGAAAACGGTCAGGAGGACAATGTATTATTCTATGGTTAACATAACTGGCTAACAATGAGTGTACTATAAGTAGGTACATCTCAGCCAAACTCGTCAGGGCTGTCTTCATGCTAAAATATATCCCAATATGCCGACTGTAATTCCCGAAGGTTTTGGCAGAAGTGTACCTAATGGTACACCCACATTCGCCTGTTATGTTTAAGTCTCATGTAATAGTGGGCGAGCCTATTGCCATGAACCGGGCACAAATCCGGACTCCGTGGCTGCTACTGAGAAATTACTGATGGAAAAACCCACAAACAGTTTGCCCGACCTGGGAATCGAACCCAGAACTTCATGCTCAGCAGTAGCGCTTGCGACCACGAAACCAACGAAGTAGTAAACACCAATAAATATGTGTTAATCCAAGACATGGTGTATCTGTGTGGATACCCGGCAATTTTCACGGTACATGTTTCGCGGTTTGTACCCCGGATGGGGCTTAAAGTGTCGAATTGGCAAGTAGGGGTCGTTTGAACCCCACTCGGGGTACGATTGACGTGAACCCACTCTTATCTTTCTTAATTGGGAGGGATTGCAATTAGGATTCCACTTTGTTTGTAGTATTTTATTGAAGGAAAGGCACGTAATTTAAAATTTTTAATTGTTTTTAAAGCTTTGTCTACTTCTAAATTAAGTTAAGCTTCTTCAACTGAAATAAAAAGCGGTGATAGCTTACTGGTATGACCTTCGGAATGCCAAGTCAGAGGTCTCGAGTTCGAACCCGAAATCATGTGCGTATTGTATAATTATCACTTGCTTCGTTAAGTAAAACATCGTAAAGAAAGTAAGAAATCGGAAGGTTAGGTACTAACCACACGTTAAAGAAAGAGAAAAACTAAAATACAAGAAAGATTTTGAATTTTAGATGCTATTTACTTTATCTCTGGGTGCCAACGCTATATCAGTGAGATGTAGGGCGTTGCTCTACCGCAAGCGGCAACTGGACACTGGGCAATCAATGTATGTACGTACGTTAGGCATGAAGTGAGCTACATCGCCTGCCGCATCGGTGCGCGGCGTTGCGGGAGAATCGCCTAAGAAAACGTTTTCGTAATAGATTACACGATGTAGTCTACTACGGAAGCGTGCACCAGAGACTACGTTCAAGAGTTAACCGCAAACCAAAGAGACAGTAGTGCCATCATTGCTTTGCAAGTGTTCAACGATATCATCATCATCTTCTTGCCTTTGGCCCATTCTACTTGGGGTCGGCGCAACACGTTTTCTTCTTCCATTCTTCCCTGTCAGACGTCACGGCAACATTTACTCCTTTCTCTTTCATATCATTCCTTACACAATCCATCCATCTTTTCCTTGGCTCTTTTTCTGTCTCCATCCATTATCGAAGCTCACTATTGTACATCAAGTATAAATAAGTAAATTGAGCTTACTGTTGAGTTAGCTAATAGAATTTCAGCCAACTGCTAGTCCCACCAAAAATATTTAACTTATCTTAAAGCGGCCTCTAAAACCGACAAATAAATAGTTCATTTTAATAAAAATAAAGAAGGCATTAACCACAAAGAGCTTATTGCCACTTTCTAACGACACTAAAAATACAAGCCCTAAAATATTCGACTCTTCACCTCTATTTGGTACCTATCTGTCCTTGTCCGTATCTATAAACATGTCAAAGTGTTTACTTGAGTAAATGTCATTATTTAAGATACGATTTCTATTACGTAGTTTAGTCATTGCTTGAAGTTAGAACTGTTAAAAGGTAGAATTCTTAGCTCTGCTTTCTTTGACGGTTTTTACTTTGTTTAAATTTTTGTCTATTGGATAAAAAAATTGCATAAGTAATTACTTTAACTTCACTATAGATACGGGTGTTAGCCTAAAATAACACTATTGTTATTTTAGGCTGAAATATTAATATTCTAATAGGCGTGGTATAGACCACGCACCACGACGACCACGAATATTAATATTTCAGCGTGTTTGCGATTCGGAATTAGGAACTCTTTGGGCATCGCTCATTTTTGACATGGCGGCCATCAAATATAATTGATTACCAAGTTACCAAGCTTGGTTAATGTGTGGGTAAATTCGGATGGTAACCGCTTTTAGCTGAAAGGAAAAATAAAAGCCCTTAAATAATTATCACCACACATGTAAGGGCTTTCTGGTACATGTTGTATACAGGGTGTTTTGAAGACGAACCAGCACAATTTTTTTGGAAATAGGGCGATTCGTATCCAAGTCTTGAGGGTCACATTAATTTAGATATTATTTTGTTTATTCCGTGAAATTTCATTCACGGAATTCGAGTTGTCTAAAGTTTTTTGATTGTGGTTGGGATAGGACGTAATATTGGTGTTATTTGCAACTAGCGACCCGCTCCGGCTTCGCACAGATGGAAAATAAGAAAATCAGGAGTGCCCTTAGCAAAAAAAACATCAAAATTATTCCATACAACCCTTTCAAATTCAAATTCATTTTGCGAACTAAGTGTACAGTATAAGGTGTTAACAATAGGTATTTTCTTTGAACTTAGTTGCCTGTTAAGGCATTACAATTTTTTTTAATATGTTTATATTTAAAAAAAATATTTTCAAGACAAGTTCTTAAAAGCGATGTTTATACACACATGGGGGCATTGATTTTAACTTTTATGGTAGGTATCAGATTTACATTTCTTCCGAGTGAAACGACTTTTAAAATCGATTAAGTAATAAACATTGTGTGCTAGCAAATGACACCCCAATCCCTCAAAATACCGAGTCGGTCCTTTTAGGCACCCATAAAAACACCCTGTATAAGTAGGTTGATACAGTTCACGCTTTATTGGGCAAGAATATGGTGTGTGAACATTCTATGGGTGTCCTGTGTTCTATTTTTGGGTCGTAAAAAGTGTACAGGGGTTTTCGGTTGGCAAAATAAGCAAGGTAGAAAATGTTCTGTTGTATGGAGTTGGTCTTCTCCCAAATTTTATACATGAAATATCTTCTGTCATCAAAAGGGATCGTACAAAAAAAAAAAAACTAAACAATCGGAAAATGGATAGTACATTAAAGTAAAACATCATCTGCCTAGCCTTTTCCCAACTATGTTGGGGTCGGCTTCCAGTATTACCGGATGCAGATGAGTACCAGCATTTTACATGGAGCGACTGCCTATCTGACCATTAGAACCCAGTTAGTCCCGGCTAATACGATAACCCTTGGTAAGACTGGTTGACAGACTTTCGGGCCACTGACTATCTGTAACGGATAACAAAGATTAAAGTTACGAATTCGAAAATTTTACCTGAATACTAGATATCAAACCACTGCATTATAAAATGCAAAATAAAATGGTATGCAAAATAAATTTGTGTTGGTCATAATACTTTTAATCATCATCTGTCCAACCTTTTCAAAACTTTTTTGGGGTCAGTTGCCTCGTTGAATATCTGTATACAAGGTGTAAACGGACCCTTCTCGAAGCCGTTAACCAAGCATTTTGTGAAACAAATTATGTAAATCAACAAAAAAAAAATATTGATGTGAAAAGACTTTTTTTTTGGCTGAAAAATTTCGTTATGCGATAGGACTCAATGTATCGCACTCAAAACTGATGTTTCAACAGTACGGGGTCAAGGAGGTATTTAAGTCATTCATAATATTCAATACAAATGTAATAAAAAACTTGTTAAAAATTTGGAACTTTGATTCCCAATTTCTCCGTAACTAGAAGGTTCCGAGGTATGTTCCGGAACAATAATAATAAATAAAAAACTTTTTTGCAAAAAAAAAACCGACTTCCAAAAAAAAAACACAAAAAAAGTGGAAAATAACTTTACTTTCGGAAGTCGGTGGCAAAAAGTCAATGAAACAAACAATAGTCACCGACTTCCGAAAGTAAAGTTATTTTCCACTTTTTTTGTGTTTTTTTTTTTGGAAGTCGGTTTTTTTTTGCAAAAAAGTTTTTATTTTACCCTTTTTAGTTATCGTATCACACACAAATCCTTGTCAAGTATCAATTTCGCAATTTCTTTTACTTGGATGACATTTTTTCCAGCTATTTTGATTTCAAAACCAAACTGCTGAACCGATTTTGATGAAATGTCTATGGGACCAATCGGGAAGTAGATCCATTCAGATAAAAGAAGAATTTTTCAAATCGGTTCATAAATGACGGAGATATGAGGTAACAAACACAAAAAAAAAAAAAACAACAAAAAAAAAACATACAACCGAATTGAGAACCTCCTCCTTTTTTTGAAGTCGGTTAAAAATATCGCAATGACGGTGAAAACAAGTGCTTTTCGGCTTCGTAAAGGGTATTTTTATATCCATTATTTTATTTGACCTTCACAACCCAGTTACTGGATATAGTACCGCTTGGCAACACAGAAATAGGCTTCTACTTTTCAAAGAACCTGCCTCAATATAAAGTAAGTGCGGACTCGCCAAACTACATTACATCTAGCCACAGATTTACCTAGATAACGCTAGATAACGCACGATAAAACTTAAAACTATTTTATGATATAACATCTGAACTCGATTGCCAAGCTCTGCAATCAGACATTGATTCAGTATATAAGTGGAGTTTAGAAAATAAAATGGAATTTAATAAATCAAAATGTTACGTGATGTTTCAGTCGAATGCGGCGCCCAGTCAACTTTCTATACAAACTGAATGGAAATACAATTACAAGAACTCATTGCATGAAAAACCTGAGAGTCATATTCGACCGTAATCTCACTTTTCACGACCACATCACATCCACTGCGAAAGAGTCCTTCAGGAGCCTTGGCTTTGTTTTAAGGAACTGCCGTGACTGCCACAACCCCCACGTTATCGAGCTTGTTTTTGGGGCATTGGTCCGTAGCAAACTTGAGTCTAATGCGTGCGTATGGATCCGTTTGAGAAGCAGTATGTTCAGCTTAAGTTCAACTTTTGGGCATTAGTTAATCGTAATTTTTCTTATTTTTTTTTATAATATCTGTGGTGGCTTGTTATTAGCAACTTAATTATATATTTTTGTTATCTATTATTCTGTTAGGGTAAAAGCCGGATAGTTGCCCCACTTTTCGAAAAAGCTTTATTTTTTTTAAATATGAACTCGCAGAAAAAAAATCAGTATGTATCTCACAACGTAGGTCTTTTATCTTCTATAAAAGTCTATTTTTGTATACATAATTAACAATGGTTTTGAATAAATACTGTTTTATTTCATCACTCAAAAGAGGGATAGTTGCCTACTATGGCGGATAGTAGCCTAGCGCGGAAAATGCTTCGGCGGATACTTGCCTCGTGCGGGGATAGTAACCTCGGTATGATTTTTATTTTTTAAAGAAAGAAATTTATATCAATTTAAGTAATCTTTATTATTTATTTAACAACAACAGTAATTGTTTCTCCTTTTTCACCGGAAGTAACTGATTTAACTGCTTTAGCACCTTTCTTAGCTAATACTTTACCAATTTTATTATTGAGTTGCACACCGGTTTCATCCATGTTAAATATTCTATCTGGCTTATCCAGCAAATTATTCTCAGTTAAAATAGTTATTAAGAGTTTGAAAAAATTTGCAACTTCTGTTCTGTTGAGACCCTTCGCTCTTTCAATTGATAAACCCTCAGCTTGTCTCAAAGCTATTTCAGGATTTCTTTGCGAGGCATTTTACTTATCTAGAATAAATATGTAAAACTGAAGTAGATATTTATTTAATTTCCAACAAGTTAAGAGTCAAAATAAATTCGAAAAAACAACAAAAAAATAAAATCCGTCTTTGCTTGTTAAGAAATTTTTAGTCACTCTTGGGGCAACTATCCGCGACAGTATGTAGGGCGACTATCCTTTTTGATACGGATACTTGCCCTTTTTATTTGCGAAATAAATAAAAATTATTTAGCAATAAAACATAATAAACAGTGTCATTTAATCTCTATTGCATGCAAAGAAAAAAAAAGTTGACTGAAACCACGATCAGTAATAAAAATATTCAATAGAAATTATTTACCAATATAATTATAACGTCCGTCAAAGTTTCGCCGCGGAAGATTTTTACTCTCACGGACAAAACACGTGCGTATATTCCGATGGCTTACGCAGCACTGAGACCTGCGGGGTGGTCACTACTTATTGTAGTAAAGCACCAACACAACTTATAATCTTAACATAGTTTATTAAAAACCGGGGCATGTATCCGTCTGAGGCAACTATCCGGCTTTTACCCTATTAGTCTGTAAGCCTGCTTAAAAAGAATAAAATAAAATAAATAAATTTAGAAAAAGTTCAATAAATATTCTGTCGATATCTTTACAAGCACTTTTACAGGTTTTATCCTCTCTTGTATCCCACTAAATTCGTGTTGGGTTGCTTAAGTTTCAATTCTCTAGAAGTAAGACGGTCGCGCGATCAGGTGACTGTAATCTTTGAAATTCTCAGGGGAATTATTGATGTTCCTGATCTGCATAGTGAAATCTGCATTCCATTTGTCCCAGACAATTACTGTCGCGGCAGAAAACACCGTTTACCTACTGGCTGTTCCAACTTGCCGTACTGTTGCACACTCCAAGTCACCTATTTTTTTTTTTTCCGGATGGGAAATCATCAAATGACTTCTCCCGCTCTGGGCTGAGCGGTAGGGAGTGTCAGACTTTTACTGACTAAAACCCACCCATGTTCCTTCATCGCCCTTTGTGTTCCGGGGCCGCGGTATCTCTTTCGAACAACCCGCAGCACCCTTGCGGGCCCCTTCCCTATGCTGACATCTCTTTGAGGCGCGCGTGGAACACGAACGCGCCGTCGACACGGCCTGTCGTCCTAAGACGGAGGGACGGCGAGCTAGCCCTTAGCTCACCGTCCACAGGCCCAAGTCACCTATTCCTTGGACATTAGCTGCTATTAACGCTCTCCTGAACTCAAACAAAGATCATGATATTTTTGCGAATTAATGGAAGATGATATTGTCAGAATATGTGCATTTTTGTGATAAGAATGCATGACTGTGTGTTAAATAAATTATATGTTTAAAAATAGTGCAATTGGCCTCGGCCGTTCTATTTAAAATAAATAAACGCAAGAGCACCTACTTCGCGTGCCCGGCTGTTTAACGTGGCTACTTTCGCAGCAAGCTATTTTGTTTAAAACGACAACGTTGCAACTCCAGAACTTAATTCTAGACATTTAAAGAACAAAAACGTAATCTATTTCGTATAGTTACTGGTTTGTATAGTGACTAAATAGAGTTAATGACGTCATGGTAGGTGGTCAAAAAACGGCACGCTTGGCTTTCATGCGGATCGTGAGACTTGCGTTATATAGGTGTATCTATATCTGTGCATCTAGCCTTCTATCTAACTAAGTTATCGAAAGTGACATACGGGCCCATTAAGTACTACGCAACTTCTCCAAACTGGCTAACTGCATTTCAAGTTGAGCGATAGGTACATGTACCTACATGTAATGTACATGTGTTAGCTAATAGCTTGGCTAACTAATATGTACGAGGAGCATTACGTTTGCTAAGAAGACGCGTTTTTCGATCAGCAATTTTTCAGCGGCAGTGGAGTCTGGATTTGTGCCCGGTTGATGGCAAAAGGCTTGCCCCTTACTACATGGGACTTAAACATCACTGGCGAAATGTGGGTGTATTAATAGGTAAACATCTGCCCAACCCTTCAAGGATTACCGGCGTGATGTCATGTTATTATTAGATTCCAATCCATCTAGCATTGCATTGATGGTGACAATAAAATTAAACTGAATAATATATTTTTTGTTAAAACTTGGATTTCATTTCCAATAATACATTGTTCGGGTAATATGGTAAATGAAACTGATTTAAATAAAATTCCACGGTTTGGCGAAAACCAAACTTGTTGAAATATTTTGGTGAATTGCATTTATTGTTATTTTCTCCGAATTATTTTATTTTTGCTGGATAATATTTAAGTCTGGTGTTCAAATATTTCTGGAAACTGTTTGAATTAATACTATTGCGACGGATATGTTTTCTATTGAATTTGATGTTATTTAAACCTACATAATATGTAGTGTATGTCGCAGGATAATCTATACAAATAAATAAAATTTAAGGGTCTGTTTGTAATTTCAACAGGCTGGCAATTTTGACAGGACTTATACTGGCAGATAGCTGATGTTCTAAAGACCATTTCAGGCTACTAATATAATTTTAAATAATTAAGGTTCCGTGAAAAAAAAATATGAAAAAAGCCTTCCTTATCAAATAAGGAAGTCAAGTTTTATACTAATTTCGAACGGAGATTGGGGATTTCGAAGGTCGCGAGTAGCAGCTAGATGTAAATCCAGATTCCGTGGCTGCTACTGAGACATTCTTGATGGAAAGACCCAATAACACTGCCCGACCTGGGAATCGAACCCAGGACCTGATGTTCAGCAGCTTACGAGCACTAGATCAACGAAAACTCATAGAAATGATATTATAAATAAATAAATAAAATAAATATCGCTGGACATTACACACAGCGCCATCTAGTGCCACACTAAGCAACCAGGCTTGTGTCGTGGACACCAGATAGTTTATATACTACATAGATACTTTTTGTTTGTAAATACATACTTATTATACATATAAACATCCATGACTCGGTAACAAATGTCTATGCTCATCACACAAACACTTGCTCCTACCGGGACTCGAACCCGGAACCCTATGAACGTAAGGCAGCCTCACTACCGCTGCGCCATTCGGGTCGTCAAAATTATAATATCATCTTACCCCACCACATAGTATAACCATACGATTTTACCCTAATTACGTTCTTATCCAAGAACCATAAAGCATCCGAACGGGAAACATCGTACTCACAACTCAGTATTTTAATTAAAATCTCAATTTTAATTAACTTAAGTACACACTTTAGATGTAGTCCTACATAATTATAATACGTTTTTAAGGGCTCATTTATACGAGAAGAATTTCTTGCCTGAAATATGAATAGGCGCGTTTATTGAAATAAGATTAAAATAATGATGCGTGTAAATGGGATCTACGGTGGATACTTGCATGGGGAAAGATGAGTGTTTTATAATTAGAATTGATTGTTTTTTTAGGGTTCCGTACCTCAAAAGGAAAAAAACGGAACCCTTATAAGATCACTTTGTTGTCCGTCCGTCCGTCCGTCCGTCCGTCCGTCCGTCTGTCAAGACCGTTTTTCTCAGGAACGCGTGGAGGTATCAAACTGAAATTTCTATATGATACTTAGTTCTACTGTCCCTGGAAGCTGTAGAAAAATCAACCTTCTAAGTCAACGCAATCAAAAGATACAGCCACTTAGGCCGCAAATTTTCGAAACTCGCACGGGAATCAAAACCTACAGGGTACTTCCCGTGAACTTAGAATCTTGAAATTTTGTACGAAGTCACGTCTTATAGTACAGATATAGGAAAAATTACGAAAACCGCAACTTTTTAGTTTCGTCATATAAAAAAAAGTTATATACCCACAGGTTTGTACGGAACCCTCGGTGCGCGAGTCCAACTCGCACTTGACCGGTTTTTTTTAATGAGAATTGCAGTTCTATTGAAATTGAAATTCGAATTGTTTATTTTTTAAATTAACTGACTTGTACAAAAACTTGCCGGTACGCTACGTGCATGGCACGTGACAGTGTTTGTTGGTCGATGACGGAACGGTCTAGTGGGCATAGTCTCACACTTTCCAATACAAAGAATGTTTTTTGCCTCATACGTTCATAGGTCATGGTATTATGGTACGGTGTAGTGGGCAGAATCCTTAAGAAATAAAAGGATCCAGTTTTTATTTTTCGCTTACATGACATTACATCACGCCTTTAATCTCAGAAGAGTTAGATAGAGGTGTACCTAATAGTACAGCCTCATTTCGCCAGTTATGTTCAAGTCTCATGTAATATGTGATGATCCTATTGCCATCAACCAGGCACAAATCCAAACTCCGTGGTTGCTGCTGAGAAATACCTATTGGGAAAAACCCAATGACACTTTGCCTTTCCTGGGAAACGAACCGAAGTCCTCATGCTCAGCAGTCGTGCTTGTGACCACTAGACTAACAAGGCCGTCTGTATTTTTCGCTTAATTATGTGCAATAATAATTTATTGCTTGTCAAGTCTTGCTCGCAAGGTTAGAATGGATTTCCTTGCGTCGCGACCAGCGAGAAACCATCCTCGTAAAAATGAGCTTTAATCTCAGATTCCTAAATTTTAATAATGTTCTTAATTTGTGTTAATTATTATATTCTTACAGTTCTCGTCTTCATTGTAAGGTTTTGTTTAATTTGTCGGCTCTGTTAGGCTTTTATTTACACTGCTGACTGGGTGTCGTTTAACCGAAACTAGGACGGTCCCTATGTCTTAACTTCTTAATTGTTTGTCCTTAATTTTTTAAAATTGGTATGTAGGTACTTTATCTAAGCTAGAAAAAAAAACTTTTTGATCTGAAAGAAACCTCCCGGTAAAAAGTCGTTTTTCAAAATGAAAAACAGGTAAGTACACAACACGTCCCTAGTCCCTACATTAACGACAGAGCACATGACTAGCTCAGTTGAACGACCATTGACTTGATAAATAAACTGAGAACTGCGGTGAGAGATTACGTGTATTACAAGCTAATAAATTATCGTGCTATATTTTAGGAGGTAGAAGAAATTTGCCCTGTGACTGGG
Organism: Standfussiana lucernea; assembly: GCA_964057025.1. NCBI lineage: Eukaryota > Metazoa > Arthropoda > Insecta > Lepidoptera > Noctuidae > Standfussiana > Standfussiana lucernea. The sequence goes on along the minus strand of OZ059808.1, from coordinate 9,902,831 downwards.
ACTGTAGCCTTTGATTATATAATGTCTAGATATAGAGCGTCGCCCTACAATCGTATCAAAGAAAACGAGTCAACATTTTCAAGTATGTGTGCGTGCAGGCGTCGTTTTACACTATGCGTCTATGTCTTTGTGTGCGTAAATAATGATACCAACTACTACAATTCTCTCATAAATCACTCATAAAAAAATAGACTTATTAAATAAGATAAGTTTTAGGTGTATGACACGATCTGCACTGATTGGCGGGCAAGCACTTGTGAACCAATAGTTGGTTGACACTTTATGACACGTTTGCGCGCACTTGACGCTCCATCTAGACATTATATAATCAAAGACTGTAGCTTAGTTTTTTTTTTGTGTTTTGACATTCAAAAGTGCCTGTAATGGTCTAATTGAAATAAATGCTTTGAGTTTGCTTTGAGTTTGGACGACAGACATTCTTTGCGTGTATCTTACACGATTCTTCCGGGAAAAAGTGAAACAGCAGGCATAAGCTTTGTCTTCTTAGTTAAGCAATTTGCCCGGTGGTCCTTCCTGTCGTCGGTAGATTAATTATTATTTAAAACCCCATTTAAATAAGAAAGTCCGTCTATATAGTTTACTTTAGTAATATAAAAAAGAACTAGGGATCTAGCGATTTGGGCTGTGCATTGTCTGTAAATGAATTTAAAATTCTAAAGAATAAAATAAAAATATTTTCAGTCAGAAAAAGATGCAAGGCTCACCACTCAGGATGTGAGTACCGCTAGTGACTGTTTATTATGTGACTGAGTATTGTTGGCCCCTGCCAACGAAGACAGCCAGCCAAGCCAAGCTTTGAGGCTTGCATGAAAGTACCGCCACTAGTCGCTAGCTATTGAGGCTTTGAAAATTCAATTACCTAGGCGGTTATTGCACGACCCAGTAAAGTGGATCTTACGTTGCTTTGGCTTGTATGAAATTCTATTTTGGATTAGGTTGATGCCTAACGTATGTTATCATCGACGGCTGATGAGCATGAGCGTCCGCGCGGTCGTCCGCGCGGCGCACTGCCCATACATTCGCTTCGCCGTTTTCACCTGACCGCGTGGATGAGCTATGTCGTGCGGGAATCGCCTTATGCCGCGTTTCCACTAGGCAACATTTGGTGCGCGACACGTGACGCTCGACATGTACGGCAACACTGCACAACAGCGCGCGACGTTGCCAGCTGGCGCGCAACATGACGCGCGGCTTGTTGTTTGTTTAAAGAGCATCGTTAGTTGAGCATCAATTGTTGTCGAGTGGAGACGTGACGCCCAACAATGTCTGTAGTGATAAAATTATAACCACTGCCGCTGAAATCAACACAAGTTCCTCTGGCGACATGTTGTCGACGACTGACGTAAAGTAGTAGATGCGTAGACAGACAACGTTGTTCCACAAAAGTTCCGCGCTGACTTTCAACATGTTGGGCAACTTGTTGTGTTGTGCAACATGTTGGGCGTCAATTGTTGCCTAGTGGAAACGCGGCTTTAGAGTCTCATTGTTATAGCTAGGAACATTGCACAGTAATTATTTTCATGAAGTTACAAAAGCGCGCCCATTTGGAGACCTCAAGAACTGGGACCAAAGTAACCACTTTTGTCACAAAGGAAAATATCTAATTTACCTCCTCTTTGGCCAAACTTCAACCATACCTGTCAACTAATAAAGTGAATAATAATGTTCTAAGTACCGTCCATTATGAAGTTAGTTATGGTGTCCGAGATTTCCTTTGTGCTGACTATACTATTTTGTAGGTTGGAAGGTACTCACTAACCTCTTTGAAAATGTTGTTAAGCACTGGAGTTATACATATCTGTAACTATTATTAATTTTTTTTTTTTTTTTTTTTTTAATCTTAAATAAAACGTTGCCCCACACTAGGAATTTCTCCTGTATCGTGGGTGCGTTTACAAACATTTAAACTCACATACACAAACAACCAGACCCGGAACAACTATCTGTAGGCCATACAAATATTTGTTCCGTGCGGGGATCGAACCCGCGACACGCAGCGCAGCAGTCAATCGCTCAGCCACTGCGCCAACCGTGCCGTCAATTTGAAGGTGTAGTATAAAGCTTGATGGGGCTCGTGGTGAAATACTAACAGCCGCACATAAAGATCCCAATTTCAGACAAATAAACAATAAACACACAGACGTGAATACAGCAGTCATTGTGCCGATAGTCGTATCAGCCAATGGTTTAATAGCCAAGAGCCTCGACCAACATCTGAAGAGGCACTCGCTTGGCGGCTGGATCAAGGGCTTGATTCAGAAAGCAGTACTTCTGGACACGGCGCGTATTGTTAGGAGGTTCCTCTCTCAAGAGCCCTGACCACCGGTAGCTCGGACCCTGTTCCCGGTGCTGGTGGGCTACTATTTTATATATTTTTAAATGTTTTTTTTTATACTGATTTTGTATAGGGATATTTAAAAATGTAAAAATATGTAAGAAAAATAAATAAAGGAAATTATAACACACAGCCAAACTAATAAAAACAGTGGCTGAAGAGATATATTCAAATACGAGTACCCAGTAGTTATACCCGGCGTCAAAATTAGCATATCTCTCTATAACACTACAAACTCACAAAATTACTGTTATTACTACTTACAAAATTATAATTAGATACTGTAAAACAGCTGTACATTGTGCAAATACATACGAAGAAGGTTCAAACTGAGCGAGAATACTATCGCTTGCGGCAGCATTGACGATGCGGCAGCACGTTCTGTTTCTCGCTCTAACAAATGAAGGTCCTGTGTGTATTAAGAATGAACTAAAGAAAAAGTATTTATTAGACTAATACAGGACAAACAATCTATACTAATTTTATAAAGCTGAAGAGTTTGTTTGTTTGGTTGAACGCGTTAATCTCAGGAATTACTGGTTTGAATTGAAAAATTCATTAAGTGTTGGGTAGTCCATTTATGGGGGAACGCTATAGGCTATGTTACATCACGCTACGAACAATATGAGCAGAGCATCAATCAAATCAAAAATGTTACGCAGACGAAGTTGCGTGGATCAGCTAGTAAGAAATAAAATACGAAAATCTCCTTACCTCTTCCTCTGTTTCCTACAAAGGAAATAAAACTAATTTTCAAAAAGATACTCACAAAAAAAAGTTAAACTAAAACATAAATAACTGATTAAACTAATTAATAGGTTCTGTACGAGGCCAAAAGCATGTTACATACATTACTTAGCTTTCTCAAAAAAAGTGATACCACCATAACTTTCCATCCTGGCACCAAGATTTTACCTTCTGCATCCCACTCTTGCAGTGAGTTTAACAGTACCAGCATCCCAGTAAAGTTATAATTAGTCCATTCAAAATTTTAATCATTTCTAGCAATGAAAATGTTGAATTTTAACATGAAATAATGGCGACAATAGGATCTTTTGTACACTTGAAATGATAACGTGTAGTAAAGAATAAATTAAAATGTCTTTTTAATGCGTTATCTTTTGTGTTATTTATCACCCTTGTGCTTTTATGTGGGTGGAGAAATAATATAAGGGTTAAGCAGATAAATTAATGTTGCAATTGTTTTTCTATTTTAGAGGTCTGAAGCGGGTTGGGGGGGTGAGGTAATCTGGCGAAATGTGGGTGTACTGTTATCACTTTAACAGCCAATCACGTACTGGGTACGTGATGCCGCTCTTTCCCCAGGACGCCGATCACGTGTTGAGTACGTGATCAAGTTTCATATCGTTTATTTAAAAATCAGTTAATCAACAAATAAATCAATCATTTTTTTTTAAACTTACAATATCTTAAAAAAATGGGTACACTTCTGCGTTATCTTTCGGGGACAATTTCAGGGTGAATAAAGTTACTTGGATAGTTGACGAGTGGCCGCAAGCGCGACTGTTGAGCGTGACGTCCTGGGTTCGATTCCCGGGTCGGGCAAAATGTTATTGGGTTTTTTCATCAGGAATCTCTCAGTAGCAGCCACGGAGTCTGGATCTGTGCCCGGTTGATGGCAACAGGCTCGCTCCCTATTACATGGGACTTAAAACATAACTGGCGAAATGTGGGTGTACTAACACCTCTGCTTAACCCTTCGCGGATGACAGGCGTGATGTTATGTTATGCACCAAATGTTTGCCTGGCAGGGTTAATAAATTCACGACTAACAACTTTAATTTGTTAACTTATTCTTTACTACACACAAAAAGATTGGAGTCACTTGAACTCGATCAAATTAGCTAACGAAATTTCAGACGAGCTAGGTATACATATCTAAAGCCAACAAAATGAAGAGTTCTAAACTATTAATTTCCAGTATCCATAGCTGGCTTCGGGATCAACGGCCACTGATAGTGTAGGCAATTGAATTCTATTTTTGTGTGCGTGTGTATAATGTTCCTTTAAGGTGTGTGTGTGTGTGTGTACGGAGAGAAATTAAATGCGGAGATGGGATTTGGGTATTTCATTAATCACGATCACTTATTACATTGAGGTATTTACTTAAGTCGAAAGCGCGTCTACAGTGTATGGCTATTCTGGGCGAACTAAACTTGCCGAGCGCTGCGCGCGCGACGAATACAAAAAGCTGCGTCTGCGCCCACTACAACGTCACCCTAATCTTTTTTCTGGAATAAATATATTTATATATTTTTTTTTTTATAATTTATATAGGTTACTCCTTGTAACATCAGCTATCTGCCATTAAGAGTCCTGTGAAAATAGGTTCAACCGTTTTCGAGATTAACCGGTACAAACAGACAGACAGATAAACAAAAAATATGTATATGTTTTCTGTTACAATTACCGTAGTATACTTTAATATGCATTCAGTAAAAAGCTGTAATTTTGAAAATGCGAACAGACACCTCAATTTTATTTATTTGTATAGATATTTAGATAAATCGATGTTTGAAAGGGAATCGCATGTGAATCTGACGCTCTTTTTGAGTGATGAAAATGAATGTTGATGACTGAATAAAGGAGAAAGACGACCAAAGAAAAAATAGATGGATTGTGGAAAGAATTAAACACAGGAAAAAGAAGTAATTGATAGCGTGACAGTTGACAGGGGAGAACTTAAGAAAAAAAACGTGTTGCGCCGACCCCAAGCCACATGGGACAAGGGCAAGAAGATGATGACGCCTGTTTTGCTAGCTAATTCAATTTGACCCTATATTTGTTTACGAAATACAGAAATATTACTCACACCTCGGTGGGTACGTCGAAAGGTAGTTTGAGGAAAACTTCCTTATACCCAAGTGAAAAGGTATTCATGACGATTCCCTTAAAGAAGGGGTTTTGATAGATGGTTTTATGGTTTACACGTCAAGATTCTTCCAGCCAGTAATTCGAACCTTTTGCTGTCATGCCACTATTTATTACATTCAACTTGAGGAAAAGAAATTGAAATACAGAATAGGGCTGTTGCGGGGAAGCCCATTATAATCCCAACGGCAAATGATAAGGGGATGTGCGGAGTAACGCGAATTGAAAAAAATAAAAACCGACTTCCAAAAAAAACCACAAAAATGTGGAAAATAACTTTTCTTTCGGAAGTCGGTGACTTTTGTTTGTTTCGTTTACTTTTTGCCACCGACTTCCGAAATTAAAGTTATTTTCAATTTTTTTGGTGTTTTTTTTGGAAGTCGGTAATTATTATTTTTTTGCAAAAAGAAATATTTTACCCTTTTTAGTTATCGTATTACACACAAAGACTTGACAACTATCAATTTCACAATTTCTTTTACTAGGATTACATTTTTCACCAGACATTTTGATTTAAAAACCAAACCACTTAACCGTATTTGATAAAATTTCTATGGGACCAATTGGGAAGTATCACCCTTTCAGATAAAAGAAGAATTTTTTAAATCAGTTCATAAATGTCAAAGATAATTTTATGAGGTAACAAACAAAAAAAAAACAACCGAATTGAGAACGTTTTTTTTTGAAGTCGGTTAAAAAATCGTTTAAAACATCACCCAGTACAGATATTCTATAATCGGGCAACCATAAATCGTTCTATTTAATTTCCTGTTACATTTTGGTCGTCGAATAAATCGAAAAGGTCTACAGGCTTCTGTAATTATAATTTTATTATAATTCCTGTGCTGAAATCGATATTGTACGATTTCCCATTTATTTTGTTCTTTTCCTATGCGAACTGAGAGGTTCCGGGAAAAAATAATAATGCGTATGTAATACAAAAGTTACGAATAGAAAAATATATTTTTTGTACTCTCAGTAGATAATATTTTGGAAGATAACATCATGCCTGTAATCCATGACGAATTTGGCAGAGATGTACGTAATAGTACTTACACTCAAAATACGCTAGTTATGTTCAAGCCCATTTGGTAGGGGGCGATCCCCTTTGCCAACAACCAGGCACAAATTCAGACTCCGTTGGCAACTATTGAGAAATTCATACATACATACATAAACTCATGCTTTTTTCCATGGGGTAGGCAGTAACCAGAGCGCCACCTGCTACGATCCTTACAAACTCCTTTGCCTAATGCCTCGTCCACGACCATACATCTGGTCATACACGCACGCCAGTTACGAGTACTACGCACCTGACAGAAAGCTGTAGAACCTCACCGATACGAACGGTGTATGTCCTTCTAGGCTTTCCTGTCCCAGCGACTTTCAAAGATCTGCGAATGGCAGCCGGGAGCAACGGATTAATGAGCTTGCTTTTTGTCATGGATGTCCATCCATCCACGGACCGACCTTAGCAGCATTGTTTAACCTTGAAAGTCACCTTTACGGCTGTCATGCATCATGAGCCACGCTATCCATGACTGTAAGGTTTAAAATATTAAAAACGTTACATATTTCATTCCTCATATTTTTCTGGCTCGATTTTTAATATAACGTAATATTTTCAAACCCTTTGACGTACAAAATGTCGCCTTTAACCTCCCGATCTCCTTTAAGCGCGAAATTCCCGGCGCCATGACACTGTTCGGTGTTTAATTTTAAAGGAATATCATTTATGGTCAGTATGTTTTTATGTTCAAGGTGACATGCCAGGAAGTAGCTGATGTTAATAGCCTGTGTCTTTGTAGAATGTTGAGGAAAACTAGGTTTTGATAGGCAATGGTTCGACTATACATTGCAGTCGAGGCGGAATTCCTACCCAAGCCGCAGGCGAGGGTGTTATGAAGCCGAGAATATAATTAACTTGTAGGTGTAGCTGTGTTTTCTAGTCTGACAACCAGTCTTACTAAAGGGAATCGTATTACTCAGTATTAACTGGGTTGTCGAGGTCAGATAGGCAGTCGACCCATGTAAAATACTGTTATTCAGCTGCATCCAGTTAGACTGGAAGTCGACCCCAACTTAGTTCGGAAAAGGCTAGGCAGACGATGATGTTTGTAATAGTTGAAACAATGATAGAACTAAAAAGATGTCTTTAAAAGTCGGTCTTGATGATTGGTTTTCGTTTTTTTATTTTTGCAGTAGGATTAAAAACAGTTTTAGAAAAAATATTGGTTGCATACTTGCGTTCGCTTGCACTACATTCTAAACGCTCTAACGCTAAACCACTGTGCAAATTGTACAGTAATTTATGTCACTATCAACTGACGGCGATAAAACAATATTTTTTTAACATTTGCTCAATTGTGCCATAAATAAGGCGCTGTAAAAATGAATTAACTTTACTCAAATCATGGAAAAACTTGGCTCAAATATTACGACATGGTAGACGGTTGTAAAAGCGTTAGTGCTTAACCAACCAATATTAAAATTGCCCTTTAAAACCAAATACTGTATCTAGTAAAGACAATTTTAAGGCCTTAAAAGCCACTACAATCTAATTTTATTCGCCAAAAAGGTAATTTCTTTTGACCTGTGCGTTAAAAGTCTAAATTGTTTCATTTTACAGGGTTTACACAAAAAGTAATTATACTGAGTGATTATTTAAACCTGTTTTATACTAAGGGCGTGTCAAGAACTTGTTTAGACGGGACAAGAGGGCATAGACAAAGGACATACTATAAGCGATAACTATGATGGTAAAGCCAAACATGTGTCGGACGTATTGTATTTGTGATGTTACCATTTATTAAATTTAAGACGATGTAATGTAAGATATTAGGACAAAATAAATGAATTTGACCGACTAAATAATAACAGCCGTCTCTAAGGTTAATCAGCGCTTGACAAGATCGATCGTATTTTTTTTTTAAGTTGTTGACCGTCCATTACATACCGAGTCACTCTGATTTTTCGGATTCATGTGCGTATTGTATAATTATCACTTGCTTCGGTGAAGGAAACCATGGTGAGGAAACCAGCACGCCGGAAGGATGTTTCTCGACTGCATGTAAAGCCAAGTCAGAGGCCCATGGGCGGCATAAAAACTGACACCAGGTTAGGCACTAACCACACGATACAGAAGAAGTTACCGAGTCAAAAGCACGTTAAGTCGTTGTTCTCGGCATCATCCCTATAATGCCTGCGCGGTACGACTGTGCCTGTGCCTGTGTCATCACACCCTGTATAAAGAACAGAGGTGTAAAGTTCTTCATCACCCATAGAAAAGGAAGGATCCTCGACCAGACGGGTGTTGTGACTGGTGGCTTTTCCGTGTCGTTTTAAGTCGCGGAAAACTTTAATAGCGCGATTCAGAATTTTGTTGTTAGTTCTTTATTTGCGTTATAGATGGCGCCGCAGTACTTTTTCATACTATGTTACTGTAGTACTTTTTGTAATGCCGCTACATTCTAAACTACTATTTTAACCGACTTCAAAAAAAGGAGGAGGTTCTCAATTCGGTTGTATGTTATTCTTTTTTTTTTGTGTTTGTTACCTCATATCTCCGTCATTTATGAACCGATTTGAAAAATCTTCTATCTGAATGGATCTACTTCCCGATTGGTACCATAGAAATTTCATCAAAATCGGTTCAGCAGTTTGGTTTTGAAATCAAAATAGCTGGAAAAAATGTCATCCAAGTAAAATAAATTGCGAAATTGATACTTGACAAGGATTTGTGTGTGATACTATAACTAAAAAGGCTAAAATAAAATCTTTTTTGCAAAAAAAGAACCGACTGCCAAAAAAAACACTAAAAAGTGGAAAATAACATTACCTACTTTCGGAAGTCGGTGCCAAAAAAGTCAATGAAACAAACCGTAGTCACTGACTTCCGAAAGTAGGTAATGTTATTTTCCACTTTTTAGTGTTTTTTTTTGGAAGTCGGTTTTTTTTTTGCAAAAAAGATTTTTTTAATTTTTGCTTGAGCGTGTAAATCAAGGTCAAAAGGCTAGAGGGGAGGTAATGACACTGGCTGTATAGAATTTAGATTAGTTCAGATTCTGATAAATGATAAAAATTTAAAAGACGGTGCTGAATGAACGAAATTAATATCGAAAAGAATTAGATTAAGCTCAGAGGCGTGAAATTAAAGAGGCCTATGAGGGTTGCACTTACATCGGCTCACAAATTATTTATTTATTACTTGCTATTTGAGTATTTAAAAGGTAGACACACCCAACAGCTCTGGTATTAAATACTTGGGTGTGTCTAGCCAAGCATGTCTGTATTAATGTTCAGCCAGATAAGTGTCTAGACGATTTTAGTATACATACTATAATAAACTCACGACATTTGCAAATGGATGCAGGCAGATATAGACTATACAGCGCCACCTGTTACGATCCTTACATACACCTTTTGCTTCGTCCACGTTCATACATCTATTCATACACGCACGCCAGTTGCGAGTACTACGCACCTGACCTTTCTAAAGAACATCAGCCATAAGGTCAGTGTATGTCCTTCCAGGGCCTCCACTCCTAGCTTTACCATTTTCAGTATTGTTAATTTGTATAATTTTAGAAATAAATAATATAAATACTATTTTTTTTTATTCATATTATGGCTCTAGAACTCCATTTAATTTCATATTTTATGAAAACAGAATCTATTACTCAAAATATTAATTAAATTCTTACAATTAAATTTTACACGAAACAAAATTAAACATTTTAGAGCCTTATCCCTCAATAAATCTAAAATAATTACTCTAGACATTTCAATTTCGTATTATTAGCAATACTGTATTCTAAGCAAGATGAAAATTATACAAGATCGCAGTTTCGAGAAATGGCACGTCTATTTACGAACTCGCGCCAGTAACTGTCTCGGTTTGCTAATGCCGCCTGAACGCACCTTAGCGTGGAAAGATAAGGGAGTCTATCTACTACCACTTCTTATAGCAGTATTATTTTAATCTTACATCACTGTGAGAAAAGGATAGAGCTATACAGAACATCTAGCTCTGTCCTTTTCCCACACTGAAATTAAAGTAAGGCCCATGTATTTGAAGAAAAACGTGTTGAACATTTTTAAAAGCTTTGGATTATACGTTAACACGGAAAATTTTGGTATTTTTTTTACCATTTTTATTAATGTCAGTACTTAATATTTTTGCGATTTTCTTTCGTTATTTTCTCTTGTTGTTGGTCGTAATTTTGATTTGTTAACGCCTGTTACGACAGTAGGTGGCGAGAACACTTAAGATTTACAGAGATGAGAGGTGACATAATAATTATTTTTTGTGCGTATTATTGAGATAATGCTGGGAGAAGAAAACGTGTTGCGCCGACCCCAAGTCGAATGGGACAAGGGCAGGGAGATGACGATGATTACTGAGATAATACTATATTTACCACTACTACTGCACCATTGTCTCAAATCAAATTGTCTCAGTTCATTACTACAAGATTGTAAAGTTTTACTGATACGGAAGAATTGGAAAAAGGGACATTTTGCGAAAGTGACATTCTGAGAAAGGGACATTTTGCGAAAGATACATTCTGGGAAAGGGACATTTTGCGAAAGTGACATTTTGCGAAAGATACATTCTGAGAAAGGGACATTTTGCGACCTACACGTATAGACACCTTGCAAAGTGGACATTTTGCGAAATGGGCTTTTTGTGAAATGGGCATTTTACGAAGTGGGCATTTTGCGGCTGAGCCCCAAGCTGGGCCACAGCATCCAGTTTTCCGAATTCCCGCCTAAAACTGGATTCAGACTATGGATCGTGTAATTTTGCCTTAAAGCACACTTCAGCTTAACCTTTTGCCATTGATATTCGAAGCTAAAATGTCTCAAGAGCCAGTTATCAATCTCGATACTCTTCAAACAACACATCTATACTGCTTTGGCAGCTTAAATAAGTATGCTACAAGCCTATCGTTTAGCTGATATGATGTGTCTGTCAGTTACTCTGTATTAAGGAGGTATCAACTTTATACAGGTTGTAAAAGGACTGTTCACGAAGCCGCCAACAAAGCATTCTGTACGTCAAACTAAGTAACACTGACGTAACACACAAAAATTATTGCTGTAAAATTACTCTTTTTTTGGCGTGTAATTCACGCACACACACATTGACAAAACATTGTGCTGATGGATGCATTTTGGAGGGGTCATGGAGGTATATAAAGTAATAACATTGAAAAACAAAACAAAAATAAAAAAAATACATGTGAAAAAGTTGAACGGGATATGGCACTACAAGTTGGCCCAATTCACAGGTACGTTTTCCGATCCATAAATGTTCACATTTTCATCAGATACTTTTTGAACAAACCATGGTTTATTTTTGACGAGCAAGTTTACAAGTTCTCCAATTTTTTTTTCTGATAACATCATATTACTTTTCGGCCTTGTTATACGGCATCGCTTTGACATCATTCCTAGTATTTCAAGCGTATAATTAAAACGGTGCGAAGTTATCGAGTCCTATTGGGAATAAAAGTAATATCCAAATAGTAATACCGTCGGGTCGTCCTTGACTGGTTAGGGATGCGCGATACTCGCATTTTGTATCGATACTTTTATCTTGATAAATAATAACAGCCGTTCGGGTCGATCTTCAGGTTAAGCCACGCTTATCTAGGTTGGCTCGTGGATGGGTGACCACCCATTATATAACTAGTTTCCTCCGTGCCTCGGAAAGCAAGCTAACCCGTTGGTTCTAGCTACCATATGTAGATCTTTGACAGTCGTTACAGGTAGTCAGTGGCCCAAAAGTCTGACAACCAGTCTGACCAAGGGGTATCGTATTACCCAGTACTAACTGGTTTGTGGAGTTCAGATCGGTTGTCGCTCCATGTAAAATACTGGTATTCAGTTGCGTCCAGTAAGACTGGAAGCCGACCCCAACATAGTTGAGGCAAAGACTAGATGACTTTGGATCAATCCGGATTGCAAAAATTCGATACGATTCTAGGACCACCAGGATTGACCAAAAATATGTGCGAAGAGTACCTCCAGATTTGAGAGCAGCCTGGTTAAAGCAATCGAGTTGGGCTGCAACGCTCAAGACGTTTGCTAGCAGAAAATAAACTCTTACCATTAGAGCTACGTGCGTATTGACCAGCTATAATTAGCTGGGAGGTCCCTCACTCTTGATGTTGCTTATTAATCTTCGCGATTGTCCTTCCGTTATTGGCTAGGATTATACTATTCAAGGATTATATCGATTCTCGTTCTCGTATCGTATCATTCTCTGTGATTGAAATATTTCAGATATACACCTAGCACTGTTTCTCTTTGCATCACCCAAAGGTTGACTGGCAGAAAATGCCTATGGCATTAAGTACGCCTCCGTAATTTGTGCTTAAAGTGTTAATTAATAATAAATAAATACCTACGATCGTATGAAGAATCTTAAAGTACTTATTTATCCCTCTGAGAGTCAGATAAAATGCTAGAAATTCTTTTGTGTTCCTTTTGTATTCCTTTTAATTGATTGATCATTCAATTTATGACAATGTTCCACGATACGATCCATTCATTCCGATACTGGTACTTTTTTATCGATACTGTACAGTATCGGATCGAATCATGCATTAAGTCAAGGGTTGACTTAACTCCCTCAACGATATTTGAATAATTTGAAGATAGACAAAAAAATATTAGGTAATTTCATCGATATTGGCACGTGTAAAAAGGTTTAAAGAAAAATTAACCTTGACCGGTTTTAAATACAGTTTCATTTTCCTTTTTTGTGGACGTAGCTGGGTCCAATCAGATAGCTAAATATCCACTTATTTTTAAATTGCGAAACGTTTTAAAAAGAGGTGTGAATTTTGCGCGTGTTTTATTTTTGATCCGGGTCGAAGGACCAATTCGGTTATAGAAAAGCTAAAATTGTTGTTTTAAGTTTATGTTGAAACCAGGCTTATGGTTATACTTGTAAAGAAACATTTTAGAATATCTAATAGTTATTTAGTGCAGCCGCCGCACGCTTGAAATAGCGGGATAAGGCTAACAAGTTCCAAGCTCAGAATACTATCTCGTAAATTGCTGGAGCACTGACGCTGCGGGTAGCCATATCCTTATGCATAGTTTTGTAATTTTGTTGCTTTAGCTATTGTATTATTTTATCTTTTGGAAGAAAGTTACATCATACATAATCCATTAAATATCCGAACCGCTAAAGTATCGGGTATCTTTTTTAAATGTTGGATTTGCTTTTCTTGAAGTCCTGAAAAAAACATGGTCGTGAGGAAACCGGTATGTCTTTGAAGACATGAGAAATCTACCAAACCATACTGGGCCCGAGTGTTGGTAGGCCCACTACAGTGGTAGTGGGCCTACCAACACTCGTGAAGAAGTCCGTGTCCCAACTGTGGGAACTAGGCTGATTATTCTGTGCAATAGGTCATGTTCTGAGATGTTAGCAATTGCAATAACTTTTTTGTTCTTTTAGCAGCAAAATTGCCAGTCTTTTTTAAAACACACGCACAAACACTAGCACTGCATTCCAAACTACGTCAGTAAAACAAAAAAGAAACGCTTCGTACCCTAATGACTCATCCAACAAGACAAAGAGGCGACTTTGCCCGACATTGGACACGGAAAATATATTTCATTTGTATGCAATTTCGAATGTCATACTTTTTCTTGCGATCTCTTCCCCGATATTACGGCAAAAAAATTGAAATATGTACGGCACATTTTTAAATCGTAGTTTTCTAGACACTGACACAATGATAAATGACGTTTCTAGAAATCCAATATGGCCGCTGCACTGGATGGTTCGACTAGAATTTTCTATATGGAGGTTTTTAGATTTTTTTGCTTTTGCCCAGGAGGTTAAATGCTTTATATTTTTAGAGGTTCGGGGTATTATTTTGGTCTTTGTTCTTAGCAAAATCAACTTCTATTATTTTATAATTCCATTTCCATGGGTCATATTAATGACACGTAAATGATGTTTGTTGTACATAAATAGGAAAGTAGTCCCGCAGAAATATCAATGAACTATTTTAAAGTTTTTATGATGTTACATGCGCAATAAATAACGAAATGGTGAGCTCTTTCAAGTAAATAAGGAGGTCGCAATTGCATACAAAACGTGATGTCATTTTTTGTGTTGCTTATTCCCGTATTATTTTGTTTGTACTTACACTTTGTGTCATGTCTATTGTTTGTACGACGTAATCACGACCTTTTACAGTAAACAACAAGGTTGCTTTTCAGTAAGTAAGTAAGTATTTAATTGCATAAAATGTGGTAAATACAGGCTGTTATAAAATGTTTTACAGCAGGACACATTCCGCCGTAATAATAGCATGCAAATTTTAAAATCAATTTTTACACAAAGTACATTAACTTGACCACATAGGTATCCATTCATACTCGTACAATTATGTAAGTACATTTGAAAAAAAAAATCCTACAATTAGATAACAACAAAAGAAACACAAACACAAAATAACCACAAGAACGTAATTAATTTTGCAATCATGTTATTACGTAAAAAGTCAAATTTTCAGCCTAAAAATCCAAGTATTCTATTTAGTTTGAGCAGACAGACGTCTTAGCAACACTTCATTGTTAAAAGAAATTAAGGGCTTTTAGTAAAATAACGAGTTTTTTACTTTTAAAGAATGCTTGCGGCGGTTCCAAGGTACCTAGCAATTACTGCTTTTATTACTTTTTAAAGACTGCCTCATTGATATTGTTAGGTCGGCTGTTTTACGAAAATATTCTAGATTACGTTCGAGTCTAGAATTTTCCACTATGGAACTGTCTAAAATATTCGAGAATAATCCTAA
Organism: Standfussiana lucernea; assembly: GCA_964057025.1. NCBI lineage: Eukaryota > Metazoa > Arthropoda > Insecta > Lepidoptera > Noctuidae > Standfussiana > Standfussiana lucernea. The sequence continues at coordinate 9,887,756 of OZ059808.1, read as the reverse complement.
AATGTTCCACTAAGGAGGTGTGAAAAAGGTTCCAGAAAGTTGTGGAACTTTCTCGAAGGATGAATTGGGTAAATAGCCGTCAGGTTTGCCGGGGCAGTCAGTCAGATTTTGGCTCCGCAACGAAGAGATCGAAGTGAAGTGAGTGATCGATATCTAAAGCGAGTAGTGAATTTGTGGTTGAGTGTTTGATGATTAAAGTTATAATAATATTATAATTGTGGTAGAGTTTTACTTTATTCCATACCCAGCTCGTCCCAGTATTTGTTACTGGGTTTTTTCATCAAGTATTTCTCAGTACCAGCCCGCAGTTTGGTTTTGTGACCAGTTTATGATAATAGGCTCGCTCCTGCTACGTGGGATGATGAGAATCAAAAATAAGAGGCTAAATGTGGATATACTGTTAGAAACAGGAAAACCCAAATACTCCGAAATATTTTGTTCCGAATGTCGATGTTCCGATTTTTAAAAGTCCGAATTTCATAATACCTAAGAATTATAATGTCTATTATTAATAATATCACGAAATTGATTTTACCGAAAGTCGTAAATGTGATTTGTTTGTTTTCCGATTTTCATACATTCGAAGAATCAAATGCTCGATGGGTTCTCTGTCCGAAAAACAACAATCCGATTTTCAATACTTTGAATAAACTGCTAAAATTAAAATTCTGATTCTGATTCAATTAGTATAATAATCATCATACGAATATACATTTATTCAAACGTTTAATGTAATTTAAAAACGTCTACTTTGATATTAATATTAGGGATAATATTATTTGATCCTCTAAAATCTATTGAAATTATTATTAAATGAGCACTTTAAAAAATAAATGATGGATTTTTTTGGTTTAATCTTTATATTAGTTATTGCGTCTATATTAGTTAATCTACGGATAAATTATAAATGGAGTGCATTCAAGGTAACATGATAATTATGTTTAAACATGCTCAATTAATATTTGCCATACAAAAATAATATTTGATCCTCTTTTCTAGTTATTGGTCTTTGTAAAATGATGGTTTTTGTATCAATAATCCTAATAACTACACTTAACATATAGGAAGATAAATAACATAGGAAGGAAGAGCGAGCCAATCGAGCTCGGGACTTGGGGCACCCCGACTCGGACAGGTTAGGTTCGAAGGGGATGGCGGGGTCTAGTGAGCTAGCGAAGTGAGCAAACTAAGACCCGCCATCCCCTTCGTGTTAGGTTACTTTAAACCCTGCCGGCAGGAATAGGAGCCGCGCGCAGCGGGGCTGCGTCGACTGTGCCTTAGTAGATAAAAAAGTATCCTTTATTATATTTAATGCTCATTTCTCTTAGTTACTATCAGACGTAATTTCTGCATCCCAAACATTTTTTTGCTTAGCTCTAAACAGATTAAAACATCGATTGATTTGAATTATTTTACGTCTCAAAGAAAGAGGATCAATCAATTAAAAAAGAAGACCGTTTAGATTTTTTTGCTTGCTGTTTTTGCAAAATTAAAACGATCATTTAAATACATGCCTTAATATTTGTGTATTAATATTTTTTTTTTTGGGTTTTCTTCTTCTTCTTATATGTATATACCTGCGTCGGGTACCATCTGCTGTTATTGTATCTTTTGGGTTAGGTTAGAACAGTGGCCATTAACGCCAGATCCCCTCTATTGTTGGTGAATCGTTTAGGTTAGGTTAAGTCAGAACTGTTACCATTAAAGCGCGAAGGCGAGCCAGCGAATTCTGAGTATTCAGTATTTTAATAATCGGAATTCATATTTTTGATGTTTCGAATTTTCATTAACTCGGACTTTTTCTTATTCGACCTATTGAAACTCGGTATTTTGAGAATAGTAATTATAAACGTTATATTGAAATTTCAGAATTATAAAAATAGGATGAATGATAAATCGGAGTTGTTAAATTAGGAATTTTGAACCATTTGGAATTATGAAAATCGGTATTTTGAAATTCGTACTTGTGACTGACGGAATAAAGTTTTTCGTATTAATGTGTGTAGCCGTTGGAAACACCTTCGCCTAACCTTTCGGAGATCGCAACCGTTATATTTTTTTTTGTTACTCTTTTAAATTAAACAAAAAGTTTAAAAAAGGAATTGATATTCGAAATTGTTCTGTAAACTGACTAATTTCTTTCTTAATCCTTCCGTGATTCTTTTGTCAACAAAATGGTAACTCTGAAATTGTCCCAAGAGAGTCGAATTTCTAACAACACGAGAACTTATAAAAAATCCTCCCTGGAATTGAATAAAATGATATTGAAATAGAGCTGATAAAAATATATCCGAGAAGGCAATATCAACATTTTGCGCCTCAAAATTGAAATTCGAAGCTATCAAAGGGAGAGGTTAGCGAAATATAATTTTGTATTAGAAATAGACTGAAAATTTGATAGCAGAGAATTCTTGGAATCGTTTTAGCACGTGACTTTACATAAATAGCCAAACGGGTCCATCGAAGGTTAAGCTATGCTTGTTGACGAGGTCGGTTCGTGGATGGGTGGCCGTCCATTATATGTTAAGACCATACCTTCCGTGCTTCGGAAAGCATGTTAAGCCCTTGATGCTAGCTGCCATTTGTAGATTTTTGACAGTCGTTACAAGTTGTCAGTGGCCCGAAAGTCTGACAACCAGTCTTACCAAGGGGTATCGTATTACCTAGTACGAACTGGGTTGTAAAGGTCAGACATGCAGTCGCTTCATGTAAAATACTGGTATTCAGCTGCATCTGGTTAGACTAGAAGCCAACCCCAACACAGTTGAGAAAAAGGCTAGGCAGATGGTGATGAGCTATCAAATTTTTGTATCGGAATTTTGACATCTTGCCAGTCTTACAGGATGTATCTTATTACACAGTACTAACTGGATTGTGGAGGTCAGATATAGTCTTTTGCTTTTATTTGTTACGGGTAGTAAGAAGCCCCCGTCTGACATCCAGTCTTACCAAAGGATTACGTGTGACTGAGGACCTAGGTTTTGTAGGTCATATATGCATTCGCTCTGTGTAAAATATCTACAGCTATATATGAGATGAAATGGTAAAATATAACCGGGTGAAAGAGCAGTGATAGTCTAGTGGTGTGACCGTTGGACTGCCAAGTCATAGGTCTCAAGTTCAAACCCAAGACACGCACCTCAGATTTTTCGGAATTATTTGCGTATTGTACCTATAATTATCACTTTCTTCGGTGAAGGAAAACATCGTGAGGAAACCAGCATGCCTGAGAGATATTTCTCGACGGCGTGTAAAAGTCTAGTCAGAGGCCCTCGGGCGGCATAAAAACTCTGACACCAGGTTAGGCACTAACCACACGATAAAGAAAGAAGACTGGGTGAAACTTTTAGATTAGAAGCCGACCCCAACATAGTTGTGACGAGGTAAATAAATGGTCCTTGAAGTCGTACATTAAAATATATCCTTATTTTCCACAGCAGTGTTGGGCTCTCTCATACGGAGAAAATAGTATCATACGTGCACCGAGTACTCACAAGGACTGGCAGTTGGCAATTTGAGACCATTGTGAACAGATATCTTTACAGTATATTCCTTCACCGCAAGTCGTTTATCCTGTGAGAAGTCATCTTTTAAATTCTCAGTCTGCTTTTAAATAAGATTTTCGTGTGAAATTTATTTAAAAAAAATACCATAGAACTGCTTAAAACACGCTTTCTTTCACAATCCAAGGCATTTGATGGAAATTCCTAATCCGTAATCAATATTACACAAGAAAGTGGTTACAAATTGTGTGAAGTCCCTGGCTTCTGTGCCAGGCGACACACCTGTGTTAAAGGAAGGCTTGGCTTCATAAGTTAAAAAAAATCGTGTACATGATAACGTAAATAACGCAATGAACATTGCATTATACGTTAATGTTACGTTATCATCCCACTGGTTTCAGTTAGTTCTTTCTTAAAACACCCAATCACAACACGGACCTTTGTCAAGACCCAAAATAGAACCTATCTGTACCCAAGAAGTTAATAGAAAAAAACCCTATGTGCTCCTTTATAAATAAAAATAACCTTTAACTCAAAGTAAATATCGACCATTTTATTAGATTCAGTCCGTTATCTATAACCATGATTGATAACAAGTTAGTTTTGGACGTCTTAGTTTGGAGGGAGTTTTTTTAGCGTTTTTTATGAGGCAATATTTTTTTGGAGCGTCCGATTTGGATCTTGGCAATATTGCGAGATGAAAGAACCATTTGTATCTATTACGCCTACTGATTCGAAAAACCCGGTCAGTGTATAAGGCAACTGTTACTCAAAGGTTCTGTATAGTGTAGGAGTTGTTTATTTATTTTTGGTATAAAATAATAAACAACAAATAAATAAAGAGCTATATGTATACGATAAACAGTATTATGTATGCAAATCAGCTATAGTAAAATGGATTAAAAATCTCACCTATGAGGAAACAGTAGCACTCTTACAACACGCTGTATAACACAAACACACACATATTTACACACACCCAAACATACACACACACACACACCCACACATCAATATACACTCACACCAGCGTACCCACATACCAATGCTTTGAAACAATTTATTTTTGTATTACTGTTATTCTCTTTGTAATTGATTATTTATAACTTAATTGTAATTTTTACTTTAATGTAATTTGATTTTCTGTCTTTTAATAGAATAGCGATCTCTTAGTCTTATTTTTTTTTTCTTTATTGAACTACTATTTAATTTTAAGTATTTTTTCATTTTATTGTGGTATGATTTTCCTTCGTTCGATTTTATTAGAATTTTATCTGATTTTAAATTGAAGGGTAACTTTAGTCTGATTTTTGATTAAACAGTGACTTGAATTTATTCATTCTTAATTTGATTGTCGTTTAATTTCAATTTTACTTTAATTTGTTTATATTTGGTTTTACTTCACTTAACTTGACTTTATTTTAGATTTTGAATTTAATTGTAATTTGATTATTTTCTATGTATAATTTATAAGAAATATAATTTATTAGAAGGAAGATCGGAGTCTCCTAACACAGGTATTCTATGCTTAAAAGGAGGCTCCAATCACTAATAGTATCAATCGACTTGTGAATGAAAATAAATTATTTTGAATTTTTTTGAACAACAAACTGTTGTGGGAAAGTACGTCATAAAATTAGCAAAAACTCTTTGGTACAAGTTCTCATGCTATTTTTAACCGACTTAAAAAAAAGGAGGAGGTTCTCAATTCGGTTGTATGTTTTTTTTTTTTGTGTTTGTTACCTCATATCTCCGTCATTTCTGAACCGATTTGAAAAATTCTTCTTTTATCTGAAAGGATCTACTTTTCGATTGGTCCCATAGAAATTTCATCAAAATCGGTTCAGCAGTTTGGTTTTGAAATCAAAATAACTGGAAAAAATGTCATCCAAGTAAAAGAAATTGCGAAATTGATACTTGACAAGGATTTGTGTGTGATACGATAACTAAAAAGGGTAAAATAAAAACTTTTTTGCAAAAAAAAAACCGACTTCCAAAAAAAACACAAAAAAGTGGAAAATAACTTTACTTTCGGAAGTCGGTGGCAAAAAAGTCAATGAAACAAACAATAGTCACCGACTTCCGAAAGTAAAGTTATTTTCCACTTTTTTTGTGTTTTTTTTGGAAGTCGGTTTTTTTTTTGCAAAAAAGTTTTTTATTTAAGGTTCCAAATTCAAATCACATTATTCTCATGATTGATAGTGAAATTCAGTACAATATCTATATAATTCTGTAGTTGAACTATACCTACTGGGATTAACTCGTATCCCGAAGCCTGAAGCATTGTGTTCGGTCTACGAAAACTTACATTAGCCCGGCTGAAGCTTGGGGCATTAATAACTTATTACTTTAGGTAAATAATTCGACATTTACACATTTTTTTTTAATTTTTTTTTTTTCTTTTCGACATATGGTGGTGTGAAAAAGCTATTTCGTTTTAGCACAAAGGTACGTATGTCAAAATTCTGCTGTTTTATCTAAAATTGTCAAGAACGACGGAACCCTAAAATACCCGTGGCTGTGGGCAGCGAAAGGCATTGAGCAGCGCGGTGTTCAATAATATCTTGTTTATGTTGACAGGGCTAGGAAGCGATCGTGACATTATATTAAGAGTGTAACCAGCAAGATTTTCATGAAATCTTTTATAAACTATTATAAACGTAAAAGTTTGTGGGGATGAGTAGATAGATCGATGTTGTTTTTTCTACTGCGCCGCTATTCTTTTCTGATTAACGTTGATCAATTCGTTGCGGTTTCCAAGATAGTTAAATCGGTTCTCTGGGACTTCGTCGAGCGTCATTGTTTTGGCGATTTTCTGGTGGTCGCCATTGTTGATTCTCGCTTTCGGAATTTGCAGTGGTTTGGGAATAGTGTAGCGGGCTTGTCCCAATAAAAAAAAGATGGATCGATGATTGTTACTTTTACACGCAAATTCCACTGAACGGATTTAGTTGAAACTGTACAGTTATATAGCATAAACATCAAAAAACCACAAAGGTTAATTTATGGAGATATTCTGTATAAAATGGAATTTACTCGAGCGAAGCCACACACGGAAACTAGTATGTCATAATGGATTTTGTAGCCTGCGTGTCCTATTGTATGCTTATTGCAGCAACTGATGGACGCTACTAATGGCGCCAAACTTGTAGTTGGCAATTCAGATTGCCATCGACATGATAGGAAGTATGTCATAATCACTGTTTCATTGGCTTAGAAGTTGCAAGATTACTGCTAAGCATGACGCCCTGGGTTCGATATTCAGGTTGGCCAAAGTGTTTCTGGGGTTTTCTACACGAATTGCTCAGCTGGAGTTGGAGGCCCGGTTGTTGGCAATAGGCCCTTTAACTTGTGAAATGTAAGTACACTATAGGCAAACCCCTGTTTAACCCTTCGAGAATTACAGGCGTGATGTTATGTTTGCCATAATACTTCTTGTTTACTTGTGCAGTGTTTGTCATTGCAGAAATAGCTCAATGCTACAACGTCCATTGTACTGTCTTGCATTGTTCTTCATTCATTCATTGTTCTAGTGTCGTTACGTATGAAGCTTTCATATGACACACAGTATGACTTGAAGAGTATCGTATGCTCGTTTTCACAAACACTGAAATCTAAATGAAAGTGTTCTGTTGTATTTTAAACGTTTGGATAAGCGCCAAAGAGTCGAAATTTGCAGCAATGCAAAAATATGCAGTGATATTTACTGTAATAGAGTGGGCATTACAGGCTGCAGCATTTAGTAAAGGTTTCTATAAGCTTTACCCTTGAGCTGGTCAAGCATAGGCAGAGGAGTACTTATTTCACACCATCACCATCATTTCGCCAGATTAAGTCCGTTATATGGTTGAAGTCCCACGAACGCGAACAAAGCGCTTTGCCTCCACATTTATTGCAATACCAGCTGACCCGCGCAACTTCGTTTGCGTAACATTTTTTATTGATGCTCTGCTCCTATTGGTTGCAACGTGATGTTTTATAGCCTACAGCCTTTCTCGGTAAATGGGCTATCCGACACTAAAAAAAAAAAATCTATTCGAACCAGTAGTTCCTGAGATTAGCGCGTTCAACCAAACAAACAAACAAACTCTTCGGCTTTATAATATTAGTATAGATGTGTGCGATGCCTACACCGACGAGGCAGCGAACACAAAATTCAAAGAAAATAAAATATTTTATTCCTCATACGTAAATCTCTCTCATAGTCCATCCATCGTGTCTTTGGTCATCCCCCTCTCTTACAACCACCTCACCCACACACTTCACCCACATTCTAATCTTTCCTCACCCTCCACATCGCAAGCTCCAACCATCACAATCAATTTCTACAGAACTTTTCAGCAACTAGTACCACTTTCAGATTTCTTAAAATAAACAAGCGTAAAAGCGCCAATATTTTAGTCATTAAATAAAAGATATTATAAAAATTATTTCCAGCCAAATCTTTATGTCAAAACACGAGTGAATTCTTGTTCATTCATATTATATTGTCATGTATATAAGTTACTTTTGTCTCAAAGCCTCCTTGCAAAGCTAGTATTGTTTCGTTACAACTTCTCTACGAAGTTTCAAAGTGACTGTTACAACAGTGTGCCCTCCTTAAAGACATTCAGTAAGGTATGGAGTTGAAAGCTATGAAACGAGCGAGTTTTGTCGGGTTCAGAAAAGATTTTGTCAAAGGATGTTCTGTACATATATCTGTATACAGGCGAGAGAATGTCTAACGTAATTTTAAAGTTCGTACTGATAAATTAATGACTCCTGGTTTGGTCTGCTAAGTTAATTATTATGATGAAATAGAACGTGTTTTATAGATACATAGAGTAATAATGTAGTATCGTGAGCGGAAAATCTAGTTTAGTACTTTTTAATCCGGCTCGAAGGACCGGTGCTCATTGGCGCCCATTTTATCGATTTTTAAAGGTTCTAATTTGGTTACTGTGTTTGTTCTCTTCGTGTTGGTGATTTTATTGCATTATGGTCAGGTTTCTTTTTACGTTGGAACTTGTGGGTGATACCTTTGTGCTTTGAAAACGCATTTGAAGATCATACTTTCATAAAAATACTGAATATTAGTTACCTTTCGTTTCTGTGGACGGTAAAAATTCCTCAAAAAAAAATTGGGACCTCTCGCAGCCCGGTTAAAAACCTGCATCCAAAACAAAAATATCAAACCTATTTACAAATAGTTCTCCAAAATACACAAAAGCCTACGAAATCAACTAGATTGCAAAATGAGATAATAGATACCCAATTAGGATTAAGGTAGGTAAGTGTATTTAGTACTTGGCTGCGGTCCAGCCGCCAATTGTGTGGCTTGTGACCTAAAACTTATCTCGTTGTTAGGTTATCCGTAGATCTGTAGGTTTGTAATACAGGGTAGTTAGCGGGGTAGTATTTTTGTTTACTTGAAGTTCTTGAAAGGAAGGAAACGTGGGATGCATTAATGAGGATAAGGTTTGAAAACGTTGATTAGCTGAATGTTTTTTTTATTATATGAGCGGTTTTTTCGTGAAAGCTAAGAGTACATTATTATTGCATCGGACCGTAATGAGCGATGATAGAATGTACTTAAAATTGTAGTGCACCAAAAGGAGATTGGGAACTTTCTGACCCGCTAGCCGATTTTTTGCAAACATTAATGAAACATATGGTAGTTTTTAGATACTATGACGCACATCCTAAATGTGTTTTTTTTTAAATATCTAATGGGAATGTCGAGAAATGAGCATCGCTCAAACAAGAAATAGTTGGCTCTTTTTGCTAACTCGCTATCACATTTTTAGATGAATCGATTTCATCAAAACGAAAAATGTTATCTGTGGTCCGGTCGTTGGCGCCTTAAGGGAATATCATAAGTTGCGCACATATTGCAAGTACAACATTTTACCTTGCATGGGCGAGACACGAAGATGTCAATCTAGCGACAGCTCCATTTTTGGAAAATATTTTTGTCATAGATTATTTATTTTATTAAAACTTTATGCACAAGTAAAAAAACTGTACAAAGGCGGACTTAATGCCTTGGGCATTTTCTACCAGTCTACCTTAGGGTGAAATTATACCTTAGGGTTATGATAATTAATATCACGAGATGACATCATGATGTCATCATCATCATGTCATCTCGTGATCATGGCGCTTGCAACAGCGTCGAAATATCGGGAGCTCAATATAAACATTAATCGCTGAAGATATCCCGTAAGTGATAGTGTAAGTTCAGTTATAAACCGTGAAAGCTTAAAACAGTGTTTAATAAATAATGATTTATCTATATGAATTATTGTATATATGTATATTTTTTTCTTTTATCAACATATCTACGTTGAAAGGTCAAATAATTCTTTTAAAATAAATAAAGGCAACGTAATCTACTGGACTAATAAATAGTAATAAAAACTATAGATAAGAAATAAGCATATTAACATCCTAAAACTTAAAAAATATATTTTATTATGATATAAAATATTTTCCTGAATACCTCAATATTTCTATTACTCATAATAATGCGCCTCACGCTGTTATATCTATATATCTCAGGCTCTATAATAAGGTATTATTCGTTAATGTTTGCCATGGGTATTTTTTCCATACTTAAGTTCCCAATGTCCTTTACAACCAGTTCTTTTGCAATATGGCTAATTCTTCGGAATCCTTTTGCCATCAACCGGGCACAAATCCAGACTCCTTAGGTGCTACTGAGAAATTCCTGATAGAAAAAACCCAATAATAGTTTGCCCGACCCGGGAATAGAGCCCAGGACCTCATGTTCAGCAGTGGCGATTGCGGTCACGAGACCAACAAAGCAGTACTACACTCTCTCTTATACTTTCTACTTGCCTTAAAAATGTACTACTTAAACTCTTTAGATTTTGTACCCGCTAACAATTCTCGCCAACTTCAAGCTCACACACACATGTGCGCTGTGCGGAGATTTGCAAATAACTCATTTCGCAGCGCTGTCTATGAATAATATCACAATCTAGTGTTTAAATTAAACCTGTATTTGAGCCCCTTTTAAATTAAAATACCTTGCTGTGTGTAATCTTCTTGAATTTCTCTTGGGAGATGAGTTTTAATATGGAGAGTGTTACGTAATTTTGAGGTTATGTGTGAGTGTGGGTGTGTGAAAAGTTTAGTGTGGTTCTAGTTGGGGAGCCTAATTAGTGAGACTTGTTTAGATTAAAATTATTTTACTAGTCTAGTTTAACAAATTAGTCCTAGAAAAAAGGTTTGAGGTTTTAGTGTGTTACTGTGCTCAAACGTACAATTTTGGTAAATATCTTTTTTTTTACATTAAATAGGCTTGCGTTTGCCGCAACTGGCCTGTTGTGAAGCGATAATACGGCCTAGGGTGGAGCTCGCTTATCAAGAAGAAACCGATTCACTCCAACTTTGAAGATATCCAGATTATAAATATCGGAAAACAGAGAAGATGGCAGTGAATTCCACTGACTGGGGTTCGCACAATTAATGTGGAAGTAAAGAGCTTTGTTCGAGTCCGAGGAACTTCATCCATATAACGGTGACGCTTAGCCGTATCTCTGCTTGTCTGATGATAGATTGGGGATGGGGGAGTGATGACATCCCATTAAGAGATTTTATATAAAATATTACAATTTTTTGGTATCAGCCTATTCTGTCCCACTGCTGGGCAAAGGCCAGACAAAATATTTCTTATGACATCAATATTTAGCGGATGCTAGCTGTTGTTCGGGTCAGCACAGATAGCGGGTAAAATTTAAATATAAATTTGGATAAAAGCCGCTCGGCTTAGACTCGCTTGTACCGAACCGATGCGAAGATGAATGAGCAATGGTAGATGCCGAATAGCACAAAACGAATTCTAGCTAAATATGTGTAGGTACTGCTTCAGATATCCTCTCTTATTCAACAAAACCGGCCTAATCGAATGTATCGACCCAAAAATATGTGTGTAATAACTAACATAACAAGAATATTACATATTTACCGAAGATATTATAAACTTCCAGAAGGCTGTCAGAAAATAACAACATCTTAATAAAAGCTAAAATATTCTAGCTCACAGAATATCCGATATGAAAGGCTCTCTCACTCAAATATTACTGAACAAACGACGCGTGTGATTTCCAAAGACAAACAGTTGCTAAGTCCCACAAAAGTACTCAGGAAATACGACACCGTAATAATTATAGACCCAACACCGCATCTCTTTTGTCTTCAGAATATTAAGAATAATATAAAATTATCTCCTCGATAAGAACTGCCTTGTTGGTCTAGCGATTGCTGAGCATGAGGCCCTGGGTTCGACACTCAGGTCGGGCAAAGTGTTATTGGATTTTTCGATTACGAATTTCTCAGTAGCAGCCACGAAGTCTGGATTTGTGCCCCAGTTACATGGGACTTAAAGAACTTGCGAAATGTGAGAGTAATGTTAGGTACCTACACCTCAGACTAACCTGATTTTTTTCTTTGTATTTGCGTTCTTCACAAGGATCAAAGGACGAACTTTTCGAAATAATACTGACCGTCAGAAATTTTGAGAATAAACGTAAAAGCAATACCAGAGAAGCGGGAATCCTTGTGACGCGGGAATATTCGCCCTGTGTTCTGAAATATTCTTAGCATTTTCTTTGAGATTAAAACAATACCGTTGAGCTTGAATGCGGTGGACATTCCCATTCTTAACCTACATCATTTCTGTATCTATGCATGTTGTTCACAAAAATCACTGTTCGTGTCTATCCATGTGACGGCGTTGTACTTCTAAGCTGCGCAGCAGTTTTTGAGGCGATTTGAATCATCTTTTAGAGAATTTATTTCGGAAGGTTTGTATGTCATCATAAGCCTAATATTTTTCCATATTTGTTCGTGGAGGAGCTTGTGGCTAAATAATAACAGCCGCTCAGGTCGATCGTCAGGTTAAGCCGCGCTTGCCTGGGTTGGTCCGTGGATGGGTGACCGCCCATACATACCGAGCCTGCCTCGGAAAGCACGTTGAGCCGTTGGTCCCAGCTGCCAATTGTAGATCTTTGACAGTCGTTACAGGTGGAACGACTGTCAAAGATCTGCAATTGACAGCTAGACAGTTGACAGAGGTTGTCAGACTTCATTCACTACCTAGGGTCACTGACTATCTAGTCAGTGACCTGAAAGTCTGACAACCAGTCTTACCAAGGGGCATCGTATTACCCAGTACTCAGTGGGTTGTGGAGGTCAGATAAGCAGTCGCTACTTGTAAAATACTGGTATTCAGCTACATCCGGTTAGACTGGAAGCCGACCCCAACATAGTTGGGAAAAGGCTAGGCAGATGATTTGTTGGTGTCGGCTCCTAGTCTAACCAGGTGCAGCAGAATACCAATATTTTATGTAGCGATTGCCTCTCTGAACTCCATAATCCAGTTATTGTGTAATTCGATACCCGTTGAAAAGACTGGTTGTCAGACTTTCGGGCGTGTAGCTACCAGTAAATAGTTTAAAATATCTAGAAATTACAGCATCTGTATTACATAAAGGTGGAAGCGCCAAGATAGTCCGCAAGATTCAGGCTGTATGTTGATTAAAATATGATTCGCGACCTTCTCTTGCACCTTTAATAATACAAAATTTCACATGAAAAAGAAATCTCTCGATGTTTTTCCCTGCCTCGTTAAATCAGTCCATAGCACAGGCGGTTCACTAGTAGGCAGTATATCAAAGTAACCTCAAAGTATTTGATAGGAAGTGCGAGGATTTTGCATGCATTTACGTTTATAACCACACAGTTTGGTTCTTAAGTGAGGTGTTTATGAACCCACTGTTTTACGAGAGCGTAAACAATGGTACGCTACACAAGATAGGATGAAATGAATTAAAATGAATGAGGCAAAATAGAGATTTAATATGAAAGCCAATTCCAAGCTTTAAATCGATGAATTCACAAACAAAACCGCATACAAAATTCATTTGTTCATTGCATTTTGTTCCTCCATCATTCGGAGATCCGAGACCGAATGATCGGAGATTGAAAGCAGCCGAATGTCGAAATTCAGCATTGTTGGACGGGTTGATTAATTAATTTATTTTCATTATTGATGAATTCTGTGTTTCACTCCAAGTGGAAGAAATGTGAAATGTGAATGTGTGTAAGTGATGTGTGGTGTGTGTGTGTGTCTGTGATGTTTGAGTGTGTGTGTGTGTGTGTGTGATGTTAAATGAAAAACATATATGCAGCTCGGAGAGGAAGCGAATTGCTGTTCTCTTCTTATTCAAGTAACGAAGATACATGAAGAAAGAGATGTCCCGTGTCAGTAAAAGATATTTAAAGATCGATGACTGTTTACCAGCGTTAACAGTGGTGTGTAAACAGGTCGTTTTTAACCGACTTCAGAAAAAGGAGGAGGTTCTCAATTCGGTTGTTTTTTATGTTTTTTACCTCATAACCTCCGTCATTTATGAACCGATAAAAAAATATGTGAAAAGACAAATACATTCCGATTGGTCCTGTAGGTATTTCATTTAAATCGGTTCAGTAGTTTGGTTTTTAAATCGAAATAGCTGATAGAGAGCTATTTCGATTAAAATACGCTATTTAATTTACTTAAACGAAATAGCGTATTTTGATTTCCTGTGACTTCCCAGTTGTGTTTACGAATGACGAAACTAACAAAGCAAAAAGTACAAACCATTAAGTAGCAAAAAAGTCAATGAAACAAAGTCACCGACTTCAGAAAGCAAAAGTTAATTTAGACATTTTAGTGTTTTTTTGGAAGTCGGTTTATTTTTGTTGCAAAAAAAAAATTTATTGCCAGCTCGTGCTTATCGCTAACCGCTGGCACTAGGACAGGTACCGAAGACACAGGTGTGTGTATTAAAGACATTGTAAAACAAAACACGGGTGTCACCCCGTATTCGCAGCCGTCACGCATACCTTCTACTGTGATTCACAAACGACAAATCACGGTGGAGGTACATTCCATGAATAATTTCGCAGTTAACAACTTCGAAATAGGGTTCATGTTTGCTCGCAGAATGTGTGGGCTTTTTCTTTTTTATTTATTACGGAGGTTTTATTGCTATAAAATGCTTTACGTTTGTTATTTTTCAAGTGGGGTAACTTGTTTTGCTTTTGCTGTTGGTCTATTTCGAGACTTAATGTTTTTTGGAAGTTGTTCTTTTAATGGATTTTGTGTGTGTTGCTAGGTAAGATTCGGAAGATTCGATACAGAATATTCGATCTCGTTCAGTGGAAACTTTTAGGATTATTTAAGTAAACCTAATTATGATCTGTTAAAAATGCTACGGTCCTTACATAGTAACTCTTTTTGCTTCGTCCACGTTCCTACATCTGGTCGTGGTCATATCCGGTGCTGTTTGCAAGTACTACGCTTATAAAATAACATCTTTCTATCTGTTCTATCCCTCATATTTTCCAATTTTCTATATTTCTTTTCGTTTCAGGCGTTTCTTGGGCTTGCTTCGGTTACGACGCCCGTCTTCATTTACTCGCTGTATGACAATGTTTGGCCATATGTCTAGGATGAAATAACATCAATCCTATTAAATCCCTGATTACTTCATAATTACACTATAAACTCCAGTGTATTTCTATCTCCAACTTCTGAACCTCATCTAGTTTTCGCTTTCTCGAAACACGAAACACGAGGCGTTCTGAATTCTGTTACACGACGTCTACATGTTTCATTTAATGTAATAGGAATGTGGTTGCTTCTGAGTATACACATGTAATGGGAATAAATCTGTGTAGATGGCTTTGGCTGTGCGCTATTGGATTTTCAAGCCTCGATTTAGAGCTGAAAGTTGGAATTCGAACAGCACGATGTCTTTAGGTGGTATCTAGTGATAGTGAAAACACGCAACATATATAAGGTCTATCTATTCATACACGAAATCTCTGGGGATATCGTAATCTAAAAAAAAACAGCTGTTCCCTACAATTATATTCGCATAACTCGTCAAAATGTATGGAACAGCTGATAAATGTATGAACGCGATTTTAGGGTTGGTCCCATAGTAAAAGTTGTTCATAATGATGAGTACAGTGACCCCTTAAGAGTTAAGTGTATGAATAGATAGACCTTATATTATTATCATGCGTTTAGAATAGAATAGAATAGAATATACTTTATTGTACACCAAAATTGATACAGTTCGAACGGTTTTACAAAAATTGTTTATTGTACTATCGTATTGTTCAAATCAAATCAAATCAAATCGTTTATTTGCGAGAAATACATTTTAAATAGGAAGATCTTACAGCCTAAAAGTCACTGTATTCTGCCTGCAAGCAAGCGTGCAAAAATTCAAAATATTAATGTCCATATAATTAGTACTTATCTATTACTTTACATTATTATTATACATTATCATTACATAATACAAAGGTCAAATATCAAACAATTAGGGAAATATTAATTATTAATAACATTTTTTATAATTCATATACTCCTCAATGCTATAGAAGCAGTTCATTTGGAGCCACTCTGTTAACTTTGTTTTAAATAAATTACCCTCTAATAATTTTAATTCATTTGGCATGTTGTTATAAATCGTTACACACATATTATATACATTTTTTTTATAAATTTCTTTACGACAAGGTGGTTGGTATAATAGGTTGCGAAACTTAACCCTTTTTTGTCTTGGTAGAACCTCACTGCGTTGCATAAAGTAATTAAAGTATTTCTTTGTAAAAATACAGATGTCTCTTATATACATACAACATACATGTTTATTGTTGTTGTATTGTATTGTATTGTTGTTGTATTGTAATTGTTGTTGTTGTTTGTTTTTGTTTTGTATTTTGTAATACGACTGATATTTTGTGGGGCGATCTTTAGATTTGATAGATCGAAATGTATGATTTTTATAATGGGTGTAAAAATACCCTAATCGAAGGCGAAAGGCACTTGTTTTTTCAATCGTTGCGATATTTTCTTTTGTTCTAGACCGTCAAAGGTCAAAGTTCTAACATTTACACAAGTTTTGTTTTAATACGAGTTTTTTATGGTATCAGGTATGGTCCAGAACCAAAAAAACTGTCGCAATGACTAGGGGAACACAGCATGCTTTTCGGCTTCGTGAAGGGCCTTTTTTACTTTTTTTGCTGTATGGTATTATTTTCTGGGGACAGTCTGCCGATAAGGAACTAGTATTTATAATGCAAAAGCGATGTATAACGTCAATGTGCGGTCTTAACACAACAGATAGCTCTTTGTCTTCCTTCCTTTTCTTAAAATCTTTGAAAAAATGTATACAATTTGGAAACAGCTCCATTTGTAAAAAATAATCCACAATTATTTAAAAAAACCGTTAGCAGTCAGAAAAAAATCCTATACGGACTCAATATGTGAACAAACTATGTCAAGTGAAATGTAAAACCGCACTTATGCAGAAATTTTGATTTTGGTATCGCCCCATGCATTTATAATAAAGTACCTGATGTACTAAAAAATATGACTGTGGAAAAATTAAAAAGGGCAGTAAACCAAATATTAATTGAAAAAAGTTATTACACAATATTGACGACTTCCTCAATGATAAATCGCTGTACTGATTGACATACTGTTTGATTGACATACATGTTACTATTCTGACATTTTTTCACATTTTTTTTCTGTTTGACATACTAGGCATTCCTTTTGACATTATTGTTAAATATTGTGTACTGTTAATAAACTGTTTTTTTTTTGTAATTCTCATGAGTTAACATTATATTTATTCGGTATCAATACAATTCTATACAATTTCCCGTTAATTTTCAAATTTTATATTATTTGCATGTCCATGCGACGCTTTAGAATACCCATGTTTGCAAATATTTGATTTGATTTGATTTACACCGTTCATTTGGTTGTTGAAACATCACTTTCACTGTGATGAAAATTTTGAGATAAAATAACTCTGAAACGAAAATACTGATCTTGGTTCTTAGTTGTTTTGAGGTTCTTCAAATCCTGGAGGTTTCAGTTGTGCCTGGTAATTGACAATCGGCTTAAATACATAATCCCCAGTTATAATCGGTCTATTACAAACAATTTTGAAGTATCTTACAATAGTACCTACTACTTCAATTAAAACAATATTGGTACTTAGTAATTAAATAAATCGTTACCAGAAATAACTGCTCTCAAACAATTTGAATGAATTGAGATTGTTAGCCATTTATAATTGAATAACAGGCGATTTTCTGTTAAATGCTAAAGGTTGGTTACACACCGAGTAATTTGGATACAAAAATAGCTTGACCTTTCAAAAACATCCCACCTGTTTTACCTAAAAGGTTAGGCAGGGGTTTTTAGGGTTATTTCAAGACTCATGTCAAAGGGGTGATACTATTGCTATCAATCGGACACAAAAAAGTGGTTTCCCAGCAATTATTTTGGCGTGGAGTTACTTAATTGAGGGTAAAAAGCTGAAGTAGAGTCCAAATATATATGTATGTGTGTGTTAATTATAATATATTTCCTTTTTTCTATGTATAAAGTTAAATTTAATTTTAATGAATATAATATGTTATTGTTAAAGTTCCTATTTTACACCATATTAGATAGTAATAGATATTCATTACGATAATGATAGTTTTAAGTTATCTGGCTGCGCCCTAATAGGGTCATGTACGCACTAGTTTTAAGCCCAGCTGTAACTCTATGCTTGTGTACATTGTGCATTAAATAAATAAATAAATTGATTTATAGAATGCTTGGTTGACGGCTTCGTGAAGGGTCCGTTTCCACCTTGCAAATTATAGTTTTGCTTCATGTTCTCCTTTCTATCACGACTAAACTTCAAGGAGAGTATCCAAAGTACCGGATGCGTAACATCTAAAACCTCACGATAGCCAGTCTCAGTAAACAAGGGTTACCCGTGCTCCATCCAAACGCACCAATGCCCTTTCACGTAGCTTGTTTCGAGGTAACAGACCCATTTTATGATACGAATTCTAAAATCGATATTCACCGAGGATTCCCCGTAAGTTATAACGTTAAATGGATTCGTGCCCAGTTGATGGCAATAGGCTCGCCTCTGATTGCATGAGGCTTAAACATATCTGGCGAAATGTGGGTGTACTATCAGGTACACCTCTGCCTAACCCTTCGGGGATTACAGGCGTGATGTTATGTTATGTTATATTGAAATAAATATATTAAAATAAAGATAAAGCTCCACAGTTCAGCTAAAGGGATAAAAACTGTGAAGAAACTGTAGTTGCCCGTTCCAAATACTCCATGGACTGTCTTTTAAATCATCAAAATAATTTAGTCAAGTAAAATAGTAGCAATTTACAGCCCAGTGTGATACAAGCCTTAGCGTTTATTTCCAATCATAACGATCAATTATTTAAAGTACATTTAAACTTGTTAAAGTGTTACGTAAACTCCAAAATTGGTTCTTGATTTCATGTTAATCTGTTTTCAATACTGATTCGGTCAAATTTACAGCTAACAGATGGTGAATAAATGAAGAGTGAAAATTTTTTGATTGCTTTTACGAATTGCTGTGGTATAGTATGAATAAAACCAAACACATTCAAATATTTACGAGCGATAGACGTGTCAAGGCGGAGAAAATCGAAAATCAACACTTGTTACTGCTTAGTGACAAATCGGTCCTACTAGAGTCACACGCCCGTCAGGTAGCGTTCGTGTTTCAATATTGAAAACGTTCGGGATCAAAATTTTTGTTTGACTTTATTTCCAACTCCCGCTCTAAAATTCTTTTAAATCTCTTTGAATGAAACAAACGAATTTCGGGTTGAACAAGGAATATCGAAATGTGGGACGAAGTTTGTGATGCGGATACAGAACTACATATACCCATAGAAAATTTATGGGGTTTATTAAAGCGTAGAGTTAGGCGCCACACAATTAACAACAGAGAAGATTTGAAACATTACCTGCGCCTAGAATGGAACGCGATTACTGCTGAAGACTGTAAAAATCTTGTTAGCTTTTTACCAAAAATAATTTCTGCTGTAATTAAGGCAAAGGGTGGACCCACAAAATATTAATTTCCAATTAATAAATAGTAAAATAAACCTATATAAAACGTTTTGTTTTATTTCTATTTGATACTCGGCATAAAACTGAAAGATGTCATGGGTGCTCAATACTTTTGGCCAAGGCTGTATGTTAGAGCGATTTTAATAAGTTGCAGCAATGTCTTTCTGCCATTTCCGACCGTATACGATTCCTTATCTGTAATTGCCTAAACTAGAAGCCTTAGCAAGAGCGAGCGGTATAAACGTATCGTAAATACGTCGATTTTTAGATTAAAAATACTCACTAAAAAAACATAATTTAAAGAATTTATTCATATTTATGGATGATACTAATTGTACTTGTTTGTGAACAATTTAATTGAAATGCTATATGATCATTGTATTTTCGATTAAAAAATCGACTTATTTATGTTACGTTTACACCGGGCCGTCCAGTTAGGATCCAAGGTAAGGGCCTTTTCGCAGAGTTTGGAAAAGCAGAAGTCACCACACAAGCGATTGATTATTCAAACTGCTGAGTCCAGTTTTCTTGGTATTGGGGACAAGTTCGAAGTTCCAGGTCTCCTGAGAGAAATCATAAATCATATTTATTTTTGGAAATTTGTTTTAAAAAACACTTTTATACGTCACATCATGTTATGTTTTAAAGCTAGATGGAACCGGTGTTTCGTATCTGACTACTCTGAGAAGAAACAGCCGAAACAAACTCAGAGGTCAATGTCTCTTTTAAAATCCAGACATTGGTCAAATCATATGAGGACCATGCAGATTAATAAGAAGAATCTACTTACAACTCCAGTCATGTCCAGAAGTACCTACAGCTTTCTGGATCCAGCTGCCCAACAAAATCCATTTTAGGTGTAGATCGAGGATTTTGGTTACTAAGCCATTGAATACATCAGCCTATAAAATTCTCATCGCTGCCTGAGACGCAAGTCTTCTCTTCGTGAAAAAGTAAATGGCCATAACAGACCAGGACAATAAGGGACCTGGTGTAGGTTGAAATCGTTATTATTTATTCATTAAAGTTAATTTTGTTATTAATTATTCATCATTTCCCGTAAACAACGTCTACATTATAATTATTATCGCTTGCAAGTTTAATTATACGATAAAGCTAAATTACATCAAACTAATTAGTTAATTGCTTTTAACGAGGATGCTGCCGGGTTCAAAATGGATTCTCTTGATTAGACTTTGTTAGTAAATAATTTGATGGAAATAGAGAAGTGGAAATAAAAAAATGATGAATTTGGAGTCTTGGGAGAAAGAAAGGGTTCCGTATTAGGTACCTTACTGGTCACCCGTCCAATGAATGACCTAGGCTAAAGCAGCTTAACCTCGTAGAGGCAATTCAATATCCCATCTCTGTCGAAAGACTATTGGTATAAATACTGGCCTTTTTTGGTGGGGTTAGTGCCTAACCTGGTGTCAGAGTTTTAGAGGCCTCTGACTTTGCTTTACATGCCGTCGAGAAATAATCTTTCAGTGTACTAGTCTGGACTCATTCTTAACGGATTGGTCGGAGAAGGTAAATTGTAAATAAAATTGGAACGCCATGGGGGAGGCCTTTGCCCAGCAGTGGGACAGAGTAGGATGGCACAAAAAGGTACTAGTTTGGTTTCCTCACGATGTTTTCCTTCACCTATACGAGTTATAATTATACAAAAAATCAGAGGTGCGTGTTTTGGTTCGAAGTCGAGGCCTATGACTTGGTAGTCTGACGGTCACACTGGTTGACTATTACTGCTTGTCATAAATATTGGTATTCAGCTGGATCTGACTGGAAACCGACCCCACCACTTAATGCCTCTTTAGCTTGCTTACTCGGCAGGCTATGTACCAACATAGGTAGGTCTAGTTCATTTTCTTTCGGATTTTGTACCGACTTTAAAAAAAGGAGGAGGTTCTCAATTCGGTTGTATGTTTTATTTTTATTTTTTGTGTTTGTTACCTCATATCTTCGTCATTTATGAACCGATTTGAAAAAATCTTCTTTTATCTGAATGGATCTACTTCTCGATTGGTCCCATAGAAATTTCATCGAAATCGGTTCCGCAGTTTGGTTTTGAAATCAAAATAGCTGGAAAAAATATGTCATCCAAGTAAAAGAAATTGCGAAATTGATACTTGACAAGGATTTGTGTGTGATGCGATAACTAAAAAGGGTAACATAAAAACTTTTTTGCAAAAAAAAAAAAACCGACTTCCAAAAAAACACTAAAAAAGTGGAAAATAACTTTACTTTCGGAAGTCGGTGACTATTGTTTGTTTCATTGACTTTTTTGCCACCGACTTCCGAAAGTAAAGTTATTTTCCACTTTTTTAATGTTTTTTTTGGAAGTCGGTTTTTTTTTGCAAAAAAGTTTTTTTCCTTCAAAGAAACAATCGAGCATATAGCCCACTCCATAGCGTGCTGAGCGACCTTGAATTACAAAAAATAGTTATAAAAAAAAAAATACACTAATATAGTCCTTATTGTAACCAGGTTCCACGCGACCGTCCTCTTAACCCATATCCAACATTGGATTATTAGGCACAATGCCAATTCTACAATTTACTTCCACGAAGTACGTAGTGATCTTTGTTAAAGTACTTACATAATGAAGCGTAGTTGAATAAATGATGTCACAGTCGCTTTAGGAGCCCGTGGCTAAATAATAACAGCTTCGGTCAAGGGCTCGGCCTGCAAGGTTAAGCAGCACTTGCCAAGGTCGGTCCGTGGATGGCAACCATGTGGCCGCTCGTCCGCGTGGTCGAGTGTTGAAGCGTATCTCGCGTTGGATTGGCTTGTATAAAATCCGTTGGTGCCTGACACGTACACCGCCCGACCGTGCGCACACCACCTCTCCTCGCGACGCACGACCATATGTAGTAAAAACTCACCGCCCCGATTGCTGCACTGGCTGGAGGCCTTACACTCAAGGCATCCACAGGATAGTCCGGTTAAGCAGGCGACAACCTAACAAATAAAAAAAAAAACGCCGTACTGCGTGGATTAGCGGTGACGTGTGAGAACATCATAGGTCGCAGCCTGACTTATCAAAGCAACCGTGGTACTTGGTTTATTGAAAAGCAAACGAAAACTCTCAGATTTTGAGAAGAACAACCACAGACGCTCGGTAAAGAACTCAAAGTCATAAGTTTCGAAAGTTCCTTTTGCTTTCGTCACCATCGAGTGCGATAACAATGCAATGCAAACAAAGACAGGAAAAGTCTGGAATGAAGCGAGTCTCAGTCTGGAATTCAGACCGTAATCCTATTTGTATTCTGGTGGCTTCCAGAGAGTTTGTGAAGCTAGATTCTGCTCACCAGGCATTCCTTTTAGTCGAAGAAATTCCGGAATATTACTGGCTTTTTCGTCACTTTGACGTAGTAAACTTGTGAATTATTTTTCACCGTTTTAACACTGTTCTTGACGTAAACGTGTTTGGTAATAGTATTTTACAGGTTTTATTTATTTGTACTCGTAGGTCAAAGAACAATATTGCTGAGTGTGTCTTCATGGATTAGATTCCCTCATCGAGCTAAATATTATTAGGTTTTCCATCAAGAATTTCTCGCAACCCGGAGTTTAAATTTATGCCCGGTATTTGTCAATGAGCCTACCTCACAGTACACCCTGATTTCTCACTCTTACTGATATAGAAGAGCTGGGCAGAGGTCTAGCTTCGGATTAGTCATTTCATCATTATCTGCCTCGCCTTTTCCCAACTTTATTGGGGTTGGCTTCCAGTTTAACCAGATGCAGCTCAATACCAGCTGCTGTTTTAAACCGATTTCAAAAAAGGAGGAGGTTCTCAATTCGGTTGTAAATTTTTTGTTTCTGTTTGTTACCTCATATCTTCATCATTTATGAAAAAATCTTTTATCTGAAAGGATATTTTCCGACTGGTCCCATAGAAATTTCATCAAAATCGATTCAGTAGTTTGGTTTTTAAATCAAGATAGCTGGAAAAAATATGTCATCCAAGTAAAAGAAATTGCGAAATTAATACTTGACAGGGACTTGTGTGTGATACGATAACTAAAAAGTGGAAAATAACTTTACTTTCGGAAGTCGGTGGCAAAAAAGTCAATGAAACAAACAATAGTCACCGACTTCCGAAAGTAAAGTTATTTTCCACTTTTTTGTGTTTTTTTTGGAAGTCGCTTATTTTTATATTAAGCGTCAGCCTGTCTGACCTTGTCAGTACTGGTTATACGTTGGAAGTTTGTTGGTTTGAATTTCGGGCCACTGACTACCTGTAGCGTCTGTCAGATGACAGACGGTACCATGCAACGGCTTAGTGTGCTTTAGTAGGCACGGAGGAATTTGGTATTTAATGGATTGTCACCCATCCACAGACCAACCTTGGCAAACGCAGCTTGACCGTGAAGTTCGACCCATGTGGCTGTTATTATTTAGCCACGAGCTCCTCTTATAGTCTTTTATAATGTTTTAATTAACCTTTAACAAATGCCTAAGTTTACTTAAGTGTCACAGAAACAACAATTATTTTCCCAGACAATCCAAGACTATTTACCAAACATATTTAGACCTCTCTTTAACAGGTCTCGTATAACAAAAGCTATTTTAATCAATCTTCGCAAGTAATTAAGGTCTCTATTCTTTAATAATTAAAGTCTCTTTCACCAAGAAATTTGTGAAGATCTTTAAGATGTATTGTTGTAATACTTCTTTGGTTATTTTAATATTAAAACAGGTAAGTTTTTGGCTGGTGTAGTTGGTTTAATTCTTATTAAGTATGTACGGACAGTATAAAAGTTTGTGAGAGCTTTAGAATTTGTTTTGGGTACTTGGGTTGTATAATTTTATGATTGTTGTTGTGAACTGTAAAAGATAGTTTAATGAGTAGGAACTTATAAATTTATTGGGGGATTATTTTTTTCTATACAGGGTGGCGCCGACAATGCGACAATAAAGGAACATACTGGTAATACTAGTTCATAGGAATATTTTTAAGCTGTCAAAAAAATCCCAGCATCGAAATAAAAAAAAAAACCAAACAAACTAAATAGCATAAAACTGTTAAAGAAATACAATACCATTTATAAAGATACCATTTATAATTTGCACTAATTCGCGTTTGGAAATAACATTTAAGGAACGAATTGAGCAAAGGTTTTTGAAATAGCGAGCTGGCAACATGTGTTTAGTGTTTATACCGATGCGGGGGTCGTTAGCCTGTCAGTGCTAGCCTATTAATTTACATTATGTACATAATTCCGAATAATATGAAAAATAATGTCCTGTGACTAAACTACTGGATATATTCGAATAAATTTTTAACGCAGACTGGGAACGTCATGAGGTTATACGCAGTTCAATTTATTGTCGTATTGTTGACGCCACCCTGTATACAAGGTGTAAACGGACCCTTCACGTAGTCGTCAAACAGGCATTCAGTACATCAAACTAAGTTACTTACGCAAAAATTATTGCTGGGAAACGATCTTTTTTTTGGAACCAAAAATCACGTTTTACGGTAGGACTCAATATAACGCACTCAAAACACTTTTGACTGATGGATGCATTGAATAGAACGGGGGCCGTGGAGAAAAAAAAAATGTATTTAAAAAAAAGGGTGAAAAAAATTTTAAACTTTGACCCCAAATCTCCGTACCTAGAAGGTTCACAGGTACGGCCTGGAACTCTAAAACAAAAAAAAAAAAAACCAACAACGGGAAAACAAGTGGCTTTCGGCTTCTTTAAGGGTATTTTTACACCTATTACAATGTTATAATACGTAAATATGTATCAGTGTTTTACATGAAGCAACTGCCTATCTGGCCTCCACAACTCAGTTACTGGGTATAGTAAGACCACTTTAAGTGTGCAGTTCAAGGTGGCGTTGGTTGTCAAGAAAATTGACATCGATATGTCAAACTTGGTTGGTACATTTATTTTAGTTCTGAGTTTTCGCACCTGCAAATATAAGTCAGTTACAGTGTAACACATAACCACTTAGCAAGAAGACAAGACTTAATCTAAATAAAGATTAAATACTTCTTTTCAACAAAAACATAATCGAATTTCCAAAATTGGCAACACCAGGCGCGTTAATTTGACATAAAGAAGTGTTACATTGACAGTAATTCGATTTCATTCAAACTCCAAGGCGTCTGGAGCTCAAAGGAATAAGTCTGGAGTGAGCCAACCGTGTATATAGTATTCTAATTTATTTCTTATTTACTGTCCGTCTCTTTGTTCGGGAATAGGGTTGTCGTTTCTAAAATTGAAAAGTCCTTACAAAGGACCGTTTGCAACAAAGTCCGGACATTTTACTTGGTTTTTAGTAAGGTAGCAAGCGCTACTGGTGAATGTGAGGCGCTGGGTTCGATGTCCCGGTCGGGCAAAGTGTGATTGGATTTTTTCATGAGGTATTGCCTCAGTAGTAGCCAGGGAGTCTGGATTTGTGTCGGGTTGCTAGCAATATTAGGTACACCCCTGCCTAATCCTGTGGGGATTACTTTGGATTACTAAAAGGTCATCTCTTCTTAGTGTCTAAGTCTAAGCTATCTCCATGTAAAAAAACACTATTTTTCTATGAGACGGACATTCGTAGTAACCTTACTGTGAATGTCCGTCTTTGTGTTTGTTAAATTGTCACGAACTATCATTACTCAAAGAAAATTAATTTAAAAAAATATATTTTTTATATTTCCTTCATTTATTTTTCTAACTTACTGATTACATTTTTATATGTATAAAATTCAAAATAAAAAAAAACATTAAAAATATAAAAAAATAGTAGCCCACCGGTATCGGGAACTGGGTCCAAGCTAGAGAGGAACCTCCTAACAATACGAGCCGTGTCCAGGAGTACCGCTTTCTGAATTATTTTTTAACCGACTTCAAAAAAAGGAGGAGGTTCTCAATTCGGTTGAATGTTTTTTTTGTGTTTGTTACCTCATATCTCTGTCATTTATGAACCGATTCGAAAAATTCTTCTTTTATCTGAATGGATCTACTTCCCGATTGGTCCCATAGAAATTTCATCAAAATCGGTTCAGCAGTTTGGTTTTGAAATCAAAATAGCTGGAAAAAATTTCATCCAAGTAAAAGAAATTGCGAAATTGATACTTGACAAGGATTTGTGTGTGATACGATAACTAAAAAGGGTAAAATAAAAACTTTTTTGCAAAAAAAAACCGACTTCCAAAAAAACACTAAAAAAGTGGAAAATAACTTTACTTTCGGAAGTCGGTGGCAAAAAAGTCAATGAAACAAACAATAGTCACCGACTTCCGAAAGTAAAGTTATTTTCCACTTCTTTTGTGTTTTTTTTTTGGAAGTCGGTTTTTTTTTTGCAAAAAAGTTTTTTTAGTTCGAAATTAATATTTGGGATAGGTATCTCAAATATTAATTTCGATTTTGTCAATAATGGTATGATAATGTGAATTTCTTAAATAGATTGGCTTTGATCGTTAGGTGCTATCAAACATAATATAAATAAAATTTGTGTTACAAGGCTCACTGTGTTTTATTTACAAATTAAATTAGAATATCTGTATTTAATCAAAATAGTGGTGCATTGAAAGGCAATCACCAAACAGATTATTTAAAGCGCCCACTTGCAAAAATCAAACAGCGATTTAAATACCATAAACACTAATTAACTAAACGATATTTTGAGTATTATTATGTAGGTACTTAATACGTCTTCATCGGAAAATAGTCGTAAAAAGATAGGTAAGTACGCATATCCTTTTTCTAACTATATTGGGGTCGGCTTCCAGTCTGACTGGGTGCAGCTGAATATCAGAATTTTACATAGGACTGACCTTTTCAACCCAATTAGTACTGGCTAATACGATACCCTTTGATAAGACTGGTTGTCAGACTTTCGAGCCACTACCTGTAGTATTATGTATTTAATTTTACACCAAAATAGTGACAACATAGTCACAATTAAAAAAAAATAGCAAAAGAACTGTCTTTTGCTATATTTTTCTCATTATTACCTTTATGCATATTTAAACCAACAAGCGAGAACTTACATAAAAGTTCATCGACCTAGAACCTATTACTTAAGCAAAAAAAAAAACGATAAAAAACGAAATACCGTCAACAAAGAAATTATTTTATACTATCCAAAATATACGGTAGTTTATCAAAATAAATCTACAAATAAGCAGGTTTCATCTAAGATTATATCGTCACCTAATCGTTCAGAAATTTCAATGGGCACATTAACTTCCAAGATGGCGGCTAATAATTGTTTTTCTATGATTTTTGAACGAAAAATATTTATGGCCCGAATTCTTTTCGAAGAACGATGGCGTGATAAGTATGAATTAATGGTTATGGCTGATTTTTGTATAGAATTACGAGCCATTTGAATTATTGAGAAAATATTTAGGTCTCATTTTTGTGAGTTGTTTATTGTAGTGAGTGAATTTGGGTTTTTATTGTCGCATGTTTAATTGCGTACAAAATTTTATAAATTTTGGTGTTTTGAAGCGACTCAAGTTGGTAAATCATTATAAGTCACTTTCTGTGGTCGATGAGTACTCTGCAATTTTATAAAAAGCATTGATAAAACTTAACGCAACCATGACTTCAGTCCCGTTTTCAGTAAATGCGTGTAGCAATAAGCTTGCATTTATCGAAATAGCAATTATTGAAGTAAGAAAAATGCGATTATTGAGATTTGCACTTTTTCACAAAAAGAAGCAATTGGGTTCAGTAGACCTTCAATGAGGTTCTAATTATCCGATAATTAATTGATCGCGTTATTTATATTGAATGATTTATTTGTGTGATGGATTTAATGAGTCTGTGTAAATAGACTCATTGAACCCATCACAAAATAAATCATTTCATACACAAAAAAAACAAGGTATTTCCAACAAAAAAAAAATAAACTCACATACAAATCGTATTATTACAAAAACTCTTTGAGTATACGAGTGCACAGATACAGATAAATTCAACATACAATATTCAACAAAATTCTTGCCATTTTCAGTACTTATAGCATAGGGTTACCATAATAAGTTTTCCGGACAATTCCGGAATTTTAGCTTAGTGAAATCAACATAAAAGTTAAAGGCAACAAAGCTTACTTAATGTACGCGTTGTAAATAAAATTAAACAGTACTATCAAGGAAAGAAAATTTTGGAATTTTCTTGAAATGTCCGTAATTTTTACCGGAAATATTATTTAAGGATCTGGCATCCCTTGCATAGAAATCGTTTTCGATCCGGATTTAAATTACGAGTACTATCGCTTTATTTGCGCTCGGTTCGTAACCTCAAGCGATGCGACTTGCGACACGCCTTGTGACGCGTCTTGCATCAAGCGATACTTACGTGTTTCCTTAGTATGAGGGACCTCGCGTACTACGCAGCCACGACCACGACTTGTCGTATGACCGGCCGTTATCTTGAACAAAACTGGTCCGACGTCCGGTTGTGCAAACCGTTTTGGTCGCGGCGCGTGCGGTTCCTTATTAGATAACTTCGCGTTGCAGCGATTCGTGGCATATGGCTCCAAGTAATAAAACAAAAACAAATGAAAGTAATTTCATTTGTTTTCATCGCAGTCTTGGTCGCAACACGCGTGTAACTCGTGGCCAAGCGTTGAAATTCTAAATCCAAATCAAATGCATATTCCATTCAAAGCAAAACCATCTTGGGTAGCAAGATGAATATCTCATAAATCGGGACAAAAACATTAGCCAAACATCTTGCGAAGCAATTCAGTAATCAGTGAACAATAGTATGGAACAAGATTTTGTCTCCAATTTGAGGTTTGGGGTATGAATGAAACAAGCTTTACAAAACCAGCCTATAATGATCGCACTGCTAGGGCATCGGTTGCCTCGAGCGAGCCTTAATCCGTCATCAGATCGGGCACAGTGCGGGTTTGTGAAGTCAAATCAAAATCAAAAACAAATCATTTATTTCTTTGCAAGCATGGGTAATTGGTACATAGATGTTTTCTTATATAATATAGTCCTCCATATTCTACCGCGTCGCATGGGGCATGCATATAATATTAAATTCTAAAATTAATGAGCAATTGTATAGAATTGTGTTGATACCGAATAAATATAAATGTCAAATCATGAGAATTACAAAAAAAAAAACAATAAATATCAGACTAATAACAGTAAAAATTAAGTAAGTCACATGAAATCTTTGATTTTTAGGTCTAGGACATAATGAGTCATTCCACGAAGTTTTCTTTCGCGTTTTGGGAACAGATGTAAACAAGTCAAGAAAAAAAACAAGATTAAATTAGTTTTCTTTTTCGTATCGTTTTAATTATAATGTTGCAGATTGTTTAAAATTGGGCAAAATAACGCATTACTCACTTTAGACTATGTTTGCCAGTAGGTATTTTGATCACGAATTTAATAGCACTATTAATAAATCATCACGGCATGTTTGCGAAGTGGTGATTAAAGACTCCCGCTGAATTCGAAATGGTTGCGATCGATTTGAGCCACAGAGCACGCACTACGACGACAGAGTCTAGAGACTTTTTTATGTTTAGCCCTCCACAACCCAGTTAGTACTGGATAATACGATACCCCGTGGTAAGACTGGTTGTCAGACCTTCGGGCCACTGACTACCTGAAACGACTGTCAAAGATCTACAAATGACAGCAGGGACCAACGGCTTAACGTGCTTCCCTAAGCACAGAAGAAAATCGGTATAGAATGGGTGGTCACCTATCCACCGACCAACCTAAGCCAGCGCGGCTTAACTTGAAGATTGAAGGTGCGTTAAGCGCAGAAATTGAATCAAGGACCGTCCTGAAAGCCGTCGGTAACTAGACGTCATTTGTTACGATTGGATTGTACGGAAAAAATTGTCAGTGCCACTTCTAGCAGCGGCCGCTGGGGCGTCCGTGTTTTGTAAATTCAGACGTACTGAGCCAAAGACATTCAAAATAATACTAACGAGCGAAAAAGACGGGACAAGACGAAGAAAATCGTGATCCAATACTTGTTACTACTTAGTAACAAATCGTATTGTGTAATGTCATATCACCGCTTATCAGGGAACATTCAAGTGTCAAAATCGAAAATGTTTGCTATCATTTTTTTTAATGAAAATAGTCCCAATGTCCGCTCTTTAATTATTTTTAAATCTCTTTGTGCTGAGCGCTTACTAGGCACTGCTTGTGGTATTTAGTTATACATTGGTTACATCACTGTTTCTTGTAGTTGCTAATTGTTATTATCGAGCTATTATGCAGCATCAAATAGATTTCATGTGAATGTAACTCTCAGAAAAAACAAAGATCCCATGTGTCAGTGAGACCTTATAGCAAAATTAAATAACTGTCAAGTTTGACGCTTTACACTTGTACCCACATCAACAAGTTGGCTATCCCAAGGAAATAACGATTTTTGTTCGCATTGTCTTATAATCAGTATATTTAAATCTCTATGTGCAGTACACACCGCATCCACAGTCCAAGTGTGTGACATAAAAACGTCTCATACAAACTTTACCAATCTACCTCTTCCTACTTAATTGTACCAGCGCTCTATATCCCCATTAATACTCCAAGCAGAAGGTCACATTAATCATAGAACATTGTTTGGAACAAATGACTGCCCTCCGTTTGCTCCTCAATAACATTTCTGTACATCTTGCAATTTTGCTTGATAAACAGCGTACTCGAGAGGAATACTAATATTGTTTGTTAAGTGTGCTTGGTCGTGACAAATGTGAGAAGATGCGACAAAATTGTGGCATGTTTTGATAGAGGCGTTTATTTTGGTAGAACAAATGGGATTGTCTTGTTATTTTTATTTTGTCGGCCAAGAAGTCATTAACAAGGACGGAACGATTTACCCCGTCGTTTTACTAAAGAGTTTCAGAATTTATGCTGTCTAACTGGCGCTTTGGTATATACCTTTTTTTTTGCGGGGAAGTTCTAATGGTTATTCATGGCACTTTGGTAAGCTGGGTACGGTTTTAGGACCCCTATTACCATCTGAAACCACAAGTAGGCTGTACTTAGGTGGTATGTTAGTTTTGGGAATGTATAGTCGATCTCTTTGGTGTGGGTGTAAGCGCTACTGCTGAGCATTTCTTGGGTTCGATTTGCGGGTTGGGCAAAGTGGTATTTAGTTTTTCTGTTTTGGAGTGTGGATTTTTTCTCGATTGATGGCAATAGACTCACCGCCAATTACGTGACACTGAAATATAAGAGACGTGACACGCACGTCACTTAAAAACACCGCCATACAATTCTTGTTACAGGGGATAGTAGGCATGTTGACATATTAAGTTTTTACCATGGGGGTAGACAGAAACCACAGAACGCCACCTGCTACGACCCTTACACACTACTTTCGCCTCATCTACGTTCTGGTCATCCACGTCCATCAGAAAAACCTCACCAATAAGGGCAGTGTATGTCCTTCTAGGGCGTCCCCTCCCGGTGTTGCCACTCACATCTGCTCTGTAGATACCTTTTGTTAGTCGCCTTTCACTCATCCGCTCCACATGACCAGACCAAAATATGCCCTAACAAAACCCAATTCTGGGTTAAGTTCGCCGTTTTACATAAGCTATAAACTGCAATTTGTGTGTATATTTTTTAATTTTGCCATTATGCCATTTCGCACTCCGTTCTCTATATAAACAACAGACTGAGCTTGAATAGGTTTCATTATGAGTTGTAGTAATGACAGAAGTTCGGTGTGTAAGTAGGGTAAATACACCAGTGCGGTGCGTGACCTCAACACAGTAGTTGTATCACCGCAAACCGAGATTTGTGGCACTACAGTTCTGAAGTTTTGCTACTGGGACAAGACCAGAGGTTTATACTTTTTAACCGACTTAAAAAAAGGATCAGGTTCTCTATTCGGTGTTTTTTTTTTGTTTGTTACCTCATAATTATCATCGTCATTTATGAACCGATTTAAAAAAAAAATATCTGAAAGGATATACTTCCCGATTGGTTCCATAGAAATTTTATCAAAATTGCTTCAGTAGTTTAGTTTTTAAATCAAAATAGCTGGAAAAAATATGTCATCCAAGTAAAAGAAATTGCGAAATTGATACTTGACAAGGATTTGTGTGTGATACGATAGCAAAAAAGGGTAAAATAAAAACGTTTTTTTTAGAAGACGGTAATTTAAAAAAAAAAGTTTTTTTGTATTTGTGTAGCGGGTTGGGATGGAGGCCTGGCGCCTTATTTACGACCACGTGCGATACGACGTGCGTTTGTCTCTTGTTTCCTTTGCGCGACGCAGGTCGGATAAGCAATTTCTTTGATTTGTTTTCGCAGTCGCTGTTTTACAACACGAGTGTAGATTGAGTGTGTTAATAGGGTGAATACACCAGTAAGGTGCATGACCGCAACACAATTGTTGTGCCGCCAAGGAACTGGATTTGTGGTGCCATGGTTCTGAAAGTTGTGCTACTGAAACAGAAGTCTTGCCAATGCACAGAAAAAAGTATTTTTTAGTCATATTTATTTTTACTCGTATAACTACTCAGGTGTACTCTCAGGTACATCTTTGCCTACCCTTCGGGGATTACAGGCGTGATGATGATGATATTTTAGTAGAGCGAGGATAGATTTCACTCGTTCAGTCTAAACCAGGCTTTAAGCACCATCAAACATATTTTCCCAGTCCCTTACAAATAACAAAACAATACCAAAACGTTACGCGAAAATGAAAGAAAACAATGGAATAACGCAATTGTTTATTATACCTAACAAATTGTTACAATCAAATAGAGGGACGTGTAATTGGGGCGTTCATTGACTTGATTATGCTGTGGCACAAAACAGAGAGGAACAGAAGGCCAGTTACATACAACGGGCGAAAACAGGCTTACGCACACATGGACGCGTACGTGCGGCGATCTCAAACAAATGACAGTCGCGAGTGCGCTTGCACTCGCTGTACGTACA
Organism: Standfussiana lucernea; assembly: GCA_964057025.1. Classification (NCBI taxonomy): domain Eukaryota; kingdom Metazoa; phylum Arthropoda; class Insecta; order Lepidoptera; family Noctuidae; genus Standfussiana; species Standfussiana lucernea. The sequence goes on along the minus strand of OZ059808.1, from coordinate 9,854,370 downwards.
ACGTGTCTATATCATCAACTGTCTAACCCTTCCCCAACTATTTTGGAGTCGACTTCCAGCCCGTCCAGTCCGATGGAATACTAGTATTTTGCATGGAGTGACTGCCTACATGACCTCTAGAACCAAGTGACTGGGTAATACCATAGGTACGTGTTAGTAATACGGGTCATCAGATTTTCGGACTCGTCGACTACCCGTGACAACTGTCCTAGATCCATAAAGTACGTCTTTTCAGATCCCTCTGTGTATATTAGGGATGGTCAGTTAATCACCCATCCGCGGGCCAATCTCAGCAAGCGTTACTTAAGTTTGAAGATCGATTCGTGCTATTATTATTAATTAGCCACGAGCTTCGAAACCAGTCTATACGTATGTGTGCGTGTATTATTGCTCGTTGTGTGGAGCCGACATTCTGTGTTCAACTGTTTTGTGCCATTGGGTCTGTCGACAAAACACGATATTGTATGAGCCTTGGTTTATCTGAGTTGCGGATCAGGGTTAAGAAGTAATGGAGGATGAATGTGTTGACAACTTGTGGAGAATATTGTGAATGATTGTGACAGTGTCATTTTTGGTGTAGACAGTCTCTCTGAGAAAATTTCGATACTCGCAAAAAATAAATACGTACTGTATAGGATTAACTTGATAGATTAATTGATGATTCTTCAACAAGGGTTGTGTCTTGTTATACGAAAGTTAAGTGTGCGGCGTAATTTTTGGATTGAAAATGCAACTATCCTATAGAATATTTTTTTTTTTTGCGAGAAGCTCAATAAAATTTCGATCAAATCCTAAAAAGAAATGAACATTAACAATATTTATCTCCTTTCGCATATATATTTTCAGTTTAAAAAGATGTGGTTCGAATTTACAAGTTTAACGTTTTCATACTCGTGCGTTCGAGCTTGGCCGACTCCGGTCTATAAATAAGAATTTCTGTGTTCAGCATAAAACAGATATTTTTCCGAATTTGTATGCCTCTTAAATCGTAATATTTTATTCTTTTAGTGTTCAAATCCCGTGAACTAAAGATAATACGCGAGCCCCGCTCTGACAGCCTGAAAAACGTCTGACGTACCGTCCATCTTTTGCCATTCATTCTTCTAACATTATGGGTCATTATAAAAATACTATTGAACGAGAACACCTTCTCACCGAAGAAATAAAACAGAACAGCTGTTTGCTATCTCACGTAAATCGTGCCAATCAACAAAGGGAATGAGAAATCGTAGAGTTAATTGGAACAATCATTTCATTGGGCTGGTCTTATGGTACGATGAACGAAGCTGCGGGAAAATATTAGTGAGGTATAGCTGACGGTAAACATGGTCGGTCTACAATTAATTGTTCATTAGGACCACAAAGATTGTTAAATAAAAGGCTACGCTCGTGGTTCGATCTGTTTTTAATTATTTTTCGAGAATCGGTGGGTGAATCGGTTTCTTCTAAGCAAGCGTGCTCCACCCTAGGCCATTAGGCTTCGCATCAGGCGAGTTGCAGCAAAACACAAACCTAATTAGTATTTAAAAAAAAACGGAAGACAAACGAACAGACTCGACAGCCAGGATTTGTGCCTGGTTCATGCCAATGAGCTTGTCCTCTTTACATGTGTTTAAATGTAACTGGCGAAAAATGAGTGGTTTTCTTTTTTTTTTTCAAAGGTCTCAGTAGCAGCCACGGAGTCTGGATTTATGCCCGGTTGACGGCAATAGGCTCGCTCGCTATTACATAAAACTTCAACATAACTGGCGAGATGTGAGTGTACACACACACCTCTGCCTAACCCTTTGTGCTATTTAACACTTTATAATAACACAGGGTATAATTACTTTCACAAGTTATTATGCCCTGTAACTGGAACTGTAGCTTAGTTTTTTTTTTGTGTTTTGACATTCAAAAGTGCCCGTAATGGTCTAATTGAAATAAATGCTTTGAGCTTGAGTTTAATAAGCGAAATGTTTTTATATTATGGAAGTTAAAGTCATGCTATGAATTCTATCTATGTAGTAAGTATTTTTCACGTAAATACGCGAAAACGTAATAGAACAATAAAACAGAGAGACTCATTGTCGTATTTTATAAAAGCGAGCAAGCATTTCATTCCTTTTCAAGCAAATGCTTGTTACTTAGACGTGGCCGGGACGCAATTTTCCGTCATCTGATGAAAGGTGACACATCTCGCTTAACAGCCATCACAAACGTTCCATGTTTCAAAGGACCAAAAAAGGACCATGAGAACGCAATTTTTCGCCGTTCTTCGTCTTCATCGTGTTCGTTGTGTCTTCGTGATGATTTCCAATATTAACTACATAACAACATCACGCCTTGTAATCCCGAAAGGTTAGGCAGAGGTTTGCCTAACAAGTGCACCCACAAAAACCCAAGTCAAACCGTGTATCTAAGTCAAATTAACCATTTTTCTCATGAGATAGCGCTAGTCTTGGATAGATTTTATAATCTGGTATTATTTAATTTGGTAGATCAATACTTTCCACACGAATTGTACCATGACAGTCGTGATTGGGCCTTGTTAACAAACTTTTTTAGGCTTTTGTAAAGTTCGCATACGCAAAGGAGGTAATATGTTTGCGTCTCGTTTATTCGTACTACTGGATCTAATAAATGTGTGCTAGTCACATTGTCACTGAGGAGCTCGTGGCTAAATAATAACAACCACACTGGACGCTCTTCGAGATTAAGCCGCCCTTGCCAAGGTCGGGCTGTGGATGTTTCCTCCGTGCCTCGGAAAGCACGTTAAGCCGTTGGTCCCGGCTGTCACTTGTAGATCTTTGTCAGTCGTTACAGGTAGTCAGTGACCCGAAAGTCTGACAATCAGTTAACCAAGGGGTACCGTATTACCCAGTACTAACTGGGTTGTGGAGGTCAGATAAGCAGTCGCTCCATGTTAAATACTGGTATTCAGCTGCATCCGGTAATACTGGAAGCCGACCCAATAAAGCTGTGCAAACAGGCTAGGCAGATATGTCACACTGTTATTGTAAAAAAAAACCTTTTGTTTCTTTGTATTTTTATTTAGTGACATGTCTATTTGCCCACTAAACAGCCTTTGAAGCACATGTATTAAAAGGATCAAAAAAGGACCACCTCCAACAGTCCTGCGTCAAACTATCACCCATCGCCCCAAGCACTGCTGTCAGCACACTTTAATCGGATAAGCCCGGTCTGGTACACCATTCCACGCAGATACTTAATCAAAAACAAAGGGGCTGGGACTTAATTGTGCTGAAATTTACGGCACGACTGTACCTTGTGTACCCCGTTTGTTGGCTTAGGACAACTTATTAGAACAATTTGGTGACAAATGTACGTAATTACCTAAAGGGACACCGTTTGTATTGAGTAGGTTTTTAGGGGACGATTGTTGCCTTTTATTTTGGGTGGATTTAGTGGTTCTTAAGTACGTTTTTGGTTGGAGCGAAAGGTTGTTTTATTTTTTTCGGAATCTTAATTATAACGGTTACGGGAAACGTTTAATGTAGAATTAAATTTGAAAAGAATCATTTAAATGAATTTTGATAATAATTAGATTTGTAATTTTTTTTTCTTTTTTTAAGGAAAATATAAGGATGACACTTGGACTGCCTAGCAAAATGTAACACAAGGAATCTTCTCTAATCAGAATCTGAAAAATCTCTATAAGACAGCGCCAGGTTACCTTCTGAGATTAAGTATACAGAATTAACGCCCTTTGGAGCCTTTGGCATAATAATTTTTATTCTTGCCGTTTAGAAACGGGTTGTTGTAGGACCTACTACTCGAATACAATACTCACACACACACACATCACACACAAAAACACACACACACACACACACACACATTCATTCACATTTGAAGTAACTCTTTCGTTTTCGTTCAAACTCAAACCTCAAACTCAAAGCATTTATTTCAATTAGACCATTACAGGCGCTTTTGAATGTCAAAACACAAAAAGTAAAATAAAAACTAAGCTACAGTCCCAGTCACAGAGCATAATAACTTGTGAAAGTACTGTAGTTGCCCATTCGAAAGCGTAGATCTCTATGGAGAAGAATGGGCAAGAAACTCCATGGACACTCTTTTAAATCATTATCATTTTAAATTATTATTATTAATCGTTCTTCTTTCTGTCTATTATAAAATGAGTGATAAGTTTTCTAATCCAACTAAGCACATTCACTTGGCTCCATTTCTACCCCTCCAATATTTTATAGATGAAAAAACTAGTCCTGATTGATTGCCTGAAAAATATTCTTTAAAACGCTCGCTCGCTATCACATGGCTCGATCAAACTGGCGGGTTTACCTCACTGATGTGGTCACGTCTTTAGTTAGGTGACCGTTTTTCACGGTCCCATCCGGCTAGCCTTTTCTATCCTATCTCGAGAAATCGGAATGGCTTCAGTCTTAACGAGATGCAGTCGGGTTTCTGTATTTTATACGAAGACACTATCAAAGGATATTTGTTATATTATAAACGATTGTTTGTGATAATGGTTTTTAATTGATCACGCAAATAATAACAGCTGCTCGGGTCAATATTCAAGGTTAAGCAGCGCTTTGTCCAGGTTGTCCCATGGATTAGATGCATACCGACCATTCATTACATAGGCACTGAGTTTCCTCCATGTCTCGGAGTCCACCTTAAGCCATTATTCCCTGCTGTCATTTATAGATCATTGATAGTCGTTACAGGTAGTCAGGTCAAGTTTTTAGGCTGGAAACTTAAAGCATCTTCAAGGTTTCTCTACAAAGTAATTGTTTCGGGTCTTGATTTCGTGAAGGCCAAAACTAAAGCTTTCGGTACACTGACTTCTGTAACCCAATTACTAAGCCAATTGAAGCATAATTTAGTTTGTGTTCAAACCAAATTGAAGTCACCGACTTCAGTAACTATGCCGTACAAAACATAATTTATTGTGTCAAAACTCGTTTTTTTTTTTTTGCAATATTTTCACTAGTCCTTTTTCGTTGTGTTTACATACACAACACTGTTGTTTCATTGTTTTCAAAAACAAAATTTAAGATTTTAGTAGCTATTTGAATCTTATCGTTTTACCAATTTACGCGTATTTAGAATACATCATAGTATATCTCACCATAATGAACTTTTTCTGATTGAGTCTCATCAAGAAGCCCATTGTTTGAACTGCGTCGTATTACAGTCCTTCCACATTTATTTTACATTTGACTGCTGCAGTCCAACAGCAACTTTATTGTTAGGAAAATAAAGATCACTTTTAGACAGATTTGTCAGTAACAGCAACCTAGTAACAACCTTATTGCTACGAGAATGAAATATCACTGTGATTTTGACAGAGATGCAACGGCGGAGGTAAACTAACTGTGAAAAGACTGTAGTGGGGTCCCTTTAGCAGTCATGTCATTTAGATTAGATACCGATCTCCGGTGACTGAAAAGTTGTGTGGTAATAATCGATTGGCTTGGCATGTGATGCGGAGATGCGGAAAATGTCGTGAGTAAAGTTTGATTATGAATGTGGATGGGTATCAGATTAGAGGAAGACCAAAGAAACGATGGACGGACTGTGTGAGGAATTATATGGCAAGAAAGGTGATTGATGAGATAGCGAGTAATAAAGAAGTATGGTAGAAGAAAACATGCTGCGCCGACCCCAAATAAATTGCTATAAGGGCAGGAGAATGATGACCAATCTCTAGACGCTGCCGTATAACACCGTAAATGAGTGTCTTTGTATGAATTCCAATATCGAAGCCATTATTCATCCACCAATCTCACTATAAAACCATAAAATTCCTCTAACCACTTCAATCGATCAACCGTCTAACTTTTATCCCCTTTGCATCCGCGCATCCATTGCATAGGAAAGACAGATTGTTTCCAATTGACGTATGCAGCCTTCTCAATATATCATTCTAGGAAGACTGATAGAAAATGATTGAGAGCCATAATAAGAGTCAAATGTATTGCGTTTGCACAGGACTTGGGTGATTGATTCGAGGATTTTGTACTAACGATGGTTACGGGATAGATAAGGCTGCTGATGTGTTTCTTTTAGAAATCGATGGTGGTTTAAAAGTCGTAAGGGACATTTAAATCCAATGTCGCTTACGATATTTGGGATTTGAACCATCAAAATGTGCGACTAGTTTTTTTTTTGTGACTTTTTACGCACTGAGTTACCTACTTGTATTAGATCTAGGAAAGTTTAACCAGCGATATGTGCCATTCGATTTTGACAACGACTTTGTTCGAATACTTCAACGTCACAAGATCCACAAAGCGATGAGGTAGGTAACGAAAAACTATCCGGCTCGAAGGACCAAATATTTTATCATGTTTGTATTTTTATTGGTATACCTGAAATGTAGGTTTAGTTAAGATTTATATTTTCTCAAATAAGTTGGGATAAGGGCAGGATAATGATGACATTTTTTTGTGAAATTATTCTAAAGATAACAAAACATCGAATGGATTACTGAAATTTTGTGTTAAGTACTGAGCACATTATAATAAGTTAAAAATTCTTTACCTTGCAGTAACACTTATACACTTAGTGATCAGACGAGATCTTTAGCCAATTATCAAAGCGTATCTTCATTCTTAATGAACCCCTATTAACCCCTTTGATCTTGATTATTAGACGTTTTTACTCTAAACGACAGATCAATAAGCCTTATCTTCAGAATGTCTGAGCACCCCTACTAATTGGGTTTCAGATTTACGAACAGATTAATCTAGACATTCTCAATTAAAGTACCAAGCCTTGCTTCTGACATTCGGCATATAACTTCTAAGTGTTAATCATATTATAATTTAGTTGTCAACAATTTTGCTGAACTCAAAAACTCATTTGCATTTTAGGGTTAAAAACGTTTCAACCAAATAAAGCCTCATAATTTCATGAAATAAACTTATCTTTTAGAAAATATGTTAATTAAAAATCCAGTGAATTACCTCACATAATTTTAAGCCGAATAAGCAATTTTACCTTCAACACAGCGCCATTATAAATCAGCGGTGGGTTGTGGAACTAACAATAGTTCTTAATAAGAATCAGAGGTAGGGTCCACGTGTTAAATATAATAGTATGCGGACCAATAGTGTTTCATGTTCACGCGAGTAAATGGACCGCACCCGAGGGATAGATAACGAATAATATATTTTGGCGGGTTTTCCAAGCAAACGGTGGCTTCGTACGCAATGCGGCATTACACCGACATCGTGTGGATGTTCCTTTTTTGAATTTTAAAAAGCTTATTTACGAAATTTGAGTTACAAAAGCAATTTGTACTTTTTTTTCCTTCTATTTGGCATCCAAATGTCGGTTGACATGTTTTTAGAATTCGTTCGACGGTTGTATGTAAAATAAAGGTGGAGCTTAAGTTGGTCGATCGATGGTATAGCTACGCTTACCGAGATCTTTCCGTGGATGGGTGGCAATTCATCATATATCGAGCTCTTCCATGCCTCGGAAAGCACTTGAGCCGTCATTTGTAGATCTTTGAATGTCATTGTGAGTAGTTAGAACCCGAAAGCCTGACAACCAGCCTTACCAAGGGTTTACCCAATAACTGGGTTGTGAAAGTCAGATAGGCAGTCGCTCCAGGTTAAATACTGGTATTCAGCTAGGTAAGCAGCTAAAATTAGACTGAAAGCCGACTCCAACGTAGTTGGGAAGAGGCTAGGCAGATGATGATGGTGGTACGATTGTACTGGATCTCTTTGGATCGAAAGACCCAATTGAGCTTGAATAAGGAAGTTGTTTTTCTGACTATAGATCCAAAACAATAAAAATAATACCTTTTAAAAGCCACTTGTACTTGACTGGCTTATTGAGCAAAGGTTAGAAAAGGTTCTGGAGTAGCTGAATAGTAAAAACTTACTTTGAATGTGTCTTTTTAGACCGTATTATTATTGCAAAGAAAAAATATTGTGCCCAAATTCTTTGTATGTTATTTATGCCATACTTTCTAAACCGAGTAAGTTTCCTAACAATATGTATGTACATAATATGTAATTCAAAATGTCCTTTTATATTCGGGCTTCATAGATTTTATACGGCTTTCCTTTTTCCCGTAGAACTACGGCCGAAGTTTTTAGTATTCTCGAAGTAAAAGAAGGAATTGCTCAAGTTTTTCGGTTCGTAAAGAGGTAGGATATTTTCTTTTACACCTTTTCGTCACGTATGGTCCAAGATGGTGTTTTAAATTTCGAATTACGTGGAATTTCGAATGTGACCAAAGAATGATGGCAGTCATTCTAGAAAAAAAAAATGCCCAAAACCATTTTTGAATTACTATTCTGAACTGGCTGGTTTAAACTTATTTATTGTACTTACGTGCTTTGAGTTTATGATAGGTAGTAAAATATTTATCGTTGTTAATTTTGACGGGTGCTGTTTGCTGATACTAATTTATATTTTTGTTTCATTTTAATCCACACTAACACACATACACACACATACACATTACACATACACATTTTATTATAAAAGTGAGAGTGACTCCGTCTGTCCTTTTTAAATCCATCAATGAACAAATCGTTATGAAAAGTAGTTTCAGGTAGCCTAGGTGATGAAAGAAGATATAGTCGTTACAGATAGTAAATGGTCTGAAAGTCTGACAACCAGCCTTACCAAGGGGTACTGTATTATCCAGTAGTAACTGGGTTGTGGAGGTCAGATAGCCATTCGCTCCATGTAAAATACACCTATTCAGCTCTAACCAGATGCACCTATTCAGCTGCATCTGGTTAGACTGGAAGCCGACCCTAACATAGTTGGGAAAAGGTTAGGTGGATGATGAGGTGATGAAGGAGGAAATAGGCTATACACGTAGTCGAAGTCGCGAGCAACAGCTAGTGGCAAAATTTGATATTATTCACAGAATAATTTTGAAATGATATTTGATGCCACGCAATTACAGGGAAGCCTATTTCCATTTGCGGCGCGAAACCTTTTTGGTTCTGAATATCGAAGGGCTAAAAGCCCGTATTAATAGATTGTGGGCGCTGCCATTTTGATCATTCTCTCCCGTCTCGATATGATATCATCTTGGTTTTGTTTTAAAATCTTCTTCTTCTTGTTTGCGTGTCGATGGATTCAAATAATACCCGAACAGTATTTAGCCACATGCACAGCTCTTTCGTTGGCTTGGTTTAAATCCTGGAAGGTGCAGGTGGGTGTAAATATATCAAATATTTAATTGAGACCAAAACGCTTACAATTTTTTTTTTTAATTTTTAGTTCTGTTTTGTTTCCATGCTATAAGTGCCTATCCATCTCGATGGAACATCTCAGTGGAACAAACCTGGCTCTTTTTTTTTGGGAAATGGACGGACGGAATTTCGTGGATAGGTTTTGCAGTAGGTTCTCATAAATATTTTTTCGGTGAGAATCTTAAAAGGAACAAGATATTCTGATAGAATAAAAAAAATAAAATCCCAAACATTTCCGAGAAATTAAAATGACTTATAATATGTATATTTTTGGCAACAGAACAGAAATTAGAACACGGGCCGATTCCACGATTCCTTACTTTATCTGTATTAATAAGGCCTTTGGGATTGCTAAAGTTTTCATAACTATATACGAAATTAAGTTTTTTTTGAGACTGGCTTCTAGCCAAGTATAATACATGATATTTAGTAGTCAGACAGAATTTTAACACTAGTACCCGTTTTCACAAACAGAAGGCGACACCTAAAAGAATGCCTAAATAAAAGCGCGCTGTTATATTTTCGTGTTCGAGTTGTAATTCCGGTACTGTAGTTTAGGCATTTGTTTAAGTGTCGCTTAGTGTTCTTGAAAACGAGCATGTGTGTGTTAAGTTAATAAAATTTTACTCTGAACACGTAATTTTTTTTGGCAAACGTATGTAGGTCGGCCAGAATAGGTTTTTACTAATATTCGCAATATTTTAATGGCTTGGAGTTTAAAGCTTCAACTTTGCCAAATATTGGACTAATAATCCGGCTTTTGCTGCCACGTAGGTACTTACTTGATTTAAAAAAGAGTATCTTGCCCTTTGTTTTCCGATCTACGCTTTGGTACAGGTAACTAGCAACACCTTTCTGCGGTGTCTTTAACCGATTAGAGGCTCTAAGCATTTTGTGGGTGCATGGAGCGTGCAAGAGGAGCTCGTGGCTAAGTTGTGACAGCCGCTCGGATGTATTTTCAGGTTAAACTGCGCTTGCCAAGGTCGGTCTATGGATGTGTGACCACCCATTACATAGGTTTAGGCGAGTTTTCCGTGCCTCGGAAAGCATGTTAAACCGTTAATTTGTAGATCTTTGACAGGCGTTACAGGTAGTCAGTGTTCCGAAAGTCTGACAACCAGTCTTACCAAGGGGTATCGGGGAGGTCAAATAGGCAGTCGCTCCTTTTAAATTACTAGTATTCAGCTGCATCCGGTTGGACTGGAAGCCGACTCCAACATAGTTGGGAAAAGGCCATGCGCTTTACGCTCAAATAATAATCTTTATTTACTGTTTGACCTTCCGGCAAGAACTCCGAGTGCACAACACCGCGATAGTCAAAGGAAACGGTCAACATGACTTTGACTTCTGATCGACTTTGGCGTGGTTTCGGTTTAGTTGGCAGGCGCCACTCCGAAGCTTGTTGACTAGTTTGCATGTCAAACTCGTAAACACACGTCTCGTCACCAGTAACAATGCGTTTCATGAATGTTGGGTCGGACTTGACTCGTTCTAGCATGTCCTCAGCGACGCTTATGCGATTGAGTTTTTGGAGAAAATTCAGGTCTTTTGGGACTAGCCGAGCGGCAACATGTTTCATACCCCAGTGATTATTTAAAATGGTACGGATCGACTCGTGAGACACAGAAAGTTCAGCGGCTATCTGCCTCAAACTTGAATGAGGATTTTCCGTCACTATTTACTTCACTTTTGCGATGTTAACTTCAGTTGACGACGTTGATGGCCTACCAGAGCGAGGCAAATCTTCCATCACATCTCGACCGCATTTGAACAATTTGTACCACTCTTAAGCACGTGTTTTTGTTAAAGTCGATTCACAGTAAGCCTTCTGTAACATTTTAAGGGACTCCAAACACGAAGTTCTATTGGCGATGCAAAATATAAGGCAAACTCTTTGTTCGATGTTTTTGTCCATTATGAAATTCGCAATACACACTAGATATGATCTAACTAAAAACAGCATTTTATTTAATCTAAATAACAGATGCAACTTAAACTCCGCGCCAAAATGGAAAACAGTTGTGCCAATCTAACAACAAAACAAAAAATTGTATTTGGAACCATAAAAAAATCATCCATTCCCGATACTTCTTTGACTGAATGTACAATCATCTGCAGGATGCTGTTGCTACTGCCTCGCACACGCTGTGCCAAGGAAGCTACCCTTTTGCCCACAATCGCATGGAAGCCGTCTGTTCGCGCCTCCGCAAACATACCATACGCACAACAACAACAAGCATAACATGGCTTCGCTTTGTATAGGTTTCCCATCCAAAGAGAGATCCGCATAAACTGGTTTTGTATAGCTCGATTTGTCGTCGTGCGGCCATTACAATACGTGCAAAACGGTTTATTTCATTAACTCATCACACCTGTTTTCTGTGAATATGACATAATTACCTGTCTCGTTGGGCTAGTGGTCCGCAGTGCCACTGCTGCGCATGAGGTCCTGGGTTATATTCTCGCGTCGGGCAAATAGTTATTAACTTATTCGATCAGAAATTTCTCTCCGTGGCTGTTACTGAGAAATTCCTAATGGATAAAACCAATAACACTTTCCCCGACCGACAGCTGTCTAGAGCCATCTCTTTCCCACTCTCGAAATAGAACTAAAGCATTCCCGCATTAAGAGGTCATAGTAGCCTTACTGATCACTATTCATTTAGAGTTTTAGACTTATCGCACTCGTGGTTCAATTCGATTTGCTTCGTTGTGTAGCCAAAATCAGACTAACTGCTCCCGTTTTTTTTTTTTTTTGAATGGCATCTCGCATTTCAACCTAGGTTGTCGTCTGCTCAACCGGACTATCCTGTGGATGCCTTGAATTTAAGGCCTCCAGCCAGGGCAAAAAACTTACAAACTAGGCGACTACACGCTAAGGGCGCCCCCTGTGGGGCTCGGACCTCGGCTTAGGGCGTCGCTGGGGGAGGGCAGCAAGGGGACAGGCTGGATCTGAGTGGTATTAATTAAGGGCTGGTTTAAAACTACTGGCACAGCATCGCGGGCTGGCTCGAGCGAGGGTCGGGGAGGGTAACTGCTCCCGCAAAAACGACGGCTATTTATATGACCGCTCCTTCAAGAAAGTTCCACAACTTTCTGGAACCTTCTTCACAGTTCCATAGTGGAACATTCTAGGATTACTCTCGAAACTTCTAGATTAATCCATAGTGGAAAATTCTAGACTCGAACGTAATCTAGAACGTTCTTGTAAAACAGCCGACGTAACAATATTTTTAAAGTAGCTTACCGTGACATGAGTAGGTACCTGTATTTTTTATGTGCCTTTTTGCCGTCTAAACTAATGGAGCGATTTTTCCAAACGAAGTATTTATCGATGTGGCTTAGTGATGCGTTCATTATGGAGTTAAGGTACCGGAAAGGTAAATCTTTTGGTTACCTACTTTTTACATTTTTAAAACGAAGAGAACTAAACGTTTTATGTTAGTAATATGAATATCTTAGTGGTCAAGTATCAAGTAGTGTTAAATGGCGAAATGTGGGTGTGCTCGTAGGTATACCTCTACCTGACCCTTCGGGGATTACAGGTGTGATTTATGCTATTAAAAATGAAAAAATAAATCTTTGAAGAAAAGAAAAGAAAAAACAACTGTATGCCAGGATGTTCTTTAAATCATATAATGAAAGAAATTATTAAATGTAACTTTAACCAGGACACCATACTAGTCATTTTGATAGGTAATAGAGGAAATGTGAACAAAGGAGAATTGCTTCAGTACCATAGAACTTTGTCCAACTTAAATTTAAGAAAAATACTGATGTTTACATTTCCATATAGTAAAAGTTTGCCACAGGAAGAAAATTACTTTAGATATAATATTAATCAGACATTGCATAATTTGACATTTAATAGTAATGTATTTCATTTAATTGACATCAACAATTATATTGGTGACAATTTTTATTTGACAAAAGATAGATACCTTGTGGATAGGTGCTATCTTTCAAACTATTGTAAAAGACAAGTAGCTGTGTCGCTATCATACTATTTTTTTATCACAGCCAAGAATTTGGCTGAACAAGCAGTTGCCTCTATTGGTCAATGCGATATTAAGTTAAATTATTCTGCTAGTAATTTGATCACTATTAATGAATCAGTCAATCATTTAAATTAGAAATTGAGACAATGGAGGCAACCTCTTGCTTTAATATAAGGAAGCCAGATAATGAATTGGATGAGAAATTTGAGAATTTTAATAGTATCAACCTTGTGCATCAAAATATTCAAGGGTTTTTGAATAAAGAATTAGAAGTAGAACTTTTCCTGAATTGCAACAACATAGATATTCTTTGTATAACGGAGCATTGGCTCAAAAGTCACCAATTACTTTTCAATTTTAGTAATCACAAGGTTGGTAGTTCATTCAGCAGAGTAAATGCTATACATGGCGGCGCATTAATCTTAGTAAATAATCAGCTCAAATTTAAAGACCGCAAGGATATTATAAGCTTATCTGTTGAGCGAACAGTTGAAATAGCCTGTATAGAATTGGAGCAGTTTATCATATTAAGTGTGTATAGACCTCCTTCAGGGTTGTATGATTGTTTTGAAAGGGTAATGGATGAAGTGTTGCACAAAATCTGCAATTCAGGGAAGTATATAATCACTTGTGGTGACTTTAATATTAATTTGTTAGAAAGTTCTGTGTTAAATACTAAAATCATAAGCCTGTTTCAGTCATATAATCTTGAAAACAAATTTTTGGAGCCCACTAGAATAACCCCGACTAGTGCCACGTGTTTAGATAATATTTATACAGATGTTACACCAACCCACAAAGTAATTATTAACTTAATAGATTCAGATCATTGTGGGCAATTGATCACAATTCCAAATGTAAAGAAGGTAGTACCTAAAAAGGATATCATTGTTAACCCAAAAACTAAAACTCGCCTAGAGACTTTTAAAACTAAACTTTTGTCAAAATTACCACTTTTGTCAACTAATGATGACCCCAATCAACAATATAACGATTTTTTCAGTACGTATTGCACACAATTTCATACCACATTTGTTCCTAAGACAATCTCGGTTAATAGTAACGCTTCTTTCAATGACTGGGCCACCATTGCTATTCATAAGAGTAGAAAACGACTTTATGAGCTGTATGAAGAGCGGACTTTTATTAACACTATAGAATTTAATTTGTATGTAAAGAAATATTCTAAATTATTTAAAAAAGTTTGTTATATAGCAAAGTCACGTTATTTGAGTTCAAAAATTAAAAACAGTAGTAATGTTATCAAAACGACATGGAATATTATTAATAGCGAAACGGGAAGGTCTTGCAACCGAAATAGTGACTACAGCCTTGCTATTGGCGATAACATTTTAAATTCAGATACTCAAGTCGCCACCGCCTTTGAAAATTTCTTTGCAGATATTCCCGTATCGACTACTAAATCGCTAAACTCGTCACCTGCTGCTGCAGAGTCATTACTAAAAGAAAATGTTCCAATCTGTGATTCCGAATTTAATTTTGAATATGTCACCTGTAAAGATATCATTAAAATTTTTCATACATTAAATGTTAAGAAGACCGCTGATCTATGGGGTCATTCTGTGGACGTTGCTAAGTCCATTATAACCATTGTAGCTCCTGTTTTAGCTGTAATTTTTAATGATTGTATTGACCGTGGTGAGTTTCCTGATCTAATGAAAAATAGTAAAATAATACCATTGTTTAAATCGGGTAGTACATCAGACCCCACTAATTATAGACCTATTTCAGTACTACCCACATTTAGTAAAATTTTTGAAAAACTAATTTTAATACAAATGCAAAGATTTTTCAATAATCATAAGTTATTGCACAGTAAACAGTTCGGTTTTACAAGGGGTCGTTCAACTACCGATGCCGGTGTTGAACTTTTAGGACATATTTATAATGCATGGGAGGATAAATGCGATGCTCTGGGCATTTTTTGCGATTTGTCCAAGGCTTTCGATTGCGTTCTTCATGAAACGTTAATCAGGAAACTCCGCCACTACGGAATCCGGAATAGTGCTCTGGATCTTCTTACATCATATTTGAGTGATAGGATTCAGAGAGTTGATGTTAACGGGAAAAGATCCTCCGGATCCGTAGTAAGAATGGGAGTACCCCAGGGCTCAATTCTTGGCCCATTTTTGTTTCTAATTTATATAAATGACTTGCCTTACCTCATAAAAGATAATCACGACATAGTATTGTTTGCAGACGACACTTCTCTTTTATTTAAACTCAAACGTCAGCAGCTAGTTACTGACGATGTTAATAGCGCCCTGGCAAAAGTCGTTAATTGGTTTAATGTTAATAATCTACTCTTAAATGAGAAAAAAACGAAATGTATTAGGTTTACGATACCTCATGTAAGACAAGTGGAAACTAGTGTACAAATCAAGGATGAAGAGTTGAAACCGGAAGATAACACAGTGTTCTTAGGCATAACTTTGGATGCCAAACTTCAGTGGGGCCCCCACATAGATAAATTATCAAAAAAGCTTAGCTCTGCAGCGTACGCCGTTAGAAAAATTCGTGATTTTACTGATTTAGAGACAGCTCGTTTGGTTTATTTTAGTTATTTCCACAGTGTGATGTCGTACGGTATTCTCTTGTGGGGCAGTGCCGCCGATATTCAAACAATTTTTATTTTGCAAAAAAGGGCAATTCGTTCAATGTATAAACTAAGTCCCAGATACTCCCTCAGAGAAAAATTTAAAGAAATTAATATACTTACTGTCCCCTCTCAGTTTATTTATGAAAATCTTGTATATGCACATAAAAATGTTAATTTGTTTAAAAAATACAGTGATATCCACAATATAAATACGAGGAACAAACACAAATTTGTTGTTCCTGCAACGAGGCTCAAAAAAATAGGGGGTACGTTTAGATGCCAATGTATACGTTTTTATAATAAACTTCCGAGCCCTATTCAAGCACTAAGCCTAAATAAATTCAAATCGTTTATAAAACGGAAACTATGCCTAAAAGCCTACTATAATGTTAATCACTATCTCGAAGAAAAAAAGGCTTGGGATTAAGCTGCTCCAATTATATTTGCTCAATGAATGTCGAGATTTCAAGTTTTTCATTTGTTTATTGTTTATTCCTTTCTTTTATACACTTTGACATTTAATGATTTAGATAAATTTTTAAGATAAATTTTATTTCATAAAAAGGAGATTGTAGTATATGAGGCATACACAAAGTTATACATATAAGTTTGTACCATGTCAATCACAATCTGGTGGGTGAAGTTCTGCTTTCCTAGCTAGGTTATAGAATAGCCTGTATTAAGGAATAGCAGTCCCTGTCCCTTACAAAAAGTTACAATATAAAAACTTTTTTGCAAAAAAAAACCGACTTCCAAAAAAAACACTAAAAAAAGTGGAAAATAACTTTACTTTCGGAAGTCGGTGATTATTGTTTGTTTCATTGACTTTTTTGCCACCGACTTCCGAAAGTAAAGTTATTTTCCACTTTTTTTAGTGTTTTTTTTGGAAGTCGGTTTTTTTTTGCAAAAAAGTTTTTATTTTACCCTTTTTAGTTATCGTATCACACACAAATCCTTGTCAAGTATCAATTTCGCAATTTCGTTTACTTGGATGACATTTTTTCCAGCTATTTTGATTTCAAAACCAAACTGCTGAACCGATTTTGATGAAATTTCTATGGGACCAATCGGGAAGTATATCCATTCAGATAAAAGAAGAATTTTTCAAATCGGTTCATAAATGACGGAGATATGAGGTAACAAACACAAAAAAAAAAAAAAAAAAAAAAACATACAACCGAATTGAGAACCTCCTCCTTTTTTTGAAGTCGGTTAAAAATAGTACAATATTTTTCTTTCATAATACATACAATAATGTTTATAATTGAATACGTGCAAGTGTGTGTGTGTGTGTATGTGTTTGTGTGTGTGTGTGTGTGTGTGTGTGATTGTATGAGTGTATGTAAGTGGTATGTGCGTGTGTAAGAATGTGTATGTGATGGAGTGAAAGAGAGAGTGTGTATTTGTTTTGATTGAAGTCGAGTGAGGTAATATTTAATCTGTCACTGTCACTGACACCTACTGAGATAATTTTCTGTTTCATCATAGCTTTTATTTTGAAGAAATGAACGTAGAATCTTTTTACACTTAAAGTTAGATAACCCATATATCATGCAAATTTTGTTAAATTTATTGTACAGAGTCGGTCCTAGGCAGATGCAGAATCTACTTGCAAATGATGTGCGTACTTGTGGAAGAGTGCAAATTAAGTCTTTCCTACGCTTTGTTACTATTTTATAAGGGGTTTTACGGTGCTGTAGGAGAACCGTTTGAAGGATGAAGTGTTGCCTAACGTTAAGAACATTACAAATACTATACAGTAGATCAGTAGGGAACATGAAAGGTCTTGAAGTTGCTACTTTCAGTACCGCTCTGTGTGCAATCTCGAGTGGTTTTAGTATAGTTTTCGCAGCACCACCCCAGCATGTGATACAGTATGTAACAATAGATAGACACAGGGAAAAATAAACTACACGTATAATATTTGGGTTTGCGATACTTCGGAGGGTTTTGAATATATAAATTAACTTGCGGATTTGACATGAATACTTATTTACTTTTTTTTATTCTTATTTTTTTTTTTATGTGTGACTTTTAATTATTTTTATGAACATTTAATTTGTAAGTATTATTGATTTTATTTGATTAGTGTGAATGTGAGGACAATGTGGGTAATTTTTACGTTTTTTGTTTGTTTTTACTATTGTCTGGCAGTTTGAGTACTATAAGCGACCTACACAAATGTCCTTTCTTTGGCATTGTTCGTCGTTTCGTTGAGCTCCTTGAGTTATGAGTCGAGCTACATGATAACTGACAAATGCTTGCACTGGCTGGACAGGTCCACTCAAATCTCTGTGGTTCTTTCTTCAAAAGACCATCTCAGACACTCATCTGCATAGTCCTCATGTGAGTTTATCAAGATTATGTCTGGACCTTAAAAGAGACTATGACCTCTGAGTTTGTTTCGGTTGTTTCTTCTCAGAGTAGTCAGATACGAAACACCGGCCTCATCTAGTTTTAAAAAAGAAGACGTGTAAAAGTGTTTGTAAAAACCTATTTGCAAAATAAACATCATTTATCATTTATCATTTATCATTTGAATGGCGCATAAAATAGTGTTCATGCACCACATACACCTATGTATATCAGTTTAGCAAAATAAGAGGGTATCATATAGCGGGCTTATTTTTATCGCGCTTTCATTTTTATTGAAATCTTTGGAACACTGTGTAATGGCAATGCAGACAAAAGCCAACTCCTGTTTCTTTTGTGTATTCTAATTGGCTAAAATGGTAATTGGCTTCAGAAAGAACTGCAGTAACTTCCTACAAGCAGAATAACAGAAAAACAACCACACATCCTGAGTTGGGAACTGCACGTAATTTATCGTCGAGTCTTTTATCAAATTGTTCAACAGTAGATATGGCAGAAAAATAGGGATCCCAGTTAAAATCACAACGTAGGAACATAGCGACTAGAAAAAAACAGCCAAGTGTGAGTAGAGCTCCCATACGAAGGGTTCCGTACCAACGTCCATTGTACAATCATCAACATTGATTGCCATTATTAAGATCCAACCAAAAACGTTTGTTTGGGGACGCCGTAAATTTTTTGAAAATTTTCAAGTTTCTACCTGTTGCGGTTCAATAGATACGGTCGACGCGAACGGACAAACAGCGGCTACTTTGTGTTAACTCTAAAAATAACATAAACACAACATCACGCCTGAGATCCCCGAATGGATAGGCAGACGTGTGCTTAAGTACACCCACATTTTGCTGCCTATATTGAAGTCCCATGTAACAGAGGTCAGCCTCTTGTCATCAACCGGGCACAAATCCAAACTGCAAGTTGCTACTGAGAAAATTCTTGGTGAAAAAACTCAATAATACTTCGATCAACCTGAGAATCGAAAGACTTCTTGCGAATAAGAAGGATCCCAGTACTGAAAATAGCCGGATGAAAAAGTCTCACAACACTTTGCCCGACTTATGTAGGATTCAAACTCAGGACTTCTTGCTCAGCATTAGCGCATGCGACCACCAACGCGAACGAGGTTTTTATAGCTGAGTCTTTTATCAAATTATTCACGAGTAGATAAGAGTCCGTTAGAAAAATGTGGGATCCCCGAGTTTAAATCACACCGTAATAACATAAGGGTAAAAAATGCTAATCATAAATCATTCTGACATAACATAAAGTTCTAAGAGCTGGTCCTTTTGTTTTTGGTCTTTGAACAAATGGGTATCACTTGGTCTTTTTATACGGTTTATGGTAGGGGTCATGATTTGACATGTATGTTTATGTTGTAGCATATTATGTGACAGATAGGCAGTCGTTCTATGTAAAAAAACTGGTATTCAGCTGGATCTGGCTAGATTTTAAACGGTTCCAGTCTAGTTGGGAAAAGACTAACTCCCGTACCTATCTACAACATTAGTTTTAGTATATGCGAAACCTGAAACACGTGTCTAGTATTTTTATGTAAAGAATCTATGTATAAAATTTCAAAACTGTATCCTGAAAAATCACAAAGTTATAAGCTTGTTATGTTAACTGGTTGTCCGTACAAAAACGTACTCACCACACGGCGCCCCACTGTGCGCCCGCGCCTAATGTCTGCCTTGTGCGCGTATGATTGCGGATAGGTACTAAGTGTCGCTCGGTGTCCAACTCGTAACCATTTTTAAATATTTTTGGGACAAAATATAACATGATATAAAAATTATAGTCAAGTTAAAGTACGTATAATTACTTTAGCTTAAGCAATTACTTGTGCAAATTTATTTATGCAATACACAAGAATTTAAAAGAAGTAAGAACCGTCAAAGAAAGCAAAGCTACGAATTCTAACTTTTTACAGTTCTAAATTCAACCAATTACTAAACTACATAATAGAAATCGTATCTTAAAAAATGACATTTACTAAAGTAAATACTTTGACTTGTTTATAGATACGAGGGTAAGCGGTTGGAAATTTTTAAAGATTATTAGTTTAAGCAAAACGAAAAACGAATGCGAAGAAGAGCGAAATGCAAACAAAATTTCATATTTGGTTTTGGAAAAAAAAACTATTCCATCTATTCATTATATTGAACGGTCTTTTGTTTCTGTTTTTTATTTAATACTAACAAATATCCCGCTACTTCGCCAGCCAAAATTGTAATCGGCTAATAAGCATGATATAAAATATTTTAATGTAATGTATAGCCTATCGCATCCACGAATAATGTAGCTGTTTACCAGTGAAAATTTTGTTTTAATCGGATCAGTAGTTCCAAAGATTATCCATCTTTACCTACATACAAATTTACAAACAAATTTTACCTCTTCATAATATTAGTATAGAAAAAGCCTTAAGATAGTCTGGGTTCTTAAAAAACGAAAAAGATGAGCAGAAAGAAATGTTTTTTGAAAATTCTTCCGCCATTTATATTTATAGGATAAATTGGCAAGCGTAGTGTGGTCAACCCGCAGCTCGATGTACCGACGGGTCTAAAAAGATGGCTGACAGACGGACTGGATGTGGAAGGAGGAAGATTGGGTGTTGTGACGTCGCCTGGGAGAAACGTTTGTCCGGCTGGACAAAGGGATTCCATAGCTAACTCTAATATTTCTAAATTACTCTGTTTTGATAACATAACATACCACCACGCGTGTTTAGCCCCGAAAGGTTAAGCAGAAGTGTATCTAGTAGTACACCCATATTTCGGCAGTTATGTATAAGTCCCACGTAACAGGGAGCGAGCCTATTGCCATTAAACCGGTTTCAAATCAAAACTGAGAACTTCCTAATTGAAAAACCCAATAACACATTGCCCGACCTGGGGATCAAACCCAGGACGTAATGCTCAGCAGTTACGCTTGCAACCACTCCACCAACAAGGCAGTTTCTGATCTCCGTCATAATCCTGCCAAGTCAAGCCTTCTTGAATTAACGCTCTCCCCATAAATTGTAACCAAACACTTTTGGAGCGGTTGCATTCAATGGCTCCCCATCAAATAGCAATTGACTTTAAGTCAACCGTGCCAAAAATATTGTTATTACCGGCCCGAAGGACCAGATTGAAGGCGAGTTTCAAAGATCGCACCTTACCTTACTGTTTTATAGGAATTTGAACTTTATTTTTAAGAAATTACTGTTAGTATTCGTATAAGCGAATTTTTATTTCCTGGCAGACAATGCACACGCACAGCCTAAACTAAATAACCGTCCGTAACTTTTTTCACCATCGGGAACACAGTTTGTACGAATATGCAAGTAAACGTTACACGAATAGTGTTCAGATTCGAATACAACACTTACTCGTCAAGGCAAAGTGCGATCTGTGAATCTTTGCCAGAGGGTCAGAACGTTTCAAAAATTAATTTGTGATAATAATTTGGAATCACACCGCTGAGTTTTGGGGCCGTATTTCTCTGAGTTTTATGGTGGGTAGATAAATGGTTTGTAAAATTTAAACTTTTGATTTCGTAATAATTTTGGGCAGATTGTTTGTTCGTATTTTATGGTAGGTAGGTTTTGTAAAGATATTCTGATTTAAAAGCGTGTCCAAGGAGTTTCTTGCCCATTCTTCTCTTGGAATGGGTAACTACAGTACGTTCACAATTATTATGCCATGTGACTGGGACTGTAGCTTCATTTTGTTCTTGTTTTTGTTCGACAGTTCAAAACTGCCTGTAATTGGCCTACTTGAAATACATGATTTGAGTTTGATTTTTAGATTTTGTTGGGTTCAAAGTTTTCACTGATTTTTGTACTCGCAGAAGTGTTTGTTTGTGATTATTACAACGTGATGCCAGCTGTCATTTATAGATCTTTGACAGTCGTTACAGGTAGTGAGATACCCGAAAATCTAACGAGACAACTAGTCCTACCAATAAGTATCGTGTTAGCCAGTAACTGTGTTGTGGACGTCAGATAGGCTGGCACTCGATTCAAAATACTGGTATTCATAAAAACTGGGAATAAAAATAGCAAGTATTTGTCGATAGTCGATTGTTTATTGATAATATCCAAGGGTTCGACGCGCCTACATCCATTTTGTAAGTGTGATAAAACCCTTAAGAAGTATTCAATAGCATATGTTTAGGTAGGTACTTTCCATCAAACTGTTTTTTATGTACATAACCTTATAAAATATGTAGCCTAGGTTTGTTGACTAAGAAGGTTGTAGAAAAGAATGTTTTGTCAAGGTATTGTCGAAGAATAAGAATAGATCGTGACATTGATTCGTTGGAATTGAGTGAAATGTGATTGTGGAGTTAGAATGTGGTACCAAATAATTTTGAATATGTTCTTTTGGACAGGTGTCTATAGTCCTTAAAATATAATTTCATAAAAATGACAGCTTCCAAATTAAAGGGACTTTGAGCATTGGTCGTAGCGAAATAAATAATGTACTAAAATAAAAAAATAATTCAAACCGATCAACCGTTTGATTTAATTTAAAGATTGTTTATTTTACTGAAATACTGAATTAAATCTTTATTTCTTTTTACTCAAATCTTTACCTATGCCTTGCTTATATTTTCTTGAGAGTTCAAGGTTACTATTATATTTAACTTTTTCGCAGAGTTTTTTTTGTAGGTGCATCAGAAAACGAAGAGTGCCCGCCCCTCAGCCCTCCAATAGTTTTTTTTTGCAGTACTAACTGAAATCACTACCCATGCTTTGCTAGTAATTTCTTGAAATTTCTAGGTTACTGTTGAATATTTTCGCTTTATTCTGTTATATAGATGCATCCGAAAACGAGGGGTTTTCGTTTAAAAAAAAAACTACAGACAAAGGTCTCAGTATTTTTATTGCGGTACTAAGCGAATTATGCTTCCAAACCAAGATTTATCTATCATTTGACAAGCTTACGTCAGAGTTCCCACCTTATAACCGAGAATTTTCTCACAATATCAGCCTTTGCCAACCTGGGCAAAAAATCGATCCCAAAAATATGTTCACCTCCCGGGCGCTAGAAAAATGAACCAAACGTTCTATCACTGCCGGTTTAAAAGCTTTGTGACCGGTAGAGACGCGTTTAAAGTCACGTCAGACGATGGACGGAAAAGTTTGTCTTTGTGTCTATGGGTACTGTCATTTGGGATTTTTGTTGGGAGAGGTATTGAAAATATTTTGTCTATGATAGTGTGACATTGAGTTTATGGTTGTGTTTCTTCTCTATGATCATGATTGTAATGATTTACATAACATCATGCCTGGTGTCACCGAAAAGTAAGGCAGTGGTGTACCCATTATTACATCCATGTTTCGCAAATTATCTATGATTAAATCTCACACAGGGGCGAGCCCATAATGTAGACTTCAGGCTGCTCCTGAGAATTCTTTATAGAAGAACCCAATAACACTTTTCTCGCCCTGGGCATCCAATATACTTAATACCTTTTCATCATCATCATTCTCCTGCCCAGTGCCCGCGTATGTCTTCTTCTTCCATACTCTTCTACTTCTACTATTACTCGTCATCTCAGCAGTCGGCTTTTTTAATTCCAGAAATAACTTTGCTATGCTTTATCGAATCCAAACACAAAAAATTCAGCATCTCGCTTGTGTAGTCAGTTATAAGTAATTCAGGATGTTTCGTTATTATTTTAATAAAAAGAAAATAAGTTATTTGAAAGTTCAAGATCCTTTGTTTTTGCACCGTTCCTACAATACCTATTTGCTAATAAAAACACACCCACCTCTTTTCTCAAAGCCACTTTAAAAGCAAAAAAAGGAAAAAAAAAAACAAAATTCGCACGCTTTCGAACGAAGGTCGAACGGAATAATATTCAAATTCAAACATTCCCGCCGTTTCGTCGGAAAGCCGCGAAAACAAAAGACGGTTACAACATAAAGGAAAACAGTCATATTTGTCGTCATCGTCGTAGCGATTCAACTGTCCCCTCGTGCCTTGGAAAGTTTCCAAACGAAATATGAGCCAGTTGCGGGGCAGCAATTCAATGTGGAAGCCGGTGTCCTAGGAGAGTGGCAGGAGCGAAGCGATGATATGTAGCTTTATTATGTGACACGATTGATCTAGACTCTTTGCGTGCACTGAAGAGAAAATATCAACCACATAAATTATGAGAAGAAGAATAAATTGAGTGTTCCATGGAATGTAATGTCTAGGTGTAAATGTGTGTAGGTTAATTGTAAAATTACATCTATATTTATACAGTCCACTAGTTTTATATTAAAGTCCCAACCGAGTCTATTCAATGGTCCTTCGAGCCGGATTATAATTGAGGTAAAATGGGGTCTGTCATAGCGATGAAGAGCCTTTGCTGATTATAAATTTCTCTTTCTCCAAAGCTGTCAAATCTTTAATATGACAGAGTAAATGTATCTTGAGATGAGAAGAATCCTCTTTCATCTGAAGACACACCTTAAAAGTAAGGCCCTGGATGTAGAATTACTTCAGTAAAATATAATAACATAATTAGTAGTTATGTGTTTGAGCCGTTTGGGGTTGAAAAACTAGGGGCCTGAGTGCCCACCTAGTATTTCGAGATATCGCCAAGCGGTTGGTCGACTCTTAATGTGACCAGGGGGTTGACCTTTTTTTGACCAAAGTATTAGCATTGCCATGCGTGCCAATGCTGCCAGCGTTCTGGGCACATTTCCTATTGACAGCGATGTGGATGAATTTTTTGACGCCCTGTAATTCTTTACCCATTTTGATACTTGTACATATTTTATTATTATTTCATATCTATTTGGAGTTTGTAAATAATATACTAAAATATAGCGTACTATGAACAACATATACGTATATATACATACATAGCTACTAAAATCGAAATTAAAGTCTAACCAAATTTCATCATGAAAACTGTACAGCCAAATATTATCGCATCGCTTTATCGCCAGCATAGAACGCTTACTCCGCCATCATTAATAATGCTTAAGATGTGAGCAAAACATATTTATTATGTCTCTTTACTGCAGAACAGACAAGCAAACTTCTCGTAATAGTTGATTAATATTTGTAGTTTAGTTGTAAACGTATTGTGGAGACGAAATTTTCGCCTACAGGGATCAATTTTGGATTTAGAGACTGTGTGGAAGTGATCGGTGTTTTAGTTGTGGTATGAACTTATGACTAAGCATTATAAAGGGTGTAAATAAACCCTAAACGCACTTGTTCTCCTCGTCGTTGAGATATTTTGTTTTGTTTTGTACCATACCTTTTATTAGATATTAGAGGTCCAAATTCCAATCTTTTTACAATTATATAATATATTAATAATAATATTTTTGCCTAGTTGACGCTTCCCGTGACCCAAGGGCTGGCTTTTACCTTGGCCAGAGGCTAAGTGTTGCCATACAACGTGGCAACGCCGCAAGTCTCTTGGACACATTACCGGCTGACAGCGTTGAGGAGGAGTTTTTTGATGCTCTTTTATAGTTTGTAGTTAGTTAATTTTAGTCAGTTTAATTATTATAATGTATATAGTTAATGTAAATAAAGACCTTACTTACTAGTATTAAAAAAAAAAACTAGAATTTACAGTTATATATTTCGTTAAATACCTCCATGACCCGTTTAGTATTCAATGCATCCATCAGCACAATGTATTAAGTGCGTAACATTGTGTTTTACCGTAAAACGTGATATGTCACCTCAAAAAAAAGTCGTTTCTCAGCAATAATTTTTGCGTAGACTTACTTAGTTTGATGTACGGAATGCGTGGTTGACGGTTTCGTGAAAGGTCTTATTACACCTTGTTTTATTATAAGTTTTTGTTTGTATTTAATGTTATTTTATGTATTTTACCTGTTTTTCTCTATATGTGATGTTGATTTAATTTATTGGCGCTTATTACCGAGTAAGTTAGCTTATCTTTGTAATTTATTATTTTGTGCATGTGGTGTTTACCTTTAAGTAATTGTTACGCTGTTATTTAATTTTATGAATGTGCTATGTCTCTGTATTCGGTGTGACAATTGTTGGTGAACCTAATTCAATAAATAAATAAATAAATAACCTGGCGACTAGGTTTTGTAAATACGTTGTTAGTTAGAAAGTACTAGAAAGCACATAGAGGGACTTAGTTTTTAGGGTTCCGTAGCCAAATGGCGAAAACGGAACGCTTATAGATTCATCCTGTCCGTCTGTTTGTCTGTCTGTCCGTCCGTATGTCACAGCCAATTTAATCCGAGACTGTTGGCACTACACAGTTGCAATTTTGAGAGTAGGTGTCTTCTATGAACCGCTACACAAAACATGGAAGTGAGGGTTGAAAAACAGCAACAAACGGATGAACACCACACCGTTTTTTTAGACCTTAAAGCAAATGGGACGGATGTCAAAACAGTATTCTTCTCGATGTGATGGTCACCCATCCACGGGCTAACCGCGTCAGAAGCTACTAAGCAGGTCTTCCTTGTGGATTGTTCGTTTATTTGTTTCGCCACAAAAATTATAAGCCTTATCTTCTTTCTACCTACATTATTAAAAATATTTATAACGAACTTTGTGTGTAGCAAACAATATTTCTTCTTGAAATATAGAAGAGAAGATTGAAGGAACACAAAACATGTTCTAACTTTACAATCTTCAACGTTTTGACGTCTTGGAGCTTGTAGAAAGTTTTATCTAACATCGCCTCTGTTGAGAAATCTAACAAGAAAACCGCAAGTTTAAAATATCTCTTGATACATGCCTTTCTGATACTGAACATCAACAAACTTCTGTGTCAAAATCAACACGCTTAATAGGGTTTACAGCCCGTCCACACGACGACGATCCGTTTTTTTGACGTATCGTCTTTTTTCACGATCCGTCATTTTTTTTTTGATGGCGGCCATGCTTTTTGGATGCCCGTGTTCACACGCATCACGAATCGTGAAAAGTGACGGAGACGTCTTAATCACGTATCGTCTTTTAAAAATCAGGTACGTCAAAAAACACGAATCGTGATTTTTTTTTTTTGTGGCGGATTCGCTGATGCGCTCGCTTCTGAGAAATCACGGAAGAAATGTGAACACCAATTCGTTTTTTTGCCG
The DNA here is from genome assembly GCA_964057025.1 of Standfussiana lucernea. Taxonomy (NCBI): domain Eukaryota; kingdom Metazoa; phylum Arthropoda; class Insecta; order Lepidoptera; family Noctuidae; genus Standfussiana; species Standfussiana lucernea. Next base: position 9,827,106 of record OZ059808.1, on the reverse strand, counting down.
GATCGTGATATAGCACGATTGTGAACGTCCACCCGTCATGACGTGTCGTGTTTTATGACGGATCGTCAAAGGCGGAAGCCGTGTGAATGAGCTCTTATGTATGTTGATTTGCTTATTGCGTATCTTATCAGGCTTGTGTCGAGTCACAAATAACATTTTACGCGGGTTCCCTACATCAGTTCGAAATAGTATCATTTATTATGAAATGTCGCGAGATGCTTTGTCATCTGTAGAAATTGTAACAGCGCCATGACAGAACAATTCCCAGCAAGTACACATAAACACACAAACTTCACGCCTGTAATCCCCGAAGGATTAAGCAGAGGTGCACCCATTAGTACACCCACATTTCGCCAGTTAAGTTTGTCCCATGTAATAGGGGACGAGACTATTGCCAACAACTGATCCCAAATCCTGACTCCATTGCTGCTAGTGAGAAATTCCTGATGGAAAAACCTAACACTTTACCCGACTTGGAAATCGACCCCAGGACCCCATGCTCAGCAGTCGCATTTTCGACCACTACACTAATGAGGTAGTTGATTGAAGAAACATACCCTGTTGTTTTGGTGGTATTTATCTAAGGGTGGCAAAAAAAAAAAAAATTATAAATATCGCTGGACATTACACACAGCGCCATCTAGTGCCACACTAAGCAACGAGGCTTGTGTCGTGGACACCAGATAGTTGATATACTACATAGATATTTTTTGTTTGTAAATACATACTTATCATACATATAAACATCCATGACTCGGAAACAAATGTCCATGCTCATCACACAAACACTTACTCCTACCGGGATTCGAACCCGGAACCCTATGAACGTAAGGCAGCCTCACTACCGCTGCGCCATTCAGGTCGTCAATAACGAGATCGACTATACACATGATTTTAACATCAACAGAATTATGAAGAACCCATTGCAAACTATCTTCCGAAACTTTTGCTCCGTTTGCATCAAAAATTTTACGAAAAAACAAACACAAGCTTCCAAAAGCTCCCACGATTTTCACGTTCCCCAAACGAGGCCAAAAATGTACCAGAATAATCTTTATCTATATTACATGATTGTGTCTACAAAGGTTGTAGGTAATTAGGAAGTTTTTCGTTAACTAAGCGCCTTATCGTATTACAGACAAAAAGAAAGTTTTGGGTAAACTCCCTAAATGGCTTGTTCTGTATAGAGCCTATTGAGTCGTGCCTAAATACGCGAGGACGTGGAAAACATGCTGACAATTTTGTATGTTATTTGGAGGCAATCATACAAGGACTCCGAATGATGATAATTGGTGACAGCTACGGACAATCTGAACCAGGAAGTTAAACCCGAACTTAAACCCCTTGTTAAGCCTGCAAATTTAGAATAGAATAGAATATTCATTTATTTGCTCAGAATGTAGGTATTTAGAATGAGGTGGTTACAATAATATTCGTTTTTATTTTAGTTTCTTTTCGTTTTTTGCACTATGATCCCAGTTTATCATTTGTGACTTCAAGTTACTGTTATATGTATAACTCAACATTGCACTTGTAAATGGGCACACCCTTTATGCCTGGTGGCTTTATTTATGTTGGAGTATTTATTTATTTATTTATTTATTAAAACTTTATGCACAAGTAAAAAACTGTACAAAGGCGGACTTAATGCCTTGGGCATTTTCTACCAGTCTACCTTAGGGTGATGCAGAGACAATACACAGTAGGTGCAATAACAAAACGGAAAATACTAGAAAATATTTATAAAATATATATAGATATAATAAATACTTATATACATACATAAAACAAAATATATAAAGTGAAGAGAAATAACAAGAAAAACTACTGCAACTTATTTCTGAGATAAATCTGCCAACTTCTTGTGTATATGCTCTCGAGCTTTCATTTTGAAAGTGAACCGACTGGTCACCGTCCTAATACTCTGAGGGAGCGCATTCCAAAGGAAGACCGCCTGGACAAAGAAAGAAGATTTGATAAAACCAGAGCGATGAGAAGGACATCGTAGAAGACAATTATTAGCGGACCGAAGATTCTTGCTGTGCGCAGAGCATAAATATTGACAGTGAGATGTAAGATAAGAAGGAGAAGTGGGTTTGTGGAGAAGAGAAAACAGGGTTGTCAAAGCCCTCAAAGCTCTGCGCTGCCGGATGGGTAGCCACTTTAAAAGCGATCGCTGTGCAGATACGTGATCATACTTGCGGAGATTGAAGACGAATTTATATATTTAATATCTACAGGGCGTCCCACGGATATGCCACATGAAGGGAAAGTACCTTGAATATTGTAGATGGAACATTTTACTGAAAGAAAACATTATTTGAATTTAAAAAATAATTTAAACTGCATTCATAGATATTTAAATAATTACATGGTTGAACCGGGAATCGAACCCGTTACATGAGAAAAATAATCACGATGTAGCTTTATCATACTGATCGAAAGGCTTCATCATAAGGATTACTTTTTGCTAAATAACATAGTGTCACAAATAAAAGGAAGACCATGAATTTTAACATTTGATGTGAAATTTTGTTCAGAAAAATGAAAAGCTGACATTGCCGTAAGGACATACAACTGACATTATCATAAGTACCTATTACTAATAAATGTATGAAAGTGTCCACGAGCTACAAGCAGAATTCAGACGTATTATTCTAAATATCCACCACAACAAGATCAAAAAATCGACAGGGAGCGAAATCAAAAGAGTGCGACTTTCTATTCAACAGGAAGGGAATCATTTTGAGCATTTGAGAAATTGATTAATTTTGTATTAAAAATGTTAAAATTCATGGTCTTCCTTTTATTTGTGACACTATGTTATTTAGCAAAAAATAATCCTTATGATGAAGCCTTTCGATCGGTATGGTACATAAAAAAAGGTTCCGACGAATTGAGAACCTCCTCATTTTTGAAGTCGGTTAATGAAAGAGCAACAAATATTAAACATGGTAAATATTCCGTTTTCAGTGTTAATGATAAATGAAAAATGATAAAATAAACATTACCACAGCATATAAAACAACCGCCCCAATAACATCCATATAACTCCAGCCAGTAAACATTATAAAGATTTAAAAGCGTAGTTTCCACCATTTTCCCGCGCTCACTGACATACGGCTTTCGTTCCAATGTTTCCTTCGCTATTTGATAGTGATAAATATCTATGCTGCGTCGTGGAACGTTCTGGAATCAAATACTCGTACGCTACTTACCTTCGAAAGGAATGGAGGAAGAAATTCGACCATGTGTCTAAGAATGACAAAAGAGTACGCTTTATGTGACTTTTAAGGAATCTCTGTGATCTGTTTGTGTGTGTGTATGCGCTTTGGGCAAGTCCTTAACTTGTAAGACGTTGTGTGACTTTCAGGATTTACTTTATCTGTATGACCTTTAATTTACTGTAATCCATGCGACCTAGTATTTAAACAATGTTAATGGTTTTTGTATAAATAAAGATTTTTATTTATTTAGTTTTATATCATGAAGGAGATCGTGGCTTATTATTTTGGTCGTTTTTCCTGAAGTTACTACCGCCGCAGCTCAAAAACGACTTGATTGTATATCCTATGACATCATCACATACTAAACATTTCTTTTTCTACCTTTTAAACTGCTTATTACGACAAATTGTACGCCATTTTATGTTGTATTTGTAACAGAAGAACAAAATTACCTTCCATTCTCTCAAAATTGGAACTATGCAGAGATGCCGCTGCAATTTAAAAGCAAAAGCTTCCAATTTTGAAAATAAAACGAAGGAAAAAATGGCTGCTTATTTTGAAATTGGAACTACAGCATTGGTGCGGAGAAGAACAAAATTCTGAAAATGTACTGTCAACAAAAGTATTTTATTAACTCTAAGTTAGAACTTCATTTTAAAGAGAAGAAAGAAAAAGTATTTATTAGTCAAAAAGAAAAAAAAAAGAAAAAAAAAAAAAGTGTTTAGTAGGTGTGTAGTTTAGTAGTGTGTAGTAGTAGTGTATGTATTAGTGTAGGTAGTATTTTACTAGGTAACATCACAACACCATGCCTGTAACCCCGAAGGTATAAACAGGGGCGTTCCTAATAGAACAAACTCATCATATTAGCCAGATATATTTAAGTTCCATCCAAATAGGCTAGCCTATTGTCATCAACTGGGCACTAATCCAGATTTAGTGAGTGATACTGAGAAAACCCTGATGGAAGAATCCTATAAAACTTTACCTGTCCTGGGAATCAAACCAAAGCATGAGGTCCTGACCTCATGCTTGGCAGTCGCGCTTGCCACAACCAGACTAACAAGGCAATCAGTTTTATTCGGTAACTAGGTAATTGTTGTGCGTGTACAGAGTAGTCAAGTCTTTGAGATCACTTTTCTTGTTAGATATGATTATTTTCGTATTTGGCGTACTGAAATTCCATATTCACAATATCCAAATCAAACAAAGCAGCGAATGTTGTCGAACTGTCAAAATGACAGCGGCTGTCTCTAAAGTTTTTTGTTGACTCTCCCAGTAAATATGATTTCAAGTTTGCGCCAATAAGTCGCTTTCCTTTTGTTTCACAAAAGATGAAACAGTTGACATTCAGACTGATTATACGGATTTTTATTTTTTATCTGGCTTGTGAAAAGATTGTTAGAAGTAATTTTCTTTGTGACTGCCAGTAGCAAGCAATGTTTTCTTTTTTTTCTGTGGGAAAATTACAATTGTTTTTGGTTCAGATTTTATTATTGATAATGACAAGCTGACACAGTAGCTTTGAAATATTTTATTTTATTTTTATTTGTATTTCTTAAGAAAACTTACAGCTAGGATACATATAGCATATACATACATAGATAAAGCCGCTACGCCAGGCCTCCTTCACTCATTTGAAGTCATGCACTTAAGTACCTACAGCTCGCGTTCGCCCGGGCGAACAAAATCCAGTCGGTTCCCACGCGCCCGCTCCACCCACCTATATACGCACCCACATATATACGTATCCTCGCACCTATATACCGCACCCGCTTGCCTTTAATAATGGCTAAACTCATGCACATAGCAATGTAGACTGTCAAAATAAAACTACCATATTTTTTTTATCTTGTTTTAAATTACCTTAACACATTAACGTTAATAAATTATTTATGAAATAATTTTGAAAAAACATTAAATAGCCTGCTAAGAAGCATGCTAAAGGAAGTGAAATTTACACATTTATGTACATGTTTTCCTAAGATGTACTTTTTAAAGTTATTTGTTAGATTTAGAATTTTTGGGACGATCAGATTTAATAATTGAAATTTACGGGAGGGTACAAAGTTCATTAACCATTACATTAAAGTGAGGCATTTGTGACTAATTATAAATAAAATAAAAATATTGTTTTACATGTAAAAAAAAACTGTTTTTAGTCACCCATTCTTTTGTGTAATAATTTCTTAGTATAGACAGCCCTAGTGTTGCGTTCAATGATGCACGTGATCGCCTAACACCGCGACAGACGACGTAATAGATACTCCCGGGCGGGCGCCTAAGGTACATTTTAGCGCGCACGAAGGCCTGTAATATTTTTGTAGGTAATTATAGCGTTAGGATCTTTTCCTACGAAGTGAAGTATCTGTTCTGTAACTATTTATTAATCTGTGGCTACGCGCCGCACGTAGGTCGATTATTATCCTTCAAACATACTATTCGTAAAATAAGCACACGAGTACATGTAATATCAAGTTAGAGTGTGAACTGGAAAATATCTATACGGCATTCCCACGTTTACGACCCAGGTCATGGTCGAGCATTGAGCATTTTATCAAAATCTATTCAGCCCTGAAAAGGTACTATAGACAGACAGACAGCCGCCAAGGACGCCTACCGACAGATGCTTTTTATATAACTTTCGCGTTATAATAAGAATCTTTGTAAAGATCGTGGTGGGAAAAATCTTAATCAGTAAATATCGTGGAAGGAAGGTTTGCACTGCAGTGAGACAATATAGGCTTATAATGATAATAATAGTATCTATGCTGATTTTGTATAAGAAAACAGCTTGAAACAGTCCATCAAATACATTATTTAGAACATCGGTATTTTACCAAACAGCTTTATTCCTCGGCCACGAGCTAGACGCTCAAGCGACTCGCGTCTTGCCACAATAACTATAGCAACTGCTAACCATAACAAAGAAGTTATTGAGAACATGCCACGCGACGCGGGTGCCGTTTAGTCTCAAAACATTGAAGTTGCAAAATAACATACGGTTGCAAAACTTTCAAATCTCGAATGAGCTAACACTCAAAAATATCAAAGTTGCAGAATGTTCAAGTTACAAAATATCCATGTCTCATGATCAGAGATCGGAATAGGTGCCTAAACTTCAAGGAAGTAAGTAGATGTGGATAATAACTCCGTATAAAACCGTGGGATGATTTTTATGTTTAGAAATAAAGCTGTTAAACTAGAGGTTGGTATTATCCACACGTTACTTACCTCCATCAAGTTTAGGCAAATGTAGAGTACATTTACCTGCTCTCTTTGCTCATAATATACAATTCTTTGCACGAGTGGCTGTGTGAGAGTAACATTTTTAAAATTCACAAATATTGATATGTAAAGTACCTACCTACAATTACAGTAAATAAATCAGAAACCAACATAAGACAGTCATGCTGGTTACTCAAACAACGCAATTACACTGCGATTAACTTTAATTCCGCCGGCTGCTATCGAGGCACCGCTTGTTTCACTCGCTTATATCGCATAAGTATTTAAAAATAGGTATTACCTTAACACAACCACTCGTACAAATATTATAATTGCATATTATGAGTGGGGATCGTATATTCGTATAAAAACGTACTTTAAGTAAATACATGCATATTTACTTAAAGTACGTTTTCCCCGGCAAAGGGTAGAAAAGTATGGAAGCGGCTCTTTTATCCATTTTTATGCCATTTTTTCCCGGAATCGCGGAATTTAATAATTCTTCAGTGTGTAAGCATAATGAATATTTACCAACTATTTAAAACCAGGCAAAAAATTTGTTGAACAAGTAAAAAAATACTACAACTATTTGAATTAAAATTTTGCTGCTGAAATATCAAATAGGACAAATTAATGTTAAATATGAATGAGCATATTTTTTTAGATTTAAAAAATAAAATGAAAAATAACTATTTATAAACACCGATACTTTTCCCGTACCGATGCGCGCGCCATACTAGTCAACACGCAAACTTTATGTAAATATGCATCCGATCTCTAATTATGAGACATGGATGTTTTGAAACTTGAACATTCTGCAACTTGAACTTTTTGAGATTAGAACGTTTTGCAACCGTATGTTATTTTGCAACTTGAACGTTTTAAGACTAAACCGCGGATTCTCACGCGAAGGAAACAATTGACGGGCGCACGTATCCTTCACCGCTAGTCGCTTCGCTAAAGGTCGCGAAGGGCCACCAATATCTTCCCAACTATGTTGTGGTCGGCTTCCAGTCTAGACGGATCCAGCTGAATATCAGTATTTTACATGGAGCGACTGCCTATTTGGCCACCATAACCCATTACTGGATAATACGGTAACCGTGGGTAAGACTGGTTGTCAAACTTTTGAGCCAATGACTACTTGTAACGACTGTCAAAGATCTACAAATGACAGCCGGGACCAACGGCTTAACGTGTTCCTCGAAGCACGGAGGAAACTCGGTATGGAATGGGTGGTCACCCATCCACGCGAAGGGCCGCCATTAAAGAGATGAAAATTTATCAAAACCTTTATTGGCAGTTGCTTCCATTTTTCCCAGTACCGTAAGATAGTGAACTATAATTATGCTTAGTTTTTTCGAAAGAATTTTGATTATTTCCTCGAAGCACACAATACAAACAAGACAAATCTGAACATCTGTATCACCAAACAACTTCCTCGTAAGCAATAGCAACAGAACAATTCTACCATTCTATTGCATTCGGAATACAATTATTTAGAGCCATTTGTTTCCCTCAGTTGACTCTAACTACTGTTGCATAAGATAAGTGGCATGCAATAGTAAGAATGAATGGTTCCTGTCCTCTGCAGTGTAATCAGTCTTTGTAGACATCTTTCTTGGTGAACGGAATTGTGTTGTACAATGTTTTGTCTTTGTATTTGTTGTAATTGAGTTTTTTGAAGCATTCGAATGCTAGGTATGATCATTTTGTGTATTATTATCGCTGGAATAATGGTTGCAAGTGCTACTGCTGATCTTGCAATCCTGGGTTTGATTTCCAGTTCGGACAACGTGTTATCGGGTTTCTTTTTAACCGACTTCAAAAACAGGAGGAGGTTCTCAATTCGGTTGTATGTTATTTTTTTGTGTTTGTTACCTCATATCTTCGTCATTTATGAACCGATTTGAAAAATTCTTCTTTTATCTGAATGGATCTACTTCCCGATGGGTCCCATAGAAATTTCATCGAAATCGGTTCTGCAGTTTGGTTTTGAAATCAAAATAACTGGAAAAACATTTTATCCAAGTAATAGAAATTGCGAAATTGATACTTGACAAGGATTTGTGTGTGATGCGATAACTAAAAAGGGTAAAATAAAAACTTTTTTTTTTGTTATTTTCCACTTTTTTATTAGTGTTTTTTTTTTGGAAGTCGGTTTTTATCATTGTGAATTTCTCAGTAACAGTCACGGAGTTTGGATTTGTGTGTGTTTTGGCAATAGGCTCATCCTTTATTACATGGGACTTACACATTACTGATAAATTGTGGGTGTACTGCAGATAGAGCTCTGCCTTACCCTTCGGGGGGCTTCGGGGTTGTTACAGCGTGATGTACCTTTATGTCATTAGTTCGCTTTTGAATTATGCCCGGTCACTTGAGTGAGATTTGGTTCATTTCAAGCCATAAAATTAGAATTTGTTTATTGACAGTCGGTTCTAAACCTTTTTGTATGTGTAAAACTTAGCCAAGCAATCAAGTTTATTTGTCATTTAAATTTTTTCTCGACATTCCCGTCATCATCACTGATCGAATCTCTATTTATGTAAGCCTTTAAATACTACAGTCTTTTCACAGTTATTTTACCCTTGTCTTAACTTCACTGTCAAATTCACAGTGGACTTTACTCTAAGTACAATAAAGTCGCTGTTGAGTTGCTGCCTGTGACACGTCTGCGAACATTAAAGTAATCCTTATGCTCGTAACAATAAAATTGCAATCAACGGCAGCAACAACAACAACAGAAACTAACAACTAAAAGTTCAAGAACTAAAACTACGTAAAAGTCGCGCTCTCGAAAGAAAGTAACAAAGATGACAAACTTAACAACAAGTTCATTATAATTAAACTTTATCAATTCACTTACTTGAAAACTGGCTCTTTTCGCACTACGATTAGATTCAACTTTTGGAATGTATTTGATAATTGCTTTTTTTTCACAGCAAAGGGGAGCATGTCTTTAAGCCCTCCATCATATTTAACGGAAAATTTAAATTGTGTTTATGAACATAATATTATATTATAATTAAACATTATTATTTATAAAATAATTTGCTTTTATCTAACAACAAATTAGCATTTATTTGTGTTCTAAATCGAAAGCAAAGCGCGGAAAAAGGAGCTAATCATTTAATTTCATTATAGTTCATGAAAAAAAATACTTTTTGTTCTACTATTATAATATTTCTTCGAGAGTGTATTGAAAACCGTCGTTTGATTCACGTGGGCATTTGTTACTGCAGTTCTCGGTTCCATAACAAAGTTCCCCCACTTACATTAAAATGTCCTATATCATTTGATACCAACACAGCAAAGTATATTGACATTTGAGCACCGATTTTAAGAGCACCAATGCTTAGAGCACCTAAAATAGTCCCAATTGAGCACCAAGCTTAAATATTGATGAATGCTCAAATGGGAATATCTTTGGTGCTATAAGCATTGGTGCTCTTATGGAAATACTTCAACACAGCACCTTTGAAACATTTTTTTTCAATGTATGGAAAAAAGGCGCCATATTTAGTGCAATTTCACATAGCCTATAAACAGTTGACGATCAAGACGCGTCTAATGAAATCTCATTTGTCAAGTTATGATTAGTAGTTTAGAACTTATGCGGGGACAGATGAACATACATACAAACTGATTAAAATCATAACCGTCTTTGGTAATCGGGTAAAAAACCACCGAGTAATTCTTTTCTTTCCTACCAGAGAGAATCGCTTCAGCACACGTTATTAAACCTCTGAACACAATGTTCTACATCGTAGTAACCTCAAGTCTAATAAAGCTGTAGAACTTGCAACTAATTTAATCTAGCCAGAGTTCAGTTGAATATGTTCCCCGAATCTGAAACCTCCGTCCTGACAATGTTTGTCTTGCTGGTATGAACTGGCAGCCATATTTAAATGGATTTCATATTTGGAATGGATGCACTTTGTGATCTTATGATTTCGTTTTAAAATGAGCTTTGTGTGCAAACATGTAAGTCTCGTAAACATTTGTTTTTCACATTATAGAGACTTGAGAGTATCACGAATCCTTGGGAAAGAATTGTATTGATTATTTAAGCTAGAACAGAGGAGCTCGTGGCAAAATAATAACAGACTAAGAATACTCGGATCAATCTTCCAGTTAAGCCGCGCTTGCCTAGGTTGGTCTGTGGATGGGTGACCACCCATTACATACCGAGTTTCCTCCGTGCCTCGAAAGCACGTTAAGCCGTTGGTCATTTGTAGGTCTTTGACAGTCGTTACAGGCATTCAGCGCTCCGAAAGACTGACAACCAGTCTTACCAAGGGGTATCGTATTACCAATTACTAACCGGGTTGTGGAGGTCAGATAGGCAATCGCTTCATATAAAGTACTGATATTCAGCTCCATCCGGTTAGACTGGAAACCGACCCCAACATAGTTGGGAAAAGGCTCGGCAGATGATGATTTAGGCTAGAACAAACACATTTAAAATTAAAATAATTACACTCACTTACGATAGACCGCGACAAAGCGAACAACATCTACATGCAATAACCATCCGGTTGCTGTCGGTAAAAGTATAAAGTCGCTCCTTCACTGGAGCATTCGTCTGTAATGTAACAATCCAAGATTGTGAGGTGTGTGGAGTTCTAGAGGACATGCAGCACTTGTTAATGGAATGTGTTCGCTATGAGGCTGTGCTGTAAGCTGTTCAGGGCTTTGAAGTTGAACAAGAACGATATAGGTACATTCCACCAAATATTAAATAAGCCGAGCTCTGAAGATGCGAGAAAGTTGTTCGACTTTATGGCCCTGGTACATTGATCAGTTGGATGTGTATCTTGTATTAGGTTACGATGGGACTGGCATACGCTGTGCGTTATAAAAGTCTCTAAAATTTAAAGAATTAAAAAAAAACCAAGATGACAGTTTTTTTTCTGATAACTTTTGTATAATAACTTTAATCTCGCTGCCCCGAACTGATAGACAACGCAAGAGTTGGCAGAACTGAGGTGCGGTGCGGGGCCACGTTCTGTGTGTGTATTAGTATGTGTAAAGGCATACGAGCGAGTTAGAACAGAGCCCTCGGTGTGGTCGCGCGTTTACATCGTACCTACCTATTGTACTCTAATATTAAATAAAATATTATGTATAAAGTATAAGTGTTATCTTTTAGTCCCACTAGAGCACACAGAAGTGCTAAGTGGTGACCGAGCAAGTTTTGCCAGTAAGGTTCTACAGTTATCGCTTTGCTTTTATCACACACCGTTGAGTATCAAAATGTTCGATACAGAATGATCTTTCTTCTAAACCAGATGAAATTGCTTTCCAAAAATGCCCATCTTTACTACGTTACGTTATGTTACCTACTAAGAAAAAAAAGACTTAGCAGCCCGCTTTTCGTATAATGATGTGTGACTGCGTTTTTCTTTTAAACTTCACAACGGATTTTGATACGGTTTTCACCATCAAATAATCATAGAAAAAATATTCTGTAAGGTTAATGAGTATAGTAGTAAGAGGTTTTGCCCGCGACTTCATCGCGTGGAGGAAACATATGCTATCACAGTCGGCAATAGACTAACTTTGTAGACCTCTTTTTTTTTAAATGGATGAGTATTTTGAAGATTACCTCCTTAATTCAATCTCACAAACTTTACCCCTTTATAAAATTAGTGCTGCGTCGATGTCAAGACACAAAAATTATACAAAACAGCTGTGGGTTGCTATTTGTATAATATTATAAACTATATCTTAAGAACAATTACGCCGGGAGCCCGCCTGCCCTAGAAGGACTTACACTGACCTTATTGGCAATGTTCTGCAAAAAGGTCAGGTGCGTAGTAGAGATCAGATGTACGTGTGAACGTGGGCGAGGTGAATGTAGTATGTAAGGCTCTCCGCAGGTTCTGTAGTTTCTGCTTACCCCTATAGGAAAAAAAAACTTTTTTTTTAAATACGACTTCCAAAAAAAAAAGAAAAACACTAAAATGTGGAAAATAGCTTTGTTTTCTGAAGTCGGTGACTTTTGTTTGTTTCGTTGACTTTTTCGCCACCGACTACCTTCCTTTTTTGCAAAAAAGTTTTCACTTTATCCTTCTTCCCATAAATCATTGTCAAATAATAATAATAAATAGTTTATTCACCAACAAAAGTTACAGATATAAATAAAGCAATACAAATGTTGCAGAATTCGTACAATAAAAAATATCTTTTATTCTACATTGTGACTAGAAGTTATAAGAACATTATCATGAAGAAAGGCATATTATATATGATTACTCATAAAGTACCGAAGCAAAGCTAATAAAATTATTGGAAATTGGCTAATATATGGAAACACCTCCAAACCACCTTCTGCCAAATAAAAAAAAAATTAAATCGGACCAGTAATCAAGGAAAAACGGTGGACATAAATCTATACTAATATTATAAAGCTAAAGAGTTTGTTTGTTTGGTTGAACGCGCTAATCTCAGGAACTACTGGTTCGAATTGAAAAATTCTTTTGGTGTTGGATAGTCCTTTTATCGAGGAAGGCTATAGGCTATAAAACATCACGCTGCGACCAACAGGAGCGGAGTATTAATAAAAAATGTTACGTAGACGAAGTTGCGCTGGTCAGCTAGTGTAAAGTAAATAAGATGCTGGTGTAATACATTACCACCTCCTTTTTTAGAAGTCGGTTAAAAAAACGTGAGGTCATGTATGATTATCTTAACAAATCTTCTCCTTCTCCTCAGATGCGGAGCCAGCTGTCCAGATGAACTCTATGGCTCCCAACTCCAGGGGCTGACAAGATGACGTCGGCTGGTCTTTTAATCTTCTGCTCCGTGCTCACCAGGACGCTATGCGTTATTGCTCCACAGATACCAGGTATGAGGTTAATGGCATCAGTTGCTTATAAAGCGATTGCCCTTTGCAGCTTTCATGTTTCTGAACAAGGTTTTCCTTCACCTTTTGTCAGTGGTAAGTATAACAATATAACATAACATCACGGCTGTAATCCCCGAAGGGTTGGGCAGAGGTGTACCTAATAGTACACCCAAATTTCGCCAGTTTCATTTAAGTCCCATGTAATAGGGTGAACCTTTTGCCATCAACCGGGTACAAATCCAGACTCCGTGGCTGCTACTGAGAAATTGCAAATGGAAAAACCCAATAACACTTTGAACGACCTGGGAATCGAACCCAGGACTTCATGCTCAGAAGTCGCGCTTACGACCACTACAGCAACGAGGCAGTCACAAGTTGCAAGTAAACAAAAAAAATAACCGACTTTCAAAAAAACACTAAAAAAACTTTTTTGCAAAAAAAAAACCGACTTCCAAAGAAAACACTAAAAAAGTGGAAAATAACTTTACTTTCGGAATTCGGTGACTATTGTTTGTTTCATTGACTTTTTTGGCACCGACTTCCGAAAGTAATGTTATTTTCCACTTTTTTAGTGTTTTCTTTGGAAGTCGGTTTTATTTTTGCAAAAAAGTTTTTATTTTACCCTTTTTAGTTATGGTATCACACACAAATCCTTGTCAAGTATTAATTTCGCAATTTCTTTTACTTGGATGATATTTTTTCCAGTTATTTTGATTTCAAAACCAAACTGCTGAACCGATTTTGATGAAATTTCTATGGGATCAATCGGGAAGTAGATACATTCAGATAAAAGAAGATTTTTTCAAATCGGTTCATAAATGACGGAGATATGAGGTAACAAACACAAAAAAAAAAAACATACTCCTCCTTTTTTTGAAGTCGGTTAAAAAATAGGAAAACAATTGAGAAAGAATGAGTGTAATTAAAAACAATCATCTACCTTAATGTACCTACGTGAACTCATAGACAAGCTTACTCATCGCAACCATTCGAAACAAAAGAAAACATTTATTTTGAAATTAGAACCGTATCTTGTCTTGTTTTTTCCGCTCCACTGACGGCAAAATACAAGATTTATCCGCCTAAAATACACGTAACATAAAATAACTTGGAACACATAATTTTCTCTGAACGCAGAAGACATGTGGATGCTATAGTACACCTACATTTAGCCAGTTATGTTTCAGTGTGACAAGGTAACGTTACATAACACAAACGGAATATCCATGAACCCCATACCATGCTCCATAGAATTTCCATAACTGTAAAATTTTCATGGAGCAAGTATAAAGACGACCGTCCACTGCTACGAAGGATGTGCATGGAGAGATTTGTTGGCTGCGCGTTCATTTGTTTGTCAACCACGCTTTCAATCTAGACATAAATAACCAACTTTGGGGTTCAGCCAGTGCCTCCAACATAATCAAAGTGATCTTTACGTAGTATAAAACAAAGTCGCTTACCGCAGTCTGTACGCTTAGATCTTATAAACTTCGCAACGTAATTTAATGCGGTTTCCATCAATAGACAGAGTGATTCAAGAAGAAGGTATATATGTATAATGCATGCAAATTGTAGTAGAGAAAACATTAGTATCTTTATTGCACCTGTGCGAAACCGGGGCGGGTCGCTAGTTATATAATAAAACAAATGTCCAAAACACCATGGTTTATTGAGATACATGAAACATGAAACATGAAATCCTCAATAATTATTCCTATGGTGAAGGAGGGGATAAGTTCACATGGTGACAGCTATAAACTACTTTGTATTTAAATTTGATTTGATTTAGCTTTATTCGATATTTTTATTTATTTTTTATTTACTTTAATTTATGATTTGTTTTATTTGGTTTAAATTGATGCAATTTGATTTAGTCTGTTTTTATTGTATTTTATTTTTATTGTGATTCTATTTGATTTTGTTGTGATTCTATTTGATTTTATTTTATTTTGATTCTATTTGATTTTATTTTGTTTATATTAAATTTTATTGGATCATATTCTCAGTCTTAAACTTATATCAATTTATGTGTGGCAATGGGTGTTATTTATCGGAAATAAATGAATTTATTTATTATTATTAAAAAGCCCGACTGCTAAAGTATCCCAATAAGCTTGCGTGGCAGCTTACCATCTCAGAAAGCATCCGTCGATTAAAAAAGCGACCGGACATTTTTTACCAGAACAGTGAGTGCGAAGAATGACTTCGAAGAGTTAAGGCAGACTCTACTGGGAGTAGCGCCCAACACTCAATCCAAACCATCTCATCTGCTCATAGTCAGAAAGACTGATTGCAAGATTAAACTGAAAAACATGCTTTCGTGCGTAGATTGGCTGAAAGTCGCAGTGTACGATTCCATCTACATTTTCATACAAAACAAAGCCAAGTTAGCTGCGTGATTCATTTGTTTTCTAAAACTAATATTTTTATCAGAGTGCAAAAGACACACTATTGCTCTGTTTTATAATAAATAGGCTTGCGTTTGGCCGCAACTCGCTTGATGTGAAGCGATGATGCGGCCTAGGGTGGAGCACGCTTGCCTAGAAGGAACCGATTCTATCGAACTTTGTAGAGATCTAGATTATGACGATCGGGAAACAGAGAAGGTGGCAGAGAATTCCACGGACTGGTGGCTTTGTTCGGGTTTGTGGAACTTGAACCATTATAACGGTGACGGTTCGTCGTATCTCTGCTCGTCCGATGATAGAATGGGGATGAGGAAATTAGATTGTGTAATTCCAAAGATGGCAACTTTGCGGCAGTCTATATATCTGTTTTTTTTTTTTATCCTGGTAATACCTTCCGTGGAATAAACCCCGACCCTTACGCAAGCGAAGCCGTGGAAAATAGCTGGCTTCATATAAAGCTTAGCTGAGTACACGTTCGTAGCTTAGCCACTTGTGGAGTGGTTCCTTTATCTTTGTTAGAGTTAGTACCAAAAAAATTACTTCTGGTTATCACGACATTTCGTTTTCGTTTGGTATTGTAATGGCGATTGCCTGGTTCGTGTCTGACATGTTTTTTGGTCGTTTCAGTGAAAAACTTCCCGGAAAATGCGGTTGTAGTAACTTGTAACGTTTTGTAGAGTTCTGTTACTAGAGGACTTGTCGAGTTTTTTTTTTGTTTTTTTGCCCGGTCGTTTGCAATAGGCTTGCTCCCAATTTCATCGGACTAAAACAATTATAGATAAATGTAAGTGTATTGGAGTTCTATATCTTCTATTGGGGAAGAATTTTTTATTGGAAACTGACAAACTGACTCTATCGCTGCTTTTAATTTTTGACAAGAAATTCGAGGCTTTGTTTAGGTCGTCTGTGACTTTTTAGCGAACCATAAATACGGTCATTCTTATTTTTTCTGTGTTCAATGACATACCTGTATTCGTTTAACGAAACACAGCGAATTCCCAAAACAACGAAAGTGATCTTATAAAATTTAAAATTTTTCTTGATCTTTGAAATACCCAAATGACAACGCGCGACTGGTAACTATGGCAGTATGGTTCCATCTCCTTAGAAACAAAAGACGTCTACAGTTCTTTTTGGGATTTATGTATTGGCTAAATTCTTATGCTTCATCTTTCAATTTATGTAGTGTTTATGTCATTAAAAGTTTATGAGAATAGGAGCCAGTCTCATAAAACTTTAATTGCTCTTGGAGTAACTTTCATTTGACTTTTGCCATCTAGTAACTACACCATTTCGTATGTCTAATGTTAGATTGGTTTTCAGAATATGGCCTTTGGACAGGTCTTGATAACTATCATAAGTATTCGTAAAACAACTGATAGTTAAATTGTGTTCGTAATACAGTGTGTTCCATTTCGCAAATATTGGTAACCCATCCAAGAATCGATTAACTTTGTGTAGTTATTTTTTTATTTATTATTTAAAACGTTGCCCGCACTAGGAATTTCTCCTGTATCATCCAAAAACAGCCAGACCCGGCACAACTACCTGTAGGCCATTTTCCAAAATTCTCTAGTCATTTGAATAAAATGAAAATACCTTCAAGAATTGTACTGTAATTAGCCCTTCTGTTTGCACGAAGGCTGAAATCATTACCTATCTCATAAATTCCTGGGTCTGCAGACAGTTTGTCCAGATTTATTACAGGCCTTATTATTTATTGCTTAGTAACTAAGGTTTTCTTGGATTTTTTTCTTCGTTCTCGCCGACATTGGTTGAGCCACAGAGTAGATAAGACGTAGATATTCTGTCATAGTTAGTCCGACAACCAGTCATACCAAGAGGGTATCGTATTACCCAGTACTAACTGGGTTGTGGAGGTCAGATAGGCAGTCGCTCCATATTAAATATTTACTTCCAGCTGCATCTGGTAAGACTGGAGCTACCCCAACATAGTTGGGAAAAGGTAGTTGATGTTGTTGAAAAACTTTTGAGAAGAAAATTTCTTGAAATTAAATTGGAAGAGCATGTAGCGGTCATCGCAACACCGGCATTTAAAATTAGCGGTTAAATGCCGGTGTAGCGATGACCGCTACAAGCAAGGTGACGTAGATTTTGGCTGCTTCCCAAAACATCCTGGTACAAAATGATATGCCCTGAGCTTCAATCTAAAATCTCTATCCTAAACACTCTGTATAAACAACCAGAGAGAAGGATTTATATACGATGTTTATTTACTGTCTCAGAATTAGCAATGTTGAAAGGGATCTCTCATAATACTAAGTGATTTTGGCGTGACCTATTGACCTTGTTCAATGATTTATTAAAATAGTCGTTCATAGAGATAGTTGATATGGTATGTACATTGTACAACCAGTTGGACTATAGAATGTTTTCATACAATAATGAGATGCGGAGAAATTACGAAAATATCGTGAGGAAATTTTTGAGTAGGAATGTGGATGGGTGGACTGTCTGATGGATGATATGGATAGAAAGGAGGTGTCTGTTGAGATGCGAGTAATAGAGGAAGACGTACATCTCCTGCCCTTATCCCAAATAAATTGGGATTTTTTCCGGGTCGGGCAACATTTTATTGGGTTTGATTCAGGAATTTCTCAGTAGCAGCCACGGAGTCTGGATTTGTGCCCGGTTGATGGCAATAAGCTCACCCCCTATTACATGGGACTTAAACATAACTGGCTAAATGTGGGAGTATTATTAGGTACACCTCTGCCTAACCATTCGGGTATTACAGGCGTGATGTTATGTATGTGTGTGTAATTTGTTTGAAATAAGAAATTGTTGAATAAATCCTAAAAAAAATAAAAAAAATATCATTAAAAATTAATAAAAACCATTTTTCTAATCTTACTACAAAAACAAACTAAACAAAATTATACTCGAAGTAATCCCCTAATAAAATACCTTTCGTAATCTTGTACTTATACGACTTAAAAGATTTATATGAACAAACAATTTCTAAGTCTCAAATCCCAATATCAAAACACGAATAATTTGTCATATTAATTTTCTTTTTAGTAAATCGTTTAATCTTTCAAATTATATCACGTTCTTACGATATTTAATTTTTGAATAAATATTTTGTTCTATTTCAAGATATTTCACAGACAGAAGCACTAGCCGTTGTGGTAAATACCTATAAGTTTTGTAAAATGTCAAATCGGACAACGTTCTAGAAATCGCCACTGAAATTGTAATAATAATATCATTGGGTTTTTCCATCAGGAATATCTCAGTAGCAGCCACGTGAATTGAATGAGAGAGAGAGAGAGTGAGAGAGAGAAGATGAGATGAGAGTGAGTGAGTGTGTATTCGCCTTTGCATTAGTAACACTGTAAACACTTTATATTGTTTGAAAACTTGATTTAATACTATATTTATTTAGCACCGCTGCCACCATGAAGTGAATGATAGGCAGATTCGATCAAGACTGATATATTTATTATTACAGGTAGCACACATTAATAAGTTTTCTATGAATACCCACATGACATGCCACGGAGTTAGGATAGGTGTCCGGTTGGTGGAAATATTCTCGCCGCCTTTAACATGGGACTTAAAACATAACTGGTGAAATGTGGGTGTACTATTAGGTACACCTCTGCCAAACATTACGGGGATAATATTACACTCGATCAATGAGTCAAATATATACATGAAACTGTTTGCCCACGTTTCCTTAAAACGCCAACACAAACACAGTGGTGTTTGTGTTGGCGTTCTAAGAACGGCATCTTAATAATTATGTACATTCCACCTTTTTCGTAAAACCTTTTTGAGCATTAGGTACGAGACTTGGCAGCAGCCGCGTTTCTGCTTCAGTACTCAGTAAACTGTATTATGGTAGCTCCTAATTCTACCCTCAAAATGTACCTCAGACTTACGTCGGGGGAAAAAGTCACCCTAATTAGTAATTAGCCGGATTTCTTTTGAGCTTTCGACGCTCTCTTCTCTTAATTTGTGATCTTCGTAAGGAAAAATTTTTGCGTTCCTTTTGCGAGTAAATATTGTCCAATTTAGAAGCTTTGTTCAGGCAATTTAGTCTGTCTTAGATTCGAGTTAAGTTGGACGAAAGTGTTTTTGAAAATTCTGATTCGGATGTCGAAAACACAATTAGTTTGTTGGCGTTTTCTATTGAATTAGGTATATCATCATCTGTCTAGCCTTTTATCAACTATGTTGGGGTCGGCTTCCAATCTAACCGGATGCAGCTGAATCCCATTATGTTACATTGAGCGACTGCAGCGAAAGATCTACAAATGATAGCTGGGACCAACGGCTTAACGTGCTTTCACGGAGGAAACTTGGTATGTAATGGTTGGCCACCCATCCACGTTAAGCTGTTGGTCTCGATTAACAATTATACATATTTTACAGTCGTTACAGGTAAATTTTGATAATCAGTTATACCAAAGAGTATCGTATTACGCAGTACTAACTGGGTTGTGGATCTCAGATAGGCAGTCGCACCACGTAATAAACTGGTATTCAGCTGCATCCGGTTAGACTGGAAGCCGGCCCTAACATAGTTGGAAAAAGGCTCGATAGACGATGAAGCACAATTAGTATCTCTCATAGATGTTAATTCATTCTTAAAATTGTATTACCATTATAACGTGAAAATGAGGATTTTCAATTTCAAAGTCATTCGTATTAATTAACGTTACGTTTTGTGACATTCAACCTTATAGTGACAACATTTATGTCTTACTTTGTGACAAACACAAGAATAACACAAGTCATCATTCGTCATTCTCCTGATTTTATCCTAATTTATTTAGGGTCGGCGCAGCATGTCATCTTCTTTCATACTTGTCTATTACTGGTCATTTCATCAGACGCCTCCTTTCATGCCATATCATCGTTCACACAGTCCATCCATCGTTTCTTTGGTCTTCCTCTACTCTTATACCCATCTACATTCGTACTCGAAAATGTCCTGACGACATGACTTCAGTATAATATCTAAAAATGGTACATTCATTTAGGACCCTTCTGAATCTTCAAATAGAACATATAAGCCACTCTGAAGGATCCTCAATCTACAAGTAATCTACGTATAATTTCGCCCGTTTTATTTATATCTGTCGAGGATTTATATATTAATATATTTCATGTAATAATATTATATTATTTCTTCGATCCTTCTGTAGTTCTTTTTGATCAAGGTTGTCTGCTACCGTTGTTTGCGAATTAATCGACTCGTGCCTAAAATGTTATATCGTGTCGCAAAAGCTGAAAAGCCGAAACAGTTTTATGAAGTGTGTCACCCCACTCACTAGCGAGTGGTCTACGGAAAGACTAAAGCTGTGGTGAGGTAGTGCATCCTTACCCGACCCATTCGTTCCACCTGCTGAAAATCTCCCACCACCATGAGTTGCCATGGCTGACCTGGACGTCTTTAAATAGACTCCGTACCCAGGTTGGTCGCAGCAAGGAAAACCTGCTCAGGTGGAGATTCATTAACGACTCTGCCCTGGACTGTAAATGTGGCGCTGTTCTACAAAACGATGGGGCATTTAATATCGTGTCCTGCATGTCCTGCTGCTTGTTCACTACAGGAACTGATGGACGCTACTGAAGGCGCCAAACTAGTGGCTCAATTCTGGGTCGACACAATTTAGACTGCCATCGACACGCCAAGAAGAAGAATGTTATATTTTAGTGTAGCTATCTTTCAACGTCTTAGGCCTGTTTAATTTAGCCTACTTGTATACGCTTTTGAGCCTGAAAAAGTGAAAATCGTTTTCGAAGCGTTTAGTTTTCCTTAACGATTTTCAACAAGATTGGTTTCAGCTTTTCGGTTGTTCAATACCGTTCCATTTTGGTTTCAGAATATAACTTTAATTCAGTAACTTTTTTCATGTTATTTTTACGGCAAAATTATAATAACTCCCAATTGCCGAAGTCTAACTCAAACTCAAAGCATTTATTTCAATTTGACCATTACAGGCACTTTTGAATGTCAAAACACAAAAAAATAAACTAAGCTACAGTTCCTGTCACAGGGCATAATAACTTGTGAAAGTACTGTAGTTGCCCATTCGAAAGCGTAGATCTCTATGGAGAAGAATGGGCAAGAAACTCCATGGACACTCTTTTAAATCAATATGTTTTTACAAAATCTTGGTAACATCATTCATGTCGAGATTATACATACATGTGAGAACGATGTAGAAAGACGTGCGAGTAAGAGCGTCCAGAGTAAAAAGATAAAATCAACAATTCAAAAATACAATAATCCATGGCAGCTGCGAGATGACCAGTCCCTACTGACAGCGCCCGTTCACGAACATGACGCATGTATCAGCCATCATTCAACTCAACCATTTTGAAGGGAACTAAACGACCCGACACACGCGCCACGATCAGCGAGACATTTTAGTGAGCATGACATTCTCTCAGCCACCAGGGAAAATGCGAATACATGACCATGCAAAATATGTAATTAGGTACCTAATTGAAGTGCCAATAGCCCTAACCAAAGCCATAGTTGCACGAAAATGCGACCGTCTCTCTTCTTTTGTTCGGCGAACCCGAACGCGTGGTCTCGCCGAGAGAGAACGCCTTCCAGCTTTTCGACCAAATGAGTCACTTATGAAGACGACGATCTCGATTTCACGCGACCGATAATTATGTTTGGTTAGGACAATAGGATACCCGTCTGTTACAATTTAGCCCCACTAGTTTTTGGAATCAAGAAAGTTCAGAATCAAACGCTTTTTAGGGTTCCGTACCTCAAAAGGAAAAAACGGAACCCTTATAAGATCACTTTGTTGTCCGTCCGTCCGTCCGTCCGTCCGTCCGTCCGTCCGTCCGTCTGTCAAGACCGTTTTTCTCAGGAACGCGTGGAGGTATCAAACTGAAATTTCTATAAGATACTTAGTTCTACTGTCCCTGGAAGCTGTAGAAAAATCAACCTTCTAAGTCAACGCAATCAAAAGATACAGCCACTTAGGCCGCAAATTTCCGCAAATTTTCGAAACTCGCACGGGAATCAAAACCTACAGGGTACTTCCCGTGAACTTAGAATCTTGAAATTTTGTACGAAGTCACGTCTTATAGTACAGATATAGGAAAAATTACGAAAACCGTAAATTTTTAG
The DNA here is from genome assembly GCA_964057025.1 of Standfussiana lucernea. Lineage (NCBI taxonomy): Eukaryota > Metazoa > Arthropoda > Insecta > Lepidoptera > Noctuidae > Standfussiana > Standfussiana lucernea. Next base: position 9,804,261 of record OZ059808.1, on the reverse strand, counting down.
TTTCGTCATATAAAAAAAAGTTATATACCCACAGGTTTGTACGGAACCCTCGGTGCGCGAGTCCAACTCGCACTTGACCGGTTTTTTTTATTAAAGGGGTTTTACTTCTACATACAAATTATTCCATTTAATTCAAAACTACATTAAGTGAATTTTTCGAAAATTTCAGATAGGACTTATGTATACATACATATATCGATACTTCATCGACTTCATCGGTATCGACACTTCACCGTCGCGTCGGTTTATATTTTATTTCCACACTTAATACGCCACTGGTTTTCGGTAAAGGAAAACATCGAGTGGAAACCTGGATTTAATGGCCCAAAGTAATCGAGCACTGTCATCAACGCTGGTTCTTTTGCTAAGTAATTACTTTATTCCTGGCAGTTTTCGAATTTATTACAGGCTGGCCTTAATAATTCTTTGTAGATTTATTTGGTCTTAACAGATTCTTGCGAGAGGTACTTTAAACTTTCGTTCTATATTTTGGGTGTTCTTAAAATGTTACTATCCATTTGGAACCTACAGTCTGCAAACGGCATCATTTACTTGGAAAATAGGATCCAGACCCGTACTTCACCTGGGTTCTCCACCTGGGTTCTCCACCTGGGTTAAGCACCGGGACTTAGGGTGGGGGTCCCGTGCTCCACCTGATAATCAGTACGTTAAGTAATTAAGAAAAATACATAAGTTAATATAATTATAATCAATCTATTTTAACGCATTTTTTCCAAAAATGTCCTAAAGCTTCATTAGTGCATTGTGCATTTGCGAATCTAAAATAAAATGGTCTTTTTCACAGTGTTCTTTGCGGCGTTTAGTTGTAAGTCTAAAGCATCGGTATTTTGCTATATCACTGTTAGCAATTTATTTAGGGTAACATATGGTTTTTTGAACTTTCTAATGTGTTTGGAATTTCAACTCTCTGCTACGTTATTTGTACGGAGCCTCTCGTTGAATACACCCCATTCATCTACATTTCTATATATACATATATATACTATTTTTCTAAATATTCTATAAATTCCCGGATCTTCGCATTTTGAAAAGTTATACTCTCTGACAAAATATATTACCATCCTTCTGTAATACAATTATGGGGATTGCCCCATGTCGTATTGCAGTTATAATGTTTGTGTCAATTTTATTTTTAATCGACTTCAAAAAAATGAGGAGGTTCTCAATTCGATTGTATTTTTTACCTCATATCTTCATCATTTATGAACCGATTTAAAAAAATCTTATTTACTGATATACTTTCCGATTGGTCCCATAGAAATTTTATCAAAATCGGTTCAGCAGTTTGGTTTTCAAATCAAAATATCTGGATATGTTATCCAAGTAAAAGGAATTGCGAAATTGATACTTGACAAGGATTTGTGTGTGATACGATAACGAAAAAGGGTAAAATAAAATCTTTTTGACTATTGTTTGTTTCATTGACTTTTTTGCCACTGACTTACGAAAGTAAAGTCATTTTCCATTATTTTTGTTTTTTTTGGAAGTCAGTTATTTTTTTACAAAAAAGTTTTTGATGCCAATATTTTATATAGGGAAAACAATTTACTGCATTACTGTACGTACAGTAATGCACATCTTATGCAGGGCATAAAATGGAGCACGGGACCCTAAGTCCCCACCCTAACTCTCCTTGCTTCACCCAGGTGGAGAACCTAGGTGAAGCAGGGGTCCGGATCAACACCCTACTCCAAAAAAACAAATGCAGTGTAAAAAATAACTTTTAGACGTTGCGGATGAAAATTAAAGACAATGACGCCGACTTCTGAAACTTAAGTTATATTTCTATTTGTAGTGGTGGTTTTGAAGTTGCTTGCAATGTGAATAATATTTTATCAAGTCATTAAAAATAAATAAAATAAAAAGATAGATAGATATAGATTATAGATTATATAGATCTTGCTCGCGAGGTTGTCGACATGTGGGACGTGAATACAGCAGTCATTGTGCCGATAGTCGTATCAGCTTATGGTTTAATAGCCAAGAGCCTCGCCCAACATCTGAAGAGGCTCTCGCTTGGCGGGTGGATCAAGGGCTTGATTCAGAAAGCAGTACTTCTGGACACGGCGCGTATTGTTAGGAGGTTCCTCTCTCAAGAGCCCTGACCACTGGTAGCTCGGACCCTGTTCCCAGTGCTGTTCGGTTACTATTTTATATATTTTTAAATGTTTTTTTTTTATACTAATTTTGTATAGGAATATTTAAAAATGTAAAAATAAGTAATAAAAATAAATAAAGGAAATATTATTTTATGATGTTAATTCTTGCTCATTAATGGTTAATTTAATAACTTTTCTATGGAACCTTCTTCTTCTTGGTGCCTCTCCGATTATTTAAGGTTAGAGATAATTTCAGAATACTTCGCCTTGTTATTCTTGAACTATGGGACCAATGCACGGGTTTTTTTTTCCAGTTGTCACGATGGAATCTATGTATTTTGCAAATTGTTTTGAAGTCGATAATAATAACTAGATCTCGGAACGGGTACAACATAAGTACATAGTAATAATGTGTGGATAATACCTCCGTATAAAATCTCGGATTGATTTTTGAGTTTCGAAATAAAGCTGTTAAATCAGAGGGGGTATTATCCACACGTTACTTACTTCCTTTAGGTGTAAGCAAATATAATCTACCTATTCCGATCTCCGATAATAATTAAATTTTTTCTCCAACAGATTTCAAAACCGGTGACAAGAAAGTCATCAACGGTCCCTTCTGGCACGAGGTCTTCACAGAAACATATGAGGACCACGAAGAAGACCCGTCTACTACCACTTCTGAGCCCCTGCCTTTCTTCGAAGACGACGCTTCTACTAATAATGTGACGGCCCAGCTCGGCAGTCGGGTGCATTTGCACTGTCGAGTGCATGACTTGGGGGAGAAGACGGTGAGTAGACCAATTTTGGAATTAGCACTGTTGGATTTTCACCGCTCGACTTAGTGCCGAGAGTTGAAATTCCAATAATGCAATAATATTAAGGGGACAGAAAAGACTGTGAGTAGACCATAATGGAATTAGTAAATAAAACCACACTGTTGGATTTTCAACTCTCGACTAAGCGGTCAGAGGTGAAATTCGAACAGTGAAGTAATATTATGTGGATCACGAAGAAGACACGTTTACTACCACTTCTGCCTTTCTTTGAAGACGATGCTTCTACTAACAATGTGATGGATCAGCTCGGCAGTCGGGTGCATTTGCACTGTCGAGCGCATGACTTAGGGGAGAAGACGTTGAGTAGACCAATTTTGGAGTTAGCACTATTGGATTTTCAACGCTCGACTGAGTGCCGAGGGTTGAAATCCCACCAGCGCGACGCAAGAATATTAAGAGGTTCACGAAGAAAAGACAGCGAGTAGACCATGAAAGCCGAAAGTTTTTTTTTATCTAATACACTTTTTGTTTGCAAAATAATAACTCCTTTGTGATAATGACCTCTTTGTACAAGAAGAGGTCTTTGCTCTGCAGTGGGATAGTAATAATTATTATAGGTGATAAAGGTTGCGGATTAATCCAAACTGTATTTTTACCTAAGTAGATACGTACCTAAGTAGGTACGTTTCGCGGGTAGTCAACCTTTCTAACAAGAAAACTTTTAACCACAGCAACGTGACTTATTGTCCTGTAACTCAAACTGACACCAGAGAACTGCAGTGTATTATAATACTAAATCCTTTCACGTGCACATTATTATGCAGCAAAAGAATCACAAAATCCCATTACGCACTCCGAGACGCAAAGTTAAACATCTGGTGTGTTCTGTCTCATTTATGATGCAAACAACTAGAGAACACAGAATAGGTACGGTACAGAAGGTCAGTTTTAGACAACGAGTGAAAACGCACGCACACATAGACACGCTCCACGTACAGCGAGTGCAAGCGCACTCACGCGACTGTCATTTGTTTAAGAGCGTCGTGCTGTATAATTTTCTCAGTTGTTTTTGTTTACGAAAAAGGCAAAAAGCTGGAGTTTGGCTCCATACAACGTACGCATACATAGACACGCTTCACGTACAGCGATTGCAAGGACACTGGCGATCAGCATTTGTTTGAGATCGCTGTGTTGACTGATTTTCAGTTGTTATTTGTTACGAAAATGGCAAAAAAGCCGGCCGGAAGCAGGCCGGGGGGGTTCGGCTGTTCGGGTGTAGTTCGGCATACCAATGCACGCAAACATATACGCTACAGATGTGCCCGCGGCTTCGCTCACGTGACCTCAATCTCTAATTTTTTTGAAAATAAATTATAGCCTATGTTACTTCCTGATAATTTAGCTTTCTATAGGTGAAAAATGGTTAAAATCAATCCAGTAGTTTAGGAGCCTAATCGGTACAAACAAACAAAAAAATCTTTTCTCTTTATAATATTGGTATAGTTACACGCTTCTACGTGTCTTCGCATATACTTGTCTAGACACGCTTCACGTACAGCGAGTGCACGCGCACTAGCGATTGGCATTTTTTTGATTTCCGACCGCTCGCTTTATAGCTAGTGACTCACCCCTTCTCCGCACAAAGCCACCTATCGAGTCCAAAACTATCCTATTTTTTAAGCTAGAACCAACCATACACATTAATAAAATTTCATTAAATCGTTTAAATGGTTTCGGAGATTAGCGTGTACGAACATAGTGGCACGTGATTATATTTATCATACTTTAATTTGGAACTAAAGTCGCCATCTTGTTTTTCAATACATTTCACGATTAATGTTTATCAACAGCAGACTCTATCAATGTCATTCGTGCGCCAAAAGATCCTAGTAGCACTTTACTTACAGTTATTTAACATTTTGACGATAGCAAAACAATAGCAATCTTAAGGTGACGACATTAAAGATCACTGTAGTTTGGACAGGGACGCAAAATCCGAGGCGAAAAATAACCGAATGGATCTGTCTGTATGTTTACGGTTGTTGTATGAAAGCAACCTTCTGTACCCATTTTGTTGTGAGAGTGTGTTATTTTATTAATGCTTCTACTTCATGCATTAGAATTATGATATTATGAGCAAAAAAGCTATAAAAATAGTACCTATGTTCTCCTAGCGTATGTTTTTATACTTTATTGTTTGATGTTGAGAGTGCATTTGGCTGTGACAGTACTATTATGAGCCACTTTAATTTTACATTTTAAAACACTAAGGCTAGGATCCTTCCATTTCTCTACTCACTGTCCTTGTCAGCCAAAAAGCGGTATCCCAAAAACAAAACACAATTCCATGTTTTCTTAAAATAAATACTGAAACACTGAGTAAGTAGTAAGTAACTAAATAAAATATCTTAAGATTGTCTTATCTTTGTTTATCGTGTGGTTAGTGCCTAACCTGGTGTCAGAAAGTAAAGTAGTAATAAAAGCGAGGCAGCTTTTCCATGAAATCGCCTCGTTCATTAATTCAATGAACGAGGCGATTAATAACCTGACTGTACCGTTTTTTGCAAAAAAAAAACTGAGTGTGTCCAGTTGGCGAAACATAGAAGTGATTTAATTTAAGTTTCACTATGTGGACACGCGTAAAAATCTTGGTGTGTCCGGATGACGAAATAATAAGGGATACTAATTTTGAGTTTCACCAACTGGACACACGTGTGTCCAGTCTTTCGTGTCGAGTTGGTGACTAACCCGAATATACTGAGGCAGTATCAAACACACAGAGAACAGCCAAAATACAACAGTAAATTGCCATAACCCCAAAATAACTACAAGAGATCACAGTGTGATTAAGGAAAATGCGCTTAGGTAGCGAGCCAAATTCAATTTTCCTTCAGTTTTTTTGCAATTTGCAGGTCAGTGTCACGTTGTTTGTCGACTAAGATTATGATTTGCGACCGTAACCTATAATTATGGCTGAAAAGAGTTATAGTCATTAAAGTTGTCAATACAACCCTCTAAGTTCATGTAATCCCATTGAATGACTTTAAATAAGAATAATTTCAAAATAGAAAAAAAAAAACGCGGGCTTTCAACTTAACAGACACCACCTTTGCCCTTTGGCGGCATAAAAACTCTGACACCAGGTTAGGCACTAACCACACGATAAAGAAGAAGAAGAACTTAACTGACAAGACTGGAACTACTGGCATAGTTTGATGTAAGCAAAAACCAGAAATTGTTTCTTGGAAACAAGGAATTAATTTTTGGTGGCAAGTTGACGTAGACACACATACCTGCGGAAGTCTCATTAGTTCCCGCTGCCCCCCGACGCAAGTGTGCGAGAGAACACCGGTGTGGTTTTAGTCCATACGAGTCTGATAGACCCCTCCGCTCTCCCCAGGGCGGAGAACATCCATTGAGGATTTCCAAATCGTGAAAAAAAAAGACAGACATACCTGCTCAAGTACTGGAAAACTGCCAATGACATTACAAGCAGGTAGTTTTTTTCGGATGAATCCAGACACTCGGGTTGCTACTGAGGATTTCCTTATGGAAAACCTGCAGTATTATATCTCCTTCTCTCTGTAAACCATAGAAAGGTTGTCTTTAAAAAATAGCTTTACGCGGTAAGACCACCTAATGTGTCACCGTATGTGTTTGTGAAATGTCTAATTTTTATACAAGGTGTAGTTTTGCATCCTCGTCAAATTCAAGTAGGTAAATATGCTAATAATTCTCGACCCGAATCAATAATAAAATGGGTAGGTAATTTTTTTTTTCTTTATATCGGAAATCGGTAAGTGTACACCACCCGTATTAAAACGCGGCCCGTCTAATACTAACCCTATTACCGCGCTTTCACACACATAAACAAACGCAGACGTTTATTCGATAAACGGGTGATTATCCTCTTTTGAGAAGGGCTTCAATCTGCAATAGTGTCAAATTAAAACCACTAAAAAAAGCAACGTTTATTATTATTGACCACGAACCGTAATTTATATTGATTATTTACGTCTTCCATGACAAACCTCCTGAATTTTGACGAGGATGCAAAACTACACCTTGTTTAAGTACCTGTTTTATATGCCTTTATTTTTTTTGAGTAATAAAGAGTATGCTATCTATCTATCTTTACTTTTACTACTAGACCTATAAGGTAGTATAAACCATAATAACCATCTATTCTTCTTCAGATATCCTGGGTACGTCGTCGTGGCGAAGAGCTCCACCTCCTCTCCTTCGGCCGTCACACATACTCAGCTGACTCCCGCTACTCTCTGGCCTTCGAACACCCCAACGATTGGCGACTCCTGATCCAGTATGTCAGCGAAAGAGACGAGGGGTTCTACGAGTGCCAGATCTCTACTCATCCTCCTTTAGTGAGGAGGGTCCATCTTAGTGTTGTTGGTGAGTTTTTTATTTTTACTAAAGGTCTGACCAGAGCGGGCAGTTTGCAGACCGGACTCCGAACTTTGACAGATAACGTAATGAAATCTGTTAAAGTCCGTAGCTGGTTGACCGCACCGTAAAGCATAAATACACTATACTACACACTAAACAATATACTCCATGTGAAGATTATGTTTTTCCAGCTCCTCCGCTATTCATTTCTGATTAAGGATCTGGATCCAAGACAGTTCAATTGTTTCTCTGAGCCTTCGTCGAGATTCACTGTCACAGCGCTTTTCGGGTGATCGCCACTGTTGATTCTGGCTTTCAGGAGTTGCAGTGGCTTGGGAATAGTGTGGCGGGGTTGTTCCAAAAAAAAAACAGCTCTATGAGAAAATCAAAAAAACTGCGACTAGAAGAAATTATCGTCATGAAATTATTCTTCAACCTATTCTAATTTTCAGTTTATCAAAGCTAGAAAATAATATTTACAAAAACTAAAACAAAAAAATAAAAACAAAAAACCACTAAAAAACTAAAACTATAAACTGTTTCACTGAATCGTGCCATAATTTTATCATTTAATCTTAAACGAAAATAACGTCAACACTCGTTCTCATTAGGCACTTGTAATGTTACCGATTTAGACACGTTTATAAATACTACGCAACCTACTCAACTGAAATAATTGGCATATGACGAATGTAGGTAATTACTTACCAAAAACACATGGAAATTAATTCATGTATATGTCAGGCAATTTCGTAGACTATTGACAAACTTAGTTGTTACGTAACAGAAGGCATTAGGCGTGTACCCTTTCAAGTAATTTAGGGTAGAAACACACCACATTGTATTAGATATCATGATTAGAGATGGGCCGACTATAACTTTAACCGACTGGCAGACGAGTCGGTTGAAGAAAGGCCGATTAATCGGCTGAACAAAGCTTTCGGTGAACTTCAGGAGGTCTCGACTATTTCCTTGCACTCTCATGTACAGTCTGGTTGCATTGAATATTTCAAACAACAAAATCGCTGGTACTGGCCGGGCCGTACGGTCATATAAATTTCAAATCTGTTTTAAGTTGAAATTACGTTTTTCCTATTTTCAATATTTTTTTGACTACCAAGGAAGCGTTCCGATACCTAGATTATTTAACCAACGGTAAGGTTGATGATAAAATAAAAAAAATACTAACAAAACAGGTTACAATGTCACTTCAATCACTGGCCGATTAGTCGGCGCTTTAGCCGACTAGTTGCCGACTAGTCGGCATTCCCGACTAGTCGGCACATCTCTAATCTAGATGTCTGTCTAGTAAGGTTAGTAATAACAATATCATCAGTCCTGTTTTAGGACTACAAGTTGTGGCCGACGTGTCTGTTAACTGTTCTCAATTTGCTGCCAAAATTGTGATAGTATTGTATCTAGAGTTGTAAGGTAGGATTTAGGTGACGACAGTGAGGTAAATTACTGTAGGAATTGTGTGGAGTGTGTTCTGGGCCATGAGCTTAGGCCGAGGCCTAAGTGTGCAAAATAGATGGGTAGAATTACAATCAACGTCACAACACCTCACATACACCTCTATTCATACACCTCTATTTTTGCTGTGACACATATTCCATCAAAATCATGTGACGATCAAGTCACCGTTCCTCAGCTGACTCAACTCTCAGGGGTTATTAGTATGACTCAGAAATGCTTTATTAAAAGTAAAGATTTCACACTGTACTCTTTACAACAACAATCCGATCGCGAGCGATATGCGCTCAAAAGATAATACCCATCTTGTGACAGATGCGAAGAAAAGAAATGAAAGAAGGTGTTTAGAGCGTGCCATGAATCACCGCGACATGGAGCAGTGTGGAGGCACGGTCAAACTGAGAAGAGATGTGTTGTAAACCACCAAAAGAATTTTGTCATTTACACTTCTCGTCTCCGCTTGGCTTTAGTGGAAACGCTTGAGCAGAGGAAATATCTCGTAATTGTTTAAGCCAGCTTCCGCACTAGGCCGCCAAGCGCACAGCGGAGACGAGAAGAGATGTGAGCGGCGTCCTGCAAGCGGAGTGCGGTGCAAATCTCCTCTCCATACCGCTTTGCACATCTCCGCACAGCTTCGGTGGATACACCCTAGCTCCTACGCATCTCCTCTCCTATCCGCTTCGCACAACTCCGCTCCTCTCCGCTTTGGTGGAGTACGGCCCTTACACAGAATTTCCAATACGTTTATCTGTCTAAATCCGCTATTCGCAGTCCTGTTCAGTGTCAATCCGTTTCGGTTTGACAGCGCTTCCGCGTTGATATTTCTCAATGACGATCGATTAACACGTGAGTGAATCAAGAGTACTAGCTACCAGTGTGGTATTCACGACTTCGGAGCGGTTGGGACCGTGTACGCGGTTTGATAAGTCGCCGTCGTCGCCATCATGGCGTGGCATGACAGTGTGCTCGTGGGTCTCAACTCGCGGCACAAGTCGTCTGATCTGAGGTTGTATATAAGGCCTTAAACTGGTTTATGAATTGTAAAAGTAATACAGGGTGTAATACAACTGCTGGACTCTCTAAAGTCGATTGACCGTTTGTTGTAGTCTGGCTAAGAACTTTTCAGTATTTTAAAACAGAGCCATCATCTTCTTACTCTTGTCCCATGTTAATTGGAGTCGCCGCAATACTATTTTTCTTCCATTCTTCCTTGCCAGCCGTGACGCTATCATTTACTCCTTGTTTTTTGATAACATACCTCAAAGAATCCATCCGTATTTTGTTTGGTCTTCCTCTCCCTTTCCACTTATCAACATTTATATTCATCACTCTTTTAGTCACATGCTTACAAAAGAGTTAATACCTTGTATTCGTGAAAGTCATAACAATTTAATAACTTAAGTGAAATTATTGCAACAACAGACAGAGGGCAGTTAAGTTAATTCACTACTAAAACTTAAGTTAGTTTGCGTTCATAGATACTAAACTTTATGTCTATGTGTCTTTATGACTTTTCTTCTAGAGTTATGAGCTTTTTGGTACCGTACTGATTTAAGGGGGTGAAAGAAAAACATCTGCCTGTATGTTCTTGACTTTTGAGGGGGTATGAAAAGTAACTGAGCATTTTGTGAGAGTTTTAACACCCGTATTATAAACAAGTCAAAGTGATTACTTGAGTAGAAGTAATTACTAAAGATAGGATTTTTATTCTGTAGTTTAGACATTGGTTGAAGCTAAAACTGTCAAAGGTTAGAATTCTTTTGTTTTATTTGACAGTTCTTACTTCGTTAAAATTGTTGTGTATTGCATAAAAATGGTTGCATAAATAATAAAATAATCTCAAGCACAACTTTAACTTGACAATAGGTACAAGTATTTGATTCGGGAAGATGAGGGCTTGTGAAACACCTCTTTTAAAAGATAAGCCAGCATTGCCTGTATTTCTCAAAATGGCGGGGAAATGGAGGTGCTATACTCGTATATTTCGACATTTATTCAAGTACTTTTTAATAATGTCTGCCATTCTGACATTTACAAACTAGTAATCAGATACCAAGATACTTTTGGTACGACATGTTTTTAGTTTGCGAGCTTCTAAAGATTCATTTCGATTGCAAAAGATCCAGAACCAACAGCATAATTTCCGAGGTACGGAGGGGTATGTTAAGATGGTCACACATCCACGTACAGACCTCGGCCAGCGTAGCTTAACCTGATCGATCAGATGTACTAAGCCGCGGACCCCTCGATACATTACACCTATATACTCAAACTAATAAATTAAAACTGTTATTGTTTATGGACACTAAATAATTTTATAGCTGATCGTCCAAATGTTTTTTTAGGTCACAGGTAAGTACAAATGTTTACTCTGACAGATTTTATGTATTTTTATATATTTCTTGGACAGTTGGTTATACAGCCACGTGTCAGAAAGGTATAGTTATATATTGTAAGGGTGTGGTACACACCATCAGACTGAAATATCTTTGGTTTGGTATCTACCTAATCATTTTGAAACAATATGTTGACGAAATATTACTTGCATGCTTTCTGCCAAGTCATAGGTATCAAGTTCGAACCCAAGTCACGCGCCATCATGTGCGTATTGTATTTATAATTATCACTTGCTTCGGTGAAGGAAAACATCGTGAGGAAGCCAGAATGCCTGACAGATATTTCTCGACGGCATGTAAAGCCAAATCAGAGGCCCATGGGCGGCATAAAAACTCTGACAACAGGTTAGTCACTCACCACACGATAAAGAAGGAAATACATGCTTTTCTCTACCAAAAAACCCAGAAATCTGATAATCCAAGTTAAACAGTACAGATTTCCTTTAAAAATTGTTATTATAATGAGGCGAATTATATGTTGCGCTATATTTTTGTCTGAGCTAAATAAATGTATTTTATTTCTAAGTCAACTGATGTGTTCTTTCTAAGACAGAACTGACCGTGTGTGGCAGCTTTTGCAATTTTGTCTGGTTCAATACTCGCAACCTGGCATTCAGTTTAGATCCCAGTCCGTTCAAAGACGACTAAGATATTACTTGAAAGGACTCAGATACCTTTTGACAAAATTCCTTTGTTGCTTGTGACCCGTACGTTTAAAAGATGTCTTTGGTACACTTTCTTGTCTGCCATATTTGTTGCACATCGCTTAAAACTCTTTCTTGTTCTGGTTTTCTCTTTCTTGTTCTTGCCAGGTGTTGAGAGGACTTGAAATATCAGTTTATTTTTGTGTATAGTTTACAGAAGTGATGGTATTGATATTTAATATGATAAGCCGTTGTCCCGGCTGTCATTTGTGGATCTTTGATAGTTGTTACAGATAGTCAGTGGCCCGAAAGTCTGACAACCAGTCTTAACAAGGGGTATTGTAGAGTGGTTGTTTAGAGCTTTGGTGAGCTTTTAAGTAACTACGCTACATGCGGATGGACAATAACATCATCAATCATCATCAATTTACAAGTACCTATTTCATTCTCTCCAATCCGCCATCATCAAAACATTACGGGTTTATTTACAACGATGTAAATAAGAACCCAAGCAGACATAATACGAGCTATAAAATCGGAATACAATTTGTAAGGGAGCGCTCTCCTTTGTAAAAATAATGTTGTATTTTTAAAGCACAGTAAATTGTTTGGCAAACAATATCAAGTCTTCTTTTATTAGAATCATCACGGAAGCTGATTTTGGACGTAAATACAGCTTTTACTGTGCTTGTATTACTTAATTTTTTAAACGACTTCAAAAAAAGGAGGAGGTTCTCAATTCGGTTGTAATTTTTTTATTTTGTTTGAAACCTCATATCTTCGTCATTTATGAAACGATTTGAATAATTCTTCTTTTATCTGAATAGATATACTTCCCGATTAATCCCATAGAAATTTCATTAAAATCGGTTCAGTAGTTTGGTTTTTAAATCAAAATAGCTGGAAAAATATGTCATCCAAGTGAAAGAAATTGCGAAATTGATACTTGACAAGGATTTGTGTGTGATAAAAACTTTTTGCAAAAAAATAACCGACTTCCAAAAAAACACAAAAAAAAGTGGAAAATAACTTAACTTTCGGAAGTCGGTGGTAAAAAAGTCAATGAAACAAACAATAGTCACCGAATTCCGAAAGTAAAGTTATTGTCCACTTTTTTGTGTTTATTTTGGAAGTCGGTTATTTTTTTGAAAAAAGTTTTTATGTAGTATTGAAAAGTAAAATATTTCGATAGTCCCGTATACTCAAATAGTTCAGAGGGGGATTGTGACTCAGTTAAAACCGTTGCACGCGACATTGAAAGGTTAAGCTACGCTGGCCGGGGTCGGTCTGTTGATATGTGACCAGTCATTACATATTGATACAGATATATGATACATATATAATGAACTAAGGGTGAGGAGGCAACTCACACCAGTGATTTATATCTTTAAGATAATTAGAGGGAAGATACACAATGCGGATACATTGCGAAGGATGGAGCTAGTCGCGCCGGAAGGGTATGTGGGACGTCGTCGTCAGCCGCGGCTGCTGGCGGAACCGCGCGCGCGTACTAACTTACTGCGAGACGCGCCGCTCAGCAGAGCGCTCCACACTCTCAATCTCATTCCGATGACATGGATATATTCTGTTGCTCTTTGGGTGAATTTACAAGAACAGCTACCTATAGAATTTGCGGACCTATGTATTTTTTTGTTAAGTATGCTACAATATCGCATTGGGTCTAGCCTGTAAGGATATTTGTATGTTTAAAGTGAATAGATAAATAAATAAATATTAAAAACCGACCGTGCTTCAAAAAGTGCGTTAAAGCCGTTGGTCCCGGCTGTCATTTGTAGATCTTCGACAATCGTTACAGGTACTCAGTGGCCCGAAAGTCTGACCATCGGCCTTAGCAAGAGGTACCGCAATACCCAGGGGTTGAGGCGGTCAGACAGGCAGTTCCTCCAAGTAAAATATTCCCGTTCAATAATAACCCCGTTGGAAAAAGGCTAGGCAGAAAGATGATTAATACCAATATTGAACGTGTACCTATCTTATTCCTTTTTATTACAAAACTGCATTTTTTTATTCTTTGAATGTTAGCGCATAAGATTGGTTAGTAATGCTTGCAGACAGAGTATACCCAATCAATATTCTTGTTTCATAACTTACTGAACTAAATTGCTGGAAACACGCTTTGAAGCCGTGTTAGATAACATAACCTAATATCACGCCTGCAATCCTAAAAGGGTCAGGCAGAAGTGTACCTAATAAATAATACAAACCCATTTCGCTAGGTATGATTAAGCCACATGTAAAAGCGGACGAGGCTGTTGCTATCAACGGGGCACAAATCCAGACTCCGCTACCGAAGAATTCCTGATGAAAATGTCAATAATACTTTGCCCGACCTAGGAATCGAACCTCATGCTCGGCAGTAGCGCTTGTGACCGATAGACCAACGATAGTCGTCGCATTTTTAACCGACTTTGAAAAAAAAAAGGAGGTTATTAATTCGACCCGTATGTATTTGCTATTGTCAGAATTGCACAATTTATGTGTATGTTATAGTCAATACCAGCTTCAAAACATGTGTTCCAAATTTCATACATGTATGTATGTATGTTTTTGAAGTTGGTTTCCAAGATAGGTTACAAGCAATGTATGCAGAATATACCTGCTTCCCGATTTACTGAACCAAATCACCGTATTCATCGAACAAGCACGCTTTGAAGCCGTAGGTCTTGTGTTATATAAAACGTGTAATTGGGTTTTTAGCATGGATAAGTGCGCCTCGGTTCGAGAAAGAATATCTTAAGCTTCTAAGCTATGTAAATAAATAAGCCATCTTAAATATTAACACAAAATATTATGTATTGCGATTGCCTAGTTAAAGAAGTGGTCGCAAGCGCGACTGCTGAGCATGAGGGGTACGATTCTCAGGTCGGGCAAAGTGTTTTTGGGTTTTTTCGTCAGGAATTTCTCAGTAGCAGCCACGGAGTCTGGATTTGTACTCGGTTGATGGAAATAGGGTCAACCCCTTATTTTATGGGACTTAAACGTAACTGGCAAAATGAAGGTGTACTATTAGGTACACCTCTGCCTAACTCTTAGGGGATTACAAGCGTGGTATTATTTTAAGTATTATTTTAGAAGAAAACTCAATGATTGCATAAACCTCACGTACTGAGTTGACTACGCTCTAAAGTTTGCACGCATTCAATATAAAACACCGCCCTCTATGCTGCACAATCTTTTCCAAGAAAAATACAACCATTCCTTTTTTAAAAAACCTCTTTACATTGTTTCAATGTTGCCAGCGCTAACACGTTCACTTAGAACAACTGCATATATTAACTATTCATCGTTTTTCATATTTTCTATGCATGAGAATGTTGCCACATCTTACGAGCACGTTCCTACTGATATATTTACTCCATGGAGGTTACGTTGGCAAATACCCTGAGATATGAAATATGATCTTTACGTGAAACGTGTCTGGGGTTGTCTTGTGGTAAAATAATAGCGAGGACTGCAGTCATTTTGTTTTGTTTTGAGGGAGTTATTGTTCTTGTTGCCCCCCGTAAATGTTTGTTTTTAACTAAATACATAGGTTTACGTTTGCTAAAACTCGCCTGATGTGAAGCGACACTACAGCCTAGGGTGGAACACGCTTGTCGAAGAAGCCGATTCACTCGAACCTTGAATAGTTTCAGATTATAATGATCAGGGAACAGAGAAGCTGGCAGTGAATTCCACAGACTGGCGGTTTGCACAATAAATGTCGAAGCATAGCGCTTTGCTGGTCCGTGGAACTTCCACAACATGACCGTGACTCTTCGCTGTATCTTTGCTGTTTTGAGCAGAACATCAAAACATTGCCTTATATATTTAACCCTGTTTGCAATAAAAATGTTATTGTATCCTGTATCATAAATATAAACTTTCAACTAGCAGTTGACTGTCTGAATTCAAAATTCAAAGTTTATTCTTTCAAAAAACTCTGTGGTTTATGTTAGCAAATATTCTGAGAGTTGAAATGTGATCCGAAAGCGAAAAGGTCTTGTGGTAACGTGAGGTACAGAGTGTTATTGAGTTTTGACTTTAACATAACTAGTGGAATGAGGGTGTACTATTGGGTTACCCCTTTTTTTTTTTTTTTTGGGGGGGGAAATCATCAAATGACCTCTCCCACTCTGGGTGGAGCGGGAGGGCGTGTCAGACTCTTACTGACTAAAACCCACAGGATATTAGCATACGGGCAACAAGACCCCTTAGGCAAAACCTAATAGGGAGTCATTGCCCGCACCCTGGGGTGCACCGGCCCGGAGGCTGGCCTTCCCCCCAGACGCATGCATAAGGGAACTCCAGCTCCCGGGCACACGGGGAGGTTTCCTGTCCAAGCACCCCATTGGGTTACCCCTACGGGATTACAGAAGTGATGTTAAAAGTAAGTAAATTTCTTTTTGTCGCTAAATTACAGATTTTCAATACTCTTAATTTCTCAATCAAGTAGGCAATACCTTATCAAATCAGCAAGGTAGTGACAAAACAGCTTACCGTCTTAATAAAAGTATTTAGCTATTTAGCTACTTACACACAATAAAATTGTGAGTAAATAGGTACTCGTATAAATCAACAAAGTCGCTCACCGAGGCGGATGTGACACTGTCAGTTTTGTGAACATTTGTGTTAGTTACTCTGTGGTAATGCTAGCAAACCTCCTGAAAGAATCAAATGAGGAGGTTCTTTACAAAACTTGACTATTCCACTTTTTGTGTTTTTGCAAAATTTGAGAAAATAGTTTTTTTAGGAATGCAACTATGTATTTAACGAGAAATTTTGTTGCATTATTATAGACAACAAGATTAGTCAGTACTTTGTACGGCATTAAAAAAAAATTGAAATAATGTATTTCGAATAAATCCAAAATTTAAAATAGAATTATCCAGTTTTGACGCGGCTGATTGGAATAATCAAGTTTTGGTAGGTGCTCTAGAGGACATGACTGACTTTGACA
This sequence comes from Standfussiana lucernea, assembly GCA_964057025.1. Taxonomy (NCBI): domain Eukaryota; kingdom Metazoa; phylum Arthropoda; class Insecta; order Lepidoptera; family Noctuidae; genus Standfussiana; species Standfussiana lucernea. The sequence goes on along the minus strand of OZ059808.1, from coordinate 9,787,485 downwards.
TGACATGATCATGACTTTTGTGCCTACACTGTCAAAATAAACGCCACGAGTGTTGTGGTTTCGTTCAAAAACAAAAAAATCAGTTTGCCATTTATTAAAAAAGTAAAGAATATAAGTTCTGACTGAAAAATGTATGGATAAAATTGCAATTTAAACTGAATTGGCAATTTAGACTAAAATAGTTACTTAACTTTTGGATTAATCATATTCTGTTCCAAAAATGTATATTATTTGAAATAGGTAATGTCATTTTAAAGTGTAATAATCTATGTACTTCTGACTACATCATGCCTTTTATTATTATTATTTCCGGTGTAATTATGGAGTTTTGACCCAATTTTATTTTCGCTGAGTGTTCATTTCAATTTTATAACACAAAAACAACAATTATAACAAAAATAAATAAAAAATCTGTTCTGTCGAAAGTGGAATAGTCAAGTTTGGAAAGGAACCTCCTCTTAGTATGGTCGCTTGCACGACTACTGAGTATGAGGTCCTGGATTTGATTCCCAGGTCGGGCAAAATGTTATTGTGTTTTCAATTAGGAATTTTTAAGTATCAGCCAGGGAGTCTGGATTTGTGTCCAGTTGATGACAAGAAGCTCGGTCGCCCCTATTACAAGGGGTGTAAATATAACTTGAAAAATATGGGTGTACTATTAGGTATACCTCTGCCTATCTCTTTGGGGATTACAAGCGTGTTTGTTATGTTATTAATAAACTCGCTCACCGAAGCGGATGGGTCGAATGTCGGCTGTGTGAACATCTGTGTGGTGATGTTGGCAAATATCCTGAGAGATGAAATATGATGCGAACGCGAAATGTGTCTGTGTATGTTTTGGGGAACTCTGTTTGGTTGGTCCCACAATATAATAGAAGATTTATATATATATATATATATATATATAATATATATAATATATTTATAATTTATTATTATACATTTATAAATTATAATTATATTTTTATAATACTCGTATATATACAAGGCGTAGTTTTGCATCCTCGTCAAAATTCAGGAGGTTTTCATAGAAGACGTAAATAATCAATATAAATTACGGTACCTGGTCAATAATAATAAACGTTGCTTTTTTAGTTGTTTTAATTTGACACTATTTCAGAATGAAGCCTTTCTCAAAAGAGGCGAATCCCTCGTTTATTGAATAAACGTCTACGTTTATTTGTGTGTGTGAGAGCGCGGTTTTAGGGCTAGTATTAGACGGGCCTCGTTTTAATACGGGTGGTGTATTTACCGATTTCCAATAAGTACTAAGAAAAAAATAAAAATAAATTACCTATCCATTTTTTTATTGATTCGGGTCGAGAATCATTAGCATAATTACCTCCTTGAATTTGACGAGAATGCAAAACTACACCTTGTATATATACTCGTATATGTATATATTTTTGTAACTTTTACACGAAAATCTTCTATTCTTAGACCTATGTCACTTTATGATTGTGGACAACTCCTGAGATTAACTGCAACAAACCGTTTACAATTAAACATATTATTTTCTTTAGTTTGTTATTGATCCACGGCTAGCCGACAAATTTATAATAACAGTAGTTTTTATAATATTCATTAAAACTACAACCTGCAATTCGTAATGTGTAAACATTATTTGTACGCCTTGCAAGGCAGCACATAGTGAGACATAACCCTAGTTATAACACCATGTAATTACTTTTACCTATGCGTCACGAATAAACAAATTTGAATTTGAATTTGAAAAAATTGTGAACGGATAACTAAAATGAAAACAAAATTTTTATTTTATCCTTTTTAGTTGTGTTGTCTGACACAAATCCTTGTCGAGTATCAATTTTGCATTGTAAATAGATGTCATTAGCACATTATCCACTTAAACGAAGAAGAAACAATGTATATTATAGAGGAATAGCGACCCGCCCCGGCTTCGCACGGGTGCAATGGAGATACTAATGTTTTCTCTACTATAATATGCATGTGTGAAACTTCCTCTTGAATCACTCTATCTATTAAAAAAAAATCGCATCAAAATCCGTTGCGTAGTTTTAAAGATCTAAGCATACATACATATGAACAGACAGCGGAAGCGACTTTGTTTTATACTATGTAGTGATAACTCATAAAGTACTGAAGCAAAGTTAATAAAATTTATATGGGACCACCGCGTGAGCTACCTCTACCGAATGAAAAAACAATTACATACTTACATTGTACATACATGGAAAAAAAGATGCTGGTGGAATACATAACCTCCCCTTTTTTTTGGAAGTCGGTTTGAATTGCTTGCGACGGAACGCACCTTGCCCGCTGATTGGTTCAACATCACGTGTCCCACGCCGCCATCTTTGGCTGTAATTAAACATGGCTTTCATTAAAGGTTATTTTACACTAGCTGTACCCTGCAAGCGTTGCAATGCACTTTTCCCTACTTAGTACTACCTCCTTGTATGTTTTACTACTCGACCCACCTACCTAACTTACCTAAACCTTCACTGGCGTATGAAAAACAAAATTTCATCAAAATCGGTTCAGTAGTTTAGGAATCTATAGATTTCGAACAGACGAACATCAACAGACATTGATTTTTAAATAGTACATGTCTTTTCTGTGTCAAAAAACATAAATAAATAGCTTGGCAAGATTCAAATTAATTAAATTCATTAGACGATATAAAATGTCTGCCTAATCAAATCACTGACGCAGTGTCAAAAGGGCTTACCAACTAAATACGTTCATGAGTAAATATGTATAGATATAAATCAAGAAACACGTTCACCGAAGCGGATGTGTAGACTAGCGGTTGTATGAACATGTGTGTAAGTTACCGTGTGGTGATGTGGTATGTTCCTGAGAGATCAAAATACAAGGTGTTGCTTTGCATCCTAGTCAAATTCAAGGAGGTAACTATGCTAATGATTCTCGACCCGAATCAATAATAAAATGGGTAGGTAATTTTTTATATTTTTTTCCTAATATGGGAAATAGATAATTCTACACCACCCGTATTAAAACGCGGCCCTTCTATTACTAACCCTATAACCACAACTTCACACACGCAATCAAACACAGACGCTTATTTATAAACGGGTGATTCTCCTCTTTAGAAAAGGGCTTCATTCTGAAATAGTGTCAAATCAAAACAACTAAACAAGCAGCGTTTATTTTTATTGACCAGGTACCGTAATTTATATTGATTATTTACGTCTTCTATGAGAACCTCCTGAATTTTGACGAGGTTGCAAAACTACACCTTGTATAATCCACGTTGGCCTAGTGGTAGCAAGCGCGACTGCTGAGCCCGAGGCCCTGGCTTCGATTCCTAGTTCGGGCAGTGTTATCGAGTTTTCAATCAGGAATTTCTAAGTATTAGTCACGGAGTTGATTTGTGCCCGGCTGATGACAATAGCACATATTGTATTGTTTTATTTTAATTTGTTCTTAAGTTTACTGTTTTTAAATCTTGTTTTATTGTCAAGTTACCATTTTGTTTCGTCCAGTGCGAGACTAATAAATACTTTTTCTTTCTTTCTTTACATAGGATCTACCCCTATTAAATACATATAAATTAAATATAACTTGCAAAATGTGTGTGCACTATTAGGTACACCTTTGTCTAACCCTTCGCTGATAACAGGCGTAGTTGTTATGTTATGTTATCAATAAACTCGTTCACCGAAGTAGATGAGTAGACTGGTGGTTGTGTGAACATGTGAGTTTATCTATAGTGTTGTTACCAAATATCCTGTGTGATGAAATATGATGCGAACGCGAAATGTGTCTGTGTATGTTTTAGGAAGTGGTACTACAAATTCTACATCAATGTTTTCTATACTAAACTACTATACTATTTATCTATTTTTAACCGAATTCAAAAAACGGAGGAGGTTCTCAATTCAGTTGTTGAGTTTGTTACCTCATATCTTCGTCATTTATTAACCTATTTGAAAAATTCTTCTTTTATCTGAAAGGATATACTTTTCGATTGGTCCCATAGAAATTCCATCAAAATCGGTTCAGTAGTTTGGGTTTTAAATCAAAATAGCTGGAAAAAATATGTCATCCAAGTAAAAGAAATTGCGAAATTGATACTTGACAAGGATTTGTGTGTGATACGATACCTAAAAAGGGTAAAATAAAAACTTTTTTGCAAAAAATAACAGACTTCCAAAAATGAAACTAAAAAAAAGTGGAAAATAACTTTACTTTCGGAAGTCGGTGGCAAAAAAAGTCAATGAAACAAACAATAGTCACCGACATCCGAAAGTAATTTTCCACATTTTTTTTTGTGTTATTTTTGGAAGTCGGTTATTTTTTTTGCAAAAATGTGTTTTGTTTCCTTAGCCTGTATTGTCCCACTGCTGGGAAAAGACCTCCCATATAGCCGGCTGATCTCTCACAAACGCCTCTAAGTTGTCGCCTCCTTTATCTAAAAACAAGGTGTAAAAGGAACCTTCAAAAAGCCGTCCACCAATCGTTCTGTACATCAAACTAAGTAACACTGCACAAAAATTTTATTATTGCTGGGGAACGACCATTTTTTTTTGTAGCCCTCAATGTAACGCACTCAAAACATTGTGCTGATGAATGCATTGAATAAATAGTACGTAGGTAATGGAAGCAGTTAAAGTAAAGTTATAACATTAAAAAAAACTTATCTATACTAATATTATAAAGCTCAAGAGTTTGTTTGTTTGTTTGGTTGAACGCGCTAATCTCAGGAATTACTGGTTCGAATTGAAAAATTCTTTTAGTGTTGGATAGCCCATTTATCGAGGAAGGTTATAGGCTATAAAACATCAAGCTTCGACTAATAGGAGCGGAGCATTTATCATGTTACGCAGACGAAGTTGCGCCGGTCAGGTAGTTTAAAATAAAACGTGTGTTAAAGTTTTGACCTTCAATATCTCCGTAACTAGAAAGTTCCAACGTGTGGTCAAGTACAAACAATTCTCGCAATGACTGGGAGAATATTAGCTTTTCGATTTCGTTAAGGGTGTTTGTACACCCGTTTTTACAAAGAAGATAGATTTTCGTGTATCTCTGTATAACTGCGTTATTCTGCTAAACTCCATCATTAAGAAACTTTACTCCGGATAATTTATCCACAGGGTAGAAGACACACAAACGGTGACTTTACTAAAAAAAATCTACGTTGGGCTCCTTATGTAATGAAAGGTTACCACGTGAAGACTTCGGCAGTAGTGACTTAACCTTAAACACATGTATTTCACGAGTCTTTCATCGGCACAAGTAATATTAATAACAATTTAACACACTAGAGCTCAAGTTCAAAGCTCACATCATCCCTGAATAAATCCACAAAGATCAAAGGCAATACGTTTCATTTTATTCCGATTACTATTTGAAGTGCTCAAACATGCAAATAGGGAACCTGCGTAACTCGAAGACATTTACAAAAGACAATTTCTCAAAGTACATAGGAATTGATACGGTAGTCTACTCGAGACAATCCCTTCCTCGCGTTCAATTACACGTTCCGATGTCAACGGAGGGTATGACACAGAGTAGGTAATAAATGGAGGTTTAACTTTCAAACTATTGATGTAGAGAGAGTCGTATGCAATGTGAACGTCCATCCGTCATGACGAACCGTGTTTTATGACGGATCGTCAATGATGGAAGCCATGTGAATGAGTTCTAACTCTGTAAAGTATCACTTATGACCGTTTTTAGTCAAATTAGATGGCACCTCTGCCTAAATAAAAGTGCAATGTTGGTTTTTCGACGCTAGTCGTAGCTTGGAGTGTTAAGACGAGCTACGACGATATTGGGTACTCAAGTTATAAATGATAAATGATGTTTATTTTGCAAATAGGTTTTTACAAACACTTTTACACGTCTTCTTTTTTAAAACTAGATGAGGCCGGTGTTTCGTATCTGACTACTCTGAGAAGAAACAACCGAAACAAACTCAGAGGTCATAGTCTCTTTTAAGGTCCAGACATAATCTTGATAAACTCACATGAGGACTATGCAGATGAGTGTCTGAGATGGTCTTTTGAAGAAAGAACCACACAGATTTGAGTGGACCTGTCCAGCCAGTGCAAGCATTTGTCAGTTATCATGTAGCTCGACTCATAACTCAAGGAGCTCAACGAAACGACGAACAATACCAAAGAAAGGACATTTGTGTAGGTCGCTTATAGTACTCAAACTGCCAGACATTAGTAAAAACAAACAAAAAACGTAAAAATTACCCACATTGTCCTCACATTCACACTAATCAAATAAAATCAATAATACTTACAAAATAAATGTTCATAAAAATCATTAAATGTCACACATAATAAAAAAATAAGAATAAAAAAAGTAAGTTATTTATAAGAACAAGAGGCATATCGTCCGACTACGCTTAACTTCTCACTGGAATTCCATTTGCTACTATTCCGACACAAACGGTTTGTTCAAGTTTGCTTCTTGAGACGAAGATTTTAAGCATTCCTCTTACCTACTTTATGACCTGAATTTGTCAGGATTTTTACGACATATCTTAGTACATATTTTAGTCGAAATGATAGGCAGAGGTGTACAACCACGTGCATTTTTTTCGTTTTCTTTTAAAATGGGCTTCTCCAATAATAACGGGTGCAAGAAGACACTAAAACAAGTTGAGAGAATTTTCGTCATTGACACATTGCGATTATTTTATTTTACTGGACCGTACCGGGTCAAACCTCTGGGTAACAGAGATATTGAAAGGCGAAGTTCCAACTTTTTTAACGATAACCTTTTGAAAGTTGGATAAAATAAGAATTAATTTACCTTAAAATTCCCCACGTCTACTGTATTACATTTGAATAGACCTGAATCACAATGATTTACTGAAAAAACAGCAGCTGGTCACGTCAAAAATAAAAGTCGTTTACCAGCAACTACATAATATTTATGGGTTAGTCAACAACTCGACACGAAAGACTGGACACGCGTGTGTCCAGTTGGTGAAACTCAAAATTAATATCACTTATTATTTCGTCATCCGGACACGCCAAGATTTTTACGCGTGTCCAGATAGTGAAACTTAAATTAAATCAGTTCTATGTTTCGCCAGCTGGACACACTCACACTTTTTTTTGCAAAAAAACGTACAGTCAGGTTAATAATTGCCTCGTTCATTGAATTAATGAACGAGACGATTTCATGAAAAGCTGCCTCGCTTTTATACCTTTTTTTACTTTACTTTCTGACACCAGGTTAGGCACTAACCACAAGATAAAGAAAGATAAGACAATATAAAGATATTTTATTTATTTAGTTACTTACTACAGCTCATAAGATCTGATGTTAAACCAGTACATGCTTCAATTCCCCAGGGAAGTGTTATAGGTTGCCAATTTGAAGAACAGAATGCGTAGACTACTACATTGTGATAGGTCTTCACACCCTGTAAGCTAAACTCAAGTCCTGGACAGGCATTTTATCTATTCCTTTCTAGGAATATTCGTCGTTTTTCTGAAACAGCCGACAATTTGGTCCTTTTAAAGACATTCTTCGATGTGTGATTATGAGTATGAAAAACTTTTTTGCAAAAAAAAACCGACTTCCAAAAAAACACAAAAAAAGTGGAAATTAACTTTACTTTCAGAAGTCGGTGACTATTGTTTGTTTCATTGACTTTTTTGCCACCGACTTCCGAAAGTAAAGTTATTTTCCACTTTTTTTGTGTTTTTTTGGAAGTCGGTTTTTTTTTGCAAAAAAGTTTTTATTTTACCCTTTTTAGTTATCGCATCACACACAAATCCTTGTCAAGTATCAATTTCGCAATGTCTTTTACTTGGATGACATATTTTTTCCAGCTATTTTGATTTCAAAACCAAACTGCTTAACCGATTTCGATGAAATTTCTATGGGACCAATCGGGAAGTAAATCCATTCAGATAAAAGAAGAATTTTTCAAATCGGTTAATAAATGACGGAGATATGAGGTAACAAACACAAAAAAAAAAGAAAAAAAAAACATACAACCGAATTGAGAACCTCCTCCTTTTTTTGAAGTCGGTTAAAAATTGGGTGTAAAATTCTTTATCCCCGATTGTAAAGTAAGGATCCTCCGATAAACAGGTGTTGTGTCTGGTGGGCTACTGCCAGGCGGTTGTGGTCGAGCTTTCCTATATGTTCTTTAACTCGCGAAGAACTGTAATATTGCGATGCAGGATTCTGATGCTAATTCATCATTTGCGTCATAGATTTACCAGCGATTTTTTGTCACTTGATTATGCCCGCTACATATGTGCAGTCATGAGCACCAATATGTATACACTTTCCTAAATTTAAAAGCAATTCTTGCGAGAAATATCGATTTTAACTTGGAGAAATGGATCATTCGATTTTAACTTGGAGATTTTTTTTCTCAGTAGTTCCATGCACTTTGATAATGGAACAAATGAAACAAAACTTAATTGAACTCGTCTCACTAGTTCCACCGTAGTTGTTGCATGGAACTAGTGAGATTTTTTTTTCTCAGTAGTTAAATAGTTCTTCTTAGTGGAACAAGTGAAACTAAAGTTAATCAACATAATGATATATTTCATAAAATATGAGTTCCAAAATGTTATGTTAAAATATAAAATAATTTTATTGACACAAAGAAATAAGGTTTACATTTCCATTTGAAACCCTGACTTCTGTGCTAGGTGAGACCTGTGTTACAGGAGTCAGTGTCTTCACCCGTTTTTGGACAAAACAATTTACAACAGGTTAGATAATGTATCAAAAATTAAAAAAAAAATTGAACGTAATTGTTCGTAACAACATAATATTTAAATCAGAACAATAGGAGAAAATCACTTTTAAAAGTTGCTAAGTGTTTACATATTGGTGCTCATAACTATACACGTCATTCACATGGTTAAAAAACCGACAGTTGGTACCTGCTCACCTGTAATCCAACTCTTCAGACAGGACGGCTGAAACAAAAATATAAACACTTTTACTTATCTTAAAATTGGACTACCTCGGAAGCCGTTATGAAACAACCAGCTAACCCAAGATACGCTACTTGCCTATACTTTGGCCTAAATATGCCAAGATTATTCTAATTCGAAAAATAAATTGAGCGAATGATAAGCCAAAGGCCTATGTCAACTAAACGTAGGTAATGGAAAAAGATTTTTAGGATTCCGTACCCAAAGAGTGCCAACAGGACCCTATTACTAAGGCTTTATTGTCTGTACGTCTGTCTGTCACAGGGCTGTATCTTTTCAACCGTGAAAGATAGACCCTTCAATCCTCACAGAGTACATATTACTGTGGCCGCTATAATAACAAATAATTAAAAAAAAAATCGGTTCATCCGTTAAGAATTTACGATGATGCCACAGATACACACGTTAAACTTACAACACCTCCTCTTTTGGCGTTGGGTGTTTCAACAGTAAATGTACTTACAAGAAACGAGTGCAACTGTGGATTTTCATCTCAAACGATGGTCCACCTCCTGACCTGTTCTTTGTGCAACTCCATCTGCGCATTAGAGATCTGTCCAAGCCACTACCAACGCCGTATATGTGGCTGAGTTCTGGTCAAAACAAATTCATTTGAATAGCTATGTATGTAGGTATTATCGACGTGAAGAAGAAAATTAACAATTCATAAAAAAATCAAAATCGGTTCCTCCGTTTGGAAGTTACAATGCCACAGACTTACACAGAACTAAAAACTTACAGCACCCGCTCTTTTGGCGTTGGGGGTTACTTTAGTAATATTACAAGAAACAAGTTCCAGAGAGTAAAAACAACGTTAAAATATTGTACGGTGGTACGGAACCCCTCATGTGCGATTCCGACTCGCATTTAGCCGGTTTTTTGGTTATTCCTTTATGCATTATAAAGGTAGTCTTCGATTACCTTTTTAGTATCTACCTAGTCCTTTTTATGATTTGGGGTAGGATCCTGGTATAATGGAATCTTTCAAGCGTGCTTGAGTAGAGATAGCAGATTTGAGCCATTGTGAGTATTAGTTTGATAGATCGACTGTTATATGAACGAGAGAATAAAATGGATGGTATTTTAAAGAACAATTTGGGAGATTAGTTGTTCAAATAATAAGTGTATATTGTAACTAGTTTGAAGTAGTCAAGTGATTATTGGAATGTCGTATTGAAGACTCAATGTCGAGAGAATGTATTCTGGAAGTTGGCTTAATAGCTGTCGAATATGTAGTAACTAGTTTTTGCTCGCGGTTTCGCTCGTGTGGGAGTCTGAAATTATCCCACAGGAACGTTCCACGGTATTTTTCTCCTAGCTTGCTCTGTCCTACTCCTGGGTAAAGGCCTCCCTCCACTCTTTCTGTTTCTCGCAAACCCACACGTCTTCGTTCCAGTTCTGACAGAACCTATCAAGTACTTCCCGCAATCTCCTTCGTGGCCTGCCGCGATCCCGCCTCACTGTCACGCTCACGAGCCACGTCAGCTATATTCGTTTTGGATCGCAGCATTGTGTTAAATTAATGGACCGTGTCTCACGGTATAACAATTATTATATTTGTTAACCCATGTCATGGTAAAAAAAATGCTAGGTTATAGAATCAGGCGTTAACACACACACAAACAGCGACAGTTTGTTTGTTTGTCACTCCGGCTATCAACGCCATTTTTTCAAAGGCTTAGATGCAGGGGGCGACCTGGATTTTTTTCGCGGAATTAACGAAACATTTTGCATAACATTTAAAAAAAAAGGCATTGATATCTCGAGTGACAAACAAACAATCTTTCACAACTCAAAATATTAGTTAAGATTTGTCATTTTCACTAAACGACGACGTGATAAATATCACTCTGTTGTGTACTAAAATATTGATTACGGCGACCCTCATATTGAATTTCAAAGAATCTCTTCTGCCCACATTTCACCTACGCTTCTGTGAACTCCTTATCGATCCTCATTACAACGACTGCTCACCCTGTGAACCCATTCGCTCGACCGAACGACCCACGGCAAAGAATAAGAAACTCTAACAGTAGCGAAACTCATGAGAAGGCTTTAGTATAGTTCCTTCTATGAGAAGGCTTTAGTACTCTGAGGTCAAACTGACCTCAGAGTGGCTAAAGTCTAACCGCGGGCCTGAGCTAAAAACAGAATTGTCAGTATGTCGATGATCGATTTGTGAGAAGCGACTACACCATCATGGTCGAGACCACATTGAAATTTGCTGATAATTCAAATGTTGGTCTATTTAGAACGCGTTCAGACTAGAGATCAATAACGTTGATTGAAAAGTAAAATAATGTTTTGAAATAACAAAACAAAACACACCTGTAATCGCCGAAGAGTTAGGCAGAAGTGTACGTCATAGTGCACACACATTTCGCCAGTTATGTATGAAGTGCCATGCAATAGTGCGTGAGCATATTGCCATGAACCGGGCACAAATCCAGACTCGGTGGCTACTACTGAGAAATTCCTGATGAAAAACCCAATAACCCTTAACCTGACCCGGGCATCGAAACGCATTTCCGACCACTCGCCCAACGAGGCAGCATCTAGGATGTTTTGAAATCCGTCGCAGAAATCAGAAATACTTTGAAATCAATTGTCACTTCTTAAGCTCTCCAGATTGTCGCTTCTATTCATTCTTATTCTTTGCTCCCTGTGACTCGTTAGCAATTGTCGTTGGAGAAAGAAAGTGGGGAAATGGAGTTACAGGCAAGATTAGTAGGTGACTCGGCTTTGTCTGTAGCTTAGGTTCAAGTAGGTCATGCTTTCTTCGTTGGTCCTATTTAATAGAGCAAACTATCTACACTTAAACTATTTCAAATTCTGACTGTCAGTTATAATAAAGTAGCTGTTTCCTCTAAATTTCGATGAGTATATGACTAAAAAGGTAGTCTATGTCCTTTCCCAGGGTTTTAATCTCTCTCCTTCAAATTTCATTAAGATCCGATCAGCCGTTTTGTCGTGAAAAGGTAACAACCAGGTAGGTTTATAGTATTTTGATAAATATTTATAGTATTTTACATATCCTTGTAATATCCTTGTAGTTTATCTTAGTTTAATTAAATTTTATTTCAAATAACACACCTACCGCTGTTTGCCTCAGCATCACCCAAAGGTTGACTGGTAGAAAATGCCTATGGCATTAAGTCTGCCTCTGTACCTTGTACCTGAAGTGTTAAATAAATAAATAAGAAACAAACAGAGTTACATTCGCTTTTATAATATTAGTATGGAAGTATGGGTGTCGTAACGGGTGAACGGTTTTCTATAGTCTGTGGTCGATGACGATGGCGTGGTCTATCCATGAAATACAGCACACAAACCAGTATAAACAGATCTCTCATTGTACGGGAAATCTATACAAAGCGAGGCCATGTTATTCTGCATATGTACGAGTATAGTTTGATAATGTCGCCGTGTGTTCTATGACTTTTATTTGATTCAAAAAACCTATCCGTCATTGAAATTAAAATTACATAATAATCATAAATATTATAATAACACACAAATAAATAAATAACCTCATTATAATATGCGAATGTATGTATAGATAACATTAGTAGTTAGATGCTCATCACACACAAGTTATAGGCAAGCCTAATGAAGCTCTTATGAAATTCAAAGTTTGTACTAATGATCGAAAGTTTCGTCAGATTGCATCTGACTTTGGTAATCTAATATTGGTGGCTCTTAGTATGATATTAGGTTTTGATTAAAATATGTTTATTTGTGTTGTATTAACGTGTGTATTACATGACGAGATGGGGATTATCCTACAAGTTAATGAACATGTGAGTTAAGCCATTAGCAAAAATAATCTTGAAAATGACGTCATGTCAATTAACTTCTGGCTGTCTGATAAGGCAGCGGTTATCAGAAAAGCATGGTCATGTTTAAAGGTTTCGGACAGATCATCAATCTGAACTTCTCCATGGTTCAACGTCGATATTGCGACCAAAACATTAGCTGTCTCATACAAAATTTCAATACCTCGATCTCGCGCTGATTCTAGATCGGTTGGCTCGGTATGGGCATGAGATGTGGTGGAATGAGGAAATTGTGAGGAAATTTTTGAGCATGAATGTGGATGGGTATAAGAGTAGAAGAAGAACAAAGAAACGATAGATGGACTGTGTGAAGGATGATATGACAAGAAAGGAGTTGTCGGGTGAGATGATGAGTACTAGACAAGAGTATGGAAGAAGAAAACATGCTGCGCTGATCCAAATTTAATTCAAATGTTATGAAATTGTTATTGTTATTTATGTTTTAATTGAATTGTAATGGAAACGTCATGGAATTTTGTTGAAATTGTACCTATTAGACTCGTAATAATAATTTGTGATAGAGTTGATTTGTAGTTGAATTGTATTTCAATTATAATTAATGTTTATTCTCTTTTTTTACCCTCAATTAATTTCATCTAATTATGTGAATTTATTTTAAAGCTCTATTAGAACTAAATTTGTTATTGTTCGCCTAGTGGCACCTTATGTTTATTACATTGTTAATCTGTAGATAATGTAGTGGGCAACATTGTTTTCGTAGTCCGATACTTTTAAGTTATTTGTACGTTGCAGCTGTTTGTTATCTAAATAAACAAAATAAATAAAATGGGATAAGGGCACGAGAATGATGATGATGATCTCGAGCTGATTTTTTCCGCGATTACGATGTTGATCCCATTGAAAAAGTAGTTCAGTTCGATATCCTACCACACTATAAATTTTATCCATATCTTTCCGATACAAATGCTGCAAAGGGAGACTGGTCATTAGCGACCGATGCTTAAATGCGCCTTTTTTTGAGGCTGCCAGACAATAACTCCTTGCAATGAGCTTTTAAATTACGACATTCTGCATTTCATGTTTTCGAAATTTGGACTTTAACTGCACAAAAAAAGGAATAGAAAAACACAGCTCCCGACATTAACTAAGGACAGTGAAATCAGGTCAGTGCAATTTGCTGTTACAACATGGAATCGGTTGCCAAATTCCCAGTTTATTATAGCAATATCCAAATCAGGAACCGCCGTTTTGTAATGCAGAAAACTACGAAATTCCTAGAAAGGAACGAAAATTGGATTGTCAAAAATATTTTCATTTTTGCTTTTCCGGTTTCAACTTGCTAAAGTGAGTTGACAATCGTATTCGAGGAATGAAGAAAAATACATTGTAGCTAGTTTTACTGTAGGACTTCCGCAATTGTCTATTTTTCTCAACTTGTCTCTGTTTAAACTTATTTGCAGTGGCTTGGCTTGTGCATTTTCATTTTTCTTTTCTTTGTTATTTAATTCGTAAATTGTGTGAGGTTTAACGATGTCTTTAGGTTTTTTATATAATTGGGCTCAGTCGGGCGGTATTGTCAAATGTATGTTGAAATAGTCTTCGAAAAAAATTGAGGATAGATGCTGAACGGAGTTTGTTGATGGTCATGGTCCGAATGTGCTAATAGGCTTTCTTGTTCTGAAGATACTGCCGATTTGCATGTGCTGACCTGAACATGTTTAAAGGACTTCTTGAGTCTAATCATTTTCATCAAAATCGAGCGACAGAAGATTTTGAATCTCTTGTTGTTCTTTCTTTATCTTTTCTAATAAACATTCTAAATTGATCTTACAAATTTTACCATAAAAAAACATATTATATTTCGAAATAGTACTGCAGACATTAGTCGTAAAAAATTCAAACAACCTCATACGCTACCAACCTTCTCACGAAATCTCAGCCCGAATTTATCTACCAACAAACCGAAAAAGCGTGCGAAAATTTTCTTTTCAACTCCAAAAACCCAGAATAAATCTGTTTAATAAAACCTTAAGCAAAATGTATCGGGATATTTTATATGCCCGACGTGGAGTATCTATAAAAGCTGATTACAATTCATACGCCTTACATGTGGGCCACAAACGTGAATCACATACTTAATGGCATCGGGGTAAGAGGGACTGAATTTTTGGGATTTGCTATTAATAATGTAGTTTAAGGTCGGAGCTTAGACACTTCAGTTGGGGCTGAATAGGTAGTTAATAAGCATTGATATGTTCGTTAAAGTAGGTCTATTTTTAGACGTGTCGTAGAGAAGAAAATATCAAGATATTTGAAAGCAAATTTCTACTACAGGTGTGGGCTTAGATGCGTCTTTTAGATCCAAATATAGATGGTGGGTGGTTATCAAGTATTGGCATTATACAGCGTGTATCAGAAAATTGTGGTCGTATTTAAGGATCTGCTGGATAGTTTATGAATTCGAACAACATCCTTCATAGAACCAACATCGTTTTTGCGAAAAAATATTTAACTGTCCCATTCAAATTTCAATACCTAATCGACCGAAATGTGTGGACAGCACATTTTTACGATGTTGATCTCATAAGAAAAGTTGTTCAGTTTGACTGTCTGTACCACACTCTTAAATACGACTACAACATTCTGATACAATGCTGTGAGTGCCACAAATCTATTTAGTACAATATAGCTGTCATAGAAATAATCAGTGCTTCATTGGTCTAGTGCTGAGCATGAGCTCCTGGGTTTGGTTCCCAGGTCGGGCAAAGTGTTAGTGGGTTTTTCCTTCAGGAATTTCTCAGTAGCAGCCATGGAAACTGGACTTGTACCCGGTTGATGGCAATAGGCTTGCCCCCTATCCAATGGGACTTGAACATAACGGGCGAAGTGTGGTTGTACTATTAGGCACACCTCTGTCTAACTGGGGATAACACGAGTGATGTTATGTTATGTTAGAAATCATTAATAAAAATTTGTTGAACTTACTCCTATTTTGACCACGACACTTTAGTCATACATATGATCAAATTGGGCTACGGACACTGAATTTGTAGTGATTGTCAAAGCTACGCTCATATTGTATGCTATGCAGTGCGAATGATTGAAAAAATTTTGTGAACGACAGGTGCAAAATCTGAACACACGTTCGAACGTAAAAAAATATTTTAAAACGCCGTATGGTACAGGCTTAATATTTGAAACGTACATAGATAGTATCGTCGTAAAAAACCTAGTAAGTAAAGGTTCGAACCGGGGACAAGGAGAAATCTACGATACTCAAGTCTAATTATACCAACACTTGTAGGTCTTTCAATACACTTGAGTTTGAAGATTCTCTCAAAGAGCAGTGGCCCCGTTGTAACGAACCCGATTTCTAAGATAAAAGTTGTGGGTTCGTTCCCAGGCAAGCGCGTAACTTTGTGTAACTTATTTCATCACAACTGTTCTAAACTAACCGACAGTAGACGCAACACCACACTGCGCTCAAAAACACAAATTACTGAAGTTGCTCAAAAACACGCTAAGCTGAAGTGGGATTGGGCTGGCTACGTATGCCGTATGCCCAACGAGCTGTGGGCCAAAATAACTACTATGTGGGGCCCTGACACAAATAAAACGCGACGCGGTAGACCTCGCAAGAGATGGCGGGACGAGCTGGAGAGAACCAACGACCAATAGTCTGCATTAGCCCCAGATCGAAAGATTTGGAACAACAGTAACAGCTGTTCTAAAAAAACTTTTTTGCAAAAAAAAACCGACTTCCAAAAAAAACACTAAAAAAAGTGGAAAATAACTTTACTTTCGGAAGTCGGTGACTATTGTTTGTTTCATTGACTTTTTTGCCACCGACTTCCGAAAGTAAAGTTATTTTCCACTTTTTTTAATGTTTTTTGGAAGTCGGTTTTTTTTTGCAAAAAAGTTTTTATTTACCCTTTTTAGTTATCGTATCACACACAAATCCTTGTCAAGTATCAATTTCGCAATTTCTTTTGCTTGGATGACATTTTTTCCAGCTATTTTGATTTCAAAACCAAACCGCTGAACCGATTTTGATGAAATTTCTATGGAACCAATCGTCAAGTAGATCCATTCAGATAAAAGAAGAATTTTTCAAATCGGTTCATAAATGACGGAGATATGAGGTAACAAACACAAAAAAATAAACATACAACCGAATTGAGAACCTCCTCCTTTTTTTGAAGTCGGTTAAAAAGGCGAAGGAAAGCATCTTGACGATGACAATGTCTCAGAACAATAAATAACATTGACTAATAATGTAAGATGAAATCCACCCATACCCGAAATTACAAAGCAATTTTCAGCATAACGTACTGATAAAAACATTCCTTTTAACCTAACTCCACCTCACGAGTGACCACTAAATATTAATAACATTGTTACAGCATTCCCGTCCTGTTTGCGATTCACACACGCAACCACCATATTTGTTTGCAAAATATTCGTCACAGCCTCACAGCTACTTTTCGAATTTTTTTTTTGGTTCACGTTAAAACAGAAACGGTATTATTTATTTGTATCGGACATTTTACGAATACTGATGTGGGAAACTGTTTACAAATGAAGCGATATGTATGGAAGAAAAGGTTCGAAATGTTTTGTTTGCTATTTTTAGTGGACCTCGCAGCCGTATTTATTTCTAAAAAGGCAGACACGTGTAGATTTTGGATTGATGTTTTAGTCAGTGTTTGGCCTTGTGTCGGATAAAATAGTTCGACTTTCATTTCTGGGAAATCTTGTTAGGAACGGAAACTTATTTCGCTTGAGATATTATTCATAGTTTTTGGAAGTTGTTATAAAAGGATTGGATTTGATGATAATTCAACCAGGATATTAACATTTTGATAACGAATTATTTTACCGAAAGCCTTTAGAATAATAAAGAACAAGATGGAATCTTCCTCTTTCTGCACGATGGTGTTGTCTGGTGAGCTATATTGCCCGAATGTTTTGTCGTGCTATTTTGTAACTTTCTATCACGATGTTGGATTTGTGTGACTTATAGTGGCAGTATACATGACGCCACAACATACATCGATAAGCCTATAATTGCACATGATTTTCATAAAAAGAAATAATTAAATTATTCCAAGTGTCGTGTCGCTAGACTTGCGTTAAGGTTTCCATCAGATTCAAGTTGAAAGTATAAAATAATATTTCCGTATATTTTTGAGCTAAAATCTTTTGGTTAGTATGTCTTGTACAATTTTTGGAAAGTTTGAATACATTGTTTTAATCAGAAATCTATCAAAATGGAAACGGTGTTTCAAGGTTTACGGTAGCGTCCCAATTTATGTACACGATATTTTGTTGCTATACTCAGATCATAATCCGTCTAAATCGATAGTAAAAGGCGAAGCTTCTAAATGAAAGTGCTTAGGAGATTATAAAATGTCTGCTGGCAATGTACCGTGGAGATAAGGCAAAATATTTTTGATGAAAAATCTTTAAATGAAAATTTCATGCACAATCACTCGGTATTCTTGATTTAACTAACTGCTTCAAAATATTTCAGTACTAACTGGGTTGTGGAATTCAGATAGACAGTCGATTCATGTAAAATACTGGTATTCAGCTATATCCGATTAGACTGGAAGCCGACCCCAACATAGTTGAGAAAAGGCTAGGCAGTTGTTGATGTATCGATACAAAACATCGGAGTAATGCATCGTGTTGTATCGATACTGTAACGTTTGAGGTCGGATCGTGCATCACTAAATACAGGTCAACAATACTCTCAGTATTGATAACTGAAACTCTGTGCAAATCGAAATCTGATTTCCCTCTGTGATATGAGATGCTGTAGATTCAGATAGTGTCTCGACTTTTTCACTCCATGTAGAGTAATGATATTGTAACCGACCCCAATAAATTTGGTAAAAAGCTAGGCAGCTGATGATTGTTTCAAAATATGAGTCCTATTTAAAAATAAGTGTCTTTAACAGAATAATAATGGTTAACAAGACTTTAAACTCAGTCTGTAATTTGCTGGACATAGGCCTCTCCAAAGCTGTGCCACAGGATTCTGACTTCTGCCTTTGGTATCCAGTCAGTCTCCAGGTCAGCTATTTCAGGGTATTGACAAAAATATGACTGGGGCATCCCATGCTACGATTGCCGTTACGTGGTACTAAATGCAGCTTTAACGTAAGATCCCGTTTCAATTATAGATAAAGCCTTCCAATATATTTTAAAATAAGAGTTCTGTTGCATATGTTGCGGGAGGTGAGTGAAACTACGGGCTACTGTTAATACACTAGTTTATTAGATACATGTAGGCGGTCGGTCGGGCGCACGCACACAAATGAACATGCGCGCACACATACCTAACAAGTTCTTTTTTAAAACAACTGCTTTAACAGACACATAAAATTAGTTACAATGAATTTACCGACGATAGCAAAACTATACCAAAGGTAAAAACTTGGCCTTTCAAAAAACGAAAGAAAGAAAACATGTCTATTTGGCACATGCCACAAGTGCTTACAACGTAAAACAGAAAAAAAAAACTAAAATCTAAACAAAAAAAAAAAGATTTGTGTCTCACGGCTGCGCCAAAAAGGTTTAGATCTAGCGCCTGACGCTGGTTTTCAACTAGACTCTTTCAACCTTTTAAAGGTCATCAATCCATCTAGCTGGAGGCCGTCCCATGATACGCTTGCCGTTAAGTGGAACCAATAGTAGTTATTACCGTAATATCCAGTTTCAATAATAGATGACACCTTCCAAGAACAGAAATGAATTTATTGTCGTTGAATCAACAACGTGTTATTTCAATTACTGAACCAATAATCGTTGTTCATTTATTTACCGACTAAAAGGTGAGTATACATTTGAGCATGTTCATTTTGTATAATTATCACTTGCTTCGGTGAACATCGTGAGGAAACCAGCATGCCTGGGAGATATTTCTTGACGGCATGTAAAGCTAAGTCATAGGCATAAAACTCTGACACCAGGTTAGGCTCTAACCACACGATAAAGAAAAAAGAGAACGTTCATGTAATGTAACGTTCGTGTTCGAAGTAAGCTCACGGCGAGTGACGATTTACCTGTAATATTTTTTTTTATTTTGCGTTTACTTTTCCGTGAAATGTCGGATCTGCAGGTCGTCTGTGCTGCTATTATCTTGTTTATATTGACTCATAAAGCCATTAAGTGAATGTTGTGATAGCCCAAAGGTGAAGGACTTGTTTCTCATGCATGAGGTTGTGGGTAGGTCTCTATCCACAACCTCATGCATGAGAGGCAAGTCCTTAACTTAGACTTAGTCAAACTTAGAGTGTGCGTATGAATTGAGAAGAGTTTATCTTGGACATAACTGATATCGGTGAAGGAAAAAATATTGATTGAAGAGATGATGATGATGATGAATAGTCCTCTGAGCAATTGTAAAGACCAATGTCTTCTTTGTATGAGAAGAGGTCTTAGTTCAGCAGTGGGGCAGTTATAGGTTTGAATAATATTAAATGTTTTAGTCTATACTTACCTTAAGAGTCATCAAAGAGCCCAATAGCAAAGGGGTGCTTAACATGTCGCTTAACTTTTCAAAGGTGGCAATTAAAATCAAATTAAGTACACAATAAATCCAATACGAATAATTTATTTATCATAATATACACACACAATAGAACCTCTGAAGTATTAAGTAAAAGCCCTGTAATTGAAAAAGCGTAAACCGTTCTAAGTATATCGAACCTAAAGGTTACTAAGTAATAGAATCTAATTTAGAATGTGACCGTTAATATTAATTATGTAGAATTCAGGTAGGTATTTGAGGGAAACGAAATATATTCGTTTTATTTCTTAATGATGGCCAAAGTGTAGGTTAAAAGTGTTTAAACAGGATTTAATTGAAGAAATCAACATTCTTTAAAGGGAGGCACAATTTCCGTATTTTTAACCACCGCATTCTAATCTGTATCAATCTGTTAAAAAAAGCACTTTAGCAAAATAAAAATAACCGACTTCCAAAAAAAAAACACATAAAAACGTGAAAAATAACTTTGCTTTGGGGAGTCGGGGACTTTAATTGTTTTATTGACTTTAATGTAAACTTGCAAGCAAGCATTGGAATAATTTAAACCGATTATAATAGCTTAAACCAGTCGTTAACCGAATACGACCAACTAAATAATGTTAAACGCCATTACGGAAGTCGCATATTCTGTGAACGAGGCGTAGGATATCAAAACATAGAGCGTATTACAAAAACCTACATAAATAACCAGCGGCCATGTCTTTTCTCCCGAACTAAATATCTTTTAAGTCGCACATGGCTTTTATTAGTTTACTTGGGACCTAAAAGAAATGTGCGTTGTATATTGTAGCTTAGCCTTGAGGAATAAGTGATAGGTTTACTAATTAGGTTGGGTGTATTTAAGTTACTTACCTTGGACTTGGACCAGAAAAATATCAGTAACAGCGGGATTAGGTAGGTATGTACTCCCATTGTTCGAATTGAAACGAGAAGAATGTCGCTTAAGAGATTAAGCGACAATCTTAAAATATTTTATCAATAAAATTCCACGCCAATAATTAAATTAAATTAAATCCATATATTTCAAGTTCTCCCGTGTTACAATCACAAGTTACGAAACACGAAATAAATACAAATCACATTAAATACAATGAAAAAAAAAAACGGAAATTAATAACATAAAATTGATTAGTATTTTATGTTATTCATTTCCGATTTTTTTTTATTTCAAATTGACATTGATTTGATTTTTTGACATTGTGTTTCTAATTTGATGACATTGTATTTATTATTATTAAATAAAAGATTAGGGGAATTTTTGTATACAATAAAATAAGATAAATTAAACACAGCAAATATCAAATCGGTCGTTAGCATGGCACACTTTATAATATAAGGGCAGTCCAAACGTCCTCCGATCATCACCAGTACAGCATTGGAGCTGGCCCGCACCCAGTAACGGTCAAAGCAACTAAGCCCACCCACGTGGTGGATTATGCCAGGTCCTTCTCTTAGAGAGGACGCTTTTGTCCCAACCGTGGGAACATATAGGCTGATTTTCCCAAACTCATACTATGCCCAAACAATTCCAGAGTAGATCAGGCAGGATGGTCGTAGTGTAAATAAAATAATCAGCTCCGAATTTTAATACTACAAAAAAAAATTGGATGTTGAGAATTTGATTCAATTGAAATCATCTGTAGCGTGAATAAAATTATAATTTCGAATGATAATTTGGACTTTTATTAGATTTTAATGTGCCCAATTTAAATTTAGTATCTAATCGAAAAGTGTTTTTGGAACAATCATGATGATTGGCTAGGTTTATTTGTAAATTGTGCTCTGAATGTAATTTCCTTTTATCATATGAATTACCTAATAATACAAACCTGGTTATTACTTCGTCGTAACATAACATCACGCCTTTAATTTCCCAAGGGTAAGGCCAAATGAGTGTGGGTGTCTCTGAATATGGGTGTTTTATTAGTAGTACACCCACATTATACATAACTGGCGAAATCGCCAGTTATTTTTAAGTCCAATGGAATAGAGGGCAAGCTACTGGCGGTACTTTCATACAAGGCTAAAAGCTTGGCTTGCCCTTATAACCCACTACTCTTTTTACTAAACTGATTCCAGGACAGTCTCGAGCCACTGAGAGCTTGCTCCACCCGAGAGATCTCTGTCTAGTCAACATAACCCATAATAGAAATAAGTCATACTAATGTTAGGGTTTCTGAACAGTCTGCTTGGCTTATGGGCTTGCCGTATTGTTAGCTATTAGGCACGACACGCGAGACTGTCTGTTGTCTGTCTGTCTATCTGTCTGTCTGTTTGCTAACTAATCCTTTACGGCTCGATAAAATTTGCCACCTAACCTGTTAGGGTTTGAACTTAGGATAATGTTTACCTAAGTTAACGATAGTACGTTCACAATGTTCACAATGATAGTACGTTCACGTGAGATATTTTTCGACGCCCACACGAGCAAAGCCGCGGATAAAATCTAGCCATCAACTACACATAAAAAAAATGAAAAAAATGAAAAATGTTGTAACACATATACACCAACTTTCCCCATACTAACTCTACCCATTTCTTCCACAGTGCCAAAGGTAGAGATCGTAGACGAGCGCGGTCGACCTCTACAGGACAAGTTCTACAAGGAAGGCTCTATCATAGAGCTGCGATGCGTGGTCAGCGAAGTCCCGCAGCCGACGAGGCAGGTGAACTGGAAGCACGGAGCTAGGTTGCTGAACTATGATACAAAGAGAGGCGGCGTGAGGTGAGCTTTATTTTGATACTCTATTATAATGGACTCTAAACACCACGAGTCTAGAGTCGCAAGTAGACTGTTTCTACACGACTATGCGAAAACAGTGCACATCCATCAGGAGAGGTTAACTCGCCAATCCTGCGTCGAAGCCTGGATCTATTTGCGCATGATTAAATACAAATATTTCAATTCCATGGATTTTCCTGAACTTGTAGCTAAATAATCGGGTCGATCTTTAGGTAAAGCCGCGCTTGCCCAGGCTGTTCCGTTGATGGGTCACCACTCATTACATACTGAGTTTTCTGAGTTTTGTTCCTCCGTGCCTCGAAAAGCATGTAAGCCGTTGGTCCCGGCTGTCATTTGTAGATCTTTGACAGTCGTAATCAGTGGCCCGAATGTCTGCCAATCAGTCTTATCGGTTCGTTGCCACTAGTACCATTAACAGTACCATGATGGAACTACTGAGGATTTTTGTAA
Organism: Standfussiana lucernea; assembly: GCA_964057025.1. Taxonomy (NCBI): domain Eukaryota; kingdom Metazoa; phylum Arthropoda; class Insecta; order Lepidoptera; family Noctuidae; genus Standfussiana; species Standfussiana lucernea. Next base: position 9,764,004 of record OZ059808.1, on the reverse strand, counting down.
TCACTAGTGCCATTTTAAAAGAATCTGAAAATAATGGTACTAGTGTTGAATTTTGCTCCACTTTATTATTATAGGGACTTGTGAAAATTTTAAGGGTGTAAAACACTAGAGGTAAAAACACTTAGTTTATTTTTTGCGAATGAAGTACTTTACATGTTTAACTGGCGATACTTGATGAGACCGCCATTGAAATCTATCGGTCGTTTATTGTAATATCGATTCAAGGGGTATCATGGTACCCAGTACTAACTGGGTTGTGGAGGTCGGATAGGCAGTCGCTCCATGTAAAATACTGGCATTCAACTGCATCCGGCTGGACTGGAAGCCGACCCTGACGTAGTTGGGAAAAGGCGAGGCAGATGATGATGGATTTTCCTGAATCATCCAACGCTTGATTCCATAATCTTTTGCGAAATTCATGCGACACTGAACACGATCAATACGTCTAAACTGGATTAAAAAGAGTTGTTAGTGCCTGTATAGCTACGGAACATCGTCAGTTTCCACCAAGCTGAACAATCCTCGCACACTTTTTTTGGTGTCACTGAATAAAGACTGTATTAATTTTGCATTTAAGTATAAAATTAAACGCAGACAGTTAGTCTCTTCAAGTGCTACCGAGGATGCACGTGCACCCAATTGTATACTTAAAGCCAATACAGATATAGCCCGTTATTCAGTGATCAAAGAAGTGCGTGAGGCTTTTCCGCTTTGAGGAAAATTGACACGTATTTTTTTATAGTTCTTCCTGGAAAAATTAACTCAACACCAACAACTTCCTTCACACCCTTTACTTCTAAAATATGATTCGCTCAAAGCAGCTCATAATATTCGCGGAGGCAGCCGTAAACTTGTCTAAACACAATAATCTTCAAAAGCTATGCTCGAAGGAATTTCACTAGAATTAATTATTTAGCTTTAAGGAATGTTCGCCGTACTCAAAAGGTTGATTCTCAATCAACGGTAACGAATATTTGAGAAGCTTATGGTTTTCAAATAATTTAATTTTGGTGGAGGAATGTTTTGTAGACTGATATTTCCGGCAATCATCCTAATTGTCACCAAATCAGTTTGAGGCGGTTCGGAAGACGATTTAATGTCCGTGCAGTAAATGCGGAAAAGACGTTACTCGTCTTGCTTTGGTTCGGACAACGACTTGACACATCGCGGTTGGACTATTCGATTCTAATGAATAATGTACAGTTCTTTTATACGATATCAGACAACCAGTCTTACCAAAAGGTAATACCCAGTATTAACTGGGTTGCAGGGGCCAGAAAGACAGTCACCCCTTGTAAAATACTGGTATTTGGCTGCGTCGGCCGCCAATCATTCTTTGACCATTTTTGAATCATACAACCAAAGATCTAAACAACTGAAACGTTCCCCAAATAAATATTTCATGTAGATCAATGGCATCGTATTTCAGCCAAGCAAAATTTATGGGGTGTAAAATTGGTGTATTTGTTTTGTACCGAGCTACCTCCCTGATTTAGTAGCGTAATATTTAATTAGTCGGATAGGTAGAAGTTAAAGCTAAGAAACTCAAATAAAATGAATTTATAAAGTCGAGGCGGAGTTTGTAATTATAAGCACATTGATTTAGTTGGCATTAGTCAGGCTGTTGTCTTATTAATTGGATAAACATAGTGTAGTATCGTTAATTATCGAGGATGGAATAAACGGAGAATATTAACTTGGGTGGGGATAGTCTTAGATCGCTAACCTAGTTACTTAAGCACCATTGTTACTAACATTAAAATTCTAACAAAACTATGGACTTGTAAGTCGTTTAATTTATTTATTAATTTTATTAAAATTCAATACCTGTCTGTTATACATACAAGGTGTAAACGGACCCTTCATGAAGTCAAATTCCCCTTCGGCCGCCTACGAAACCGAAGTTTCGATTGAGGCTTGTTGTACGTATGTATGTACGTAACTGGTTTCGATCAAGCATTTTTTTACTTGTTCGTAACTGGTTACCGACACAACTAATAAAACTTATTAAATTCGAAATCCGAATTTTCATCGATTTTCATCAAATAAATTATTCCGGCTGCTTTCTAAAATACAGAAATTACAAGAGATTTTGATTGTTACGAAGATTTTCATGAAAGCGAATTTGATTTCGCTTATTATTAAAGTTTGAAAGTTGCTGATCTTCGTGTCTTTTGAAATTGTGATTGTAAAATGTTTTTGGACAGTTTGCAGTCAGATTGAGGTCAGGAGGGCTACGCAATTTAATGAATATTTTACGAAGTTATATTTTAAATACAGTAAAAGTTATGGATTAAGAAAATCAAGTACCTTAAGTTTAACAAGAAGTTCAATATTAATTAACTCAGTCTGTCACAGTACAAATAAGAGAAATCAAAAATCATTTGTACCATGAAGGTTTTGCAATTTTGAACGAAAGTAAAAGATATACACACATCAAAAGTATCTAGGGATCAACATATATTTTTGCAATAACTTTTCTCCTGATTGATATTAATTAAAATTTTCTTTAAGGATTCATCAAATAAAGTGTTTTCGTTTGTCACAGTAACGATAAACCAAGTCACCTTTGCATTAATAAAGAAATTTGCCATTTTCCTAATAAAGGGATTTTTGACATTTGAACCACTAACATTAAAGTTCGAAAAAAAGACTGAAATAACAGTTTTCTTTAAAATTTTATTGGGTAACTTAAACAATTAATAATCCGTGTTTCTACCGCGAACACTAACAACACAAGAACATCGGTTTGGCATACTCAAAATGAGTTCATCCAAATCACGCTGTGGAATGGCCGCCCATGTTCGTTGCAACAACAAAAAAAGGTCTTCTTGCGACTGGATACCCTCCATATTCGGCAGAGCTCTTCTCTGTAGCATATCCCATGCATGCTCAATCGGGTTCAAGTCTGGCGACTGAGCAGGCCAGGGCAGGACATTGATGTTAGCTGCGGCGAGAGTCTGTCTTACAACTCTTGCGGTGTGCGGTCGTGCATTATCATGCATTAACTGAAATAAGGGACCGATTTGCACTTGTAGAGGAACGATGACGTCTGATACAATCGTCTCAGCATAAATTTGAGCGTTGAGGTTGCCTCTGATCCAAATCAACTCAGTTCTTCCGCCGATCCAAATACCCGCCCATACCATGATGGTTCCACCACTATAAGGATGGACTTCCTGGCAGGATTTTAATCGCTGTTGGCGTCCAGGGGTTCTCCAGTGTCGTATACGTCTTGTATCCGGTCTCATACCAAAACGAGACTCATCAGAAAAGCACACGAAACGCCATTGTTCTTCTGCCCAATTTCTGTGTTCAAGAGCCCATTGATATCGAATCCTACGATTGTGCATTGCTATAGGTGGTACCCGTAGCGGTCTTCGGGAATGAAGGTTCACTTCATGCAAGCGGTTTCTGACTGTTTGGTCGCTAATTAAGTTCCCTGAAGAGTGATGAAGCCTCACGGCTAACATCATGGCGGTTATTGTTGGAGCTCTTCGAGTTAAGATTTGAATGTATCGGTCTTGTCTCCGTGTGGTGCAGCGATACCGTCCTCCATGGCGCTCAGCCACGGTACCAGTGCTTCGGTAACGTGTCCAAAGTCGACTGATAACACTCTGACTTGTATTCAGAGCTAAAGCCACAGTACGTTGCCGGGAACCAGCTTCTATCATTCCCACGGCTCTGAGCATTTCTTCCCTGCTTAAATGACGTCGCCGCTCCATAATAACGTTGGTTTTAATCAGTAGTAGGGAAACAGTAGCACTAATAATGTCTTCAATGCGTTGTATGTTTTTATAGGGAAAATATTGACAGCTTATTTTCATCTTTTACTCGAATTTGATTGAGAGTTCCTGATTCAAATTATGAAATGCACCAAAAAGGATCCATATAAATTTATAAAATCATAAATTTATTACAAAGCCACATCAGTTCTCAATCTCAAGAAATCCGCATAAAAATGCTTGATCCCTAGACACTTTTGATGTGTGTAATTATTATTCATGACTGCCTCCAGTCGTTGGTCTAGTGGTCCCAAGCGCGACTGCTGAGCATGAGGTCCTGGGTTCGATTCCCAGGTCGGGCAAAGTGTTATTGAGTTTTTCCATAAGCAATTTCTCAGTAGCAGCAGTCATAGCAGCAGTCATCAACAGGGCACAAATCCAGACTCCGTGGAGTCTGGATTTGTGCCCTGTTGATGGCAATAGGCTCGCCCCTATTTCATGGGACTTAAACATAACTGGCGAAATGTGGGGGTACTATAAGATACACCTCTGCCTAACCCTTCGGGATCAAAGGCGTGATGTTACGTGTGTATGTGTGTATATTTCATTAGATAATAAGACATAAAATATTATGACCGAATCATTTCGACGCTGGGGAATCAAGAATCATGTACTTATTTATTTACATATTATGTACATTATTTACAAACTAATATTAGATCTAAAATAAGAATAAAAATATGTACAATTCTGGGGCGTCAAAATATTCGTCCACATCGCTGTCAACAGGAAAAGTTCCCAGAAGGCTGGCAGTATTTCCACGTTGGATGGCAATGCTGATTCTTTGGCCAAAAAAAAATGCCAGCCCTCTGGTCACGTGAAGAGTCGACCAACCGTTTGGCGATATCCCGAAATAATAGTAATAATAGTCGTTTCAGCCAATGGCTTAATTACCAAGAGCCTCGACCAATACCTGAGGAGGCTCTCGTTAGGCTGCTGGATTCAGAAAGCGGTACTCCTGGACACGGTTGGAGGAGGTCCTCTCTCTGGAGCCCTGACCGCCGGTAGCTTGGGCCCTGTTCCCGATACCGGTGGGCTACTATTTTTTAAATATTTTTTTATTATTTTATATGGGAATATTATAAATGTAAAGAATAAGAAAGAAAAATAAATACCTTGTAGAATGTAAGGATTCGAATCATTCCCTCTGCGTCGATTCCCGCTATGTAGAGTCATGAAACAAATGAAATCTGTTTTAAAAAGTTTACGCTTGTCCTCGAGACTGGTCAAGTACATTTATTCATTCATCATATTATATATACATATCATTTTACCAAATTTTAACTTATTCTAATTGAAGAACTCACTCAACAAGGCTATTCTCCAAAAAATTGACTGAAATTGTCTTTTTGGCGACCAAAAGTACCAGGCTAGCATAAAATCAAGGTGGTCTACTACGTTTGTTTTCGTGCCCGGAAGAGGTCAAGGAGGTGGGCTGACTACAAACCACGTTGTTATCTTCGCTTGATTTCCAGCGATAATTTGAATATGGTTAATGTCGATAAATCTGATATCACACGTCGCATAACATTCGGCAATACCAGGACGTAGTGAATATAGGGACGATGGACTGGCCTGCATTAAGTTTGCATATGCATACATATTGAGCAAACTGAAAGATTTGCTCTAGTAATCAAGTCCCTTCGACCGTAGAGGAACTGAAGGCAGCCTTAAGTTCTGTGCGGCTACACTAACAAAAGTACTAGGCTAGCATGTATTGTAGATGGTATTTCAATAATAGGTTTAGTAAGTGTTCATATTAAAGAGTAAGTACCTACTCAGATATGCTAGCCTAGTACTTTGTGGTGGGTTATCAATGTATTAATTGAAAATACGGGATCACCGGATGAATGATATTACTTTATTAAATTAAAAGCACAGCCGTATTTCGTTTTCAATGTTAATGTACCCTGTGACAGCCATGTCGAGGTAAAACAAAAGGCGTTGCATCAAAACCTAAGATCAAAACCAAGAAAAATCCACGAGTCGACGTAAAGGGAGTCGACATAGCGGGAATGATTCAAGGATTCCTAAAACAAATTATAAGATGTTTATTTTTCAACTTTTAATTTGAATGAAACGTGTTTTCCTTGATCAAAAAAACTCAATCGACTGATATAAGGATAAAATCATTCACCGATTCCACTGATTTACCCAAAGATTAAACTTTCTACGTTTTCTTTTGATTCACATTTAACTTGTCAGATCATTTAATCTTTACAAGCCATATTTAGATTTATTAATTTTCTTCAAAACATATTTTCTTTTCTTGTTCCTCGAAGTAAGAATAAATTGTTTTTCATGTCTTTCAAAGACATCATTTCATAACAAGTTTTATTTTTATATTACATGAGGATAACAACTACCTAGTCGGTATAGTACTTACTCGCCAGTGCCACTACTTAGTATGAGGTCCTGGTATCGGTTCCTGTGTCAGGAAAAGTATTATTAGGTTTTTAAACTAAAATGCAAGAGTTACGACGACATTGAAACTCTTTTACAAAGTATCATGTGATAATTTTATGGAAAGCGACATACACACACACATACGCACACACATACACACTCACACGCACACACACTCACATACTCCTAGATTTAAGTTGAATTTCTTTATACATATATACACTGCTACATTATTATTGTTTCTAGTTTTAGAAGAGCGGGGTCTCCTAGCACAGGTATTTATCATACCTAAAAGGAAGCTTCTATGTAAGATTATATATTGGAGAAGTTTTTAAAGTTAACTGAAATAAATTATTATTAATTATTATAAACCAAGAATTTCTCAGCAGCTCGGAATCTGGATTTGTGTCCGGTTGGATAGCAATGACCTCGCTTTGTACTACATGGGGACGTTAACATAACCGACAAAATGTTAGTGTACTATATGGTACCTCTGCGCCTAGCCCTTTTGGGATTAAAGGCGTGGTATGTTGCGGGTGTCAGTAAGACAAGCTCAGTCCTCCGTTGCTTTTAAAAGCTTAGTACAAAATAATTTTCTTTCTCTGTAATATTTTTATTTTTTATTTTTTTAAACACAATATTTATATATTAATATATATTTGTATTTATATGCATTGTATTTATATTACATGATAAGTAGTGAATAACTTGTATTATTTTAAATTTTGTACAGTATTAGCAGTACACCACTGACAACCCCCCCTTTTTTCTATTTCATGTTCGTACAGTCCATCCAAAGGTTGTCTGGAAGAGATCGCTATCAGCGATAAGACCGCCATTGTAGCCATAAAATTAACAATTTTTGTAAAACCGTTCTGTTTCAATTTTGGTGTACAATAAAGTATATTCTATTCTATTCTAATATGTTTGTGATACAACGCACTCAGGGTATTGCATGCAAGTTACACTAAGCAGAGGCCAAGAGATCCAACAAACATTATGATACCATTTTGAAATACAACATTGATAAAAAAAAATGTGTATCATATGTGTATATCTATCTTTAATAAGTTACCTAGAAGTATTAGAGAACTCCCATTTAAATATTTAAGAAATAAATAGCGTAAATGGTTGACAGAAAATTGTTTTTACAACCTAAAAGAATTTCTGCAACACAAAATTGAATGTTAAGGTATCTTTAAGGTTTTATGTGCAATAATTATGTTTTTTTTTGTTTCTTTTTCTTATTTATAATTATTTTACTTTAAATGAGCTTAAGGAAATATTAGTTATAATCCTTTTAAATACGCATTATATAATAATGTGAAATTATATTTGCATGCCCTAAAAAGGCAAAATATGGTTAGTGCCTAAACCACCAATTTTAACAACTGGTAACACCTGTATTTTAAGCAAATAAAGTATTCTTATTCTTATTCTTGCTATAAATAGTGGAAGGACAGCGACACACAAACCCTTACCTTGTATTCAGTACGTCACGTCATTACGAACCCCGCAACATGGAAATTTTTCATAAGTAATTAAAATGTTATGCCTACACGGTCAAAATGTATGGAACGGCTGTTTTTTTTTAAATTACTGATGAAAAATTCCAATGTAATGATGTACTGAATATGTTGTAACCGTTTGAGCGTCGGTGTGACTTCCAACCTGCATTCCGGTTTTTAAGTTGTTGGTGTACGATGAGTTGGTCTTCGTCTGCGTAACATTTTTGATTAATGCTCCGGTCCTATTGTCGCGGCGTGATGTTTTATACCCAATAGCCTTCCTCGATAAATGGGCTATCCAACACTAAAATAATTTTTCAATTCGAACCAGGAGTTCCTGAGATTAGCGCTTTCAACCAAACAAACAAACAAACAAACTATTCAGCTTTATAATATTAGTATAAATGATTAAACGAACCTACCTGTAAGTGAAGTTCTATCCCAGTCCAGTGCTATACATATAAAAGTTTATTAAAGAGTAAGTGCTTGTTGCCGCGCACAATAAAAAAATGAGGAGCATCGCCTTCGCCGCCGTTGTGGCGGGCTGGACGCAGCGCGAGCAGAGAAGTTTATTCAGTCTACCCTAATCACTACATAGTATAAAACAAAGTCGCTTCCCGCTGTCTGCCTGTCCCTATGTATGCTTAGATCTTTAAAATTACGCAACTGATTTTGATGCGGTTTTTTTTTTAATAGATAGAGTGATTCAAGAGAAAGGTTTATATGTATATATAATACATGCATATTGTAGTACAGTATCTACATTGGACCCGTGCGAAGCCGGGGCGGGTCGCTAGTATTTTAAAAAGTGCGAAGTTGCCAGTACATTGAAGGTACTACACGTGTCTATTAATAATCTGAAGAATGAAACGTACGTAATATAATTATTATAATCACAAGCCTACATACAGATATAATTAATTTTGCGGTACCTACACTTTAAGAAGATATTACGCGTGAGCCACTAAAGGATTGCTTAAGACTTAAATATGTTTCGTGAGACGTAAAGACGTGGTCCCATCGAGAGCGAGAAAGCTATGAGATGAAGATGATAATGATGCCATCTACCCGATTTCCGCCGAGGTCACAGCGACGGCATTCGATGGCTTTATAATAAAAAAATTTAATCAGCTTTTCTATACATTTTGACCTTGTAGACGACTGTCTTGTAGGAAACAGGTGATTTATTTTTAATAACGGACGAAATTTTTTTATGTTGTTATTCAGAATGATGTACTGATTACGGGTTTACCTTTTTAGTACAATACACCGACGGGTGTATTCCATCTTGTAGATTAATGTGACCCAAAAACTAGTAAAATATTTTAATTATTATAATAATAACAGCCTGTAACTGTCCCAGTGCTGGGCAAAGCCCTCTTCTCATACAGAGAAGGCACGAGCATTGATCACCACGCTTGCTCAAGACGGGTTGACGATTTCAGACTTATATTACTATTATAAGTCCAGGTTTCCTCGCGATGTTTTCCTTCACCGATGTCTGTGATGTTTGGGTAAACTTAGAAAGTACATATGAATGGAAAAAGTCACATTGGTACTTGCTTGGTACTCTTCTTACACTAAAAAATAGTTACTAGTTAAAACTGTCAATGGGACCGCGTCCCAAGGGTAATTTCTAAGGTATGGTATGGTAACAATAGTTTTCCTGACAATTTTCATTGTTCTCCAGTTGAGGGTCTTCTCTATTGGAAGGTGTCGGGTTACTTGGCTTAGTTTCTTGCCCGATCTTATCCATACGAATCTACTTTTGAGGATGTGCAACTAAAATCAACCCTATTTCTTTGTAAATTTTGACGTTAAAAAATGCCTTTTAATCTATACTAATATTATAAAGCTGAAGAGTTTGTTTGGTTGAACGCGCTAATCTCAGGAACTACTAGTTCGAATTGAAAAATTCTTTTACTGTTGGATAGCCCATTTATCGAGGAAGGCTATAGGCTATGAAACTTCACGCTGCGACCAATAGGAGCAGAGAATTAATCAAAAATGTACGCAGACAAAGTTGCGCCGGTCAGCTACTGACTTAATAAATTGAAATAAATTGTTTGTTTTTTTTTTCTATTCTATATTTAGGGTTTATGTAGTTGTGGAAACGAAAAATGTTTAACAGCACTTCTGTCTTATAATTCAATTTCATTTGTTAGCATGCCTCGTCGGTCCAGCGGTCGTAAGCGCCGCTACTGAGCAACACGTCCTGTGTTCAATTCCAGGCACAATTCTATTGGGTTTAGGAACCAGGAACTTTTAGTAGTTCCGTAATTTACCAGGAACTTATCAGTAGCAACCCGGAATAGATTTGGGCTTAAAGCAATAGGCTCCTCCTAATTACGTGGAACTTAACGTAAATTGCGAAATACATATGTTTGAGTGGTTGTAATAGAAAGAAAAGAAAGAAAAAACGTTTATCGGCACACGCCACAAGAGTACAAAATATAAAAAAGCAAATATAAAATAAAAATTTAAAACTAACCAAGAAATATTGTGTGACTCACAGCTGCTCCAAATAGGCCCAGTTCAGCAAAATGCCGGAGAACTAGTTCCCAACGCTGGTTTTCAACTGAACCTATATGGTGAGCGTGCGGATGTCAATAGGTTTCAATAATTATATATATAAATATTGTTAAAGATATGATAATAACAAATAAAAATAAAATAAAATGATGGTAACGGCGGAATAACAACTACAAGACTATTTAAATACTAGTACACTAGAACTACTATACTAGTACAACTAGATACTAGAACTGGATACTAGTACTAGTACTAGTACTTGTACTAGTACTTGTACTAGTACTTGTACTTGTACTATTCGTACTGACTGTACTACTAATGTACTCACGTCTACAACACATTTATTTGATAGAATAACCATCATTTTACCTATCTACTCTGAACAGCCCATCTATTGGGTAACACGATATCTCTTGGTAAGAATTTTTGTCGGGCTAATTGACCACCCATTATAAATATCGAGTTTCCTCCGTGCCTCGGAAAGCACGTTAAGCCGTTGGTCTTGGCTTGCACTTGTAGTCAGTGGCCCGAAAGTCTGACAACCAGTATTGCCAAGAGGTATTGTATTACCCAGTACTAACTGGGTTGTGGATGTCAGATACATAGGTAGTCGCTCCAAATAAAATACTGGTATTCGGCTGCATCCGGTTAGATGGAAGACGACCCCAACATGATTGGAAAAAGGCTAGGCAGATGATGATATTTTTATTTATAAACCACAGATTTCACACTGTATTAAATCAACATTCCTTACGCTAACACCCCCAATAATAACCCCTAATCCCTTTTACCGGAAAACAAGGCTTAATGTAAGCCACGACCTCACACCCCAAAACAACATAAACATATAAAATAATGAAAACAAAAGACTTATCCTACCGAGTACCCTTTCTGCTTATCCCTTATCGGACTTAATTAAAATGTTAAGTCAAGCAAGGCGATTAGTGTAGTCTAACAATAGCGAAGTTAAGTTTAAGCGAAATACTTTAACTGTAGTATGTTGTAGAGAACTCGGAGGGTGGTTATGTATGGGTAGTTCTAGTTATGTGTAGATACGTGTAGATAGTTTGGGAATTAATATCATGCTTGTATTTGCCAAGGTTTCGGCAGAGGCGTACCGTATAACTCAGCTACATGTTGCCAGTTATGCTTAGGTCCCTTAGTTTTTTTTTTATGATTTGGTTTACATGCCGTCGAGAAATATCCCTCAGGCATGCTGGTTTCCTCACGATGTCTTCCTTCACTGAAGCTAGTGATAATTATTATACAATACGCTCATGAATCCGTAAAATGTGAGGTTCGAACTCGAGACCCATGACTTCGCAGTCCGACGGACACACCATTTGGCTGTCAATGTCGCCCCATTCGATAAAGAGTGAGGCTGCCATCAACCGGATGCAAATCCAGACCAGACCTAAAATGCTGAAATAAATAATAATGCTGAAATTAAATTCCCAATGCCATACCCTATAATACGTTGGCATAGGCGGTAATTGAACCTATTACCTCATGTTCAGGGGTAGAGCTTGCGAACACTAGACTAGAGATGAAGTTTTTTCCCAAATATGAAAAATTGATTCTTGATTTATTTGAACCAATTACGTATTTACGCAATCGAAATAAAATTCGATGATGTATGATCAAATAAAAAACTTTTTTGCAAAAAAAAACCGACTTCCAAAAAAAACACAAAAAAAGTGGGAAATAACTTTACTTTCGGAAGTCGGTTTTTTTTTGCAAAAAAGTTTTTATTTTACCCTTTTTAGTTATCGTATCACACACAAATCCTTGTCAAGTATCAATTTCGCAATTTCTTTTACTTGGATGACATCAGATCCATTCAGATAAAAGAAGAATTTTTCAAATCGGTTCATAAATGACGAAGATATGAGGTAACAAACACAAAAAAAAAAAAACATACAACCGAATTGAGAACCTCCTCCTTTTTTTGAAGTCCGTTAAAAATACAAATGATACAAATAAAAATATGGAGATCAGGAGTTGATTCCGTAACAAATCAATCCATTGCAAACAGGTAATTATTATAGACCCACCGCGTCTGTCGGTCGAAAATAAATATACGAATCGATGAAACCAGACAGACGATTTTGATTGCTACCAAATTTGTTTGCCTAAAACTGTACTGGGGAGAATACGCTATGGATTCAGAATGAAATTTTAAATGCTAATTAAGAGGGATTGGAACCTCGATAAACAAAATAATCATGGAAGAGAAAACCCAAGGAATAGAAATTGAATTGTAACAAGCAAGGGTTCCACATTAAGCCGTTGGTCCCGGCCGTCATTTGTAGATCTGTGACAGTCGTAACAGGTAGTCAGTGGCCCGAAAGTCTTGACAACTAGTCTTCCCATAGGCTATCGTGTTAACCAGTACTAACTGGGTTGTGAAGGCTAGACAGGCAGTCGCTCCATGTAAAGTACTGGTATTCACCTGCTTACGGTTAGACTGGAAGCCGACCCCAACATAGTTGGGAAAAGGCTAGGCAGATGATAAGTGAGTCATCTTCTTGTGTGGCAGGCGAATTCAATCACACATCATAATCCTGGCCGCAGTGAGGTTTTCTTCTTCAATTCTCTTCTGTTCACCGTCATGGCGGTTATGCTGTCATTGATTGACATTTCTTTTAACAAAACACAACCCAATGGATAGAAAGTTGCATAAAGATATCGCATTTGGTGAGATCACCAAAATAATTTTGAGCCATTCTGGTTTAAAAAAAGTGTGTTATCATCATGCATTTATATTTAAGTTGGCGATTATACTACATAACATCACGCCTCAATCCCCAAGGGCCTAACCCTTGGGGATTGAGGCGTGACAGAGGTGTATCTAATAGAACACCCACATTTCACCAGTTATGTTAAGCTTAAACATAACTGGCGTAATGTGGTGTGTGTGGGTATGGGAGCGGGTCAATTGCCATCAACCGGGCACAAATCCAAACACCACGGCTGCTGCTGAGAAATTCCTAATGGAAAAACCCAATAACACTTTGCCCAACCTGGGAATCAAACCCAGGACCCCATGCTCAGCAGTCGACCTAGCAACCACTAAACCAATGAGGTGATTATACTATAAAGTATATTATAAAAAAACACACACACCAATAAAATGCATCAAAACCAATATCAAAATGAATTTAATCTCTAAATGTCCACCAATAAAACTGAATTCGATTCCAAAACGACTCCGTGAACCGAATTGTCTGTCGAAAAAAACCAAACTCGATTCTAAAGTAGGTCAGGATTCCTCTTTCCAATCACATGGAATGACAGTACTGTAGCATCCGTCTGAACACACTGGTCCAAGTTCTCGTTTAATCAAATATCGATTGTGTCTGCTCCTAATTGTTTCAAAGAGCAGCTACTCTGAATTGTGTACGACTGCAGAATCTTTTAGTTGTTGTGTTTAGTTGGGTTGGAATTGGGTTTCGAATTATGTGTAACTTCAGGTTAAGCCGCGCTTGCCTAGGTTGGTCCGTGGATGGGTGACCACCCACTACTTACCGAGTTTCCTGCGTGCATCGGAAAGCACGTTAAGTCGTTGGTCCCGGCTGTCATTTATAGATATTGGACAGTCGTTCCAGGTAGTCAGTAGCTCGAAAGTCTGACAACCAGTTAACCAAGGGGTATCGTTTTACCCAGTGCTAACTGGGTTGTGGAGGTCAGATAGGCAGCCGTTCCATGTAAAATACTGGTATTCAGCTGAATCCGTTAGGATTGGAAGCCGACCCAACGTAGATGGGAAAAGGCTAGGCAGGCGGACGGTGCAAGTGTGGGAATTGAACACCGGGGTGGTTTTTAGTCAGTTTGAGTCTGACAGACCCCTCCGCCCACCCCAGGGCGGAGGACATCCGTGGGGATTTTCCACCCTGCAGGAACAAACAAAAAAGCAGATGATGAATGTTGTTTCGGAATAAGCATAATATATGCTCTGCTTCCCTAAACCTAAAGTTCAGTTTGGTACTCCACATTTCGCCAGTTACATATGTTTTAGTCGAGCCTATTGTCAACAATAGGGCACCAGCTCCAGGCTGCTACTGCGGAACACCGAATTCCCTGATATAATAACCCAATACAACACGCAAGTATATCACATCCTGAAGGCTACACCGATGGAACGGCACCCAATGCAATATCATTAGCACAGAAAACTTGATATTCACCATGTTTACTATTCGTTCCATCCTCCCGGTTTCAACTGTCAAGAGCCTGGAATCCAGTGGTTTAACTGTGTAAAAACCGAAAAAGTGACTAAAAAAGTTCGCGAGCCACCGCAGCGTGCTTCGTGTGTCGGTAACAGGAGGTCCTCTCTAAGCACGAAACCCGTAGTTTAGGCCGCAGATACGGGCATTTCCTACTCCGTATCACTTACGGACATACGATTAGTGAGGGGCCCGAACTAAAAATGAATGACAACTCATGAATCAGAAAATAATAGGGCGTAGGGTTAATTTCAAAGTTTCGATCTACTTTCGTACGGGCCCGTATCTTCGTTGACGGACTTGGAGAGTAGACCCCCAGAATCGAGTTGAGAGTGGTAGTGAGTGACAGTGGTATATCGAACGCAAAAAAAGAACAAGAATGATGGTAGACCGATTTGTCTGCTCATAAAAACCCACCCGCAATAACTTCAGTTTATCCGTGATCATGGTGTTCGTAACAGCGCCGAAATATCGGGAACTCAAAACGAACAGTAGTACGGTAAATATCCCGTTTTTAGCGTCAATGATAGGTGTTAGTGACCAAGTGAGTTTAAAAACTTATATCGCACTGGAATAATATAAAGCTTTAATTTAAAAAAAAATGTCTTTATTCTAACTATGTATGTGCCGTGTAATACCTATATATTGTCCTCAATCCCAAGGCAGTGTCCTTGACGAAATTCAAAAAGAAATAGTTGAACACCATTTTTGATACTGCTCCACATTAACCCTTCTCTCTTGTCCGCAGCGTGAAGACGGAAGCTACATCCAACGGCGCTCTGGCTCGCCTGTACATAGCGAACGCCAACAGAAACGACTCGGGGAACTACACGTGTTCATTAGCAGACGTCGCCGCCTCCGCTGTGTCAGTGCATGTGCTGAGAGGTGGGTTATCTTTCTTTTTTTTCTATCCTTTCCTTTCTTTCTTTTCCTTCCTTCCTTTATTTATTTCTTTCCTTTCTTTCTTACTTTCTTTCTATTCTTTCCTTTCTTTCTTTCCTTTCTTTCTTTCCTTTCTTTCTTTCCTTTTTCCTTTCCTTCTTTCTTTCTCCCTTTCTTTCTTACTTCCTTTCTTTTATTTCCTTTCCTTATTTCCTTTATTTCCTTTCTTTCCTTTCTTTCTTTCTTTCCTTTCTTTCCTTTCTTTCTTTCCTTTCTTTCTTTCTGTAGTAGAAGTTATAGAAATGACACGGGGAACTACACGTGTTCATTAGCAGACGTCGCCGCCTCCGCTGTGTCAGTTCATGGACCGAGAGGTGGGTTATCTTTCTTTGTTTGCTTAGTACAAACGACTCTGGGAACTACACATGACGGTTCTGAGTGACGTACATGGATATTAGCATGGAAAAATGCGAATCCGTGCTAAAAGATGAGATTCAACCCTTACTTTCTTTCGTTATTTCTCACGAATTACTAATAATTCGACAAGGAAAGACAAAAGCAAATAATGAAGGCTACTGCCCTTGCATAGGCAAAGGAAATTTTTATGGTTTTTATCTCTGTCACCTCATCCTTGTCTGTTGCTAAGTTTCTTTTAGTACTTCTTTATTTCTTCTATGTGCTTGTAGTTCTTCTTTGTATCTGAGAGAGTTGTTGGTTCCGTAGCAACAGCCACGTTATTGTAACGAAACTAAAGAATACTGATTCTGACAAACATTCTAAATCAGACGTAAAATAACTAATAGACGAATTTCGTTGCTATTTCCAAAGCATAGATTCCTATGGAGAAGTACAGACAAGAAACTCCATGGACACTCTGACTCTCTCAATAGCACTTTGCCGCACCTCCCCAATGGAAATGTCCCATTTGATCAACAAAAACAAAAAGTTACTGAATTCTTTTTGGCATATAAAACGAAAATGACCTCCATAAAATTACCGTTTTACCTTCATTCGAATACAATTGAATGAACCCAACTCAAAACAATGTACAATCGGGTACAAAATTAAATTTTTTAACATTCGCAAATTGAACGAACAAATGCACCGAATCAATTTTGAACCTAATCTTTGGAGATAATTAGGAATGTTACAGATGTTCGGGTCGGCTCGGTTGGGCCGAGCCGCAAACCCCAATCACGTCATCTTCTTGCCCTTATCTCAATTTATTTGTGGGCGGCACAGCATGTCTTCTTCAATTTTTCTCTATTACAAGTCATCTCATGAGTCACTTCTTTAATACCCATATCGTCTTACGCACGAACCTGAATATATGTAGATATTATGAGCCGAACCGAATAGATTAAGCGATGGAAGATGCTGAAAGGTGTGTGCTGATTTGTCTTCTTACCAATGCAATGCAATGGCAATCTATAATGGGTCCGCTCATTTCTGCGCATTTAGATCTATCACTACATACACTAGCAACCATCAATTCCTATAGTGTGCAGGTGTCTCAGTGTGTTCCCGCAAGCGCCTACAGCAATTCGTATATCACAATGTTGAGGCTACGTGGATTATGGCCAATCGTTTTATTTTATAATGCTTCTCGACCGCCTACCTACTTTTGTGATTATGTTTAGAATAAAATTGCACATTCAATCAAGCAACGCATTTTTTCACTCTTCCCGAAATTATACCTGGATCAACCCCGCACATGGTCCTTCGACGCCTGGATGTGGAGATTTGAAGAATATTTACTCCGATCAGCGAATTGTTATAAAGGGATTGAAGAATTGGTGTACATCAAAAATTATAGTCGACGCCCGGCGTGGCCGGTGAATTCTGCTACGTCATTCAAAGGATTATTGGAATTTACGTGGTCTGGATACTTAATAGCTGAGAAAAGGCGTATTTATTATTAAATTTGTGTACCCAACACTCTATTTAACAGGTATAATTAGTGTAAGTCAGCCGTTAATAGCCAGGTTAGTACGAAATACCTATTGTCATTTTTCTTTGTTCTGTGAATGGTTACAAATTGTAATACAATTATTAACTGATCAGTAATTATTGTTCAGTTTTGTTATTTACACATTGTTAAAGAGTAGTTCTTTATAGCAACTGCATTATTTTGCTTTACGGTGTAATAATTTTACAGTTATTGAGACAGTTATGTAATCATATTAGTTAGCACAGGTAGACAATAGAAATCATTGCAATTGCAGTGTTATTATTAAAGTTTAGTACAATATAACCGTCAAGACGCATGGTTTATTATAAATTCTAAATTATTATTTATGTAAATTCACTCTAAAGTTAGTGTTAATTAGTTAATTTTAATCATGTACGTATTTCAGGCTGCTTCATTAATTTAAACGTTGCTATAACTTTATTTATATACATTCCAGGTTGATTGCACCAGCTTACGCAATGCCAGAGGATAAGGAATTAAATAAGGACAATAAAGATCTCGTTAGGAAACGAGCGAGTTGCAAAGGAAAGGTGACAATGTTCTCAAACTATCTAAATTCTTTGAATCCTTCTTCCTTGAGCCCTACTGAGGTAAGCGAGTTGCAATTACGTTTTACTAGACTCGAGGCGTTGTATGCGCAATATGATGAGGTGCAATTAATGCTGGAGTGTAGCACAGATGACTTGGATGGTCAGATGTCGGAACGCGAGGAGTTTGAATCTCTTTATTACAAAACCCTATCTAAAGCTCAACAAATGTTGGACGATAATAGGAAAGGAGATTCTAATGATAATTGTGATGTAATGTCGCGTTCTAGCAATCATAAGTTTGTTAAATTACCGACTATTCAGTTGCCGAAATTCAGTGGTTCTTATACTAACTGGTTAGAGTTTCACGACACATTTGTTAGTCTCATCCACTCAAACGACGATATGGATGAAATAAATAAATTTCACTATTTGAGGTCATCCCTAGAAGGGTCTGCTGCTGTGGTGATCAACTCAATTCAGTTTTCTTCTGCAAATTATTCGGTAGCGTGGAATCTTCTCTGCGAGCGGTTTGATAACAAACACCTGCTTATCCAACATCATGTTTCTGCATTATTTCAAATCGACACCCTTCAAAAGGAGTCTTCAGTTAATTTAAAGGGTTTACTTGATGTTGTTAACAAAAACATACGTGCCCTAGAATCCTTAAATGAACCTGTTAATCATTGGGATACTTTACTCATTCATATTGTCACACATAAATTAGATAGCAAAACTTATCGTGAATGGGGTGAGTATAAGGGCCGCCTGGACAAGAATTCTAAAGTTACGTTTGAACTATTTATAACTTTTATTAAAAACCGTGCTGAGATATTAGAAACGTTCGAAATAGAAGCTTCTACGAATACTAAACACTCACACACAGTTAAAAATTCAAACAAGGTTCGGTCAATGTTAGTACAGGATTCTAATAAAAATAATTCAGGTGAAAGTTCTAGTAAACAGGATGATGGTGTTTCGAATAAGCCTAAGAATTGTGTTATGTGTAACGGTGATCATAAGTTAAGTAGTTGTTCTCAGTTTTTATCGTTGAGCAATGAAGCTCGTTTAGAGTTATTACCTAAATACAAAGTTTGTTACAACTGTTTTAATCTGGGACATTATGCAAACAATTGCAAAAGGCCAGGTTGTAAAATATGCCGTCGTAAACACAACACTATTGTTCACGTTGATAAATCCTTGAAGTCAGACGCTAGTGGTGCTTCTGCTAGCAGTGTTGTTATTGATAAAAATGGCAGTGCGACTGTCTCCACTCATCCCACTGCTATAGGCATAGGTACCGGTGTGTCGCTGTCCGCGAGTGTAGAACACGGCGACGTGTTATTGTCCACTGCACTCGTCAAGGTCATGAGTATTAATGGTCAGCAGTATGTTGCTCGTGCTGTGCTTGACAGTGGCAGCACGTCATGTCTCATGACTGAGAGGTTATACCACCAGCTAGGTTTGACTGCCAAGACTGTAAACAATTCTATTATAGGTGTCAACAACTCGTCATCTTTTATCAATAAAATGTGTGCTTTATCAATAAAATCTTTAAATAACAATTTTAGCATGGATATTAATTGTTTTGTTCTCCCATCCATCACCGATAAGATTCCAAGTAAGCAAGTTAACTTGTTAAAAATTAAAATTCCGTCTGATGTTTGTCTCGCAGATCCCAACTTTTACTCACCGGCGCCTGTCGATATGTTGCTGGGTGCTGACATCTTTTGGGATTTATTGGAATCTCAACGAATTAAGTTGGGTGATGGGCAACCAATTCTTTGTGAGACTAAATTGGGTTGGTTGGTCTCCGGCCCAATTAACAGTTGTATTTCTTCTAAAATTTTAAAATGTAATTTTATAAAGGTGTGTTCAGACTGTGACGATGAATTAAATTTTAATGTTGATCAACAACTCACAAAGTTTTGGCAACTTGAAGAAGTGTGTACTTCGTCTCCATATTCCCCAGAGGAGAAGTTATGCGAGGAGCATTTTATGAAAAACACTACTCGTTTGGAAAATGGTCAATTTTGTGTTAGGATTCCTTTAAAATGTTCCCCGGACAATTTAGGCGAATCTTTGTCAAGAGCCAAACATTGTTTTGCTTCTTTGGAACGTAGATTTAAATCTAAAACTCAATTTTGTAATATGTACAAAGAGTTCATTATGGAATATGAAACTTTAGGTCATATGTCTAGATGTAAAACTATTGATGATCAAGCGTTTTACATTCCGCATCACGGAGTTCTGCGCGAAAGCAGCGCCACCACTAAGTTAAGGGTGGTCTTTAATGCAAGTAGTTTAACCAACACTGGTATTTCTATTAATAATATCCAGATGATTGGACCCGTGGTACAGGATGACCTTTTATCGATCCTGTTGCGTTTTAGACAACATAAGTACATCATAGCTGCTGATGTTGAGAAAATGTACCGGCAGATAGTTGTTCATCCAAATGATAGGTATCTTCAACAAATTATTTGGCGTGATAATCCGTCAACTCCAATACGCGCTTATCAACTTAATACCGTGACCTACGGCATGGCCAGCGCTCCTTACCTAGCAACCCGGTGTCTTCGGCAGTTAGGGCTAGAGTGTGTTGATAAGGAGATTGGTGACGTCATCCTCCACGACTTTTACGTGGATGACTTGCTCACCGGAGGAGATGACATCAATAAGGTCAAAGAGTTGCGTCATAAAGTTACTTCAACTCTCGCTTCAGCGCAGATGAATCTAAGAAAGTGGAAGTCGAATGACATACAATTGGTAATTGGTTCTGACTTTCCCCAGTCTTCACTGGATTTGAATGTTGGTGGATTTGAGTCAACCAAAACCTTAGGCCTAGGTTGGCAGCCACTGTCAGATTACCTTTGTTTTCCAATAAGTCAGTCAGTTAATTTTAATAACACAAAACGTGACATGCTTTCGATTGTTTCACAAGTTTTTGATCCGCTTGGATTATTGGCTCCGTGTGTAATTGTTATGAAAATATACCTTCAGAAGTTATGGTTAAAAAAATTATCTTGGGATGAAATGCTATCACCGGACATTAGTAAGCTTTGGAATGAAATGATTATTAATTTACCTAAATTAAAAGAAATTCATATTCCACGTCGAGTTTTAATTGATTGTTATGAGTTTTTAGAATTTCACATTTTTACTGATGCGTCTGAACGCGCCTACGGCGCTTGTCTGTATGTAAGAAGCGTTGATAAGCAGGGACAGGTTTTAGTGCGTTTATTGTTAGCCAAAAGCAGAGTTGCGCCACTCAAGCCGACGACCATACCCAGACTTGAGCTATGCGGTGCTCTTGTAGGTGTTCGCATCTTTGAAAAGGTTGTAGCAGCATTACGAGTCAGCGCGCGACGCACTTTCTTTTGGACTGACTCCACTATTGTTTTAGGGTGGCTAAAAATGTTACCAAATAAATTACAGCCGTTCGTTCGTAACAGGGTTGCCGAGATTTTAGATAAGACTGGTGGCTGTGAGTGGAGACATGTTCCAACTGACCAAAACCCTGCTGATCATTTGTCTCGTGGAGTAGACATTAATTTATTACCTAGTTTAGATGATTGGTGGTCCGGTCCTAGTTTTTTAATGAATGAAATTTCTTATTGGCCTTCCAAATTAATGAATTTTAATGATGAAATTTTGCCTGAAATGAAATTAGATGTCACCTTGCATGTTTTATTCAATAACAATAAATTTGATGAATTGATTAATTTTACACGGTTTTCAAACTTTTTAAGACTTCAGCGAACAGTCGCCTATGTTTTACGTTTTATTGACGCATGTAGAAAACAACCTATTCGCGGTCCTCTTTCTGTGCATGAACTAGAAAGGGCTTTAAACTTTATTATATGTTTATCTCAAAGGCAATCTTTTAAAGACTATAAATTACTACTTAATAATAAATCGTTACCCAAGAAAAGTGAATTAAATAAGTTTAACGTTTTTCTAGACGAGAATAATATAATGCGAATTCGAGGTAGATTACAACATTCAGATTTTCCTTATGATAAAAAGCACCCGATTCTTATTCAATCTAGCCATCATTTTTCCAAGTTACTTTTTAATTATGAGCATAAAAGATTGTTTCACGCTGGACCCCAGTTATTGTTGGCGTCGATACGAGATACCTACTGGCCCATACGAGGTCGCAATTTAGCTAGGATGAGCTGTAAACAATGTGTTCGTTGTTGCCGATTTAGAGGTAAAACTGTAAGTCCTATTATGGGAGATTTACCACAGCAGCGACTTCTAGCAGGTTTTCCTTTTGAAAATATAGGCTTGGACTATGCAGGTCCTATTCAGTCAGCTGTTCGACAAGGTCGTGGCTGTAAATTAGTAAAAGTTTATATAGCTATTTTCGTTTGTTTTTCTACAAAATCAATTCATCTTGAATTAGTCGGTGATTTAACAAGCAATACTTTCATTATGGCATTAAAGAGGTTCATCTCACGTAGAAGAAAGCCGAAAAATATCTACTCAGATAATGGCACCTCATTTGTTGGTGCATCTAATGACCTTTCTAGGTTTCTTAAGGCGAGTTGCGATTCGCTATCTGAGGAAATGGCTAAGGAAGGAATTAAATTTCACTTTATTCCTGCATATTCCCCTCATTTCGCTGGCCTTGCGGAGGCTGGTGTTAAATCAACCAAGCATCACTTAGTCAGAGTGCTGGGCCTTTGTAACCTTACCTACGAAGAGCTATACACCATGATGGTTCAGGTTGAAGCAATTTTGAACTCCAGACCACTGACGCCGTTATCATCGAACCCCGAGGATCTGACGCCGCTCACACCCGGGCACTTTTTGATTGGACGTCCTATGACATCGCTGCCGTCACCTGATTATCGAGACCAGTCCATCAATTCTCTGAATCGATTTGAGCGTATTGAGCTTCTCCGACAACATTTTTGGAGTAGATGGAGCAAGGAATACATATCGGAACTCCAACTTCGCACGAAATGGCGAGCATGCAAGGGCTCCTTGAAGCTGAATTCTTTGGTCCTGTTAAAGGAAG
Source organism: Standfussiana lucernea (assembly GCA_964057025.1). Classification (NCBI taxonomy): domain Eukaryota; kingdom Metazoa; phylum Arthropoda; class Insecta; order Lepidoptera; family Noctuidae; genus Standfussiana; species Standfussiana lucernea. Next base: position 9,741,137 of record OZ059808.1, on the reverse strand, counting down.
ACAACCTCCCCCCACTCAAGTGGAAAATGGGTCGGATCGTTGCTACGTATCCAGGGACAGACGGCGTAGTCAGAGTGGCAGACGTCAAGACTTGTAGTGGTCTGTTACGCAGATCATTCAGCAAGATTTGTCCGTTGCCTATAGATCCGGAGTCTGAGGATTCTTAGTGGTTGAAAGGCAGGCTTTCAACGCCCGGGGGTATGTTCCCGCAAGCGCCTACAGCAATTCGTATATCACAATGTTGAGGCTACGTGGATTATGGCCAATCGTTTTATTTTATAATGCTTCTCGACCGCCTACCTACTTTTGTGATTATGTTTAGAATAAAATTGCACATTCAATCAAGCAACGCATTTTTTCACTCTTCCCGAAATTATACCTGGATCAACCCCGCACACAGTGTATATCGAACAGCACGACATTTGTATGAAAATGTGTTACTAGCCGATCGGCACCAGCTTCGCTCGGTAACGGATTTTCATAAAAATTTTCACCCGCTCAGAAGTTTAATTTTCCAAAATACTTTTTTAGCGGATGTAAACGTCGTAATAGCTATCTTTATGCCAAATTTAAGCCCGATTTGACCAGTGATTTGAGCTGTGCCTCAGCCAGGACCGACGATTTTATAAGTGTAAATCATATTCACAAACGCTCAAATCGTCAATCTCTTTTTAGCATATTGAAAGCGAGCGAGATAATAGAGACATAGACTTCCCGAATCGATATCGAATTGAAGTATTTGTAAATACAAATACTACCGACCCGAACGAACCGACCCGAACAAATCAACCCGAACCTGTGTATACCACCCCTTACATACGCAATTCCAGCGACCAAATGAACCAAGCGAATGTCGAATCTGATCTATCGAGTTACTGAGTCGATTTTAACTGAATTTTCTTCATTCGAAAGAATTTGTGGAAGATTGATCGACGCTTTTATATTCGTAATGAGTCTTCGCTGTGACAGGGATTGACAATATAATGTACCATTCGAAGTTAGCGTTGGGTAAAATGTGTTTAGGTATGTTTACGTGTTGATGGTAAATATTTATGATCATGTGATTGAGTCATTTTGTCGGTAATATTGTGTTTTTCAGGTTTTGTTTTGGGATTCCGCTCTGTGTGTTAATACGTTATTGTTTACGTTGCACTTTTGTGCTAGAGCTTCTATTACCTAACTATATAAACCGGCCAAGTGCCAGTCGTACACACAGGGTTCCGTAGCACCAAACAATTTAATAGCAAAATTTTAACGCTAATTCATAATAATAATATGTGAATTTACATTCAATAGCAAAACTAAATTTAGAAGACGAACGCATCTATTATCAAAAAAACTCAACTATGTGGTGCCAATAGTCTCGGAGTAAAATGGCTGTGACATTCGGACGACCGTCCGTATGTCTGACCAGACAGACGGACAGGACGAATCTATAGGTTCTATTTATGCCATTTGGCAACGGAACCCTAAAGAAGTCTTAAAAAGCTTGAAAAAGCACGTTGCTCCAAAAAAATCAAAGTAAATCACATTCACGAGTCGACACTTTTCTAACTAGTTTTCTCCATGCCAAAACTTACGTATAGAACAGGTAACATTAACTAATAAAGCTAAGACCGTGTAAACCACAAATATAATATCGTATGTTGTACCGGATAAAACCAGTAACTTCCAGTTTCCGGGACGGTGGACGTGTCTAGAGGAAATGTTAGCTGCGAGTGTTATTACGTCATTGGTTTCTCTAAGGCTGCATCCTCACAGGTCCCTTCAGTTTTTTTTAATTCTGAGAGCAGCAAACCAACAGCAACCTTGCCACAATGAGAATAAAGATTATTGTGTTGTTGTGTGATGGACAGTCAGAGGAAAAATAACTGTCAGGAATGTAAAACAAAACACAGAACACATTGTTGTTATAAAAATTTGCTCCTTCTATAAACTATGTTCAGTTTTTTTAGTCTATGTTTTCTTAACTCAACTTTGTGATCATTCTTATTAGAAAAACATTTCATTTTGTCTTAATTCAAGTTTTATTAAAAAGTTGAAGTACTTTCAGTTGAAAATTACCAACCATAGATGTAATTACCTGTCTTTTTAACCGACTTCAAAAAAAGGAGGAGGTTCTCAATTCGGTTGTATGTTTTTTTTTTGTGTTTGTTACCTCATATCTCCGTCATTTTAAATGAATAATTTACTCATCGACAAATGGGCCTGTTTGTGGCAGCCGAGTGGCTGTGGGTTAGTCCCTGAGTACCCCGATCCCTGAGGCACCCGTACCGGAGTACCCCGAATTTGATAAATATGATTACATTTCTTTCTTTTGTTTTTTCTATTGTTTTCAACTTGTACGGTCGACATAAAAAGTGCTTAAATGTATGTGTTTGAAATAAATAAGAAGAAAGTAATTTATTTGAAAGAAGATCGGAATTTTGGGGCACTTTTAATTTCAAAAGCGTTCTTCAATGAAAGTATGTACATTATATGAAAAAATCACGGGGCTTTTCTTTCCATATAATATCTTTTTTTTTAATAAGCTGCACAAAGTAAAAAAAGAAAAAAAAAACTAATATTTTGCTTAAGCTGAACATCTAAACGAAGTCATTTGCAAAATCAAAACGTAACAAAAGTGACGTCCCATCAAATCAAAGCCATTTGCGGTAAGACTCCTCCTATTTTTGGAAGCCCAAGAGTTCTTTGATTCTAAGTCAGCCTCTTTTTCGACTCGTAACGTGTTTCATGTTACTGAATAATCATGTTAATAAATGAATTATTACCTGCTGTTATCAAAAATGTAAAGTACGAACGTTTTTTTTTGGAGAGCGGAACCTCATAACAATATGAGCCGTGTCCAGGAGTACCGCTTTCATAATCAAGCCCTTGATCCAGCTGTCTAACGAGAGCCTCCTCAAGTATTGGTCGAGGCTCTTGGAAACTAAGCCATTGGCAATGATCACTGAGTTCACATCCCACCCATGTCGACAACCTCGCGAGCCAAATCAACATATTTAATTATTGCTTATCTATCTTGGCTTTCACCAGGTTCTCGTCATGCGGGACTGTTATGTCAGCAATCACTGCGCGCCGCTCTGATTAATCCATCACCACTATATCAGGCTTATTAGCTACAATAGTCCTGTCAGTGATGATGGATTGATCCCAGTACAGTGTTAAATTGCCATTTTCGAGAATTGGGTCGGGCACCTACAGTGGGACCTATAATGCGGCACTTCTGTTTTTGCGTATTTTTTAAATTATGTTAATATTGGAACATATTAATGTTCCATGTAGGCTAGTCATTTTGATTTTCGGTATTGAAAATGCAACTATTGTGATAATAATTAAAACCTATGATTGCTCTACGAGACTCTATATTGTATTCTCTAATTATAATATTTACCTTAACCAAGCAAGATTTACGTAATAAAATTTTATTTAACATTTCATCTGCTGACGGTACTTTTAAGCTAAACTGACTTTTGATTGACTTTCTCAAGATAAAAATAAATCGGGGTACTCCGGTACGGGTGCCTCGGGGATCGGGGTACTCAGGGACTAACCCGTGGCTGTGTGTCTCTCGTGTAACATTCTTTTGTTTTGTTTTTTTTTTCTTTTATTATTTTTGTTTTATATTGTCTGCACTTGTGGCGTGTGCCAAACAAATGTATTTTGTTTCTTTCGACAGCAGCGTGTAACAGTAGTTCAACAAACCTGAATCATCGATTATCACCTCATTCATCAGCCATGCGATCGACATCGAAGCGACGTCAATAGTAACATAAGATCATCACTCCTGTAATCCAGGAAGGGTTAGCCTCGGTGTACCTAATAGTAAAACCTACATTTTGCCAGTTATGTTCAAGTCCCATGTTATAGGGAGCCAGGATCCAGGCTTCGTGGCTGCTTTTGAGGAATTCCTGATGGAAAAACCTAATAACACTTTGCGCAACCTGGGCATCGATCCCACGACCTCATGCTCAGCAGTTGCGCTTACGACCACTAGACCAACTAAGTAGTCGTCGATCGTCTCGGGTGTAAGATCACCCTAACAAAAATGCTCGCTACGATTCCTCGTCCTATATCTCTTAGCAGCAATTTCTACTCATAAACGTCTGCTAGTATATTTTCATCGCGTGTTGCTTTCATAAATTTTTCATTCCGAAGGATTATTGATCCACTGGTCATGCATTTGATGTGAGAAATGTCCACTCCGTTAGAAATATTTATCCGTTTATCTGGTCAAGTGGAAATGAGCAGTTCTGTATTTTATATCTATAGTTTATTTATTCTTTATCTATCTTTTATTTTATAAGGGTACCGTAAACAAAAAACGGAACCCTTTTAGTTTCGTCATATCTGTATGTCACACGGACACAGTGGAGTACATGGCTAAATAATAACAGCCGGACGGATCGATCTTCAAGGGTAAGCCGTGCTTGCTAGGGTTGGTCCGTGGATGGGTGACCATCATTGCATACCGAGTTTCCTCCGTGCCTCGGAAAGCACGCTAAGCCGTTGGTCCCGGCTGTTATTTGTAGATCTTTTACAAGTAGTCAGAATTCTGACATCAAGTCTTACCAAGGGGTGTCGTATTAGCCAGTTACTTGGTTGTGGAAGTCAGATAGACAGTCGCTTCATGTAAAATACTGGCACTTAGCTGCATCCAGTTAGACTGGAAGCCAACCCCAACATAGTTTGGTCAAAGGCTGTGCTGATAATGATGTGTCAAAAATGGAACCCTTTTAGTTTCGTCATATCTGTATGTCACACAGACATTTTACGAAGAAAATTCGGATGAAGCTGTATTCTGTTCTGTACACCGAGTAACAATGGTGCAGTGAAATTGCGAAAGTTTTGGAGTAACTACTTTTTGATGCCATAATAAAATAATATATTATTTTATTCGTATTCATTAGTGTAGTTTACATTGTTTGCCAACTATAATTAGACTTAAAATAACATTAAAAATAAGTGCAAGTATCAAAATGGGAAAAAAATTACATTACAGGGCGTCAAAAATTAATAATAATGATAAATTATCATGTTTTTCAGACAATTTTTTTCTGTCTGTTTGAAATGTGGTATTTTCGGTTAGAACTGCAGAAAACTATTTTTTTCATGCTTCTTTTTGAGTAGTACTATGAACAACGCCGTTATAAAAATGCTTGGCTCAATGCTAGTCCTGCTCCACAGCCAATTGGGCTCACGAACTAAGATTTGGATGTTTGGAAGGGATGCTCCCCTTTAGTTCTTTATCTTTTTTTTTTTTAAATAATTAGCCATTGTTTTAAATACTTTAGAAGCATTTTTTTTGTAATTTTTGTACCATGTAGACCTTATATTCTAATCGGTTAAATTCAATTGTCTTTTTTGTCTATATCTACAATGTGCTCGCACATAGATGCAACCATATTGTACCCAGAACTATGTAATATGTAACTTGATTTGAAAAGAGTGTCCATGGAGTTTCTTGCCCATTCTTCTCCATGAGATCTTCGATTTTGGAATGAGCAACTACATAACAGTCCATTCACAGTTATTATGCCTGTGGCTGCACTTTAGGTAGCTTATTTTTGACTATGCAAAAGTGCCAGTCATGGGTCTATTTTTTAAATAAATGCTTTGATTTTGAGTTTGACAAACAAAAAAAAAAACATTATTGTAAGCACATGTGTAAATGTTAATCCCGCACACGGAACCATTCACTGTGCGTGTTGGCTATGTGTTGTTCAAAGCTGTATAAAACTGGACGATTTGGTGTTTTGCTATTTTTTTAGGACATTTTCCAGCCATTTGTTCTAAAACATTCCGTCCAAATACCGAAATAGAACATCGACTAAAAAAAAAATAAAATAAATCGACCTACGATAAAAATGTAAAAACATTCAAATGTCAAATGATTTGACGTGAAAAAACAACAAACAAATATCGGAAACACAGAGATTTTTTTATACCTACTCATTATAATTTTATCGAATTGAATAAAACGGATTCGAATCGATTTCGATTCGATTCGTTTCGATTTTTATTTTTTTTTTATTTTGTCATACTTCATAATTATATTTTTGCTATTATTTTTAGTTAATAAGTATTATTTGTGGAAGAAATATAGTTTTTTTTTTTTTTTTAACTTTGAGCAAAATTATAATGGGTGTAAAAAAACTATTATATTCTATTCTATAGGCACAAGTTTTTAGTGTTACTTTATTTTAAAAACCTCCACGTGTCCTGTACTAATCAATGCATCAAACTACCGTAAACCCTGAGTTTTCACCCAAAAAAAGTCGTTTCCCAGCAATAACTTTTGAGTTATTAAGTTTGATGTGCAGAATGCTTGGTTGACGGCTTCGTGAAGGGTCCGTTAACACTATTTATGTAGCGTGACAATCTGTCGTAACAAGTGGTATCGTGTAACCCAGTGATTGGATTGTGGACGTCAAATAGAAAGAGATTTCGTGCTGTAACTGGTATCCAGTTAGACTGGAAGCTGACCCCAAAATCGTTGAAGTAAAAAGCTGGGCTGATGATGATAAAAAATCAGCCAATCGCCGGTTGTGTACCTACTAATGGGACGTAGGCCTTTGAAGGAGTGGGCCATAAGCCACTAGGCGTGTTCAGTGTGGATTAATGGTGGAATGGTGCAGTGGACTGTCCATATGTGGTTCACTGCTGTCAGTTACATGTGTCACCGTATCGTGTTGTGTACTAACACTTAGTTTTTAAGCACTACGAGTATGTTACTAACCCTCTATGAGCCTCCGCTCGAAATAAAGATTTTTGAATTTGAATTTGAATGGTAGCACATATCTTTGAATCACGCTTCTTCAGCCCTTATCCCAATTCATATGGGGTCGGCGAAGCATGTCTTCTTCTTCCATACATCTCTATTATCGCCATTTCATCTATACTCGCCATCTCGTCAGACACCTCCTTTCTTGCTCTAATATCATCTTTCACACAGTCCATCCATCGTTTATTTGGTCTTCCTCTACTCACACATCTTTGAATAAGTGGTTCTATAACTTTGTCATTGATAATTTTGTTTTTTTTTTTTTTTAAGTTTTCTGTTACAGGTATCTTCATACTTAAAATTAAAGCCTCTACATTTTTTAACACTGTTTAACCTGTTGATAACAAAAAAAAACAAGTGACTGCTGAGCATGAGGTCCTGGGTTCGACTCCTAGGTCGGCCAAAGTGTTATTGGGTTTTCCATCAGGAATTTCTCATTAGCAGCCGTGAAGTTTTGATATGGCACATATTACACACGGTTGATAGCAATAGGCTCGCCCCCTATTACATGGGACTTAAACATAACTGGCGAAATGTGGGTGTACTATTAATTAGCTACACCGCTGCCAAACCCTTCGGAGATTACAAGAGAGATGTCTGTGTTTTATGACTTTAATTGATGACATGTAAACTAAACTATGCTTTCTTTCACAGGCGAGAACCCGCTAGCGATGCAACGAGGCAGCGCAGCCGGCTGCTCTGATTCATTGCTGGCTATATTCGTCGCGTTCATCAGCTGACACATAGCCAGCGTGTCTTGGACGCGCAACACTGTGTAAATTTTAGTCAACTATTACTATGTTCGTAAACGCTAAAGGAATCTTTCACAGTCGGGATTGATGTGCGGTTGTATTTTAAGACTTCTCTCGTCCTTATTAAAACCTCTTTTGATTTTTTTGTTTTGGGTGTTTGATTATTCTAATATCAAGCGGGAATTTTATTTAAGTGACATTAAATTAGCTAGCGAAACATCATAATGGTGGGATCTAAAGTAAAAAAAAACATTAGTTTTTGATATCGATCACGGGAGATGGAAAACAAAATAGACAGTTTTTTTTTGAAAAATGAATTTAGACATCAGTTTTTTGCGTTACTATCTTTAGATACCGCCAGTCCTGTTAAATTTAAATAACACAACTGAAATCTAGTAACTACACTAGCTGTGGTCAATGACATAAAAATTAAAATTCATAATTATTACTTTGATTTAAATTAACAAACCATTTTTTCATTTTTGTTTTCCATTTTTAGCTGTTGACACCCAATACGTCTCTTGATTTTCTCTAGCTAATTCAATTTAGCTTTGTATAATCAAAATTGAGCTCACATACTTTTTTTTTTCATCCGATTCTCCAAGTCAAGAAAAACCGTAACGAGCGGGAGAATTGAGGTCAAACGAATACGATTCCAACACACTTCTCAAGATTTTTCCATTTCCACAGAAGGATTTCACGACGCCATTTCTAATTTGAAAGATATATTATTATTTGCGGAATTTATTCCTTCTGTAAGTAGTTTATCAAGAACTCCCAGCAGAAAAATCACTTCAAGGAAAGAATTATGACCGTTGACATTGACAACAACTCTCAGTCGTAAAAAAAGTATTCAAAGGCACTCTTCGACTGTCTTCGTCTTCACCCAGTTTATAGCCTAAACCAGTAACAGGGGAATCTTTATAGCCCGTTTTATAGCCCATCGCTTTCACGCACGCATCCATGCAACGCATATTAAAGATTTCCACACGCGTTACAGCCGCAAGTTTTCATCAAAGTAATGACTTGTCAAATTTTATTTATATTGCCCATAAAGTTTGGGTTATTTTTTTATTTATTTAACACTTCAAGCACAATGTACAGAGGCAGACTTAATGCCATAGGCATTAAGATCATCTAGATGTGAATCTTAGATGTGTGTGTGTGTGATGTGTGTGTGTGGATGGTTATCTAGATTTGATTTGTCGATCGGGTGGTTTATGTGTATGTTCATGGTTAAATTTGAATTTATGGGCTGATTTTAGGGGTAACTTTGTTTCTGGGTAAGGGGTCTTCTTAGTACTTGTTAGTTCCATGGACGGCCTAGACAATGTGACATTATACAGCGTGTACCAGAAAGGTGTGGTCATATTTCAGGGTGTGAGTCAGATCATCAAACTGAACAAGTTTCTCCATGGGACCGCCATCAAAATCGCGAAAAAAAATACAGCTTACCAGTAAAAAACTTAAATACCTGCTCGACCCAAATGTATGGGACAACTGTATTTTTCGCGATTTCGATGGTGGTCTCATGGAGAAAGTTGTTCAGTTTGATGGTCTGAATCACAACCTGAAATATGACCGTACCTTTCTGGTACACGCTGTATAAGCGATTACGACGGTGGAAAATCGAAAGTGTATAAGATTGAGGTGAGCTACCTAAAAGTTAATCAATCCTATTGAAAGTCGTTACTCTTTAAAAGCTTTAGCGGTCATCACTCGTTTGGAGTGAGTTTTGCGGTATTCTATATCTATAAAATACTGCTTTGAAACCAGAAACTTTCATGTCATGAAGCATTTAACAAAACAAAAATTAAAAACAAAATGCTTCCTCGCTTTGAAATCAAAAATGCCTTTAATGATAACTGCCTTTTGCAAACGAAACAATATTTTTTTTTATTTAGTTAGTACTGTGCAATCAAAAGTCGTACTGAATCGTGGAATATATTCCAATTACAGTATTCCCCTTTAGACAAGAAATCGTAGTATCAAGTATTGAAATGCTTCTGTGGAATTCGCATGGAACGTAATCGAATCGAAATATTTTTTCATAAATCTATGTGGAACTAGCGACACGCCCCGGCTTCGCACGGGTGCAATGCAGATACTAATGTTTTATCTACTATAATATGCATGTATTATACATATAAATCTACCTCTTGAATCACTCTATCTATTAAAAAAAACGCATTAAAATCCGTTGTGTAGTTGTAAAGATCTAAGCATACATAGGGACAGACAGACAGCGGGAAGCGACTTTGTTTTATACTATGTAGTGATGAATTTGAATTTGTATGCAAAGATGCTAGTGAAAGGTGTATAAGAGGAAAAGATAGACTTTTATTGAAGATGGATTTTTATACCAAGAAGTGTGTTGGAATAGTGTATTTTCAAGAGGGTGCATTTTGAAAGTTTTCATTGTCACAAATGACTGTCGCTGCGTTAAGTAATATTTTATTTCATAATCAATATTTTAGTGCAACATGGAGCGATATTTAAAATGGAATTTGTAGAGGATGATATGGCAAGAAAGGAGGTATCTGATGAGGTGACGAGTAATAGAGAAGTATGGAAGAAGACATCCTGCCCCGACCTCAAACAACAGGGATTAGAGCAGGAGAACCATGATGACTATAGAATTGATAAATTAATCAAAACGGAGAAATTTTGGGAGACATTTTTTTCGGTACCTACATGAGTTCAAAAAAAGTCTTGTACATTTAATATTTTCAGTATCTGAGTTTTCAAACACCCTACAAAGATCTTAAACATCACAACATTCAAAGCTGCCGTTACTTTCTCAATAATTTAGGAAACAAAATGAAAGTATCGTAATTTGTAGCCATTAATTCTCATTCTACTCAAAGTTCAAACAACTTTTTCATGCAAAAAAATAAATAACCGAGAAGTCATTAAAAGTACATCCGCGGGCAATTCCGACTGCACGTTCTCTTAAAGTATTAAAACATTCTAAATGATAAAAAATGTTACTTTAAACTCTATTCCCTAGCGTTTCAAGTTGGCTGTCGGTTGTTTGAGTTTACTTCTGGCTGACACTTAAAGTTTTCAAAGAAAACTAAAAAAGTATACTGTTGAAGTTTGGTTTTAAAAAATATGAATTAGGTACCGTCGACTGTTGTTATTCCGTATTTTATATATACAAGTTCTTATGACTGTTTTTTCATTATTATTTCAATTTAAGTGCCCTTCAAAAAGGTTGTATAAACTAGAATTACTTTCTGCAGATTCGAAATGTGAAACACGCAAAATCAAAATAACTTTCTTTTGTTACAGTTTTGATTTACACTGCTTTACATTTTTTATAGCGCTTTAATTACATTGTCTGTGAAAATTGTATTGAAAAACAAATTGCCGAAGTTAGTTCCGACTAAAGCCATGTGCCAAGAATACCACGCAACACTATACATGGATCTCTTGTCAACTGAATGACATTTGAAAAATAATTCATGACATATGTAGCGAAAAAACAAAATGGCGGAATAAGTTTCGATTTTTAAAACGCCAAAAGGTCCAAATACAACTAAAGATCTTGTAAAGCCTGAATGATTGATCCGAAGAAAACCAAATGGTATTTGTTTTGGTATAACAAAAATCACACGCAGAATATCGAAATTATTTGCTGATGAAACTGAAAGAGGATAATAACGTTTGCCGACGACTTTAACTGTACTGTTACGAAGTATGTAATCTTACGAAGGTGGAAACATATTTATAATAAATAATGTAACCCTAAAAATGAAGGTGTATAACTGAACGTTTTCCAATATCTAAAGGTAATTGAATGATAATATTAAAAGCAGAAATTGAATACAAGGCTCCGCAGTTTTCCAACAAAAATATTCGATTTTTTGACGGTTAGCTTAAAGAAACATGACTAGGCTATTAACCTCATGATAAATTGTCGCTAGACTAATGTGATCGATGCTGCGGAGAAATTCTGGGCCTGTTATTTATTTCTTGGAAATATTTCATCAGTGAAGATGTTGGTTTAGTTAGCGGACGTTACCATATCAGCTAGCTGTATTCAATTTTGTTTTCCATTGTCGTGAGTTCCAAAGGGATGTTCTGTTGGTAATAATTGACGAATTTTGATAACAATGTTTCATTTCACAGCAAAAATCTTTCCTTTTTTTTAATCTTTGCTAAGTGCTCATTTTCGTTATACAGCATGTATCAGAAAGGTGTGGCCTTAAAGAGTGTGGTATAGACTATCAAACTGAACAACTTTCGTCTTGGGATCAACATCATAACTGCGTAAAAAATTCTGCTGCGCAATACAACAGGAATTCATCATCTGCGTAGCCTTTTCCTAACTATGTTGGGGTTGGCTTCCAGTCTAACTGAACGCAGCGATTTTCCATGGCGCGACTACCTATCTGACCTCAACAAACCAGTTAGAACTGGGTACTACGATATCCCTTTTTAAGACTGGTTACTATAAATTACTATAACTAAGACTGCTATAACCGCGCTTTCACACACACAAACAAACGCAAGACGTTTATTCCATAAACGGGTGATTCTCCTCTTTTGAGAAGGGCTTCATTCTAAAATATGTAGTATCAAATTAAAACAATTAAAAGAGCAACGTTTATTATTATTGACCGTACCGTATTATTAGTACCGTAATTTCTATTGATTATTTACGTCTTCTATGACGACCTCCTGAATTTTGACGAGGATGCAAAACTACATCTTGTATACGGTACTTGTAACTAAAACACATTTTATTTTTATTTTTGCTATTGTCTGTTTGCTCCGTAATCTCCGATACGGCTCGACTAATTTTGACGAGACTTTTACTGGCAGCTGATGTTATAAGGAATAATTTAGGCTTAGACTTTTATTCTAGAAATAGGATTAGTGTTCCGTGCAAAAAATTAAAATCCTTGATGATAAGTGATGTTTATTTTGCAAATAGGTTTTTACAATCACTTTTACATGTCTTCTTTTTTAAAACTAGATGAGGCCGGTATTTCGTACCTGACCACTCTGAGAAGAAAAAGCCGAAACAAACTTAGAGGTCTTAGTCTCTTTTAAGGTCCAGACATAATCTTGATAAATTCACATGGGCACTATGCAGATGAGTGTCTGAGATGGTCTTTTGAAGCAAGAACCACACAGATTTGAGTGAACCTGTCCAGCCAGTGCAAGCATTTGTCAGTTATCGCGTAGCTCAACTCATAACTCAAGGAGCTCAACGGAACGACGAACAATACCAAAGAAAGGATATTTGTGTAGGTCGCTTTTAGTACTTAAACTGCCAGACAAAAAACATAAAAAATACCCACATTGTCCTCACATTCACACTAATCAAATAAAATTAATGAAACTTACAAAGTAAATGTTCATAAAAAGTAATGATACTTGACACAATAATAAAATTAAATAATTAAAAAAAGAAATAAAAAATATTACAAAGTAAATATTCATGTCAAATCATTAAATGTCAAAGTGTATAGAAGAAAGGAATAAACAATAAACAAATGAAAACTTGAAATCTCTACATTCATTGAGCAAATTTAACTGGAGCAGCTAAATCCCAAGCCTTTTTATCTTCGAGATAGTGATTAACGTTATAGTAAGCTTTTAGACATAGTTTTCGTTTTATAAACGGTTTGAATTTATTTAGGCTTAGTGCTTGAATTTGGCTCGGAAGTTTATTATAAAAACGCATTGGCATAATATAAACGTACCCCCTATTTTTTTGAGCCTCGTGGCAGGAACAACAAATTTGTGTTTGGTTCTCGTATTTATAGTATGGATATGACTGTATTTAAAAAAAAAAAAAATATTTTTATGTGCATACAAAAGGTTTTCATAAATGAACTGAGAGAGAAGAGTTAGTATATTAATTTCTTAATTTTTTTCTCTGAGGGAGTATCTGGGACTTAATTTATACATTGAACGAATTACCCTTTTTTGCAAGATATTTTTTTTTTGAATATCGGCGGCACTGCCCCACAAGAGAATACCGTACGACATCACACTGTGGAAATAACTAAAGTAAACAAATTGAAATCACTTAAAAAATCCAATTCAAATAGGGAAGTAATATTTTTATAATAACTTCACGCTTCAACTAGTCAATAAATAGTATCATTACATTTACTCATCCTTATTTACAATATTTATTTTCGTACTAATGCGAGTATGTTACATCTATATAATACATATATTATTAAGCCGTGTTCTGTATAGACAGTGTTATTTCACTTCCTCTGCTCGGATACGGCTCATTAAGCTAATCACCTCCCTAATTTGATGTGTTTGTAGGTATTTTATTTACGTTTGGAAGGTTTTACTCGTACGTGTATATTTGTTTAATGAAGCAATCAGTGGTGTTTGGGAAATAGTGGAGGAAAATATTCTGCTTGATAAACAATGTAAATTCATTCGTTCATCGAAAGTCAATGCCAGCCAAAAACGTAGATTTTAAGTGCATAAAATTTTACATAAAGAAAGAATGAAACATGAAGTGCATAAAAAATTACAAAAAAAAAACATTAAACATACAGCGTATAACAAATATTTATAAATATGTATAATATGCGGAACAGCAAAAAAATGACAGCTTGCACGTGACTTCGACAAGCAGGTACAGCACTTACCACTCAGCACCCACAGCACAGCTCTGGTTTTCAATGGTCAACCGTGTAGAAACGTATAGAAGCCAAGACAGCATAAATAATTAATTATATACATAAGAAAATAAAATAAACCGTACTTGGATTATAATATAAAACAACCATGAGAAATAAAGTAAACACTACAAAAAATATAAAAGTATGTGTCACAAGAGTTGTAGGTAAATTGTACAATCGACCACTAAGGGATGTTTGAAAATTCAATCTCTAGGTGTATTGAATAGGTCATTATAATGTTTGTGTTCATCATTTTTGCTGGTGGAAAATATTGTCGGAAACAAGGCTTTAAAACGAGTAACCGAATTGTGATGTACAGCGCGTTTAGGATCGGGGTGATCACTCACCCGTGGTCGATCACCGATCCACGGACCAACCTAAGTAGTGGTGGTACATTCATACAAGCCTTAAAGCTTGGTTTGCCTTTAACTTTATTTCTTGGTTAGTTTTAAATTTTATTTTATATTTTGTATTGTGTAATATAAACCTTTTTTCTTTCTTTCTTTCCTTTATAACCACTCTTCATGATGTTAGGGTTTCTGAACAGTCTGCTAGCCTTAGGCTCTTGCCATATTGTTGGCCCCTAGGAACGCCACTGAACCTAGGCAAGCACGGATTTACCTGAAGATTAATTATTTAGCCATGACCTCCTGCTAGCTCATAGCTCTATTATTTAAGCTATTTAGTCTCTGCCAGCCGTTTAAAAATAGTCCGGAGTTCATTGTTTTATTTGGAAATGGTTGAGCAAATAATGACCAATGAATGTGTTAACATAATTACCTATAAATTAACTTGCCCCAACCACAATTCCATTGGCGTTAATTCAGTTATATTAACCGATAAATAATAATTTTAAATGCCAACCAAAAACGTTGACAGGAATATTAAATATACCACATATCAATACAGAAATGACGTCACGAAATCGTATACGGTTCGTATGAGTCTGACAGCAGCAATCCAACAACAACTTTATTTTAATGAAAGTTAAGATCATTGTTATTTGCAAACTTATCTGGGGCAGCAACCTTCATCATCTTCCTGGCCTTTTTTACAATCTATGTTGGGGTCGGCTTCCAGCCTAACCGGGTGCAGCTAAATACCAGTATTTTACGAGTACATGGAGCGACTGCCTATCTGATCTCCACAATCCAGTTAGTACTGGGTAATACAATACCCCTTGGTAAGGCTGGTGGTCAGAATTTTGCGACCACTGACTACCTGTAAGCAAACAGCATCCTTATTGTAACGTTTATTTGATCACTGCCATTTTGACAGTGGTGCTCAATTAGAAGTAAAGTAAATGTTGAAGAACAGTACAGTTCTATGTTTTGCCGTAAACATAAACTTTATGACAATGAGAATAAAGTTTATGATACCTAGGTATATAATTTTACTAATATCTCGCATCTGCGTAGACCAACGACCGCTAAAAAAAGCTTGAATAAAAACCGAGAAATCTTTACTAATATTTTAAAATATTTTTCAGCCGTCATGAAATTCCTATGACGTCAAAACATAGACTTAATTGTTTTACTTTCATCTTTGAAATCATCAATTTTGACTCCAGCGTCATTCTAACGGATGACCCCTCTAAAAAAAGATTAATTTATTTACAAAATTGTTTTTCCGGCGCGCGAAACCTTAATTTAAAGTTTCGCAGTACTCAGTACGCCTTTGGATATTTTGATGAGTAAATAGCTTTCTAACGCAATTATAATCCAGGAATATGTTTAGACAACGCAACGATGTCTAACAAAGCAGATTTAAATATTCTTAGCTTTTAAATTATAAACGAAATTGAAAAGGTGTAAGCAAAATAAATTCAAATGCACTTTAATAAACAATCAAAGAAAGCCAAGACAAGTGTCGATCGATTTTGTAGCGTTTTGAAAGAAAGAATGATAAAGCATTTATTTGTCTCACACAGGACAAAACATAATGATGAAATGAAAAATAAAACAAAATTATGTAAAAAGTAAACATAAGAAAAAAAATTGACACATTATACCAAATTGGTCCTGTCCGAGGCCAAAAGGATATAAGCATGGTGCTGTAACATAAAAAAAATGTCACAGCGTTTCGTATTTCTATAGCGATTCCTAAACAGGATTGACAAAAATTTATCGATAGCTTATGTCAGTCACTTACGTTTTTGACTTTTCATAATCACAATCGCTGATAGAATAACAAATAAGTAAAAAAAAAAAACAAAAGAAATGTTATGGGCACACACTCCCGGACTAACTTTTGATGTCAAAGACATTTAGCTCTTCGCGTTTAATGAAAATAATATATTATTTTGATGGATAAAAAATGGAAACTCATTAATTTTCCGGCCACATTAACAAACAGAACAATTTTAGCCATGTAAATGTAGCTTTTATTTCCACTTAATTTCTTTACGATTTTACACATTTATTTTGCGAAAATGATAAATCATAATAAATGGTTGATTTCCATACGATTTACTTATTTATTCTTACACATGGGCGAAAAGTACCCATGAAACGGCTGCGAATCGCGGTCGTGAGTTTACATGCCAACATTATGGTCGGGTAACTCTAAAAACGGGATGTAGGATTTTAATTCTCAATTAGCGTCATAACGTCGCTGTAGAATGAATACCTCGTATGTCAAAAATTCTTTTTTTTTTTTTTTGTAAAAATCGTTGAAAACCACGTATTTTATAATACGACGAAACTGTGAACCCAGTATATGACTACCAGTGCCATCTATTATATTCAAAACATGAGACAAAAGCACGTAAAAATATTTTAAACATTGACAAAATTAAACGTTTTTTTCGTTTCCTGTGAAGTTTGGTTTCCTGGACATACGAGGTTATCATTCTACAGCGACGATAATGGGTTTATAAATACCCTTAGCGAAGCCGAAAAGCACTTGTTTTTCCAGTCATTGCAATCATTTTTTTTGTTCTGGACCATGCCTGGGACCCTTCAAGTTACGATGATATTAAGGGTCAAAGGTTCAACTTTTTATACAAGTTTTTAATGGTATATCTTTACTGTAATAAACCTCCACGACCCCCGTACTATTCAATGCAACCGTCAGCGCAATATTTTGAGTGCATTACGTTGAGTCCTACCGTAAAACGTGGTTATTCACAAGAAAAATAAGTCGTTTCCCAGCAACAATATTTACATACAGTTACTTAGTTTGATGTACAGAATGCGTCTACACCTTGTAGATGTCGCTACACTGTCAAAACTGTGAAGGGAAACATAACTATCGAAATCTTCCTAGAACCAAAGACATTTCGAAGACATTTGACACCCAGCAACCCGCACTGAGTCCATGGTAGATTTCGGCTCCCTACCCCTCACAGAGCCAGTCTATGTCCCAGCACTGGAATCATTACATACTGCTTATGTACAGTCACGGACTATAATTGATGAGCCACTGGCTACTGTTCGTATTTTAGCTGTGTAATGCAAATCGGGTTTAGTCAGTATCAAATATATTGAATAAACGTATACACCATTGTATGGATTTGTCATTGACAAATTATTAGTCAAGCTCATTTATATAAGATAAGATTATTTCCGATTATTAGTAATTTGTCATCTCGGTTTCGAGTTCGTGTTTAATCGTGTGATCTCGTGAATATATAGAACTGCAAAATTGGAAAGCTTGAAAGTGGCTCATCAATTAAAGTCCGTGACTGTAAACCAGCAAGCATTCTATACATAACCTCACTCAAACCTCAATGCTTGAACTAACAATAACTTTAATTACCTAAGTTCTAAACTAAGATCCACATCAGCTATTCTCCTTCTCTTCTATTGACTAGGATCTGATTGAAAATATTACATGTTCAGTATTTGAGTTCATTTCAATATCAACTGCTATTCTGGTATCGGCTATTTTAGTTGCTACTATATTTACTTATTTCTCAGGGGTCCTACAAAATCGTTCAGGCTTCTACAATTGATATTTGTTTGACTACAAAGACGACCGAAAAGGGGCTCGTGGCTAAATAATTACAGCCGTAGGGATCGATCTCAAAAGTTAAACCGCGCTTGCCTTGGTCAGTCCGTGGATGGGTGACCATCCATCACATACCGAGTTTCCTCCGTGTCTCGGAAAGCACGTTAAGACACTGTTCCCAGCTGTAATTTGTAGATCTTTGACAGGCGTTACAGGGTAGTCAGTGGACCGAAAATCTGACAAAGTGGTGCAGCGGTGTTAAATATATTTGATTGAATTAAATATATTTGAGAATTCCTGAGGCAGGTTTTAGGCAAACCTGCCCAAAGAATTGAGCCATCAACTCCAAAAACAATTTTAAAATCATCAAATCCAACCTTTGACAACCCGAATGGCGCAGCGGTAGTGAGGCTGCCTTACGTTCATAGGGTTCCGGGTTCGAATCCCGGTAGGAGCAAGTGTTTGTGTGATGAGCATGGACATTTGTTTCCGAGTCATGGATGTTTATATGTATAATAAGTATGTATTTACAAAACAAAAAGTATCTATGTAGTATATCAACTATCTGGTGTCCACGACACAAGCCTCGTTGTTTAGTGTGGCACTAGATGGCGCTGTGTGTAATGTCCAGCGATATTTATTTATTATTTATTTATTTAGTTCCAGAGATTAATAAACCCATTAAAATTAATAAACTTTTCACACTTATCATAATAGTATAGATATTTGATTCTGCCACCCGAATCATGCCAACCCGAAAATATGTGTAGCAATCTTAACTGTTATTTAATAAATGAATATTCTGGGTGTAATTAAAATTCAATACCCAATAATACAATTTAAATACAGCTAGAATTCTCTCTGTATCAGTAATGTTCCATGGACTATAATTGGGTTGAACGGAATTTATTCAATATCGATAATCACGTACTGTGAATCGAATAGAATTTTAATCGAGTTGGAAAGCAAATAAATTTGTAAATTTTACGATTGTTTCTCGGTTTTCGTGAATTATTGGACATCGGTCGTGGGCTCAGGTATATTGCAATACCGTGGATGGCGGTGGATGATCACTTTTCACCCTTATACCCAGAGTTATAAGGTTGAAAAGTAGTCAACCGTAATTTTCCGAAGTTGAATTTACCTAAAGGTGGTTTTCATACTAGTTTACTTCAATTTTGCAGAAATTTGAATGATGGCAATCACAAAAATTTTAAATTTAAATTCCATTTTAGTTATTGCTTTATGTAAAAATGTTTTATTTTGAAACTGAAATGAAAATAGATGATGATTTTTGAAACTGATATGAAAACATTTTTGATTCACAATATTAAAACATTTAAATGCTAAAAAAGAGGCTCAAGAATTTCCATGGTAACTTTGTAATCAGCTACCACAAAAACATTTGAAAACAAAATGGCTGATTATGACGAGTTTAGTGTGGCTGTAGGCCTGCATCAAGGGTCGGCTTTAAGTCCTTACCTCTTATTGTTGATTATGGACGCTCTGACGTCAGACATACAGGAAGAGGCACCCTGGTGCATGCTGTTTGCCGATGTCATTGTTCTTGTCGGTGAAGATGGACCTGAGATTCAGAGCAGATTGGAGAAATGGCAACAGAAGCTGGAGAATGTTGGCTTGGAAATCAACAGAAGTAAAATTGAATACATGTTCTACGATTTCGGCGGTCTCTCCAGTTCTGGAGCCTTAGCGCTAGATGGCGCGCCCCTACTAGTCTGCTCCGATTTTCGGTATCTCGGTTCACTCGAAGTATAAAAGAAGAAGACATGCTGCGCCGACCCCAAATAAACTGGCGTAAGGGCAGGAGAATAATGATGGCTGATTATTTCTGTAAAAGATAGCCAACTTATCTTTCCGAGCTCAAGAAAATTCTGCAAAATAAACTGACTCAAGTCAAAAGTAACGTAAATTACTGCCTTTCTTTTCGTAACTGGGTGACATTTCAAGGCCACTAGTAAGTCAGGCAAAAAGTGATCTCTATCTCCGTTAAAGTAAGGTCGACGTTGGGATGCTTCTGTCAGAGGCAAAAGGTAATTATTATTCGACACAAGCAGTCGACATATCATTGGCACGTACCCTCGTCCCTTGCAAGTCATTCAAGTTGAAAAATAAACCCGTTTCTGCGGAATACGCAAGTTTTAATCAAATACCGGAGTATGTCGATGTTAGGTTGACAAATTAGCTGTAATTAGGGGCTGCAAAATTCAAGTGGATAATAATAAATTGTACCCGGCCGTAAAGAAATATGGCACTGTTTTAGAAAATGTTGCCATTTTCGGAGCGTTGTATTGCTGTACATGGATTTTTAGGAGTGTGGTCGTAATCGGAACTAACGCTATCCTATTGTTTTCCAAATACAATAAGAAAAAAAGACAATTTATTTGTTAAACTCACAGAGGTCAAACAAGTAAAATATTAAAAAAAATATGGATTTTAAAAATAAAACAAAATTAAACTCATTACAGGACAAAAGGCTCCCCTACCTCATTTATAAAATAGATGTCAGCACTGGTATTCTGATGGCGCCCCATTTCACAACTGGACAGTTCTTTTTTTTTTTGCGATTACGATCGTGGTCCCATGGAGAAAATTGTTCAATTTGTTGGTCTGAATCACACCCTGAATAATGACTTCACCTTTCTGGCACACGCTGTATGTGATTTATTTTAAGCTTGACGTAATTATGTAATTTTTACGACCAAGGACTGTAAAGTATGTTTCAACCTCTACGCTTAAATTTATCAGGACTGTACCCTAATTCATAAAGCTTATCGTAAAGTTAAATTTAACTAAAGTTTTTATTACTTTCAGTTTTCGTCCCTAACTGTATGTAACTATAACATTAATATGTAAATAAGGATTATTTACATTGTAAATAGATAACGGAATTGTAGGTAGTTTTCATTCAAAGTTTTGGGAGATGGCGATTTTGTGGAACTGTTATCTTTTCTAATTAGTTTCTCGAACGAATTTGGGTGTTTGTTTTATTCGTTGAATATCGATTAAACTCAAACATTCACCCAAAGATATATTGATATCTTTGGGTGAATGTTTGAGTTTAATTTCCTAGAGAAAATTTATCGTTTATTGGGTGTGGTACAATTTGTTGGAGTTTGTTGGGTGCGCTGTTTTTTTTTTTTAATGGGATCTGTTTTTTTTTGGGTTTTTGTTAGTAAATTGACCAGCATAGTATTTTTCAGTAAAGACTTAAACGTTTTGTTTCCAGTTGAAAACAGTAAAGTTCGCGAATATGATTTAATATTTTTTCCTTGTTAAAGCGTTCAATTAAACTATCAACTCCTAATGAATTACTATGTTTAATTAATTAGATAAATGCATTCAATCATAGAAAGGTGTTAACTGCTCGCTTCATACAAATTTCTTAGTAAATTTTTCTTTATTTCTATGAGTGTATCACGACTCTGTACTTCAAAATTAAAACAACATCACGATCTCCCGAACTATAACGTAATATAAAAAATCAATGTACCTAAATAATAATGGTGTTAATGATACTTAATATTTTATCCTCACTTTTATATTACTTTTAGTTTGTTAAAACAGTCAAAATATTGTAATGGCTGTTACTTATCCAGAATATAATTATTCTAAAATCAAAGTCAAAATGTTGTACCACAAATTAAAAATGTGTATCTAAATTTAAAAAAAAATGTATCAAAAGAGGTTTGAATATTTCTGTGTGGGGTCTGGCCTACCTAATTTCACATTTTTATTTTATTTTTATAACACCAGTCATGTAACCTGTTTTAATTAATAGTTGCCATCAATATAAACAAGTGTTGAATGACAGAAAATCTCCAAAGCGTCACATTTTCGAATTATAAGCTGTCAAAGTTAAATCTATTTACTGAACTATAAAGTTAGGCCTAAATATTCAAACCTCTTTCTAAAAAGATGTACAAAAATTTAAAGGCTCGATTTTAAATAAAGCTGGTTGTAAACGAAGCGATTTCTGTTGTGAAGTTTTAATCCACAAACTCGCGCGGCTCAGCAAAATGCGATTTCGTTTGTATTTTGTAGAACCATCGTCGGTATGCGGAGTTCGCTACATAGATAAAGCGTTTTATTAAAGTTTTTTTTTTCAGAAATATTTTTTAAAGAAAAAAGGTTTTGTTTAAAATGAAAAAATAATGTCGCGATCTAACACTTTTTTTTAATAACGTTATTCTCACATTGTTGACTGCTTTACAGTTATTTACCTTGCCTTGCTCGTTGTTCTCTTGGTCGCAATCGCGACTGCTAAGCATGAAGCCCTGGGTTCGATTCTCGGGTCGGGCAAATTGTTATTGAGTTTTTCCATCAGGAATTTCTCAGTAGCAGCCACGGAGTCTGGATTTGTGTTCGGTAGGTGGCAATAGGTTTGCCCACAATTTTATGGGACTTAAAAATAACTGGCGAGATGTGGGTGTACTATTAGGTACTCCTCTGCTTATTCATCGCAGAGCACAGGCGTGATGTTATGTTATGTTAAGTCTGTTGTTTCAGAAGAACATAGCTCAAGTGAACCAGGCAAACACTGATTCCCGTTCACTTGGAAACGTTTGATGTGGTAAAGGAATTTGAAGTTAGGTCAGTGGTTCAAAGTGAATAGATCGTAGATGAGTAGAGATGCATTTCATCTGCTCGAATGATTGCCTTTAATATGGGTATGGCCATCTTTAACCTAGAATTCCTAGTAACAGTTCGTTCAAACTAGTATAGTATGACCACTTAAAGTGTGCAGTTCAAGGTGGCGCTGCTTGCCAAGCAAAAATGTATCAATATGTCAAACTTGGTACATTTGTATTAGTTCTGTGTTTCCCCGCCTGAACAGATACATAAGTTGGTTGAAGTGTACTGGTGGATTTCGGACCAGTTGCGGACACCGGACAATGGAAGATACTCCAGCCAAAATACCCGTCGGAGTTTGATTTCAGGA
Organism: Standfussiana lucernea; assembly: GCA_964057025.1. Taxonomy (NCBI): domain Eukaryota; kingdom Metazoa; phylum Arthropoda; class Insecta; order Lepidoptera; family Noctuidae; genus Standfussiana; species Standfussiana lucernea. The sequence goes on along the minus strand of OZ059808.1, from coordinate 9,718,025 downwards.
GAGATGTTTTTTTATTTTATTTAAATTGACAAAAATGGTAAATAAAAATACCTATAAACTAAGCCCCACAAAACCGTAGTAATGGTTTGACTGTAGGGTCGGTGAGTCTCTATACACTCATTCTTAAATTTCGTAGGTAGGTACTTAAAAACTAAATTTTATTTATAGCACATATCTAAATGATATATTTTAAATTTATTTTTAAAACTATTTTTATTCGTTTCACTCCTTATGCCTGCCGGCAGACTGTTCAACAGATATGGTATTCGTTTTTTTTGGGATCTGTCACCAAATTACTTAGTGACTCTGGGTACATTGAATCTACCAGCAGCCATTAGATCTGTGTTATGTTTGTTGGTTACGTGAGTTAAGTTATGATCTTGGGTATGTTTGTCCGTAACAGTCTGATGAGACTTTTATAAGAGCGTTGAAATATTCTTGTGTATTTTTACAAATACAAACTTACAAATTAGCCCTATGGGTGCAGAGGGAAACTAAAAAAAAACAGAACCGCACTTGCTACGATCATTATATACCCTTATCGCCATCAGCTTTCTGCCAATAAAAGCCCCTTCAAAATCAGTCCAGCCGTTTTGGAGATTAGCCGGAACAGAGAGACAGACAAAAATTAAAAAATAATGTTTTTTTTTTTGTTATAAGTACCGTATATACTTTCATATGCGTTCAGTCAAAAGCTATTATTTTGAAATTACAAACAGACACTTCAATTTCATATAATATATATTTTAATATTGTATACAGATAAACGGAATTGAATGGTTCTTTGTATGTTTGACTACAACATTAATCTAGACGTATGTGACCAGCTAAACACAACTAAAATTATACAATAGCTCTATTTTAAAAGCGACAGCCTTCAAATAGCACTAAATATCACAAACAATTAATAATACTAGGAAACTTTAGTTTCAGCTGATATTTAATTGATAAATTTCAATTATTAATAATTTGTCGTTCTGATAATAATATTGTTTTATAGAGTGGCGTGTTTGTGTTAGATGTTTTAAACAAATATTCTGAACATTCAAAACATTGTTTATTGAAATGATTTCATTGTGACTATCCCGATTTCATTGGTAATTATGATTTTATTAGGTACGAGCTGAAAACGTACCATTACATTAAGATAAAATTCATGGTTAATATATGTACCTACAATTCTTCTTTGTACTATTATTAAAATATGATCCACTATTGAGTGGATAAGGCACTGTCTGATGTGTAAAACATTATTCCATTAATTTGAACTTGATTAGTTTTCAAGTGACACAATTTCTAGACTGTTTAATAGAGAATACAGTAACTACAGTCTTCAATGTATATTTAAAACGAATAAAAGCTCAACCTTTGCTACACATTTTTCTGTGCCTATAAAAAAAGATACACTGGATGCAACCTTATAAATCCTTGGTAATTTTTTTTCTGTTTCTAAGTATTGAAAAAAGTAATATTACTGCGACCAAAAAAATAACACGCCAATATAATCCATATTGGTCACAAATAATTATAGCCCACTTTGACAAACTATAATGCAGAATTATTGACGATTACGCCAACAGTTTAATGTACGGGTCGGCATTAATTTTGTTTAAAACATTATTACCTATAATCCCGCGTGATAAAATATGTGTAAAGGTAATTATGCGGTGCGTCATTCCGTTAAATATTGCATGTGTGTAACAAAATATTGGAATTAATATTTTATTTTCTGTGAAAAGAATAATGATGCATGAAGCAAACAGTGTAAAGGCTAGGCCACGAGCTATACGTTCAAGTGACACGCGTTTTGCGACAGTCACAGTGAGGAAACAAACGAAACAAGTTGCTTAGAGCATGCTACACATTACCGCGACTTTCAACGCGATAGCACGTATGAGAAAGAAACAAGTGACGTGCGCGTGTCATTTGTTTCTTTCGAGTGTCATTTTACGAAAGTTTCGTTGTGAAGAAAAACAAATGAAAAATGCGTAAAGGGGCACTCACAGGAATGAAACAAGTGACAAACGCGCGTGTTGTTTGCAAGTCGCATGGCCTAAGGGCGGTTTCAGGTAAGCGTAGCTTTAGCACGTATAAGCACACCTTAAGCCACACGCGCCACTCGTACGAGCGTAGACGCGCTTAAAAGCTCGTATAAGCGTGATTTGCGAGAGAAAAGATACTGACATACTCGTATTATGATTATGATTATATTACGGTGCGAGTGAATAAGCTAAATAAGCACGTTTACGCGCGTTCGATATTTTGAAGCGCAAAATATGGAGCGCGTGCACGCACGTAAGATTTTCTACGCGCCGAATAATATTTTAGTCTGAAATCGCTCTAAGGACGTAAACGGGGCGTAGTAATGGCTCTTTTTATAATTAATTAATGTTCAACATTGTTTTCTACATTTATGTGTGAAACGAAAGTGACACACAGTGAATTAACTAAAAGCGGTTGGGCTGTAAAGTTGAAAGCTTTCTCATGTCTGTCAAACCATTGTTTTGCAAGCCCATATTTGTGTTTTCCTATAAAAGCTAAGACACACATAATATTGTAATAAAGCTAAATTTGGAGCAGTCGAGTCCTCGAAACTCTTAGGGCGAGATCTATACACGTTATTTAGCAAGTATCTACTTTCCTGTCAATGTTACTAATATATGTATGTATAATATTCCTTTCTTTAACATGTCTTTTCACATGTCATTTGACAGTAAATTGTCAAATGATATGTGAAAGTTAAAGTGAAACTTCTCTAAGCTAAATCACATGCTAAGTTGCGTTTATAGATCTCATCCTAAACGAATAAAACTTAGGGTTTTATTAAACCGTAAGTAAACACAATACAAAAGAAATCGTACATTATTTTTTTGTTATTAGTTTATGATCGACAAAAACGCAATATGCATTAACTGTCTTCTGACTATGCATCATTGTCAAAATTAGATTGATCTTTATTCTAAAAGCAATAAGGTTACTTTTGGCTTGCTGCTACTGACAAGTCTGTCAAAGTCAAAGTGTTCTTTATATACATTGCAATAAGGTTTTTGTTGTCTTGAAGAAAATGATGAAATCGCATTTAGCATCTTTATCCCTTTCTGTTACTTAGGATTGCAACACGCTAAAGTGAGAGGTCCAATCGCAGGTTAAAATGCTTCCGAAGCCAATGAATACGGATGCGTGCAATCGGATTTCTCGCTCTACCAAATAACGCCTTTACGTGACAGAATGAGATCGAGATATTCAAAAAAGCTGATCCGTCGAGCAAAAAATGTGATTTCGCTCTTACTATGAAGTTACTGTAAGTGATTTTTTTTATTTTTCTGAGGAACGTCAGAGCAAACACACCATTATATTGTAACATTATAATGTATTAAATACTAATTAATAATGAGAAATAAGCCAGCAATGCTGTTTGTATTATGGGAAGGAATAAACGTTTAACTGAAATATTGTTGTTTTAATTGAACCCTGTTGTTGTTTTATTGGAAATTGTTTTACGTTGTTTTAGAGAAACAACAACAAATAACAACAGCTGATCAATTATTTATTTTGCTTGGTTCTGTTAAGTAACACTAAAAGCTAGTCAATTAGGCTTAGTGTCAGGGTTTATTTATTTTTTCTCATGACTTTCCAAACGTGAAACAACGCGTTAGTAGGTATGAAGTTTTTTAATTTGTTATGCAGTCCTATCGGACTAGGCCTCGCTAGTCGAATAGTCGCAAGCGCGACTGCTGAACTAGAATTCCTGGGTTCAATGCCCCGGTCGGGCAATTCAAAGTGTTATTGACTTTTTCATGAGGAATTTCACAGTAGCAGCCACGGAGTCTAGATTTCTGCCGGATTTATGGCATAAAGCTCGCCCCTTATTACTTAAACATAACGGGCGATATGTGGGTGCACTAATCCATTAGTTACACCTCTGCCTAACCCTTCGGGGATTACAGGCATGATGTTACGTTCTATCGGACTTAATGATCTACATAATGGATTTACATTTTGCAATGGGATGCACTTTTTAGAAATTACAAGCCAGTCAATGACAAAACTGAAGACGGTCGTCGTCACTGAGACAGGCCTAAGAAATGCTGGCGTGACGATTTGATCGTTCTTGCTGATTGACCAGAGAAGACGAAACACTGAGAGAGTTGGAACGGAACGTGGGAAGCTTTGAACAGCAGTGGGATAGAACAGACTAAAACAAAAAATGACAAAAGTACGAAAATTTCGAGGTTTTTCGAAGACCACACAGTTAACACAGGTCTTTCGAAGCTGCTAATTTAGTTTTTCGCTATTGCGATGCTGATTTTTGCGATCGCCGACGTTTTAAATGAGAGAGAAGGAAATCTTATAATTTGTAGTATTGTTTACAGAACACATTATATAGTTTCTGTAAAACACTATTGTTTATTGTTGTAATTTACAACTTGAATTCTTTGATGTTTCCTTGTAAGTAAACAATATTTCCTAATAGTAATTTTAATTGGAAAATAGTTATTCCTAAAGAACATATTTTAGATACATTGTGCGCTTGTGTTGCCCCGCACCCGGTGCGCTGCGCGTCGAGCTGGTTGGGCGGTGTACGTGTGTTAGGCCCCGATTTCACCAAAGCGGAGAGTAGGTGTGCAAAGCGGCACGCGGCTCACAGCACACCGACCACGCCACGCCGCTCACGTCTCTTCTCTTCTCTGCTGGCCATCTCCTCTTCTCTCTGCTCAACCGTCTCCACTAAAGCTGCCTCACCGCACGGCCGTGTGAGAATCGCCTGAGCGTCTTCTTACACCAGAGATAAAACATGTCAGTACCTATCTACATAGTTTGAAGAACAACTTTGGGTAGTATCAAATTAATTTATCCTTTGAACTTGTATGCTTTACATTTTAACCGCTCACCGACTTGGCAAGCTGCCTCCGTCCGACATTTTGTGGAATAAGTAGGGGTCGTGTGTGTAAGAAGATATATGAGTTAATAATTTTAGTGGTGCGGTTTAAGAATGATATTCAAGAATATTTCGATTTTTTTTTCCGCAGATTCAGGCTTGGACGTGGGATACAGCACCAAAAAGTAGCAGGTACGATACTAGCATGCAAACCCGATCTACAAAATTTGAAAGATATTGTCAAAACCTATTATAAACCTTATGACAAACTAAAATAATGGTCACTGTATTGCTAAATTTGAGGTAAAATAAAATGAAAGAACACAAAGCTAGGCTCACCGAACACCCATTGACCAACAAGATTTTTCTGCTCTAAATTGACAATTAATTAATTAATTGACGTCCGAACTGGAAGGAGGACGCACGGGTTCGCGAGAAGTGGAAGGAGTGGAGGGAGGATTTTGCCCAGGAGTGGGACAGAGCAGGCTAGTGAAAAAAAATAAAAATAACAAACCAAAAAGTATTTTACCCCTGTCTGTTGAACGATACATTTGAATTGGTATTTTTACGATCAGAAAAAAAAGCCAGAATTGAATTTTGTATTCCTCTTGTGATGTCAGCGGAGGCTGGACTGAATAAGAGCTGATTGAGGTCACTAATTGTTGCGGTGAATAATAATTCGATCTTCTAGGTGACTAAAGGTGATCGTGGCCAGTAGGGCAATTACGTAACACGTAGATGTCTAAAGAGTGAAGAACTTAGAACCTTGTATAAGGGTATTGGTACATATGATCAATAATCATAATCTCAATAATTCACAATCTCAGCATAGTTACTTATCATAAACATGTTTTTTTTTTTCAAACTATAATTCTATAATTAGGCCTTAGTTTGGACAGGGCACGCCGTTATTGAGCTGGTAGGACCCGTGACGATGGAGTGGCTGGAGAGACGGCCTGGCCCCTTCACTTTCCGGCTGACACAGGTGGTCTCCGGACATGGGTGCTTAGGAACGTACCTGTGCCGTATAGATCGGGAACCGAAGCCCGGTTATCACCACTGCGGACGTCACCGTCGCCTCCTTTTGCGAGGAAGTGAGGGCGCCATGCTGTTTCTCCAGCCACCACATCGTCTGCATGTATGAACTGTTGAGATTGTGAATTGTTTAGATTAATGGTGTTTTTTTTTTAATGTTGACATTATGATTGTTGATCATATAAAAAACATAATTATACGACTTGGGAATCGTATCCAATTCCGCTTGCCACTAGACTATCCACCTCCGCCATTAGACTAACGATTCAGATTTCGCCTGGTGTTTGTAAAAAAAAGCAAGAATTTATGCCCGCTACTTGGTTTCTAAGAACTCTGTCAATGCTGTTTCATACACACAGATTCTAGCAACACAACGCTTTCCTTTACTCCAGAAAAACTCCATAGCTCTCTTTTACGGCGCTCACGGGACAAAAGGGCAGATAATTCTTTACGAGGTTCCCCGAAACATACACAACCATGTATCTTGGAAGTAAAAGAAAAACCGTATCTTCAGCGTTTCCAAACAGATCTTAGATAACGGAATACTTTGTTTATGTACTTTCACCTTCAAATTGTATCTCACACCAAATCTGAGTGAAAGAAAAACATTCGTTGTCAGCAGATTTTTTTGCGGTTTCGATAGAAACTTTATATAAAGGTAGGATGGCAGATGATATATTTTTTTGGAAAACCGAAATCAGTTAGTCGGCCGACGATGTTTGCTCTTTACAACACAATCAGTCACAAGTTACAAGTCAATCCGTGTAAAATAGTCTGACATTCACAACACAGTACTGGGTAATACGGTACCCCTCGGTAAGACTGTTTATAAAAGTGATTGTGAAAAAAAAAACAAAATAAACACAATTTACTTATTTGTTTTTACAAAGCCATCGAATGCAGTCGCTGTGGCCAAAATTAGCAAGATGGCATCGTCATAACTATTAGTATCATTTAAAAATTACAAACAAAATAATCACCCACAAATTATCCGTATGCCCCCAACATAATACAGCGAATAGCTATGTTAAATAAAAGAAAAACAACGTAACATATTGTTCAGGCTGAGGCCGTCTGGCGCCGACAGTGAAGATTTATATCTGTCAGAGCTAATAATATTGTAAATGCGAAAGTCTAGCCTAATCAGATCTAAGGATAGATATGAAAACCTTGATGTATTAGATTATTGTGTGTAATTAATAATTTGTATTTTCTTGGTGCTTCTTCGTCTTCTTTCCTTATTGTGGGATTAGTGCCTAACCTTGTGTCAGAGTTTTTATGCCGCCCATGGGCCACTGACTTGTCTTTACATGCCGTCGAGAAATATCTTTCAGGCAGGGGAGAAATATCTTTCAGGCAGGGGTTTCTTGGTTCTAAATTCCCAACTTGCTGATAGGTAATAGTGGAAATGAGCCAAGAGGGTTTTCAAGAAAGCATATTCAACGTGAAAACTTGATAGCTGAGTGAGAAGGGTACGCAAAATGTAAGCAAGTAGGTCGTGGGTTAAAAATCAGCCAACGTCAATAAAAATGCTATAATTTTTTTACTCCGCAGAGCGGTGTATCGTTCAATCAACAGCTTTGATTAATCGTTTATTAGGAAAAAAAAACTATCACGTTTGCCGCGTGCTATGGAGCGCAGTATCTTAGGTGTAAAATTAACAGATCATGTTCGAAACACTACACTGCGCTCCAAAACGCAAATCACTGACGTGGCTCAAAAGGCTGCCCAACTTAAATGGGACTGGGCAGGACATGTCTGTCGCATGCCGAACGAGCTGTGGGCCCGTAAAGCTCAGGATTGGTGCCCTGAAACAGTGACACGGCGTCGCGGCAGACCACGAAGGAGATGGCGGGACGAACTGGATATCTTCCTTGAGAATTGGAAAGAAGTAGCCCAGAATCGTGACCGTAGGAAGGAATGGAGGGAGGCCTTTACCCAGCAGTAGGACAGTACGGGCTAGCTATAATAATATCAAATAAGTCTGTTATTATACCTGCACAATTAAAAATATGTAAAGACTTTTTTTTTGAGTTGGTTGAGAATTGTGTACTGAACATGTGGTAACCATTTGTGAATCGATGTTCCTTCCACCCGGTATGGGCTTTTTCTGACCAGCTCAAGCCGGTTTCGAAAAGTGTACATGATGAGGTGTTACAGTTCACGCTAGTATTCAGTAGCTGATAATACGTTTGGTGTGATCACGATCTTAGTTTAAAACATCTTCTTGATGACTTTATGCTTCTTCAAACTATGGCCTTCAATTGGAACCAAATCATTGATCGAGTATTCAATTCATGTTTCCTTGGACTGCTCCCGGATTCGGGTCAGGGGCTCGGAACTTACTGCAAACACTCTGTTATGTCTTATTTGCATAGGTTTGGGTACGTATACTGTTTGAACACACAGCCAAACAAGATCGTGTGAAATGGCAAACAATTGGCTAGTTACATCGATGAAGGGTTCTAAATATAAGTAGAAATATGTGCGATAGGTTATCTCGCCTTTTATCTCCGAAGGGTTTTGTAGAGGTGTATCTTATCACTCACACCCACACACCCACATTTGGCCAGTTTTTTTTTTTTTTTTAAAGAAAACGTTGCCCCACACTAGGAATTTCTCCTGTATCGTGGGTGCGTTTACAAACATTTAAACTCACATACACAAACAACCAGACCCGGAACAACTATCTGTAGGCCATACAAATATTTGTTCCGTGCGGGGATCGAACCCGCGACACGCAGCGCAGCAGTCAATCGCTCAGCCACTGCACCAACCGTGCAGTCGAGTCGAAGTTATGTTTAAGTCCCATGTAAAAAGGGGACCAGCCTATTGCCATCAACCGGTCATCACTCCATCACAAGTCCGGACTCAGTATTTCAACTGCATAATTCCTGATGGCAAAATCAAATAACACATTGCCTTACCCGGGAATCGGACCCTGGACCTCATAGACGACAGCAGCACTTGCGACCATTATTTACTGACGTATTCTCAATCGTAAAGGAACTATGTATTTAATTACCTTTTTTTTTTTTTCGGATGGGAAATCATCAAATGACTTCTCCCGCTCTGGGCTGAGCGGGAGGGAGTGTCAGACTTTTTCTGACTAAAACCCACCCATGTTCCTTCATCGCCCTTTGTGTTCCGGGGCCGCGGTATCTCTTTCGAACAACCCGCAGCAACTATTTAATTACCTAAGAACTGTATCCCACCCTCAAAACACGTAAACAAAAATCAATGCTGAACAATAAAAAATTTACGATCTCCACCGACACGTTCGAATTGAGCTTACGTCATCACTAATGACGTATTCACTCAGAGATTTTATTGGTGCAGTAAAATATGACAGCAATCTGTTCACTTATCTTTGTGACGTAACGTATTGTTATTGTAGTAGGTCAGACAAAACAAAATTTACGACGACTTTAAAGTTCCTCGACCGTAAGTTGAAAGTTGTTGACATTCGGGGTACTGTCTGACTACCTGATACGACCGTCAAAGATCGATAAATGTCAACCTAGACCAACGGCTCAACGTGCTTTCCGAGGCACGGAGAAAACTGGGCATGTAATGGGTGATCACCCATCCACGGATCCACCTGAGCAAGTGCGGCTTAACCTGAAGATCGATCCGAGCGGTTGTTATTATTTTAGCCTCTTTATGCTACAGGAATAAGGTACACCGACACTAAAACGGTTACCTCGGTTACCTCTTTTTCGTCAGTTATCAAAAAAAACCAGCTGTTTCCTACTAAACTGCAATACCAAAATATGTATGGAAAGTAAATTAATTTAATTTCGCTTCTAGTCCGACGAGTACCATTGAAGTGTTCGCATACATGTAAAAGACGTATTCTAAATCAAATCTACGAATCCTGACACCTTTTCGAATAAACTGCTTTGCTTCAAAAAGATGCATTTTCTAAGTAGCAAGCCGAAAATCCGAAATTGAATTTACATTCGAGCTGCAATCGCGTTGGAGGTTGCCATTCGTCTACATTTTTCTTGAACACCTTTTCAAGGGATGTCCTGGGATGTGGAAATTATAATTTTTTGCACATTTTTGGGTCTATTTTTTTTTGACACCATTGGAATTGGCTTCGAATGAAACCGGATGTAGCTGAATACCAGTTTTACTTATCTGACCTATACAACCCAGTTAGTACTGGGTAGACATGTGTGCGGGGTTGATCCAGGTATAATTTCGGGAAGAGTAAAAAAATGCGTTGCTTGATCGAATGTGCAATTTTATTCTGACATAATCACAAATGTAGGTAGGCGGTCGAGAAGCATTAAAAAATAAAACGATTGGCCATAATCCACGTAGCCTCAACATTGTGATATACGAATTGCTGTAGGCGCTTGCGGGAACATACCCCCGGGCGTTGAAAGCCTGCCTTTCAACCACTAAGAATCCTCAGACTCCGGATCTATAGGCAACGGACAAATCTTGCTGCATGATCTGCGTAACAGACCACTACAAGTCTTGACGTCTGCCACTCTGACTACGCCGTCTGTCCCTGGATACGTAGCAACGATCCGACCCATTTTCCACTTGAGTGGGGGGAGGTTGTCTTCCTTTAACAGGACCAAAGAATTCAGCTTCAAGGAGCCCTTGCATGCTCGCCATTTCGTGCGAAGTTGGAGTTCCGATATGTATTCCTTGCTCCATCTACTCCAAAAATGTTGTCGGAGAAGCTCAATACGCTCAAATCGATTCAGAGAATTGATGGACTGGTCTCGATAATCAGGTGACGGCAGCGATGTCATAGGACGTCCAATCAAAAAGTGCCCGGGTGTGAGCGGCGTCAGATCCTCGGGGTTCGATGATAACGGCGTCAGTGGTCTGGAGTTCAAAATTGCTTCAACCTGAACCATCATGGTGTATAGCTCTTCGTAGGTAAGGTTACAAAGGCCCAGCACTCTGACTAAGTGATGCTTGGTTGATTTAACACCAGCCTCCGCAAGGCCAGCGAAATGAGGGGAATATGCAGGAATAAAGTGAAATTTAATTCCTTCTTTAGCCATTTCCTCAGATAGCGAATCGCAACTCGCCTTAAGAAACCTAGAAAGGTCATTAGATGCACCAACAAATGAGGTGCCATTATCTGAGTAGATATTTGTCGGCTTTCCTCTACGTGAGATGAACCTCTTTAATGCCATAATGAAAGTATTGCTTGTTAAATCACCGACTAATTCAAGATGAATTGATTTTGTAGAAAAACAAACGAAAATAGCTATATAAACTTTTACTAATTTACAGCCACGACCTTGTCGAACAGCTGACTGAATAGGACCTGCATAGTCCAAGCCTATATTTTCAAAAGGAAAACCTGCTAGAAGTCGCTGCTGTGGTAAATCTCCCATAATAGGACTTACAGTTTTACCTCTAAATCGGCAACAACGAACACATTGTTTACAGCTCATCCTAGCTAAATTGCGACCTCGTATGGGCCAGTAGGTATCTCGTATCGACGCCAACAATAACTGGGGTCCAGCGTGAAACAATCTTTTGTGCTCATAATTAAAAAGTAACTTAGAAAAATGATGGCTAGATTGAATAAGAATCGGGTGCTTTTTATCATAAGGAAAATCTGAATGTTGTAATCTACCTCGAATTCGCATTATATTATTCTCGTCTAGAAAAACGTTAAACTTATTTAATTCACTTTTCTTGGGTAACGATTTATTATTAAGTAGTAATTTATAGTCTTTAAAAGATTGCCTTTGAGATAAACATATAATAAAGTTTAAAGCCCTTTCTAGTTCATGCACAGAAAGAGGACCGCGAATAGGTTGTTTTCTACATGCGTCAATAAAACGTAAAACATAGGCGACTGTTCGCTGAAGTCTTAAAAAGTTTGAAAACCGTGTAAAATTAATCAATTCATCAAATTTATTGTTATTGAATAAAACATGCAAGGTGACATCTAATTTCATTTCAGGCAAAATTTCATCATTAAAATTCATTAATTTGGAAGGCCAATAAGAAATTTCATTCATTAAAAAACTAGGACCGGACCACCAATCATCTAAACTAGGTAATAAATTAATGTCTACTCCACGAGACAAATGATCAGCAGGGTTTTGGTCAGTTGGAACATGTCTCCACTCACAGCCACCAGTCTTATCTAAAATCTCGGCAACCCTGTTACGAACGAACGGCTGTAATTTATTTGGTAACATTTTTAGCCACCCTAAAACAATAGTGGAGTCAGTCCAAAAGAAAGTGCGTCGCGCGCTGACTCGTAATGCTGCTGCAACCTTTTCAAAGATGCGAACACCTACAAGAGCACCGCATAGCTCAAGTCTGGGTATGGTCGTCGGCTTGAGTGGCGCAACTCTGCTTTTGGCTAACAATAAACGCACTAAAACCTGTCCCTGCTTATCAACGCTTCTTACATACAGACAAGCGCCGTAGGCGCGTTCAGACGCATCAGTAAAAATGTGAAATTCTAAAAACTCATAACAATCAATTAAAACTCGACGTGGAATATGAATTTCTTTTAATTTAGGTAAATTAATAATCATTTCATTCCAAAGCTTACTAATATCCGGTGATAGCTGTTCATCCCAAGATAATTTTTTTAACCATAACTTCTGAAGGTATATTTTCATAACAATTACACACGGAGCCAATAATCCAAGCGGATCAAAAACTTGTGAAACAATCGAAAGCATGTCACGTTTTGTGTTATTAAAATTAACTGACTGACTTATTGGAAAACAAAGGTAATCTGACAGTGGCTGCCAACCTAGGCCTAAGGTTTTGGTTGACTCAAATCCACCAACATTCAAATCCAGTGAAGACTGGGGAAAGTCAGAACCAATTACCAATTGTATGTCATTCGACTTCCACTTTCTTAGATTCATCTGCGCTGAAGCGAGCGTTGAAGTAACTTTATGACGCAACTCTTTGACCTTATTGATGTCATCTCCTCCGGTGAGCAAGTCATCCACGTAAAAGTCGTGGAGGATGACGTCACCAATCTCCTTATCAACACACTCTAGCCCTAACTGCCGAAGACACCGGGTTGCTAGGTAAGGAGCGCTGGCCGTGCCGTAGGTCACGGTATTAAGTTGATAAGCGTGTAATGGAGTTGACGGATTATCACGCCAAATAATTTGTTGAAGATACCTATCATTTGGATGAACAACTATCTGCCGGTACATTTTCTCAACATCAGCAGCTATGATGTACTTATGTTGTCTAAAACGCAACAGGATCGATAAAAGGTCATCCTGTACCACGGGTCCAATCATCTGGATATTATTAATAGAAATACCAGTGTTGGTTAAACTACTTGCATTAAAGACCACCCTTAACTTAGTGGTGGCGCTGCTTTCGCGCAGAACTCCGTGATGCGGAATGTAAAACGCTTGATCATCAATAGTTTTACATCTAGACATATGACCTAAAGTTTCATATTCCATAATGAACTCTTTGTACATATTGCAAAATTGAGTTTTAGATTTAAATCTACGTTCCAAAGAAGCAAAACAATGTTTGGCTCTTGACAAAGATTCGCCTAAATTGTCCGGGGAACATTTTAAAGGAATCCTAACACAAAATTGACCATTTTCCAAACGAGTAGTGTTTTTCATAAAATGCTCCTCGCATAGCTTCTCCTCTGAGGAATATGGAGACGAAGTACACACTTCTTCAAGTTGCCAAAACTTTGTGAGTTGTTGATCAACATTAAAATTTAATTCATCGTCACAGTCTGAACACACCTTTATAAAATTACATTTTAAAATTTTAGAAGAAATACAACTGTTAATTGGGCCGGAGACCAACCAACCCAATTTAGTCTCACAAAGAATTGGTTGCCCATCACCCAACTTAATTCGTTGAGATTCCAATAAATCCCAAAAGATGTCAGCACCCAGCAACATATCGACAGGCGCCGGTGAGTAAAAGTTGGGATCTGCGAGACAAACATCAGACGGAATTTTAATTTTTAACAAGTTAACTTGCTTACTTGGAATCTTATCGGTGATGGATGGCAGAACAAAACAATTAATATCCATGCTAAAATTGTTATTTAAAGATTTTATTGATAAAGCACACATTTTATTGATAAAAGATGACGAGTTGTTGACACCTATAATAGAATTGTTTACAGTCTTGGCAGTCAAACCTAGCTGGTGGTATAACCTCTCAGTCATGAGACATGACGTGCTGCCACTGTCAAGCACAGCACGAGCAACATACTGCTGACCATTAATACTCATGACCTTGACGAGTGCAGTGGACAATAACACGTCGCCGTGTTCTACACTCGCGGACAGCGACACACCGGTACCTATGCCTATAGCAGTGGGATGAGTGGAGACAGTCGCACTGCCATTTTTATCAATAACAACACTGCTAGCAGAAGCACCACTAGCGTCTGACTTCAAGGATTTATCAACGTGAACAATAGTGTTGTGTTTACGACGGCATATTTTACAACCTGGCTTTTTGCAATTGTTTGCATAATGTCCCAGATTAAAACAGTTGTAACAAACTTTGTATTTAGGTAATAACTCTAAACGAGCTTCATTGCTCAACGATAAAAACTGAGAACAACTACTTAACTTATGATCACCGTTACACATAACACAATTCTTAGGCTTATTCGAAACACCATCATCCTGTTTACTAGAACTTTCACCTGAATTATTTTTATTAGAATCCTGTACTAACATTGACCGAACCTTGTTTGAATTTTTAACTGTGTGTGAGTGTTTAGTATTCGTAGAAGCTTCCATTTCGAACGTTTCTAATATCTCAGCACGGTTTTTAATAAAAGTTATAAATAGTTCAAACGTAACTTTAGAATTCTTGTCCAGGCGGCCCTTATACTCACCCCATTCACGATAAGTTTTGCTATCTAATTTATGTGTGACAATATGAATGAGTAAAGTATCCCAATGATTAACAGGTTCATTTAAGGATTCTAGGGCACGTATGTTTTTGTTAACAACATCAAGTAAACCCTTTAAATTAACTGAAGACTCCTTTTGAAGGGTGTCGATTTGAAATAATGCAGAAACATGATGTTGGATAAGCAGGTGTTTGTTATCAAACCGCTCGCAGAGAAGATTCCACGCTACCGAATAATTTGCAGAAGAAAACTGAATTGAGTTGATCACCACAGCAGCAGACCCTTCTAGGGATGACCTCAAATAGTGAAATTTATTTATTTCATCCATATCGTCGTTTGAGTGGATGAGACTAACAAATGTGTCGTGAAACTCTAACCAGTTAGTATAAGAACCACTGAATTTCGGCAACTGAATAGTCGGTAATTTAACAAACTTATGATTGCTAGAACGCGACATTACATCACAATTATCATTAGAATCTCCTTTCCTATTATCGTCCAACATTTGTTGAGCTTTAGATAGGGTTTTGTAATAAAGAGATTCAAACTCCTCGCGTTCCGACATCTGACCATCCAAGTCATCTGTACTACACTCCAGCATTAATTGCACCCCATCATATTGCGCATACAACGCCTCGAGTCTAGTAAAACGTAATTGCAACTCGCTTACCTCAGTAGGGCTCAAGGAAGAAGGATTCAAAGAATTTAGATAGTTTGAGAACATTGTCACCTTTCCTTTGCAACTCGCTCGTTTCCTAACGAGATCTTTATTGTCCTTATTTAATTCCTTATCCTCTGGCATTGCGTAAGCTGGTGCAATCAACCTGGAATGTATATAAATAAAGTTATTGCAACGTTTAAATTAATGAAGCAGCCTGAAATACGTACATGATTAAAATACACTAACTTTAGAGTGAATTTACATAAATAATAATTTAGAATTTATAATAAACCATGCGTCTTGACGGTTATATTGTACTAAACTTTAATAATAACACTGCAATTGCAATGTTTTCTATTGTCTACCTGTGCTAACTAATATGATTACATAACTGTCTCAATAACTGTAAAATTATTACACCGTAAAGCAAAATAATGCAGTTACTATAAAGAACTACTCTTTAACAATGTGTAAATAACAAAACTGAACAATAATTACTGATCAGTTAATAATTATATTACAATTTGTAACCACTCACAGAACAAAGAAAAATGACAATAGGTATTTCGTACTAACCTGGCTATTAACGGCTGACTTACACTAATTATACCTGTTAAATAGAGTGTTGGGTACACAAATTTAATAATAAATACGCCTTTTCTCAGCTATTAAGTATCCAGACAACGTAAATTCCAATAATCCTCTGAATGACGTAGCAGAATTCACCGGCCACGCCGGGCGTCGACTATAATTTTTGATGTACACCAATTCTTCAATCCCTTTATAACAATTCGCTGATCGGAGTAAATATTCTTCAAATCTCCACATCCAGGCGTCGAAGGACCATGTGCGGGGTTGATCCAGGTATAATTTCGGGAAGAGAGAAAAAAAATGCGTTGCTTGATCGAATGTGCAATTTTATTCTGACATAATCACAAATGTAGGTAGGCGGTCGAGAAGCATTAAAAAATAAAACGATTGGCCATAATCCACGTAGCCTCAACATTGTGATATACGAATTGCTGTAGGCGCTTGCGGGAACACATGTTGACAGACACCGACTAACTATAACGACAGTCAAAGATCTGCAGAAAAAGTGACAGCCGGGACCATCGGCTTAACGTGCTTTTCAAGGTACAGAGGAAACTCGGTATGTAATGGGTGGTCACCCATCCACGGACCCAACTAGGCAAGCGCGGCTTAACCCGAGAGGCTGTTATTATTTAGCCACGAGCTCCAACATCATAATCATCATTATCTCTAAACCTTGGATTTTTTGACAAAATCACCTTTGCCAGCGGGTCCATCACGCGGCCCCAAAAACTAAACAATGTAAAAAAACCTGAACTACAATACCTAAAGCTTAAAAGCAATAAATTTTCTTCAACCCTAATCAATAACAAGATCTAGGATCCAAAATATTGTATTAAACCTAGCAACCCTACCGATGTTGCCAGTTTCTGGCCAAATATTTTTTAATTTCCACGGGGACTCGCAGTTACCTACGTTGAGCAACATAAATCATGTTAAAGATCATGTGTGTATAGGATAGTTTGCAAGCTGAAAATTTCTATTATAGATAAAAGTCTATCGAATGAAATTTCGTGAAGTTATTTATTTGGAAGTGCTAGTAAAGACTGAAATGGAGTTGCTCTTGATCTCGCAATGCGCGGTGTTAGCAATGGTAGAATAAAACTGTGTGTGCCGAGTGGATTCCAAGTACTAGACAAAGAATTGTTGGTCGTCCGACGGCGAAACGGACAGACGGCATTGTGGCCTTCTTGGGTATATCCTGTTCGAGTATGTCACGGGAACGTGGAGCCTTTTTCCCATGGAAGAAGGTTACCTCCTACAATCCTTACGCACTCCTTTCACCTCGTCCACGTTCATACATCTGGTATTCGACCTCAGCAAGCGTGTTTAACTTTCAATCGATCCATATAGTTGTTATTACTGAACCAGGGACCACTAATGTCTCTGGTCCCTCATTTTTTTGTTCTGTAGCAATGTTAGGAGTCCCTTGAAAGAATAAAAGCGAAGATTTTGAGGTGGTGCGCTCCTGCGGAGAGGCGGAGAGCTCCACTCGCCCACATGGTGGGCGGTCTACATGTGTGTCAGGCATCAACAGATTTCATACAAGCCAAATGCAACGTGAAATCCGCTTCACCGATCGATCACGCGCAAGACCGGTGTCGTGTGAAAACCGCCTTACACCTCCAACTTTCAAAGATATCTTTTACAAGACAGTAAACGTATTTTCCAAATGTACAATATTCAAAAAGTTAGGCCACACTGAAAAGGTAAGGTTTTATTCTGATATAATCTCGTTGTGGCTTTGGAAGATTGTAGAAATTGTACTCGAGCAAAAGGCGCTCGAGTAAAACTTTGAGCTTGGGAGTTTGAGTATGCATGAGGCAAGGTAGGCGAAGGACGGGCGGTTATGTGTCCACGTTCAAAAAGTGCTTTTTTTCAGTCTTATTTAAATAAATGACTTTTGATTTAGTATCAAGTCTTCATTCTAATTCTAATCCATAGCGATTACCCTTGCTGTTTTAAATGTTAAAGTTAATCTACCTGTAACCGTTTAGCTATTAACCGATCCTTGTGTTTGGCAGATAGAAAGTCTTCGTTCGGGAAAAGACAAGACAGCAAATATTCAATAATACATTAATAATTAAGTCCCAGTTTTTTTTTCCAGACAAGTTTCAGATTTCTCGGCAAAGCCCACAAATCTAGGCGCAGTATGCTTGTTACGAAAATATTTGTGATTCTAGAAAAAAAGTTTTCTTTATCTCGGTATTACTTGCAGTCTTGCACAATATACAGTGAATTTTTAAATAACATTAAGTATTATCAGATGAATTATTCTTTGCATCATCAATATATTATTATTGTTCCCTAAAAAAAGACCGACTAATAAAATCAAAATGCTCAACTAACTACGTGATCGTATACATTTAAGATCGGGTCCTTTGTGAAGCTTTAATGTTGTCTAGAAGGAATAATTCGATGTTCAGCGGTAAAGTCACCTCATACTTTGTCTTCTTCATACTCAAAAGATAGGCTTTCTGCTGTATAATTGGATTTCAGACGCTATGATAAGTGTTTTGTCAACATTACTGTTTTCGTGGTAAAATATTGTAACATATTTACTTTTTGTCCGAATTATCCTTTGTTAGGTTAAAATATTGGTGAAAATATTTCTTGTAAATTTAACTAGTACTATTAACATGTTGCATAATGAATGGGACAAGGGTAGGAAGATGAGAATATCTCTAGTACTATTAAAACGAGTAAGAATAAACATCAATCAACAGTATCGCTGATAGAATGTCACTTTACACGCACCCACTAATACACACATACTGACGAACACATACATTATACTCACGCACACACACACACTCACGCACACCCATACATAAACAAAAACACGCGCTCTTGTAGGATGTACTTATTTTTATATAATTATATAGTTTTAACTTTTTTTTTGTAGGTATATATTTTTTTCCTTGGGGAAAGTACAAGTTTTCGTTTGTTTGCTTTTTTGCAACACAGTTTTAACCATCGCAGGATTCAAGAAATTCCATTGCATTTGTGTACAGTCACGAGAACCAATATGTAAACACTTATTAACTTTTAAAAGTCACTATCGCCTACAGTTCTGTTTAAAAGTTCATGTTGTTACGAACATAGTATTTTGGAACTCCTATATAAATGAAACAGATCCTATCTCCAAGTTAAAATCGTTGTTTCTCGCGAAAATTGCTTTTAAAAGTTAATAAGTGTTTACACATTGGAGCACGTGACTATACAATGTTTTATGTCAGTAAATATATTTTTTTTATTATTTTTTTATTTTTAACTTTATTTTGGCCGTCACCGGATCAAGAAGGCTTTTCAAGACGTTCTTATCGTCTTCTATCCGCATAGCCTTTTTAACCGACTTCCAAAAAGAGGAGTTTATCCCAACTATGTTGGGGTCGGCTTCCAGTCTAGCCAGATGATCTGAATACCAGTGTTTTATATGGAGTGACTGCCAACTGTGTAACCTCCACAAGACAGTTGATGGCTAACATGATACCCCTTGGTAAGACTGGATATCATACTTTCAAGATTCAGACTACTTGTAAGGACTGCCAAAGATCTGCAAATGACAGCCGGGACCAACGGCTTAACATGCTTTCCGAGACACGGAGGCTACTCGTTATGTAATGGATGGTCACCCATCCACGGACTGACTTTGGCAAGCGTGGCTTAACCTTGAGGCCTGAAGTTATTACAAAGCTTAGCTTGCTCTTGAATGTATAAAAAAAAAATAAACAATCCACAAATATCACAAACAGCGGATAATAAAGAAAAGTATTAAATGATAAAACATTGCGTTTTCTTTCTTAAACCGGTAAAAGTAGGTAATTTTATGGTAACCATAAAAGAAACATAATATTTGCCTCGGCATTCTTGTTTGGGTAGGGTGACCATATTTTTCCTTTTATTGGAGATATATGATTATGGGTATACATGATTTATTATAAGGATATAATTGTAAAGAGACAAGAATGGGAGTAAAATAGGCGTTCAGCTGTTAATGCTGAGCACGAGGTCCTGGGTTTAATTTCCAGTTGGGGAAAAGTGTTATTAGTTTTCCAACAGAAATTTGGCAGAGCAACGGAGTCTGGATTTGTGCCCTGTTGATGGCAATAGGCTTGCCCGATATTACGTGGAACTTAAACGTACATAATGGGCGAAATGTGGGTGTATATCATCTTTCACACAGTCTATCCATCGTTTCTTTGGTCTTCCTTTAATGGCTTATAAAAATTCCACATAAATTATTTTTCACACAAAACTTTGGCCACTCTACTTTCAATGTATTTCTTTGTATTAAATCTCGATTACATTGGCTGAAATGTTTCGCCCGATACTTTTAAAAGATACTGTTATATTAGCCATTATATTCTGTTTACAGTATGTTTCTCGTGGCTAAATAATAACAGCCCCACGGGCTTTAGTCCAAGGTTAAGCCGCGTTTGCCTGGATTGGTGTGTGGATGGGTGACCATCGATTACATAAGTACACGGCCTAACTACGAAAAAACAAAAGCCGTTTTGTTGTCTACCAAAGTTTTAGTTACGTCGCACTACACTCATAAAACGCTATCAATTGTCTCGATGCGGCAGTCCCGTCTTACACACGGGTAACTTGTTATTACCTAAAGCATGCTTACAATTCGTGTAACCCAACCATTTGATGGTTGAAATACTGTAATTATGTTAGCAGCTAGCTTATACAAGGTGTAAACAGACTCCTCCCGAAGCCGTCAACCAGGCATTACATCAAACTTAGTAACCCTACGCAATAATAATTGCTGGAAAACGACTTTTTTTTTGGGGTGATAAATCAAATTTTGCGGTAAAAATCAATATAACACACTCAAAACATTGTGCTGAAGGATGCATTGAATAGTAAACGGGTCCTGGAGGTATTTAAAGTGAAGTGACCTTAAAAAAAATTGTGGGACATTTGGAACTTCGACCTCCAATATCCGTAACTAGAAGGTTCCAAATTATGGTCCAGAACAAAAAAAAAATAACCGACTTCCAAAAAAAACACTAAAAAAAGTGGAAAAGAACATTACTTTCGGAAGTCGGTGACTATGGTTTGTTTCATGGACTTTTTTGGCACCGACTTACGAAAGTAATGTTATTTTCCACTTTTTTTGTGTTTTTTTTGGAAGTCGGTTATTTTTTTGCTAAAACGTTTTTATTTTACCCTTTTTAGTTATCGTACCACACACAAATCGTTGTTATGTATCAATTTCGCAATTTCTTTTACTTGGATGACATAGTTTTTCCAGCTATTTTGATTTAAAAACCAAACTGCTGAGCCAATTTTGATAAAATTTCTATGGGACCAATCGGGAAGTAGATCCATTCAGATAAAAGAAGAATTTTTCAAATCGGTTCATAAATGACGAAGATATGAGGTAACAAACACACAAATAAAAAATACAACCGAATTGAGAACCTCCTCCTTTTTTTGAAGTCGGTTAAAAAAGATCGCAATGACGGGGAAAACAAGTGCTTTTCGAGTTCGTTAAGGGTACATTTACACCCTCTGTTTAGGGGATTTCACGTAACCAGTTTGTGCCAGAGGTCACAAGTCTTGCTGTGGACGCGTTACCATTAGCCTGTGGACTAGCTTTTTTTCCATCAATGGATGTCCTCCGCCCTGGGGAGAGCGGAGGGGTCTGTCAGACTCGTACTGACTAAAATCACACCGGTGTTGCGTCGGGGGGCAGCGGGAACTAATGTCACTTCCGCTGCCCCGGACTAGTGTCGGCCCGCTTGGGTCCAGTGTGATGGTTGGCGACGGATGTAGGTGGACTAGCTGGACCAACACATTTGATGATGTGTGAGTGGGCGGAGCCTAGTACGCATTGCTGAATTTTGGGCCAAAAGGTTGCTGCTTCACATAACGTTTAGCCGGCTAAAAATAAGTTTATTTTCACATCCACTTTTAGGAGCAACAAGTACAATCATATTAGTACCCCTGATGGTACGTATCCATTTTTTTTACACAAGAAAAATATTACGAAAAAACTCAATATAGGAAGAATGCCTTGTATGTAGGATTAAGGGGTGACACCCCAGAGACAATTACGCAAGGAAAACGTAGCGTATACTTACGTTACGTCACGAAAAAGCTTTTTGTTTTGCTTACCGGTGTTCTATAGTTGCCTATAATTGAATCGGAAATAAGAAGATTTGCAGGAGACACAAGGAATGTGAAATTTTTCGAAGAATGAAAACTCGGTGTTGCTTTCTGTTAGGGCTTGACAAAGTGATATAATACGTGCACACACTCACACACATACACAAACACTCGAGCATAAGTACAATGTATGTGGGAATGTAAGGTTAGTAATGTGGCAATACTGATTGGATAAGGGAATGTAAGCTGATGGAGTGACAACACTGTGTGAACGAGCGAGCATGAAGGTGAGAGCGGGACGGAGAGAGAAAAAAGGAAGATGGACGACGTTAACCTCTAGAGCCCCGCTGGCACAAAAACGTGCAAAACGATTTTAAGACTTATTTTTACTACAAATACAGTTTTAATTCGGTCGGGGTTTGGTGGCACAAATTTGTGAAAAAATTTAAAAAAAAAATTAAATTTTTTTTTCTAGATAAGTTGTAAAACGATTTTTGTGAAGAATAAAATCAAGAAGAAGTCAAGTCTTGCTCCATTTATTTCAAAGATCCTACAACACGCACTACATGTATATTTTAAATTTTGTTATTTTATTTAATTTCGTAACCCCTTTATTCTGGTAAATCAACAATATTTAAATGGTCTACCTTTATAATGGTTAATGAAACATAAGGGTTTATAGGTCTAACGGATTATCCTTTTTACCCGATTAGTCGGTCCCTGAGCGAATTTAAACACATAATTTGTCCAAAAAGGTGAGGATACTCAGCATATAACATAGTACACAATAAACAAGCAATCATAACCGTAAGCCACGGCCATTCACAAGATAAATTAGCTAAAATAAAGCCATGTGCAGCGGTACACTGGCGGACAGAATATCATAATAATAGTGCATTTAGCAGTCAGAGGTAGTTAGTTCATTCTGACCTATTTAGGTCGGTTAGCGCGGGACAGTTGCCACCATTCTAAAATATGATTTCAATGGAGTTACTAAGGCTGGGGACATTCCAGCGGCTTTTCAAAGCCACGAAGTATTTATTTTATTATATTTATTGTTTTTTTAATGAGTTATATTTCTATTGTATTGTATTGTATTGTAAGTTTTGTCTTTTCTCCCTAAGACGTTACTATTTTTAACCCCCGACGCAAAAACGACGATGTGTGTGTGTCTGTCTGTGGCATCGTAGCTCCCGAACGCATGAACCGATTTTGATTTTGTTTGTTTTTGTTTGAAAGGTGAATTAGTCGGGAGTGTTTTTAGCTGTTTGATGGAAATCGGTCCAATATGGTTGCCACCACGGGCGTTTTGTCGAGGGTTGTTTAAATAATTTTTTACTAGCATAATCACATTTCGCCAGTTATGTTTAAGTCCTATGTTATAGGCCGCAAGTCTGTTGCCATCAACCTGGTAGAGATTCCGTGGAAAAATCCTGAAAGAAAATCTCAATAACACTCTGCACGACTTAGAAATCGAATCTAGGACGTCATGCTTAGCAGCAGCGTTTACAACTACTATACCTTCGAGGCAGTCGCATGCATGAGGCATGTCCCGCTGAATAAAACTTTAAAACGAACCACGTGCTTTTAAAAACGTTCACGCTAACGTATGCTAAGTATGTCTTCGCTTAAACTTTAGCCTAAGAAGTGAGAAGATTTTTTATAACGAAGGCGACCCATTTGACTAAGGGTCGCTTCACATACGCTTTTCTTAACTTTCATGTTACATAACACGTTTTTTTTTGTGGTGCTTTTCTTCGTAATTATGTCTTTTAAGAAAAGTTGACGTATAGATTGTGTTTGAAGCATGTTTTTAAACTGTGTTATATGACACGCCACTGCTGACCGTGAGCTCCTGGGATCGATTCCCGGGTCGGGAAAAAAGTGCTTTTCTAATGGAAAAACCCAATTTTTCCATTAGACATTTCTCAGTACAAGCCCAGTTTGGAAGTAGGCGATATGATACCCCCGTGCCTCGGAAAGCACGTTAAGCCGTTGGTCCTGCCCCTGATCTCTAGGATAATTGAAACACTATGTGGTGGGTTACCATGATCTGTTAGTGCAGGAGTGTTTGAGGACTACTCCGAGAGTGGGAAAGTGACAGCGCTAGACAGCTGTCTAGCGCCATCTCTTACCCACTCTCTGAATAGTACTAAAACATTCCTGCACTGACAAGTCATGGTAACCCCTCTGAAACCACAGTACAAGTATCTCATATCACAGAGGGAAATCAGGTTTTGATTCCTAATCACAGAGTATCAGTTATCGATACCCACAGTGCTCTCTTTGTCCTTTGAGTAGTGATGCACGATCCGACCTCAAACGTTACAGTATCGATACAACACGATGCGATACTCCGATATTATTTGGTTACTCAGGTACCTAATTTAATGTCTGTATTTATTTGGTTACCTACCTAATTTAATGTGAGTGTTTATTAATATTTGCATGCTATTTTTATGGCGAAATGTGTCACTGCACTACATGTTATATTTACCATCTTTTTACCACATTTAACGCAAATAAATAATTTTGACTTTGATATTTTGTATTGTTCCTTACTATGTTGGGGCCGACTTCCACTCTAACTGGATACAGTTGAATTTTAGTATTTTACATGCAGCGACTGCCTATCTGACTTCCACAACCCAGTTAATATATATGACAGTCGGGACCATCGGCCTAACTTGCTTTCTGAGACACAGAAGAAACTTTATACGTAATGATAGTCACCCATTGACGTATCGACTTAAGTACTGCTTAACTTTGGTGATCGACCCGTGCAGCTGTAATTAATTAAGACAGGAGCTCCTCGATACAAATGAATAATCACGGAGTTGTGAGGTAAAAAAAAACTCCCCGTTTATAGAAGTCGGTTAGAAATTGACACAAATACAAGGATCTGTAGTCTGTCTTTTCTTCCAGAGGACGATACGATCGAAGCCATTCGATGCGACCCTAGTAATCGTATCGCAGAGTTCGGATCAGAATCGTTCCGAAATCATCATCTGCCTAGCCTTTTCTTAACTATGTTAGGATCGGCTTCCAGTGTAACTGGATGCAGCTGAATACCAGTATTTTACATGGAGCGACCAACTGACCCAACCACCAAACTGCAAGCCAGTTAGAAGTGGGTAATACGATACCCCTTGGTTAGACTGGTTGTCAGACTTTCGGGACACTGACTACCTGTAACGACTGTCAAAGATCTACAAATGACAGCCGAAACCAACGGCTTAACGTGCTTTACGAGGCACGAAATCGTTCCAAAGTATCGATACAAGTGTAAAGTGTTGTGCATCCCTGTGATCTAATAGTGCTCAAAGCATTGTCTGGCATTGGTAGTTAGCTGTAGAAATCACGATGACCGATTCCGTTACCGGTACAGTTTGGAGTAGTATTTATGCATAGTGATATAAGGTGCGTTAAGGTAGCCCTTGAAATTCAATATGCAGGGTGTAAAAGGACCCATCACAAAGCCGTCAATCAAGGATTTTGTGCATGAAACTTAAGTAACACTGAACTTTCACTGTCACTTTCGGGATATCTTCCACGATTAATGTTTATATTGAGCTCCCGATATTTCGACGCTGTTGCAAGCGCCATGATCACGAGATGACTGGAGAATGCGACTGCTTACCCTCTTTCTTTGTCTCTTGCTACGTGCACTACTGGAACTCGGTACAAAGTCACGGCAAAACACACAATATCGCTAGGTTTTGCGGAGTCCTGATCCCGACGCCAGCTGTTACTTTTGAGCATACTCAACACTAGATTCCACGTACTTACCACGTACTAAGTAACACTGCCCATATATATAATTGCTGGGAAACTTCTATAACGGTTTGCGGTAGCGCCCAATGTAACACTCAAAACATTGTGCTGATGGATGCATAGAATAGTGCAGGAATTATAGAGGTATTTAAAGTACAGTTTTAAGCTGAAACTTGGGCCATCTATATCGCCGTTCTCCTGTTCAAAAAAAAAAAACATAGCGCAATGACGGGAAGAAGACGTGCCTCTGGGTTTTGTTTCGTGTTTTACACCCGTTATATGATCATTTCCAGGTTAGTATTGGGTTGTTTGTTGATGATAGTTTGATTTACGACTGCAGGAACATTTACAAGACTTCCACGCGAGCGAAGCCACGGATAAGTAGCAATCTTACAAACTAGGAATCCACAATGATACAAAGTATTTTGTAATTAGCTTTTTTATTATTATTTTTGTTCATTGTGTGATTTTTCAAACGTCAATATTCCTCACGAGGTCCTGGATTCGATTCCAAGGTCGAGAAAAGTGTTTTTAGTTGGCCCTTTTAGTGATTCCTTTCACTAATAACCCGAATTATGGCTTTATGCTCGGTTGATGGCAATAGGCTCGTCCCCTGTTACATAGGACTTAAAAAAAACTGGCAAAATGTGGGTGCACTACAGTACTTTTGCCCAACCCTTCGGAAAAATACAATTTATAAAACACCCAATTTGTGGCTTCAAACAGTATTGAACGTCCTCGACAGTCACAAAGGAATAAATTTAAAAAGATTTGTAATGTTTTTCCCCGTACGCGGCAGATCGACGCAGTGGGGTTAGGGACGGATGGATGGCATTGCGTTAAAGTGAAGGGTTCCGTAGATATTTAGCGCAGGAAGTGAGTAAATATTTGTTTCACATTTTAAGAGTTTTAGATATATTCTTTCTTTCTTAGTCGCTCCATGTAATATACTGGTATACAGCTGCATGATAGACTGGAAGCGACTCCAACGTACTTGGGAAAATGCTAGGCAGATGATGACGATATGTATTCTTTGTTGGGTCTCTATAAACAGATATACTTGCAATAAGACCTGCGTAAATGTATATATGTATTTGTACCTAAACTTGATAGAAAAGTATCAAAATCGTTTATATGCATTCAATACAGGTGATTTGTTGCGAAATTATGTTTTTAATACATAATAAATTTACGGTTTTTTTTTAAATTTAAAGTTACTTGATTTTTATTTATAGTTACTTGATTTTATTTATAGTTTTTTTTTATTTATAGTTACTTGATTTTATTTATAGTTATAGTTGCTTGATTTTTTAAGTTACAAGGTTCAGGAAACTGGTTTACGATATATTAGAATATACTTTATGGTATACCAAAATTGAAACACAACTGTTTTACAATATACTCGTAATTATTTCCATGGTTACAATGGCGGTCTCATCGCTGAAAAGCAAGAATCTGTTACAAAATACGAGAGTCATAAAACTGCAGAAGCTGAATCGCTTTTCCATTAATACAAACAAAGGCCTAAAAACCCCCTCTTAAAAGTATTATTTAAAATTAA
Source organism: Standfussiana lucernea (assembly GCA_964057025.1). NCBI lineage: Eukaryota > Metazoa > Arthropoda > Insecta > Lepidoptera > Noctuidae > Standfussiana > Standfussiana lucernea. The sequence goes on along the minus strand of OZ059808.1, from coordinate 9,690,529 downwards.
TTAACTATTCTCTTCAAAGTTAGAGTAAACAGGCGTCTTCTACCCAGAAGCTTACCCAAGCTCGCTCCATCGTCGACTATGTTTCTGTCACCTCTGACCTAGACTAAAGTCAAGAGCAAACCCATCTTAAATTAAAAAAAAAAGTTTTTTTTTAGTTTTTTTGTAACGGCCGGCGTCCACGAATCCTAGCGATATTGTGAGTGCGTTTTGCCGTGACTTTGTACCGAGTTCCAGTAGTGCGCGTAGCAAAAGACAAAGAAAGAGGGTAGACAGATTTGTCTGCGCCTAACAAGTTTTTACCATCCACCCGCATTCTCCAGTCATCTCGTGATCATGGCGCTTGCAACAGCGTCGAAATATCTAGAACTCAACATTAATCGAGGCAGATATCCCGTAAGTGATAGTGAAAGTTTATTTTAAATTTATGGGCAAAATATTTGAAATCGAAAGGAGCTTTACTTTCTGCGTGATCTCATTTCCACTCTCTTCTCGTCTTGTACCTGTCCGTGATTTACTATCTATAATGTAACTATAGTAATCGGATGAATGTGAGTGTGCACGGCTACACGAACAGGAGAAGACCAAAGGATGAATCATATTATTTTTTTTGTTCATTGTGTGATTTTTCAAACGTCAAACACAATCCATACACACATATCCTTCATGAGGTCCTGGGTTCGATTCCAAGGTCGAGAAAAGTGTTTTTAGTTGGCCTCTTTAGTGATTCCTTTCACTAGTAACCCGAATTATGGCTTTATGCTCGGTTGATGGCAATAGGCTCGTCCCCTGTTACATAGGACTTAAACAAACTGGCAAAATGTGGGTGCACTACAGTACTTTTGCCCAACCCTTCGGAAAAATACAATTTATAAAACACCCAATTTGTGGCTTCAAACAGTATTGAACGTCCTCGACATTTACAAAGGAATAAATTTAAAAAGATTTGTAATGTTTTTCCCCGTACGCGGCAGATCGACGCAGTGGGGTTAGGTACGGATGGATGGCATTGCGTTAAAGTGAAGGGTTCCGTAGATATTTAGCGCAGGAAGTGAATAAATATTTGTTTCGCACATTAAGAGTTTTAGATATATTCTTTCTTTCTTAGTCGCTCCATGTAATATACTGGTGAGCTGCGTGATAAACTGGAAGCGACCCCAACGTACTTGGGAAAATGCTAGGCAGATCATGACGAAATGTATTCTTTGTTGGGTCTCTATAAGTAGATATACCTACTTGCAATAAGAACTGCGTAAATATAACTAGAACTAGAATCAGAACTGTGTGAGTGTGTGTGTGTGTGTATCTAAAATTAGAACTGTGTATATATGTGTAAATAAATAATAGTGTATAATATGTGTGTGTGTGTGTGTGTATGTGTGTGTGTATGTGTGTATATATGTGTAAATTTGTACCTAAACTTGATAGAAAAGTATCAAAATCACTTACTTATATGCATTCAACACAGGTGATTTATTGCAAAATTATGTTTTTAATACATAATAAATTTACGGTTTTTTTTTATTTATATATCTATAGTTCTTGCTTTTTTTTAAGTTTCAAGGTTCAGGAACCTGGTTTACGATATAATAGAATATACTTTATAGTAATATACACAAAATTGAAACACAACTGTTTTAAAATATACTTACTCGTAATTATTTCTATGGTTACAATGGCGGTCTTATCGCTGAAAACCAAGAATCTGTTAAAAAATACGACGTTCATAAAACTGCAGAAGCTGAAACGCTTTTCCATTAATAAAAACAAAGGCCTAAAAACCCCCTCTTAACAGTATTATTTAAAATTAATTAATTATTTTCTTCAAAGTTAGAGTAAACAGGCGTCTTCTACCCAAAAGCTTACCCAAGCTCGCTCCATCGTCGACTATGTTTCTGTCACCTCTGACCTAGACTAAAGTCAAGAGCAAACCCATCTTAAATTAAAAAAAAAAGTTTTTTTTAGTTTTTTTGTAACGGCCGGCGTCCACGAATCCTAGCGATATTGTGAGTGCGTTTTGCCGTGACTTTGTACCGAGTTCCAGTAGTGCGCGTAGCAAAAGACAAAGAAAGAGGGTAGACAGATTTGTCTGCGCCTAACAAGTTTTTACCATCCACCCGCATTCTCCAGTCATCTCGTGATCATGGCGCTTGCAACAGCGTCGAAATATCTAGAACTCAACATTAATCGAGGCAGATATCCCGTAAGTGATAGTGAAAGTTTATTTTAAATTTATGGGCAAAATATTTGAAATCGAAAGGAGCTTTACTTTCTGCGTGATCTCATTTCCACTCTCTTCTCGTCTTGTACCTGTCCGTGATTTACTATCTACAATGTAACTATAGTAATCGGATGAATGTGAGTGTGCACGGCTACACGAACAGGAGAAGACCAAAGGATGAATCATATGAAAAATTATGTGCCAAGAAAATGACATGCAGCGCCGAGCACAAATAATCAAGATTTTTTTATACTAAACTGGCTACCCGCCCCGGCGTCGCACGGGTGCAATGTAGAAACTGTTGATAATGTTTTCTCTACTATAATATGCATGCAGGGATTATCCATATAAATTTTCCTCTTGAATCACTCTATCTATTAAAAAAAAAACGCATCAAAATCCGTTGCGTAGTTTTAAAGATCTAAGCATACATAGGGACATAGACAGACAGCGGGAAGCGACTTTGTTTTATACTATGTAGTCATACGCCGCGTCTGATGTGAAGCGAAGACACGATCTAGGGTGAAGCACGATTGCCTAAAAGAAACCGATTCACTTAAAAGAAGCAAAATCATGGCATAAGAATGAACATACCCAAAGTAAGCAGAAAATGTCTTATGAACTGACGATAGTACATACAAAAATGTACTCGAAACAACGACTGATATATATAATCTCTTTTACAACCTTATAAGGATAAGGTGGATTGTAGGCAATCGCTTGATGGATTACAATGAGAAGTAACACACATAAACAAATACAATATTACGATATTTATGTTTTTTTTTTTTATTAGCCTTGTATGTCCCACTGCTGAGCAAAGGCCTCCCCCATATCCCTCCAGGTACTCTTCTCCTGCGCCACCTCCAACCAGCCTCCGTGATGTGCGTCATGATCATCTCGCCATCTCTTTCTAGGCTGGCCTCGGCGACGCCGTCCTTTCTCAGGCACTCATCGTGTTGAAACCATTGCCCAGCGGTCGTCATGCATACGGCTCACGTGACCCGCCCAATCCCATTTGAGCCTGGCAGCCTTTTTGCCTACGTCTGCAATTCCTGATTTTGAGCGCAGCGCAGTGTTCCGTATTTTGTCTGTTCTTTTTATACCCAGAATGCTACATACATAAATATCTAATTCATCTCTATACCCCATAAAAATAATTGCATCTATTTTACAACACAACCAAACAGAGCATCGTCAGCTTTCCGCTGGCAGATTTTCGTAGCGAACCCTAAAATAGGGGCCGACCACCGAATTACAGACAGACGGACAATTTACCGTCGAAATAATAAATTCAGAACGCGAAACCCTCGGATAATGAGAAACCGATTTTTTTCCATTATTTTCCTGTTTCACTATTTTGTTTCGAGAATTTTATCGAAACCCTTTTTACCCGACTGCTCCAGAAGGAGGGTTATGTTTTTCGAGAGTATATATGTATGTGTGTAAGTATGTATGTATAGGTAATTGTTTGGCACGCTCTGTAGCCTGAACAGCTCGATAGATTTAAGCTTCAAAGGTGTCGTTAGATTGGTATTAATTGTGAAAGTGACACCGGGTATAAATTTTGAAACAGAACACAACATAAGTTGGGAGTATTTCCACGCGGCGAAGGCGGTAAAAATTAGTTTGGCTAATCGTCTGCGAAATCTTTCAAATTTGTAAACTAAAAACCTGAAAATAAAAAAGTAATTTAAAAAACCCGACTGCGATAAAAAACTTAAGTTAAAAAAAACACTAAAAAGCTAAGAACGTGAAAAAGTTGGAAGCAGGCGGGAGCCATTCCATTTTTATATTTTCAAACTCGACGGCTTTTTTTGTTTCGTTTTCATCTGTCAATTTTCGAGAGAATAATAAACCACATTTTTTTCTCTTTTTCTGAACGTGGCGAAACGATGGTTGTTTAGATTTATTGACGAGACAATATGATTTCTTAGATTATTTTTGTTAAATAATTGTTTTTTGGGAAACGATGGCTTTTTTGTGAGTGGCCTGAAAGTCTAACAACTTGCCTTACCAATAAGACGTATATATATCAGATAGGCAGTCCATGTGCAATACTGGTTTTCAGCTGGATCCGGTTAGACTGGAAGCCTAACATAGTTGGGAAAAACCAGATCATGATGATATTGTGAGATAGATATCGCGACAAGGCATTACCGGGGTAAAAAGTTTTTTAGGCCGAAGGTTACCGAAGGTGTCCGAAACCGAAGTGCAAGCCTAGGTTGGACACTACTAATTGCCCATTTCCCGGCATTTCCATTGCCCATGCGGTTAGGTTTACTTCTAGTATCTCCATCAGCTCTCCTTATATTCGATTTCTATGAAAGGAGTTGTTTACCAAACTTCCTCCTGGGATGAAAACACTGAATAACTTTTCAGTTATTGTTCGACCAAACCGAATCTATGAATTAATTTCAATAAAATTTGTTTATTTTACATAACATAATAAAATCACGCCTGTGAAACCCGCAAGGTTAGGCAGAGCCATATTTCGCTATTTATGTTGAATGTTGAATCCCCATCAACCGGGCACTATTCCAGACTCCGGGCAGTTATAGAAAAAAACCCAGATAAAAACTTAATCACACTAGTCCGACCTGAGAATTGAACCCAAGATTTCTTGGTCAGCAGTAACGCTTGCCTTAGACCAACCAGGCAATTTAATTGAATAAAAAAAAAAAACCTACAAGGGCATTTACGAAACGCCAAAAGACAGGTGCGCAGTTTGGATTAATCGTTTCATGATAGAAAAAAACTGCCAAGAAACTCCATGGTTTCTCTTTTTTTTCTATTCTCAAACGTTAGCTTAAAGCTGTTGAATATGACCAGCCATTAACATTTTTTTTTATTAAGTTTGTGTGTAAATCCTTTATGAGCAGCCATTGCTAAACTAACGGATGCAGCTGAATACACTATCCGTAAATAGTTTTAAATGGAAAGACAGCCTACCTCATTTCTACTTTATTCGGATACTTTAGACACGTTACACTCTTATCACAGTCTTTTCCATAGCTCTGAGCACGGAAACAATCATAAAAACTACATCTTAGGGTCCACAAAAAAATCCGGGCAAGTGTGAGTAGGCGTCGTGCCTGAGAGTTCCGTCCAAAGTTGTGCGCGGCTGAGTGACACTGTTAAAGAATGTCCAATTCTGGTTTGAAAGACAAACTTAACTTTGTAGCTGAAAAAAAAAGCTCATACATTGTTCTACATCAAGGCTCCAACTGAAATTATTGTATGTTTGTTATTTTCTGAAAAGCTAAAATGTATTTGTGAGATTGAACCACAAATTATCAATTTTCTTTTTTTCATGGTCAGCAGTAAGTGCTTACTGCGTTTGGAAAAGTGAAATAATCATCATTTTATGTAGTGTGATTGACCTTTTTTTATAACTTTGACTTGGAAGCTTTTTGGGTCCACTCAACTCCTTTATCTGTTCCTGAGAAAAAGGTTCTAAAAAGCCGGATAGGTGGCGAACAAACCGATTCTTAAAGAGTTCGCTTTTGTCTTTTTATGCTACGGAACCCCAAAAAACAACAAAAATAAGGTTAATCGTCCATTTTCTGCACGAGATTCTTCAGACTGTCTGTTCCCGAGATTCGAGCTCCTAATTACTCTTGGTGAAGTTAATAAAAGTTTGAAAGATAAGACACTGGCGCTCCTAAAGTTGTTACGAGTGGGATAGGGATCTTAATGTCAGACCACTTTCTGTCACGAATTGATGTTGGCGGGAGAAAAATACACTGAGAATTTTGACGTTACTTTACATAACATAATAAAATCGCAAAAAGGCAGTTGTTCGCTAAAAGTTAGGCAGACCTCTGCCTAACTTTTAGCAAATAACTGCTAGCTTACAACTGGCGAAATGTGGGTGTATTATTAAGTACTCCTTTTCCTAATAGTACACCCACACTTCGCCAGTTATGTTTAAGTCCTATGTAATATGGGGCGAGCCTATTGCCATCAACCGGGCAGAGATCCAGACTCCGTGGCTGCTACTGAAAGATTCCTGATGGAAAAACCCAATAACATTTCGCCCGACCTGGGAATCGAACCAAGGACCTCATGCCATGTCCAAGCTGTAACCATAGAGCCAGTTATTGTATTTTGGACTTTATTCCGAGAACAGTTAAGATATTAATGCAACAATGACAACTAAGACACGATGTGAGCGCCAGATTTGCAATTGAAACCTTAATATTTTTAAATAAAATTCGTAATAGAATGGCTCGTTAGTTTCAGCTATTTTTGCACTTTACTGATAAAATCTTGTTTTGAAATAAATCCGGTTCAGTATTCTGGCGGGGGACATCCAATGGCAATTGCAACCATGAGAAAAAAAAGGCTATGCAAGATACAGTGGCCGATTGTACTCTGCCGACTTCTGAACTCTGACTGAATATTCTAATACCGAACATGAACAAGCGATTTTAACAGTTATAGGGTGGGCCCTATAACTCTTAAAATCGCTTGTAAAACATTTAGAACAGATTTGAGCCGTTCTGGATTTTGAATAGGTCCCGATAAATAGTATTAAAATAATAGTGACTTTAATGCTCGGGACCTATTCAAAATCCACATTCGAATTTATTATTTGTTTTGTGTGTATCTATCATGCAAATTAGTTAATAAATATTAAATAAAAATAAATAAATGTTAAATAAAAAAAAATATTAAATAAAAAAATAATTAATATTAAATAAAACTTAATAAATATTAAATAAAAATTAAAAAATATTAAATAAAAATAAATAAATATTAAATAAAATTATCATGAAACCTTTGGTGTAGTTATTCAATATTCCAAAATAGAATTCTAGACTCAGTAAGAATCATCAAACTCACAACAACTTTCTGACGCTCTAGACACCACACGCGTGGGCCGATTTTGATAAACACATTACCCTCCTATGCGTCGCGTAGTCGGCTAAAAAAATATCTAATGCGCCTACTTAGTTCCCTCTTTATCTAGTCCTATACACCACTAGCTCACACTGAAGGAAAACATGAAATAACGTCCTTAAATCTGAGATTATGACACCCTAATCACACTATTAGACGAAAAAATGTTGGTAAGGTATTCCGAACCTCATAATTTGGGAACAGCCGCTCGGGATAAAGAAGCGAACCGAAAAAATGGGATGAATAAATGTTGCGTTCGAAAAGCCGAGAAAATCTAGCATTTTAGGGCGAGACACGTCAATGTAGCGTCATAAAATGTTACTTTATAGTACACTAGGGTATGTTTCATAGTTATAGTCATCCATTTTGGTTGATACAAGATTCTGTAGTATTCGATAGAATGGTTGAGTCGATGAAGACGTTTAGTTTCAAGGTTTTTTAGGGTTCCGTATCCAAAGAAAGAAAGAAAGAAAAAGTTTTTTTTGGCACAGGACAGAACAAAATGATTAAATTAACAATAAAACAAACTATGTAAAACGTAAAGATGAGAAAAAAATGAAAATAAGACATATTAAACTAAATTAGTGCTGTACGAGGCCGAAAGGTATGTATCTTCAGCATGGTACTGTAACATTAGAAAAAATGTCGCATTCCTGGTATTCAAAGTGTGACAACAGGATCCTATTACTAAGGCTTCGCTTTCCATCCGTCTGTCACAGAGCTGTATGTTTGAACCGTAACAGGTAGACCCACACAGAACATGTGATACTTAGGCCACTGTAACATAATCAGCCTATAATTGTTAGAATTCTGACACAGGTCGGCCTCTAGGGCCGCTATAATTAAATTAAAAAAAAATAAGGCTTAACATGAAATTTGTTTTTTGGCGTTTTTACTGTTTAATATTTCACGGTGGTACGGAACCCTTCGTGTGAGAATCCGATTCGCACTTGACCGATTTTGTTCTTCGTAACTTGGTCCGTTTGGATTTTGGGATTCTCCGATAACCTTGTCAAGTACCTTTTAGTATTCAAAGATTGAAGTACGTTAAAGTAAACAAGTCCTTGAGTGAAGGCGAACAATTGTGAACCCTGGCTTTGCATGTAAGCAGACAACCTTGATTGAATACGGAAGACTTAATACCGGGTGTTATGATGACATAAATGCTTAGCTAAATACATACCTGTATCTAACATGGAGCGACTGCCTATCTGACCTCCACAACCCAGTTAGTATTGGGTAATAGGGCCACTGACTACCTGTAACGACTGTCAAAGATCTACAAAATATGACAGTCGGGACCAACGGTTTAACGTGTCTTTTGGGCATGGAGGAAACTCGATATAAAATAAGCGGTCGCCTATTCATGGACCAACTTAGGCAAGCACTGCTTAACCTTGAAGAAATACCCGTGCGGCTGTTGTTATGTAGCCAGTAGCTCCCACACAAGATAAAAACAGTATAGACAAATAAAATCTTCAAAAAACCAATATCATAAAACTCTTCACACACTACCATTCTTGTACCCACATAATGGTAAAGTATTAGACTTTTACAGAGCACCCAACAGCTTTTGTAAATTATACGTTGCGAGTATAAAAACGTTAATGCGGGGCCTGTGCTGCCGACTGTACTGCTATCAATCTTGGCCACGGATATTCCGGGCCATTAAAGAGATTTTTCTTTAAAAGCCAAGCGCGTGCGACCTTTAGTTGTTTATGTGGAGCGTTTAGGTGTTGCAAGTTACTTGCTTGGAGAAAGCAAGTTGATCTCGTATCGAGTAGACTGTTAACTGCATTATTCATCATTGTCGGCCTTGTTCCACTCACTGATGTGTATAGGCCTCTTCCCTATTATTTCATTCTTCTTTGCGATCTTATTTATTGCACTAGTCAATTATAATCAGTCAGAGACCGGATTATATTATGCATATTCAAATGTTGTAAGTACAATACACCTTTTATAGCGTTATTTCAGAAAAAAAAGTCTTTAAGTACTCCTTTTTGTTATAAAAAAAAAACGTTTATTTTCAGGCTTCGACGGCACATAGCATGTTAGTAATCAGTACAAAAACTTAAAAACTATGTTAGTATGTAACACGTAGGCACACATGAGTACAAAAAAAAAACAAATATACACAAAACAAAACAGCCAAGATTATAGGAAGATTTATCAAGTCTCATGTCTGACATGCAGTTTGATAAATCTATTCATTGTAGGCCCTTCTAGCCTTTCTGCAAACACCTTCAGAATGCTATTGCTGCTGCCCCTCAAACTGCGTATCACTGATGCTACTTTTTTGCGCAAGATCGCGAAATAATCGTCAGTGTGCGCATCCGCGAACATTCCTGACGCACTACATTAAGGTGGAAGCCTCAGCAGCGCCCTGAAGGCGTTATTGTATTGAATGCGCAGTGCGCTGCCTGCTTTTTGGGTATGATTAGCCCACAGACTGCTGGTGTAAAATATTTGACAAAACGCCTTAAAAAGTGTTATTTTAACCGGTGCTGAACAACCAGCAAACCTGCGTGCTAGCATGTTTCCCCTCACAGCCAGCGCCCTGCGCTCTCTCTCCATGTCTAAGTCATCTTTATGCTGATCAGAGTGAATTCCACGCTTGCTTAAACACTTACCACCTACTCGCTCCAGTAACTAGAAGGCTACATCTAAACACGGCTTCATGTCGCTCCTAATATGATCGATCACTACGTCCATAATTGATTGGCGTTTTGTTCCCGCCAATATTGCGACAATACATTCTTCAGCATGAATTTCTATTCGCGAAATATATTGCATCTCGCTCTTGCATGTGCATTGAGATGGGAGTTAGTTATGCTCTATCTCATTCGCACGAATGTAAAATAAATGTGCATGTTGTGTGGAGTATGCATGATTTTGTGCACCTGCTTTCTGTCATAGAGTAAAATGTGGAGAAGCGTAACTTCGTTTGCCGCTACCGTGTTACGTGTGGCGACTTCGGGTATAATAAAATGAAAGAAATTGCTCAAATCAGTGATTCCCAACCTTTCCAGGACCAAGGTATACTTTGAGGTCTTTATGGTTAGCAGGGACTATGAGGTCCTAGATAAACATGGATACCGACAAGATTATAATGAGTGAATTTTTAGATTTTTAGAAATAGGAATAACTTAGTCGATTTTTGCAGAAATGCTTAGAATAATTTGGAAGAGCGAGCGAAGCAAACTCAAAAATTTTAGCACCACGCCTCTAAAAGTTTTCAACATCTAAATATATAAAAGCGAAAGGCCACTCACTCATAACGAAATATCAAAAACCGCTTGACGTATAAATATGGAATTTGGCAGGGAGGTAGTTTATAGTTAATAGACGTTCGCTAAGAATGGATTTTGCGACAGGGCCGGATTAAAGAGGTCGAAACACTCTCGCAAGTTTGTATGAAAGCTCTGTTTTTTTTTTTTGTACTACCGTCCTGATATTTAGCAAGTCTACGAGTTTATGAATAGGAGACATTAGCTAAGAAAGAATTTAGTGACAGCCTGGACTAAGAGCTCTCGCAAGTCAGGTCACAGGTCATGATCTGGGTTAGTCCATAGAATGCTTTTAGTTATACCTTTTAGTTGAATATATGAAAACGCAATACTATTCATTTACTGACTCATCAAAATATCTATCTAGACCTATTTATAGAACTATTAAACTTAGAAACTTGAAATATGGCGAGTAAGTTCTTAATACGGTAGGTACTGAGAAACGATTTGTGGAAAATTCAACCTCAAGTGGGGTTAAAGCTCGCATGGAATAATAAAGATAACAGGTAACATACATAAGCAAAAAAATCGAGTTAAGAACCTCCTGACAAAAAATCATATTTTATGCAAATCCCGAGCCTAACGCGTAAGAAGTCGCGGGTAACAGATACTATTATTATAAGGTTGAGCTTGCATCTCCTGTGCAAGATAAAAAGTACGAATTAAAATTATTAACCTTTCGAAGACCATATTTTAAGCTCACCATTGGTTTAGATAATGCGACAAGTCACCGCGGCTACAATCGAATGCTAACAAAACAAGTGACTGTCAGCTTGTCCCAAAAACTCGCAATTGCAAACGATAGCTGTCGCTACCCGTACTAACTGTCACTAAATATTATATCACACGTGTATCATAATACTAGACTTGTGTGATACGCGTGTGAGGGCGCGAGTTTTTGGTACAAGCTGACATTCACTTCTTCTTCTTAGCGTGTCGATGACAATTTAAATTGAGTCAGCCCAATATTTGGCGACGAGTTTGGAACTTTCAGTAGCGTCCATCAGCTCCTGTGATGTGCAAACAACAGGACAGGCAGGACACGATATCAAATGTCCCATCGTTTGTGGGGCAACACCACATTTACACTCCAGGGCAGAGTCATCTATGAATCTCCACCTGAACAGGTTTTCCTTGCTTCGGCCAACCACATTCACTTGTTTTGCTAGCTTAAACGCTCGTACCAAATAGGGGAGGTCTTACATTCAAGGCACCCACAGTTTAACCTAGTTAAGTACCCGACAACCTGCTTCGATCGCCTGATTTCTTCAACGCCCGTCAATAGCGAGTTCGTGATATACCTACAGGCAATTGTCGCCATCATTAATTGGGGTGTCGTAATTATTTTCTCGACTTTCAAAATTCGCCCGCATTCTGGGCATTGATTTTTCTACTAAAAAAAAGAAGAGACTAAAGCAATGAGTTTCGCTTCTGCTCGCTTACCTATATTGGTCTATGCTGCGCTGAAAATCCTACCTAATTTATTATGTTTGCTGCAATGTTTCGGAATTTGCGCTTGCAGGATTAGTTGCGCATTTAGTTACATAATTGGGCTAAGAGTTATACACAAGGTGGCAGGAACACCGACGCTCAAACAGCTACCATGTTTTCAGAACATCATTCTGAACCCCGTATCGAAATTTTTCATCGGTAATTTAAATAAATAATAAAATAAATCTAATAATAAAATAAATCTGCTGCTCCATACGTCATTTTGACTGTGTAAGTATTGCAGTTTTGTAGGAAACAGCTGTTTTTTTTTTCAGATTGATGTACTGAAAACGTATATGAGAAATGGAGATGGTGAAATAATAATCGATTTAATTACATCGGGGAACTTTCCTAGGAATTTTGACGACACGTAAGTATTATTGGACTGACTTATATGCATTGTGATTAAAAATGAAATTCGAAAGTGAGACAATTTTTTTTCTTTATAATAAAATTATATTTAGGGAAATAGATGAAGAAAAAAAAATTGTCTCGCTTTCGAACACAAACGGGTAATATTTCGCTTTCACACAAAAATATTTTTGAAGTACCTACCGTTACACAGAACAAACAAACATCGAAAAAACAAGGGTTCGATTTAAGGTTATCAATAGCGAACAAAACAGGCGTAGTTAAAACATAATTCGAATAGAATTTTGAACTCATACAAGGAACATAATAGTTCAACGTGAATTAAAAATATCCGTTGGGCCCAAACAACGATTTAAAAACGTGTCCAAAAGTTCCACTTTACAGAATAAATATTTAATCAGATTTAAACACCTTAACTCAAGTTCCTATTTGCCAATGAACCCGCAGCCCAATTTTTTGAAACACACTTTAATTATCCTGGCTTTTATTTGTAAATCTTTGACAGCCGTTACATGCCTGTAACGGCTGTACTGACTACCGTCAGTGGCCCGAAAGTCAGACAACCAGTCTTATCAAGGGGTGTCGTATTTACCCAGTACTAACTGTATTGTGGAGGTCAGATAGGCAGTCGTGAAATTTAGAGTACTGGCATTCAGCTGTATCTGGTTTGACGGGACGCCGACCTCAAAGTAGTTTGCGGGTTAGTATTAGGACGTAAGTATGTTGATCAAAATTGTATTTGCGGAACTATCACCGTGTAAGAAGGCAAAACTTCCAATGTTATATAAAAAAAAACTGTAATTATAATGTGTCGGACATTAAATATTATCTTTTCTCATTAACGAAATTAAAAAAAAAGTCAGTCAGTTTTTATTGAAAAACGAAAGCACTTGAAACAAACAGGAAAATGTCTAGCATCCAGTTTCACCGGCTCTAAATACCAGTGTTAAACTGAACTGAAATAGACATACCCCCACCCCCCCGGTTTTTACGAAAGCGGAGACGAGTGGAGCGGAGAGAAGACGAGCGGAGCGGAGACGAGACGTGCGGGAATCAACAAAATACACTGGTCGAAATCCACAACGCGTCTCTCGTCTACCCTGTCGTTAGCTCCACTATAAGTCTCCGTAGCTTTGGGACTTTGCTTATCAGAACTGCATCGCTCTAGCCAGCTCATATTTCCGCGCACCCACGATACAGGAGAAATTTCTAGTGTGGGGGAATGTTTAAAAAAAAATATATAAAAAAAACCCTAAAATTGCATGTAATCAGCTTATAACGTTCTCAGTGCAGGACAGGCCTTGTTTCTTTGCGACGGAATGAGCTATGGCCGCATTGCAAACCCAGTGCAGCACTCTACTTATGTTCTTCATTGTAAATTACACCCCAAGGAAGCCGGGGCGGGTCGCTAGCTACACATAAATATAATATCAACACCACATCTCCTACGCACTACGCCGCCCGACGCGCACATCACCGATCCTCTCCTTTTTGGTGGAAACCAACCCTTTTTTTTTTTCCGGATGGGAAATCATCAAATGACTTCTCCCGCTCTGGGCTGAGCGGGAGGGAGTGTCAGACTTTTACTGACTAAAACCCACCCATGTTCCTTCATCGCCCTTTGTGTTCCGGGGCTGCGGTATCTCTTTCGAACAACCCGCAGCGTGGAAACCAACCCTAAGAGGGTATTCTAAGAATTCCTTCATTGTCCTGAAAATTTATTCGCGATACAGTTTAAGTACTCGTGATGGCACTTTACTTGAAGAAAGTTTTCTTGAAACTGTTTATTTTTTGTTTTGTTTCCTGTTTCTTTGTAGTCGTAACAGGATACTGGACACAATGCTGTATTTTAAATTAATTTTGTACCGTCATACTACCACTAAGGGTGAATATAGTTTAAAATATCTTTAAAAAGTAATATTTTTAAAGAGCAACGGTGACCTATGCGAATAAGATAAAAAACTTTTTTTGCAATAGTGCAGTTCGTGGCAAAAATATTCAATGAAACAAACAAGTCACAGACTTCCGAAAATAAAGTTATTTTCCACTTTTTTGTGTTTTCTTTTTTGGAAGTTGGTTATTTTATTTTGCAAAAAAAGTTTTTATTTATAGCATTCCACACAAACTCTTGGAATTTGTATTCATTTTACATTATTAGGAGATCATCAACATAGACGAAGGTGAAAAATACGTATTGTAGAAGCTACTTATAAACTACCCAAGCATCATCATCATCTGCCTAGCCTTTTCAGCTGGAGCTGAATGCCAGTATTTTACATGGAGCGACTGCCTATCTGACCTCCACAACCCAGTTCGTACCGGGTACTACGATATCCCTTGGTAAGACTGACTGTCAGACTTTCGGGCCACTGACTACCTGTAACGACTGTCAAAGATCGACAAATGACAGCTGGGACCAACGGCTTAACGTGCTTTCCGAGGCACGGAGGAAACTCAGTATGTAATGGGCGGTCACCCATCGACGGACCAAACCAGGCAAGCTCGGCTTAACCTGACGATCGACCCTAGCGGCTGTTATTATTTTATTTTTAACTATCCAAGCAAAGTTAATAAAATGTACATGGGACCACCGTGCGGGTTTCTTCTACCAAATTAAAAAAAAAAAAACACATAAATATCGGATCAGTAATCACGAAGTAATCGGTGAAAAAAAAGATGCTGGTCGAGTACATAACCTTCTCCTTTTTAAGAAGTCAGTCAATACATGTTTGACTTTGACCTTAAACAAAATGATTGTAAAGCACAGTTTCTAAAAAGCAGACCAGTGTGAGCAGGACTCGCCTAGTCCTTCGATTCAATATCATGGATTTACAAAGCATAATGTGAGTGGCAACGCCAGTGATGTTTTTCAGAAAGGTCGAGAAGCATGGCCGGCGTGCGTGTATGAACTTAGACGGGGGAAAGGAGTACGTAACGATCGGTGGTATTCTGAAGTTTCTGCCTACCCCCATGAGGAAAAGGCGCGAGTTTATGAATGTACGTATGTATCATAATGCCCACTGCACTCCGTAGGATGTATTGAGGTCATCTCATCCGGAGCGAGCTCGATTGTCCGCGTGTCTCCTCGTTCACCATTGTTTTTCCTTCCATTTCATGGACCAGTTTATGAGTTAGCGAGCTAAGAAAAATATGCCAAGATAGTATTATGACACACTGTTCTTTTTTTTTTGCGGTTTTCACAAGCTGTGTAAAGGGCTTTGTGAAATTAAGTGCACGTGTGTAATAATAATTTGGTATTCAACTCATTTGTTTGTCTCGCAGTCGAGTGCGGCGGTTAAATCGCGGGATCGATTTCGGAGACGGGCAAACCGGCAAAGTGTTATTTATTATTGATTGACGAGCAGCATGCTGAAGTTTGGAAGTTGGGGGTATATTAGCCCCGCCCCCCCTGCCCCTGAGTGAAAAAACAAAATGCTGCTTGTTATAGGCCTTTCTTTTTTGGGCCAATCTCATCCAGGTTTTTCCCTGGCATGAAAACAATGTCGCCAGCTCATCTTACCACCCGACGACCAACATTTTTTTCCCAGTCCTTGGACGCCACGGTCACAACCTAACTTCTATTCATTCCATTTTTAATCACTCCATAAACCGCCTTGACGTTACTCGATCAGAACTTGCCTAAACTTGAATGAAGATCATGAACAATCTTCCGATAAATGCCATCTTATAACCCATCGGCGACAATGACCTAAGTAATGTTGCCTTTAGGCCATAAACGATACAGGGTGTTAAACTACGGGATCGGATGAAAACCGTTTAAACATAGTGATAGTGCCAGTGAATGGGTATGTGTAGAAGGTTTAATATAATAAATCTCATAGGTCTAGTCGTTGCAAGGGCTACAGCTGAACATGAAGTCCTAGCTCGATTCCCACTTCGAGCATAGCCAGGATTTTCCGAGTAGCAGCCACGAAGTTTCGGTCTGTGCCCGCTTGATAGTGATAGGTTCGCCTCCTATTACACAGGACTTAAACATAACTGGTGAAATGTGGGCATAATGTTAGGTACACCTCTATCTAATACTTCGGTATAATTTTTCTCCTACTCCTCCGCTATTCTTTTCTGATTAAATTCGTTGCGGGATCCAAGACAGGTAAATCGTTTCTCTGGGACTTCGCCGAGCTTCATTGTCTCGGCGCTTTTCTGGTGGTCGCCACTGTTGATTCTGGGTTTCAGAAGTTGGGAATAGTGTGGCGGGTAATCTTTTGGGGGTGATAAGCGTGATCCTTCTGCATTTTCTTGCGTAGTGTTAATACTGACAAGATTAAGGTTTACGCCGTTTTGATGGTGACTTAAGGGGCGTTTAACAGCGTAAAGTAGCTTAACACCCGATGCCGCTAGAACGTTAGGATCGACTGATTATGGTGTTTGGGGAAACATAGCGGTGGTACTTTACCTTGACTTCATTTTGATTTTGTATAAAACACCCATTGAGCTGGTAAGTGGAAGTTTTAAGTTAGCGGTGGTGCTGGTGGGTGGAAAGTTGTGTGGTATGTGAATACAATGCTGCTTCGTTGGTCTGGTGGTCATAATTGGGTTCGATTCCCGGATCGGGTTGTTAGGTATTCGGTTTTTCCATCAGGAATTTCACAGTAGCAGTCACGGAGTCTGGATTTGTGCCCGGTTGATTGCAATATTTATGCTCGCCCCCTATGACATGGACAAACATAACTGGCGAAATGTCGGTGTACTATTAGGTATACTTCTGCCTAAACCTTGGTGGATTACAATTATGATGTTATGTTATGTTCCACACAATTTGAGGTATTCAATTTATTTATTTATTATTTATTCAATTTATTCAAAGTTAATTTTTACAATACAACATAAGTCTTAGAAATAATGTAGGTAAAACAGAGTTAGATGCCTGTACTAGGATAAACCTGTATCACAGGTTCTAATACTAAGTATTTGGACAACTTTTTAAACAATATTTAATATACGAAGTTTTTTTGAAATTAGTGAAAAAATTAGCTAATTTATTATGATAATAATATACTTAATTTACTTTAACTCTATTATTTATTAGATGAGAATAAAATGACAATGAAAAAAAAGAAGAAAGGTCTTAAACATATAGATAAATGCTATGTACAATTTTGCGCTTAATTAATTACACTATTACAATAGTTTCAGCAGAATTCATAAACAAGTAAAACAGTAAAAATTGCATAAATCATTGTCATGATATTTATATTCAATTATTTATATTTTTACATTCATGGTATGTCGAATCTATGAAGATTCGCAGATTCTCAGTAGTTATACTGACCTCAGGCACCTTTGTCTACATCAGATTGTACTTTATAAATGACGTCGAGATAAATAAACATTGATGACTATGATTTTTGTTTTTTCAAGTCCGGAACTGAACTCCTTGTCACTGAAAATAATCTAACGGCCATAATATCACGCCTGTAATGCCCGAACGATTAGACAGAGGTGTACCTCATACATAGTATCACACCTCGCCACTTATGTTTAAGTCCTATGTAATAGCACAAATCCATACAACATGGCTGCTTCTGAAAAAATCATGATAGAAAAACTCAATAACATTTTGCCAATCTATTAATTGAACCCAGGCCAATGAAGGAGTGTAATCAAATGATCGTATGTTATATATATGAATACCAAATAAAGTACCTTTGTTCGGGACAGTTTACAAAATACGAGACATCAAGTATGGTACATCAAAATTCCAAAAAAACAACGGTTGTCAGAAAAAAAGCCAACGGACGGATTAAACGTTGAGTATGGAAACAGTTAATAAGAGCGATACAATGAGATAAGACCCAAATCAACTGGACATGTAGTGATGCGAGCTGGTCGTAAAACGTTATGGTTCGCCATTTCGGTACCGAAATTATCACACACAAATTCTCGGCATGAATGAATTTTACATTGTAACTAGAAGTTATCACGAGGTCATCAACATAGGCCAAGAAGAAAAAAATACGTGTTAAAGGAGCTAACTCATAAAATTCCTAAGAAAAAATAATAAAGATCACGTAAATCGGCCTAGTAATTACAGAGTAATCGGTATAGATACATGCCAAAGCTAGTTGTCCGGCATTTTGCTGAACTGGGCCTATTTGGCGCAGCCGTGAGTCGCACAATATTTCTTGGTTAGTTTTAAATTTTATTTTATATTTGCTTTTTTATATTTTGTATTGTGTACGTGTGGCGTGTGCCAATAAACGTTTTTTCTTTCTTTCCAAAAAAAACCTGGCCGAATACGTACACCACTTCCATTTTCAGAAGTCGGTTTAGAACAAAGGATTATTATGTCCATTTGACCAGCAAGACAGATAAAAAAAATTTTTTTCTTCCGTTTTTTTATGCAAATACGAAACGAGATCTGCCGAATCAGGCCGAAGACGAATCGTCGATCGAGACACATCCCTATGCTGTCCTCTAATGCGTATACAAAGACTTCTAATTGGAGGGATTATTACACGGTTCAAAGGATTTGTCTCTTTATTTCAAAGAACTCGTCAACTCCGCCAAATAATTGATGAGGTCAAACCCAATTTGCTGATGTGAATTATTGATTCGGAATAAGTAAAGGGACGATGACTTCGTGATGGCCCAGAGGTTAAGACCTCGCCCCTCATGCTGCGTGGTTATGGGTTCAAATACGGGCAAGTACCAATGTGACTTTTTCAATTCATATATACCTTTCTAAGTTTATCTTGGACATCACAGACATCGGTGAAGGAAAACATCGTGAGGAAACCTGGACTTATAATTAATATAAGTCTGAAATCGCCAACCCGTCTTTAGCAAGCATGGTGATCAAATGCTCGTGCCTTCTCTGTATGAGAAGAGGCCTTTGCCCAGCAGTGGGACAGTTACAGGCTGGTATTATTATTATTTCAAGTTCTTGTATGTTCTTCTCTCGTAAGAGAGTACAAAAAACCCTACCCACGGGCCGGAGCCAAGTTTGTAGGGGAAATTTAAATGGTGAATGTGGATGATATTGTAGAAGAAGTAAGGAATTTCCGGGTGATGCGACAGGTGTTGAGAATTGTTGATTTTTGGAGCAGCTGAAGTGTGCGTCGAGGCATGTGTAAAGTGTTAAGGCTTTGTATAAGAGATTTTGGTACGATACTAGTGGAAGAGAGCACTTTAGGGACGATGTGGACGGTTTGTGCTTCCCACTTTTTATTTCTATGACGAGGTCTTGATATTTACTAAGCTTTTCAGATATTGTAGTTTGAATGTTGTGTGAGTTCGGGATAGCTATATCTATTAAGTAAACTGTTTTATTGGCTTTGTCGTGAACGGTTATATCTGGTCTATTGAAATGTATAGTTTTGTCCGTTATTATCGTCCGATCCCAATAGATTTTCTGATTGGTATTGTCTATTATTAATTCCGGTTTATATTTATAATATGGTTTCATCTCATTTATGAGTTTATATTTGAATGCTAATTTTTGGTGTATAATAGCGGCAATTTGGTCATGTCGATGCTTATAGTCAGTCTGTGCAAGTGATTTACAAGCTCCTGTAATATGTTGTATGGTTTCAGAGGCGGTGTTGCAATGTCTGCATAAAAGTCAGTCGGCTGATGAGGGTCTTTAATTATATATTTCCTATAATTACGAGTAGCTATTATTTGGTTTTGGATCGCCAGTATAAATCCTTCCGTCTCGGGAAACAGTTCGCCTCGTTTGAGCCATTCGTTCGGCTTAGCTTTGTCGACGTGTGGTTGGCTCAGATAGGCTCGGTGTCTCCCTTGAAGGGCTTTGGCTGACCACGCGGCAATTTTTTCTTGCGCGTTTATGATTTGTTCATTAATTTGAGTGTTCTTATTGTGTAGGTTAAGAGGCATAAGTTTCGTATCGTGTTCCGTTACATGTTTGTGTAGTGAAGAATTTTCGGTTTTGTTATGAAAATAAGCTCTGAGCGAAAGTATCTGTTTGTTGTGTAAGTTGTGTATGCCTATCAGACCTCTACCTCCTTCTTGGCGCCGTAGAGTCAGTCGATGTATGCTTGATTTTGGATGGTGTTTTCTGTGTTTGGTAAGTGATGTAATAATAGTGCGATGTAATTTTTTGATGTCTGTTTGACCAGCATATAATTCCAAAAGAGTATGTGAAGATGGGGACTGCAAATGTGTTGATTGCTTTTATAGTATTTTGGAGTTAAGGTTGGTTTTCAAAATGAAGTTTAGACGGTGTGAGAATTTATTGACCAGTTCTTGTTTAGTCATCTTTTGATGTACCTGTCTAGATTGTTTAAAAACTAGATATTTATATGTACTCTGTTCATCCATTGGTTCTATTGTTTGACCTGACCCGAGTGTGTAACTATTATTTCGTACTTTGCCTTTATTATTAAAGGGACAATGATATCGATCTTCTGAAATGTTTGGAATGTGTAATGTCCCGACGTAACACGTTGATAGATGGAGAGGGAGAGGAAGCCCAAAGAAAAGATGGATGGATTGTGTGAGGAAAGATTTATAAAAAAAAAACACTAAAAACAAGTGAAAAATAACTTTACCGACTTCCGAAAGTAAAGTTATTTTCCACTTGTTTTAGTGTTTTTTTTTAAAGTCGGTTATTTTATTGCAAAAAAGTTTTTATTTTACCCTTTCTAGTTATCGTATCACACACAAATCCTTGTCAAGTATCAATTTCGCGATTTATTTTACTTGGGTGATATATATTTTTCAGATATTTTGATTTAAAAACCAAACTGCTAAACCGATTTTGATGAAATTTCTATGGGACTAATCGAAAACTATATCCTTTCAGATAAAAGAATATTTCAAATCGGTTCATTAATGACGAAGATATGAGGTAACCACACAAAAAAAAAATACAACCGAATTGAGAACCTCCTCCTTTTTTGAAGTTGTTTAAAATGGAGTATATGATAGCGTGACGACTGAGTGGGAAGAACGAAGGAATAATTGTGTTCCCCAAAGTAATTTAACTACTTTGTGAGTATGGATGTACGTTACTCTTTCTCTCTCATCATCAGACTAGTTTTTTCCATGTATGTTGGGGTCAGCTTCCAGTCTAACCGGCTGCAGCTGAGTATTTTACATGGAGCGACTGCCAATCTGACCTCCACAACCTAGCTAGTAGGTACTGGGTAATTCGATACCCCTTGGTAAGACTGGTTGTCAGAAACTCGGTATGTATAGGGTCACTCATCAATGGACCAACCCAGGCAAGCGCGGCTTAACCTGAAGATCGACCCATAAGTGGCTGTTATTATTTAGCCACGAGCTCCTCCGTCTCCGCTTAGTAGTAAAAGCAAGTGGCTTTATTTTTGTCAGTGATTCCTTCATTGACAAAAATAAAGCCACTTGCTTTTTAAAAATAAAAGTGGCTGGTTCTCTCGTACATGCCTCGCAATAGGCTCGAATGAACACAAGATAGGCGGCTCGCATCATGTCTTGGCACAGTGCCAAATGCGTGCGATGTGTTGTAGGCATGCACACTGCTTAGTTGGAAAGCCACTTTTGGTAAAATCGTAATTAGATTCCGTTTGAAAAGGTAAAGCTGGCTGGACGGGGTGTTTCTTTACAGTTTTCCCAATAAAACTGACTATTTAAACTGTTAAAATTAATAACGATGAACTAAAATAACTATAAAATAAAAGGGCATCAAAAACTCCTCCTCAGCGCTGTCAGCTGGTAATATGTCCAAGAGACTGGCGGCGTTACCATGTTGTATGGCAACGCTTAGCCTCTGGCCAAGGTTAAAAGTTTGGTTACGCCTTAGAAAAATGCTGTGAGCACTCGGACCCTACGGCCCCAGGGTTGCAACCTAACATACTCGATAATATAGTCTCCACCTCCTGGGCAAAGACATCCCTCCAATACTTCCATTTCTCGCAAAACCGTGCGTCCTTCTTCCAGTTCTCATGGAACCTGTCCAGTTCGTCCTGCCAAATCCTTCGTGGCCTGCCGCGACCCCGCCTTACTGTCTCAGGGCACCAGTTTCCTGCTATTTTGGCCCACAGTTTGTGTGGCTGACATGTCCTGCGCAGTCCCATTTGAGTTAGGCAGCCTTTTGAACTGCGTTAGCTATATTTGTTTGTAATTACAAACTTACTTACTACACTTACTTGTTTACTTTTTTTAAGTCTTGTTTTATTGTTCAAGTTACCACTTTGTTTTGTCCAGTGCGAGACTAATAAATACTTTTTCTTTCTTTCTTTTAATTCAACGAAAAATAATAAAAATAAAATAAAGCTGGAAAATTAAGTCGGTCCAAACGAGAAACATTTTTTTAACGTGAAATTTAAAACGAATGGCGTAGCAGATGTTTCTAAACAAATTATAGTTACACATCTGCTCGCATGAAATCCTACACCATGATGAAAAATCAAATATTCAGGATAGATTTCCTCGCTCTAAGGCACAGATGGTGCCATCGTAGTGATGTGATACATGACGATGTTATTATTTAACTTACCTATATCGACAATATGAAATATGTGTGGTGTGCTTTTATCTTGCAGTATGGACACTTTGTGCATATAATTGATGGCACGCTTTAAAATTATCCACAATTTATTTAATATACCAAATTGTTTTCGAACCCATAGCGGAAACTGGAATTTGCTAAACTACTACTTTGTCTGACGTGAATACTCTATCTGCTGCTCAGCAGTAGCTTCCCACACTACCAAATAGGAGATAGACCAGAGCCAGGAAAATAGGCATAGAGAGACGTTCACAACTGGGATTAACTCAGTTGTATAACATTGCTATGCAACAGTAAAATCTCCGCAGCAAATAGATATCTCATCGTCATTATCCACACTGCTCTGCTTGTGCCAAGCTTCACGCTCCTATGCCAGCCCCATCTATGATATACCTGCGATGGAAACAATGTCGTCTATCCAAGTCGGCGCCGGGCAACAAACACTTCTCTTTTCAGCCCTTGGACACGAGTCACAGCTTAACTCCACCCGCCATTGCGCTGCTAGGTGCCTTTGAGTTCCCTTTACGCGATTTCCAATATCGAAGACCTGCGTACGTTCTACTAGTTACCAGAGCAGTGGTAATGGCCCCAACTTACGAGTTAATACGTCGTGGGTTCGAACCCACGTCGTGGTTCGGGTGTGTAATTTATTCCATCACCATTGCTTTCAAAACGGTGTAGGAAAACATGTGAGGAAACCAGCATGTTATAGAACCAAAAATTAGAAGACCTATGACATCTACCATCCTGCACTGGACCCGAGTGGTTGATTATAACCCGTTCAGTTCAGTTCAGTGGTTGATTATGGGCCTTTTTTTTTTTGGGTGGGAAATCATCAAATGACCTCTCCCGCTCTGGGTGGAGCGGGAGGGCGTGTCAGACTCTTACTGACTAAAACCCACCCGTGTCCCTTCACTTGCCTGTGCCAAGGTGCCAAGGGTCACGGTAACTCTTTCGAACAAATCCGCAACCCTGGCAGGCATCGGTCTCAAGAGGTGGGCCTGAGTCTCAAAAGTGGTAACATTGTTTTACTAGCTACTAGCGACCTGCCGCGGCTTCACACGGGTGCGATGTCAGCGTACAGATAGCGAGAAGCGACTTTGTTGTATACTATCTAAAGATGCTATTAATTAACCACCTAGCTATCTAACCTCCATAAAATTTTCAAAGACAAGACGCAGCTTTGGAAGGCTTACGTTCGGCCACCCTCCACACCCCTCAATTTAATACGCCCTAATATCTCAAGGGAATGTAATCAACAATTTACTGAAGGGCTCCAAGCCAAAATCAAATTTACCAACACAGGCTCCAACATTACATAATTCAATATAAAATTGCTTCCCAAAACATAATTCAGGGAAAACTTCTGTAAATAGGATCATCATAATGATAAAATATTCACGTTTCTTACTTCAAGTTTTGGTTCAAGACTTGGTAAACAATTTGTAAATGAAGGAAAAGGAACTTTTTTAATACTAACTTAAAGGCTGTTTTTTTTAAATAATAATTATATGCTAGTTCAAGGAAAAACTAGATTTTTACCAAAAAAAACCCAAGATGGATTTTGAAAGAAGTCCGTCATCTACATAGACCCGTGGTATTTTGGGGTACTTTTCATATAAAGTCAAAAAGCATCATGCCTGTAATCTCCGAAGGGTTACGCAGAGGTGTGCCTAACAGAACTACACCCATATTTTACCAGTTTTGCGTCCCATATTCCATTTTCCATTGAGGCGAGCTTATTGCCATCAACTGGGCACAAATCCAGACTTCTGTGGCTGATACTTCTTGATTCAAAACTCAATAATATTTTGCCCGATCTGGGAATCGAACTCACCTCATGCTTAGCAGTAACGGTCGCGACCACTAGACAACGAAGCAGTCAACAAACAAAAAAAAAAATAAGCAGTACAAAGTACTACAATCCACATACTGTTACATATTATATCACTTTACTCCTAAAAATGGAGGCAGACACTAACTAATTAGTTAATCCGTCTCACTTAATTATATCTTTATCGTTCTTGGAGCGAGCTTACTAATCCTCATTAAGCTGGTTTTCCAACAGTAATATGCGAGGAGGAAAATAGACTTTCTGACCGTTTTCGGTCATTCTCAGAGAAGACTATAGTAAGCGCCAGATAAACGTGGAATAACGGTCATTGACCCACATACATTTATTAACATACTTAATTGCGAAAACAATAATAATGACATAAAGCTGTCCTGAGTCGACATCTATCGTGATCCTTTCCTTTTTTAGTAATAAAAACGATTCATAATTTATTGTCCGCGTACCTACGTAGAGAAATTAAGGAAAGGGCAATGAACTTTATTCCACGTTTATTTTGCGTTTACTATAGCCATCGGCGCGGGAGATGTAGAATTTGGTGCACACGTCATGTGTGCGCAGAGACAGGTGCATTTTGTCCGAGTTGGGCAGAGGTGGCAAAGCAAATGAATTGGTGGTGAGCTCCTCTCGTCCGCGCGATCGTGCTGTGTACGTGTGTTAGGCATCAACGGATTTCATACAAGCCAATGCAATGTGAGGTCCGCTACACCGCAAGACCGCACGGACGAGCGGTGTCATCTGAGGATCGCCTTAGCTTCGCTTTGCCACACGACGCATCTTTCTCGCAATGGTAAGCCAGTTTTATCGAGTTCCTCTAATGATTTCGGACTTCATTCCATGGAAGTTAATTAAGTTTTATGTGTCCTTAATAAATTATACTTGATCTTGATCTTTATACGAACGTACTAAGATACGTCGATCTCCTTGAGATTGTTGTGCTCCTGGTAGCTTTAATCTCATTAAAAGCATTGTGTTTATGGGAAATAAACCGATTTGTACTAAGGGTTGATTTAAATAACATTCTAGTAATCATAAGAGAAGAAAACAGTTTATAACTAGTTCTTTTGTTAGATAAGTCCAAAATTTAAAGTCTTTTTGTTGAGAATTAGGAGCTAGGTTCGATGCAAGATTAAACAGTGCTAGCCGAGGTCGGTCCGTATATGACCGTCAGTCACGGACAGAAGTCGGTATGTAATGTAGGTAACATTACATACCGACTTCCGTCTGTGACTCGGAAAGCACGAAGTCCCGGCTGTCATTTATAGATCTTTGACAGTCGTTACGAGTAGTTAGAAAACGGGAAGTGTGGCAACCAGTCTTACCAAGGGATAACTTATTACTCAGTACCTGGGCTGTAGAGGTTAGAGAGGCGGTCGCTCCATGTAAAATACTGGTATTTGGCTACATCTATGACTGGAAGCCGACCCAAAATATAGTTGGTAAAAGTTGGTGTGATGTGTTGATGGGTCCCCATGTTACCAAACTAGCGACGCGCCCCGACTTCGCACGGGAGCAATGTAGATACTAATGTTTTCTCTACTATAATAGGCATGTATTATATACATATAAACCTTCCTCTTGAATCACTCCATCTATAAAAAAAAACCGCATCAAAATCCGCTGCGTAGTTTTAAAGATCTAAGCATACATAGGGACAGACAGACGGACAGCGGGAAGCGACTTTGTTTTATACTATGTAGTGAAGTGACAACACTGTCGCCGTCAACACTCTGTTTTTCCTAGAAAATTACTGTTTTTTAGAACAATACGTCCCCAAACTTCCTTGTTAATAATTTATCCAAAATTAATGGCGGCATAGTCACGCTAGAGACTATGTTAAAAAACAAGTTAATTTACGAAAATAATGTTGCTAGCGAAACTTTTATAAGGGGAAACTGCTTCGTTACACCTTGGGGTGGATTAGGGGATGATTTAAGACAATGGTTTTTCCAATTCTTTTGCTGCTAATTTTATGTTGTTTTATACGGGTAAAACCTTGTGCAGATACATAAGTAAGTCAACGCAGCGTTGCAAAAATCTCGTACATGAATTTTTAACAAGTTTAGTTTAGTCTGAGTATGAGGCCCTGGGATCGATTCTCAGGTCGGGCAAAGTGTTATTGGGTTTTCCAATTAAAAATTTCTCAGTAAAAATCCACACCACAGCAAACTCCTGCCTGCGGAGTCTGGATTTGTGCCAGGTAGATAGCAATAAACTCGCACCATATTACATGGGATTTTAACATAACTGGCGAAATGTTGGTGTACTATTAAGTACATCTCTGCTTAACGTGGTGTTATGTTATTTAATGAACCATATTGCGATATGGTTCATTAAATAACATAACACCACGTTAAGCAGAGATGATGAGAGAAAAATACTACGACCTAATACGGCCCACTTTCATGTGCGCATGAAAGTGGGCCGTATTAGGTCGTAGTATTTTTGCGGCACTATTATTCGTTGCGGCAACGCAGGTGCTACAAATAGTTAATGGCCCAAAAGTCTGACAACCAGTCATATCAAATGATATCGTATTACCCAGTACGAACTGGGTTGCGGAGGTCAGAAAGGCAGTCGCTCCATGTAAAATACTGGTGTTCAGCTCCATCTGGTTAGACTGGAAGCTGACCTCAACCTATCGGGAAAAGGCTAGGCAGGTGACACGCGCGCTGGTGGCGAGTATTACGCACCTGACCTTTTTCAAAGACATTACCAATACTAAGGTCGGTGTATATCCTTTAATAGTAATTGTGTCGTTTAAAGACGGTATCGCATTAGTAGATGGCTACAATAGTCATTTCATACTTATTTTATGTCTGATTTCGACTAACAGTGATCTTTATTCCATTGCAATAGGGTTGCTAGTCCGTGGAAAAATGATTTTGAAAGAACTATATTATATTCTGTGAGAACGTTTTCATTAATAAACGTTTACGATTCCCAGTTGACGATAAACGGATGATGATCCATTTGGTAATTTGTCTGTCTTTGCGAGTTCAAAATGAACCTTAAAATGGAATAGTTTAAAGGTTTTGTTTTGCAGAAAAGATGTGAAAAGATGTGAGCTGAGGAGTTACCCAGCAGTGTGACGCCCAACCTTCACCACTAGGACGTGGTGTGCGTCAGGACTTGGGAGACTGTCTTATGTCATTTTGATGTTAGAAAAGAATTTTTTTTTAGCCGAATTTAATCTCGTTAGCGAGATGTAAACAGAACCGTTAACCACGCATTTTGTACCAGTAACTCTAAAAGCAAAAATTCTGGCTGTGAAACTATGTGAAGTAGTAGTTTTTTTTAAGGTGTGAATAATCACGGACTCAATGTAACGCACTGAGAATGTTGCGCGTCATGTTGTGGGTCATGGAAGTATTTAAAGTGAAGAATTAAAAACGTTTTTTTAAAATAAACAAAAAAAATAACCGACTTCCAAAAAAAGAAACACTAAAAAAAGTGGAAAATAACTTTGCTTTCGGAAGTCGGTGACTAATGTTTGTTTTATAGGTTTTTTGCCACCGACTTCCGAAAGTAAATTTATTTTCCAGGTTTTTTTTTGTTTTATTGGAAGTCTGTTATTTTTTACAAAATTTTTCAGTTATCGTATCACACAGAAGTCCTTGTGAAGTATCAATTTCGCAATTTCTTTTACTTGGAAGACATATTTTTGACCCAAACTTCTGAACCGATTTTGATGAAATTTCTATGGGACTAATCGGAAAGTATATCCTTTCAGATAAAAGAAGATTTTTTCAAATCGGTTCATAAATGGCGAAGATATGAGGCAACAAACACAAAAAAAAACTACAACCGAATTGAGAACCTCCTCCTTTTTTGAAGTCGGTTAAAAAAATTATAATAGTGTAATATAAAATAGTGAAAAAACTGGAACTTTGACCCCTATTATCTCTATAACAACAAAGTCAAACAATGAGGAGACCACACCATACTAGTACATACTGTATTTATAAACTCCATGGTGAAAGACGCTCTCCAGCTACATGAACCGACTACCTTAAAAAAGCGACAGGGTCAGACTGGACTCGGAAGACAGAGCACAGGGTGTTGTGGCTCATCTTAGAGACCTACGTTCAGCTGTGGATTGCAAAAGCCTGGGTTTATTTAACAAACCGCGGGCCGTGAAAGCAGTGTCAGGAAGGAAGGTGCAAATAACGTAAAACTTCAACAATAAAAATGTTTTAAAACCCACTTTGTATGAACAGGAACAATTTATCTTTTCAGTTTAAACTCAGCAATTAAATGTAAGAAAATAAAACTCTCATGAACTACGAGTTGCAGTTGTCTTTAAAACATCTTAAATATACTGTTGTACTTTAAATTGTAAGCCAAGTTGGAAACTAATGCTTGAACAAGTTCCCACTCAAAAAAAGTTGCTTTAGCAACGATAAAGAAAGCAGTGAGACTGGAGACATTAGTAGTCAGTTAAGTCCTCAAAGTACTGATTAACTGGCTGGTCCATAAATATTCACATCCGGAAACCCTTGGTCGAAGAAATATGAAGCGAAATCTCGTACCAGTTAAAATTTAGTAATATTTAGGTTAGACAGATGATGAAGGAAAAAGATAACATAACATCACGCTGTGTAATACCTGAAGGGTTTGGCAGAGCTGTACCTAACAAGTACACCTAAATTTCGCCAATTATGTTTAAGTCCCATGTAATAGGGGGCGAGGCTATTGCCATCAACTGGGCACAAATCCAGACTCTGGCTGCTACTGAGAAATTTCTGATGAAAAACCCAATAAAACTTTGCCTGACCCGGGAATCGAACCCAGGACGTCATGCTCAACAGTCACGCTTATGACCACTGGAAAAATAAGGTAAATGAAGTGAAAAGTTATAATGAAATACCTTCCCACTTTAAAATTTCCATGACACGGAGCTTAGTAGAGTTAAATAACAAGACTAGACAAATAAACCTTCTGAATGCACTCATGGGTGATCTTCCAGCAAAACATTTAGCAATGGACCAAAGCCAAATGTCGTGCAGTCTTTGTGGTATGTCAGAACCATTTGGAAGTTTGGTCTGGCAAAAGAACTAAATAAAATGAAAAGCATTCATATTCATTAAAATTAACTTAGAGGGTGGTTTTGATGATTTTAATGTTATAGCTCTGTAAAGCGATATTTGTCACGATCGCGAATCAAATATATTTTAACACACAACCTGACATTGACCTGCACTTTGCAAAAAAAAACCTGAGAAATTTGGAATTTCGCGGGGTACCCTAGCGCAGCCTCCTTGAGAGGGTCTGTGAGATCACCTCTTATAACACAGAATCACTTTAATGTCATTTCAGTGTGGAAAAGAAACGGAGCTATATAGGTGTCTAGCTCCATCTCTTGAAGTAAGATTAACATGTAACATGGTAGGTACCCAGATTATATTACCCAGTACTAACTGGGTTGTGGAGGTCAGATAGGTAGCTACTCCTGTTAGACTGGAAGCCGACCCTAATATCGTTGGGAAAACGCTACGCAGATGTTGATGAGTAAAAAACAAGTGTTGGACTACAAACAGCGAAGGGTTCCGTCGCACGGATAAAAATTTACTTATGTACGATATATTCATTTTATCAACCGCAAAAATGTGATGATGATAGTTTTCCAGAACGATGACGAAGCGTATGGAGTATGCTGGGATCGTAGCACGAGTTGTTCCGTATCTGGGAAAATAAATCGATATAGTGGTAATAGTCTTTAAGTAAAATAACTGTTTGATATCCAAACTGACGGGAGATAATGAAATTGGGTTCCGTTTTTGCGTTTTCGCCACGGAACCCTAAAAAGTTCGTTATCTATGTAAATCCTGGTTTTGCGTTACAATTTCATTCCTAGATAACAGTTTGTTGAAATTGGAAGCAATAAAAAACTGAATTACTCTAATGGTCAAAGTTAAATGGGAATTCATTGTGAATGTAAATAACTTTTGAAAATTAAATTTATAATATGGATGAGTTTTTTTTACAAGTGTAATAAAATATCGTTGGATTTTCATTGAAATGGTCAATTCTAATTATTGTGTGTCATGCCTAAGGAAAGTTCTTTGAAAAAATATATTTCTTTCCCAGTATCTTATTCAATATTATGAATTACTACACAGCTTGAATACCAACTTCATGTACATTAGGAACTTTTCTTTATCTAAACATTTTGAGACGAATTATCTATAAGTGATGGGAAATACCGCATCTTCAATCCTACCTAAAATATAATCATAAAAAAAAACAAAATTACTTTAGTTTTGTTAAAAACATCTCTAATCTTTCTTTGAATATTTAAATTTAAAATAGTTAAATATACGCCGAAACAATTTAAGACCTGTATAAGTTTTTATATCATAAAGAAGACTAAAATAATTTTAAGCTGGAAACTTTAGGTCTGGCTTTGGACAAATGAATGCAATTAAAATTGCTAATTTTCATCAAAATGTAACTTCAATTCGATACCCAAATAAATGTTTAATTATTTAATTTTGAAGCTTTTAGAAAAATTTAAACCAATAGTGAAAAACTAGAAAGGAATAAGTAAGTCGTTGGTCCCGGCTGTCATTTGTAGATGTTTGACAATCATCACCAAAAAAAAAAAAAATATATATATATATATAATAAAAATAATAAAAAAAAAATAATAATAAAATAATAAAAATTCATTTCATTTCATTTCATTTCACAGGTAGTCAGTAGCTCGGACGTCAGACAACCCGTTTTCCCAAGGGGCGCCGTATTACCTAGTACTAACTGGGTTGTGGAGGTCAGATAGGCAGTCGCTCCATGTAAAATACCGGTATTCAGCTGCATCCGGTTAGACTGGAAGCCGACCCCAATAAAGCTGGGAACTAGGCTAGGAAGTTGATGATGAGTGGAAAACAAGTAACTGTTGGACTACACACAGTGAAGGGTTGCTCGCCGGAATAAAAAAAAATACTTACATATACACGATATTCATTAATATTTTTTTGGATATCCGTTTCTGTTACACAGATCTTTTGTTCATAAAAATCCGCAAACGTGTTCATGTACATAATTTTCCATGAATGCGTTTAATTCAGTTATCTCTGAATTCCTATTATGGCGTTATCAGCGATTCGAATTGGTAATAAACTTTAAAGTGATTTTGATTTTGCGTTCAATGTTGACGTTTTTATTTCTGTTCCCTATCACGAGCGCGCGGTGTAAACGTAACGCAATTACGTCGATTTTTGAATCGAAAATACAATTATCGTATACCATTTTAGTTAACTTGTTTGCAACGAGCACAATCAGTGTGTGTCAGTGATATGAATAGTTATAATCATAAAATTTTGAAAATATTATTTATGTGAAACGGGTATTTTTAATTTTATAATCGACGTATTTACGTAATGTAACGTACGCAACGTTACGGGCCTCTGGTGCTTCCTGAAATATTTTTTAGTCCTTTTATTTTCGTTTTTGTTTTTCGATACCTGTTGCTATTTTTCCTGGAACCGCCGCTTTGTTGACTCTGTTATTGCCTTTGCACGACTTTCGTAATAAAATTATGTTTTCATCGAATCATATATTGCTTGCCTGTGCTGCCCCACAGCCGGGCAAAGGTGTCCCTCATTTTCTCCATGGGTACCAGTACTGCACCACTTCTTTCTTTAAATAAAATAGCTGGAAAAAATACGTCATCCAAGTAAAAGAAATTGCGAAATTGATACTTGACAAGGATTTGTGTGTGATGCGATAACTAAAAAGGGTAAAATGAAAACGTTTTTGCAAAAAAATAAACGACTTCCAAAAAAACACAAAAAATAGTGAAAAATAACTTTAGTTTCGGAAGTCGGTGTCAAAAAAGTCAATAAAAAAAACAATAGTCACCGACTTCCGAAAGTAAAGTTATTTTTCACTTTTTTTGTGTTTTTTTTTTTTGGAAGTCGGTTATTTTTTTATATTAAATAGGCTTACTTTTGGCCGCAACTCGCCTGATGTGAAGCGATGACGTGACCTAGGGTGGTGTACGCTTGCCCCGAACAAACCGATTCACTTTAACTTTGAAGAGATAGATTATAATGATCGGTAAACAAAAAAGACTGCAGTGAATTCCACAGACTGGCGGTTTGCACAATAAATGTGGAAACAATGCACTTTGTTCGGGTCCGTAGAACTTCAACCATATAACGGTAATGCTTCGCCGTATCCCTGCTCATCCGATAATAGAATGAGGATGGGGTAGTTAAATTGTTAAATTTCAAAGCACACTCCTAAATGTAACCGATAAAAAACAGATAGGCATGGGATCGGTTAGATTAGGCAAAAACTACACAAAGCCACCTAAATGCTTCTTTTGCTACTGCCACGCGTGACATCTACGCAGTGTAGTAGTAACGTTCATGACAGCTACGCAGTGTATTAGTAACGTGCGTGACAGCTGCGTAGTGTAAATGTAAAGTATGTGTTTGCTAAGTAAAAACACGCAGGCTAAAAATAATAATAATTGAGATCTTGTTTCATTCAAACAAACAGTTACATATTATATGATTATAATATCAAAACACTATAGCCAGGGAACGGATGTAAGAGAAACGCAGGTGTTTAGGAATCACACTATAATCACACAAATTACAATACAAACTTCTGAGTTAGAGCGCGCGCACAATTGCTCGCTAGTGTGTAGCTTACTGGACCAACTTACAATTACCTAACAGACGCAGTCGAGATGCGCTCTGACGGGCGGCCGGGTTACCACTCTGAGTTGCCATGTTATGATTTAACTAGTACCTTACACTATAACACATTATTATTAACAGGATGATGACAAACATAAACTATCCTTATCAGAATATATCACAACACAATAGTAATCACGGCATGGTTCTATTCTTTCGATTCAAATAATACTCGTACCATAACGTCCGATTACTCTTTACTAATATAACAAATAAGGAAAGAAAGGAAATTTGACAGTTAAATACCACTGTCTGTAATAAAATATCAGTAATCAAGAAACCAAATAATAAGTACATCACAATGCTGATGTTAGTCATCATAAACATAGCCACAGCAGTAAAAAAACGACGCCAGTTCTCTTTTCTTCTTTCTTGTTTAGGAACCACGCACGCCTTCCCGTCTTTGCAAAAAAACAAAGCACGAACAAGTTTCGTAAAGACGATCGCATTTATAAGGCAAAAATTCGCCCATAACTATAGCGAGAACGGTGACACCTAAAATAATTGATTTATCTTTACGGCACTCTACTGCTCGTTCAATAATTAACAACATGACTACAGAAACGAACAATCCCGTTACAGGCACGCCCCAAGCCAACAGAAAGCTTTTTAGAAACTTCCTTTTGATATCTCCATTGAAAACTTTCACAACATCCACGTAAAACATGTAACACATCACTAACAACCAATAGTTATACACCGTTGAAAAAAACATACAGGTTAAGAAGACAGCGACTGAATCAAAATCTCCGTCGATATGCATTTCAGTTATTATAGCAACAATTAAACGGATTATGTTCACAAAGATTGTATTGAGATACACGTAGTTGTTGAAATTGCGAAACTTCCTGATTAGGCACCACGATGTCACTCCGTATATGAACGTCGCCAAAGTCAAGGCCAGTTGGATATAATGAAAGATTATAATAAGAACAAATGGTGAATGTTTGCTATCACTATCACTCCCTATAGAGTTTGATTCACTGGTGTCATCATCCATGATGAACATGGGCTCACACTCGGTAGCGACGGTAATTTTTTATTATGGTTTAAAAACGAAAATTTTACCCAAAAAGGTTCGACTCAAAAGTTTCACATCGATCACTACGATAACAGGATCAGAACCAAACTAATGTGATTAAACCAGATTTTGGGCATTATCTACAATCGATTTTCGTTTTTTTTTTCTTATCTATGTAGTTCAGTTTGTAATGGCACTATGATAACGCAGAGCTCGCGTCCATCTAAGTAATTGCAATCATAATAATGAATGCATTGTTAGGAGTGAAATTGTATGTCCTTTATTTAAGGTGGTTAAGTTATTTTATATATTTTTTTTGAATATAGGAAAAAAAAACTTTTTTGCAAAAAAATAACCGATTTGCAAAAAAAAAACAAAAAAATTGAAAATAACTTTACTTTCGGAAGTCGGTGACTATTGTATGTTTCATGGACTTTTTTGTCACCTACTTCCGAAAGTAAAGTTATTTTCAATTTATTGTGTTTTTTTGGAAGTCGGTTTTTTTTTGTTTGTTACCTCATATCTTTGTCATTTATGAACCGATTTGAAATTTTTACTTTTATCTGAAAGGATATACTTCTCGATTGGTCCCATAGAAATTTCATCAAAATCGTTGGAGTAGTTTGGTTTTAAAATCAAAACAGCTGGAAAAATATGTCATCCAAAAGAAATCGCGAAATTGATACTTGACAAGGGTGTGAAGTGTGATAAATGACGACGATATGAGGTAACAAACACACAAAAAAAATATACAACTGAATTGAGAACCTCCTCCTTTTTTGAAGTCGGTTAAAAAGGAGATAACCATTAAATGTGGTATAAAATTGACCGTAACTTTTACTTTCTGAATTTAACCAACCTAACCTTTTTATTTATTTTATTGCAACATGACACCTTTACCTTTTCCAGAGAAAAAACCGCATATTGATCCTATTGGGGTTCCGTTAGTAGACTAAAAGAGATTTCGTTGTTGAGTAGCGGCCCAATTACAAACGTGAAGTGTGGTAACTCGACATTTAGTTTTGTTGGACAATTTTTGTTTAGAATAAAGTGCAAAATGTGATTGAAATTTTGTTACACTGTCCGCTTTGAAACGCGGTTTATGAAATTCAGATGTTGAATGTGATGTGAAATAGTTTCTTATTTGAAAATGTTTTTTTCAGTTGATTTTTATGTAGTTGATTTTTAAATATATAGAATACTGTTTATTTTGTAAGCCATACAAATTACAGGCATGATAAAAAGTAGACATTTAATTAACAGTAACACAATGAGCAGTCTTATTCCATTAAATAATTACCTAAGCTTTTGGTAACGGGATACTTTTTGGGGTTGCGTAGCCAAATGGCAAAATTGAATCCCTTATAA
This sequence comes from Standfussiana lucernea, assembly GCA_964057025.1. Taxonomy (NCBI): domain Eukaryota; kingdom Metazoa; phylum Arthropoda; class Insecta; order Lepidoptera; family Noctuidae; genus Standfussiana; species Standfussiana lucernea. The sequence goes on along the minus strand of OZ059808.1, from coordinate 9,654,827 downwards.
TATCGTCGTGTCCATCCGTATGTCACAGCCATTTTACTCCGACACTATTGGTACGATATCGATGAAAATTGAAAAAAAACCTGAATTTTGTGCATTGCAAGAAATTGTGACAATTTGCTGCCCCAACATTTTGTTACTTACATTCATTTAATAGCTTATTTAGACTAATAGGTTTCGTTTTTCAGTTTCTGTTTTCATCAGTACAATTTTTTTTATCAATCTCTTTTTTACGGGATAAGTACTTTCGGTCCCAGCCACAAAAGTGACTTTGTTTTTCCAAGATGTACAAACTTATTTTGCGGCCGATGAAATCTATTATGATTGTGTGTGTAAGTATTATCCTGTTTTATTCTAAAAATAAAAATAAGAGTATCCGCCCTAGTTTACACAGTTGTTACACCATTTTTAAAGCACCAAAAGGCTTTTAACGTTTTTTAAATAATATTTCCATATCTAGAATAGATATGGTGCGCGGTGGGAGCTTAACAAATATGTTCCAATGTGGATGACTTCATGAATATGAAAATGTATATTTAGCCCGTCAAATTGTTTTTTTAACCTTTTTAATATTCTCTTTTTGTTGCCAGTATGCAATTTCACCAATGGGGTTTGCGGCTTAATAATAATATACGATTGAAGGTTAAAATATGGATCTATTAAAGGTTCGAGTGAATCGGGTTCTTTTAGACGCGCGTGCTCCACCCTAGGCTGCATCATCGCTTCACATGCGGCCAAACGCAAGCAAGATTAAAAAAAGGGCTACGTTTGCTGAAGTTGGTCTATGGATGGGTGACCATCCATATCATATAAAGACCCCTTCGCCCTTGGAAAACACGCTAAGCTGTTGGTCCCGGCAGTCATTTGTTTATCTTTGACAGTTGTTACGGGTAATCAGAAGCCAGAATGTCTGACAGCCAGTCTTACTAGGTGGTATCGTATTACTCAGTAACTGAGTTTTGGAAGGCAGGTTAAGCAATCGTTCCATGAAAACTACTGGAATTCAGCTGCATCCATCATACATAGGAACAGACTAGGCAGCTGATGATTTTACTGCCATAGATTTCTTTAAAGTAACTTTTGATTCGAATTACTTGATTAATGATTACATTGATTGATGAAATATACAAGGTGTAGTTTTGCATCCTCGTCAAATTCAAGGAGGTTACCATGCTAATAATTCTCGACCCGAATCAATAATAAAATGGGTAGGTATTTTTTTATTCTTTTTCTTAATATCGGAAATCGGTAAGTGTACACCACCCGTAACAAAACGCGGCCCATCTAATACCAGCCCTATAACCGCGCTTTCACACACACAAACAAACGCATACGTTTATTCGATAAACAGGTGATTCTCCTATTTTGAGAAGGGCTTCATTCTGATTATGACATTATGATTTAAAAGAGTGTCCATGGAGTTTCTTGCCCATTCTTCTCCATAGAGATCTACGCTTTGGAATGGGCAACTACAGTACTTTCACAGTTATTATGTCTTGTGACTGGGACTGTAGCTTCATTTTTTATTGCTGTCTTTGTTTCGACAATTCAAAAGTGCCTGTAATTGGCCTACTTGAAATAAATGCTTTGATTTTTTTGATTTTTGATTTTCTGGAATAAAGTCAAATTAAAACAACTAAAAAAAGCAACGTTTATTATTATTGACCAGGTACTGTAATTTATATTGATTATTTACGTCTTCTACGACAACTTCCTGAATTTTGACGAGGATGCAAAACTATACCTTGTATAATTAAACATACTAATTTTGATGACATGTTTATTGTAATGTTATGTTAATGTAAATGCAAAGTTAAGTTACATGAAATGTAATGTAAGGAATGTAAATGTTAAGGCAAATAAAGGCTAAACAAATAAACCTTTGAACCATAAATTATCAACTTTAACATATTTGCCTACACAAATCAGAGTATAAAATACCTATCTACCACAACACAAACATTTTAAATAATTCAGTGTAATAAATAGACCCCCGGTTATTTGCAAACAAAATTAGGTGTTACCGAAATGCATGAATATTCAAAACGTTTTATTACGTTAGTTTGCATCGGTTTTTAGCCGTTAAAGATAGAGTGTTGATTTTAATTAACATTGTGTTAATTATTTGATGAAATATTGATGTTTATTTTGTAAGTGCTGCTTTTGGCTTGGGAAGAACAATTTGAAACCACATTTCACACGGTATGTTTTAAGTCCCACGTAATAGGGGGCGAGCCTATTGCCATCAACCGGGCACAAATCCAGACTCCGTGGTTGCTGTAGAGAAATCCCTTATGGAAAAACCTAATAACTTTTTGCCCGACCCGGGAATCGTACCCAAGACCCCATACTTAGCATAAATGTTTCAACATATTTAGTGAGTTGTGTTGGAACCAGGCCTTAGGCCTCAGATTTAAATCAGTGGTGTAGGAATCAAGATCGAAATTTAAAAAAAAAAACACTGTTTCGTTTAAACCTGCATCTGAAGAGAAACAAATCCTGTTTTACAAAAAAAAAACCGACTTCCAAAAAATACACTAAAAAAGTGGAAAAAACTTTAGTTTCGGAAGTCGGTGACTATTGTTTGTTTCATTGACTTTTTTGCCACCGACTTCCGAAAGTAAAGTTATTTTCCACTTTTTTTGTGTTTTTTTTTGGAAGTCGGTTTTTTTTTGCAAAAAAGTTTTTATTTTACCCTTTTTAGTTATCATATCACACACAAATCCTTGTAAAGTATCAATTTCGCAATTTCTTTTACTTGGATGACTTTTTTTCCAGCTATTTTGATTTCAAAACCAAACTGCTGAACCGATTTTGATGAAATTTCTATGGGACCAATCGGGAAGTAGATCCATTCAGATAAAAGAAGAATTTTTTAAATCGGTTCATAAATGACGGAGATATGAGGTAACAAACACAAAAAAAAAACAAAAAACATACAACCGAATTGAGAACCTCCTCCTTTTTTTGAAGTCGGTTAAAAAGGCCATATATGTTTCTTCCACCTCATTCCTCCTCAAGCTGATGAGTATGAAGACCTCATGGAAATAAGGCGCATGGTGAGGTTACCCCATTCCTGTGGTAATTGTTTTAATTCGCAGCTCATTTATTAAAGGAACCCGTGTTCATGTTACTGTGAATAAGAACTTGGTAAGTAACGTAGGCGACGAGCTTGTAGTAGACCGGCACGAAGAAGAGCGAGAAAAAAAACCTGTACCTATTTCGACCTGTCAAGAAATCCTATAGGTGAACAATCACCTTTAAGATAACATTACACCTTATTGGTGGTGTTCTTCAAAATGATAAGGTGACAAATTCCAGCAATCAGCATGCGAATATGACCAGATGGATGAACGTACATATACGAAGCAAAAGGAGTATGTATGAATCTTAAGAGTTGGGGTTCTGCAGTTTCTGCCTACCCCACTATATTACCTTATCATAACATCACGCCGGTTCCCCGAAGAGTCAGACAGAGGTGAAACCTAATAGTACACCCACATTTGGCCACTTTTGTTTAAGTCCAATGGATAGATAAGGTGGCGAGCAATAAAGGGGAGTGTATTATGGAATAACCTAATAACACTTAGACCGAACTGGGAATTGCACTCAGGACCTCTTGCACTAGACTAACGTTATTTATTATTATTTACGGTTTACCACGGTAATACAAGCTGCATATTATACCAACTGCATATTCAGAAATGATCTGATTATGTCTGCAACATCCAAATTTCATCGATATCTGTTTAGTTTTTGAGGCTTGAAAGCATAACAAACAAACTCTCGAAGTAGAAATCACCGACTCTATTGTCAATCACGACAAAACACAACACAAATTTAGAAACACACCTCCGACGAACAGATGCACCAATCGGAAATTCAAATGCGAAATACGACTCCGAAATTGCCACTTACCATGCGATACTCCGTAGCAGCCATTTAACGTACCGATCTAAACGGAATACTGAAACAAGGTAAGCATCTTCAATTTGTAAGTGTACTAGCAATGACCTGAATGTGTGTGGAATTAATAAAATTGTTTTAGCTTATATAGGAAATTTCTTGCAAGACTGCAAATATTTTTATTTCGAAACTTTGTTACTGCACTGATACTATATCAATAGAAATATGATATAATATCAATAGAAATATTAAATCATACACTAGCGGATACCCGGCGTGTGATACTACGCTATAGTGCCTAATGCGTTGTTTTGGTGGTCTAAAACTATCTTCGCATTATTGCCTTTCTAATGAACCCGGTTTCGGGCACACAGGTTAGACGGATATAGGTAGATTTTTTTTGTGTTTTATGTCTATAGATACAAGGTGGAAAATCAGCTGTTTCCTACAAAAGTGCAATAACTGCACGGTCAAAAAGTATCGCACAGCTCGATGCTCCTTCGAGCCAATATAATACCCGTCGCGATGGTGACAGTTGAGGGGTAAATTAAATTAAATCCATTTATTTCAGGTTTCCCATATTACAATTACAAGTCACGCAGCAATAAAAATCTCAAATTTAAAAATAAATACAATGTCATCAAATCAGAAATACAACGTCAAAAAAAAAACAAATCAATGTCAATGTCAAATAAAAATAACTGGAAATTATTAATTTAAATACTAATAAAAATAAAAGTTAATTAGAGTTAAAAGTTAAGTAGTAAAAGGAGAAGAAGAAAGAAGAAGCAGTTAAAGTAGCAACATTTTTTAAATAAGATGTCAGAGGTAATCTAAAAACTTCACATCCGATTTAAAAAAAAAAAAAATGCAAAGCGACACTATTTGTCAAGTGGGGTTTTCACGCGAGCGAAATTGCGGAAAGAAGATAGTGTTTAATAAAATAATAACATAGGCTAGCTAAGCTAATTAGTTTGCACACCGCAGATTTAAATAAAGATTTCCTTAGGGCAGTCTAGTCCTAATTTGTTTGATTAACTTTTGTTGTAACTGTTTAGGCATATTTTCTTTTAAATTGGTATGGTATATGGAAAATCATTAAAGATAAAATCATGCCAATTTTTTTCTAGCCTCTGTCGTGTTCCACTGCTAAGCAATCCTTTTCTCTGTCTAAACCTTTGTTTCTGGCCATTTTATACCATACCAATACTTAAAGACAACATTTTGTCACTTTGTGTGTCGAAATTTAGTAGCTTACTTTTTAGTAAGCCCATTTTCAACTGAACTATCATCAATAACAAAAACAAAAAAACATTGAGCTCTGAAAACGATTATTCCATCCTTAAATGTAGGTCTTTTATAACTGGCCGACCATTATTGGATTTTGAAGAGGTAATCCCTACATCGACTAACGAATGGTACATTCAATATCGATACGAGTATTCGATTCGTTTCAACCAATTGCGTACAGTAATGAACGGTGGCCAACGTTACGGAATCAAATGGTGTTGCCTGATTGCATGGCATTCGAATGGGGTCTCGATTTTGAAAGTCTGGGTAACGACATTATCTCTTCTTATATATATATATATAAATGTAGAAGTAACTCTTGGCTAAATAATAACAGCCACACGAGTCGGTCTTCAAGGTTTAACCGCCCACCGTGGATGGGTGACCCGCCTTCGCCATTTCATTCCGAGTTTTCTCCGTTCCTCGGAAAGCACTCATAGAGTCGGTCCCGGCTGTCATAAAACTTTGATAGTCGTTACAGGTACAGAGGCTCGAAAGTCTGACAACCCATGGCAGTCTTACCAAATAATTCTTGTAGTATTAGTGGAAAAACCCAATAACGCTTTAGACGACCCGAGAATCGAACGCCGGACCCCAGCAGCAGTCGCGCTTTCGACCGCGCGACTAAGGGAGTAGACGCAAGGCAGGATAAAATAACTGTTGAATGTTTGTATTTTCTACCCCATACATTACGTTCTTGTGAGATGAGTTCCAACTACCACGGGCGAAGCCACGGGCACAGCTAGTGGCACAAATATTGCACAAACTTAAAACCCTGCAATACCTTTTAATGGAGGACCAAAAAGCTGAAAAGTTAGGGGTAAAAGGTGAAATCTTCTGCAGCGTGTAATCAAGGAAAGCGAAGGAAAGCACAGGTGGAATGTGTAGGTAGAAAAATGTACATTACCTGTCGCATTTCAAGAGCGTGTGTCTACCGTTGTAAAATGAACCTTACGACAATGTTTATCAAAGTCATAGTGATTGGTACACCACAGACTACTTGCAGTATTATCTCTTCCTATAAACCATCCAAAGGTTGTATAGGAACGTTATCTAGCCAGCATCGTCGACATGTAAACAGCGAAGAACGACGTTTAGGTACTAATTATAATCCGGGAAACGCAAGGATGGGTTGCTCTAGACACACAGACTTTAGACCTCATTGGTGTTGCCTCCCAGAAAGGTCAGGCGCTTAGTACTACCACGCAACTGGCGAACTTGAACAACCAGATATACGGACAAACTTCGGCGAAGCAGAGAACTACGTTAGAATCGTAGCAGGTGGTGTTTTGTAAGTTCTGCCTACCCCCATCTGAAAAATACATGTAAAGAGGTTCACTTACATAGCCACGTCTAAAGCACATACCTAATACTGAACCCAATTCTTGATGCCTTACTTTATTACTCATAAAATTATTGTTTATTAATAATAATCCTAACGAGCTAAGCGCCATTAAAGCTAATGTCGCTTACTCTCTTTGGGTTTGAAGTGTCGATACTCCAACACCCTTATAAATATGGATATAGCTGTTTTGGGTAGCTAGTGGCTTATTCCTGAACGGAATTGTCTTAGTAATGAGTATTATTGAATTAATTTTAAGACCATATCATTTATGGTTATTGTTATGGGAAGGTTTAGTGTGTGCTATCATGGCGGTATGCTGATCTTAAGGATCCGTTCACGGCCTTGGGCGAAGCAACAAACAAGTGACGAACGAGCGTGTCGCTTGATACATTGTATCAAGCGATACGCTCGCTCGTCACTTGTTTCCTATAATTTATTGTCCGCGTACGTATGCAGAGAAATTAAGCAAAGGGCAATGAACTTTATTACACGTTTTTATGGCGGTTACTATAATGGCTAAAGCCAGCCATAGACGACGGTCATGCATGTGCAGTTTTGCCTGTATAGTCAAATTGTGCAGGTATGCATGAGCGTATGTAGAAGAAAACTGTACAATTATCCTGGACGGTCCTTGCAATCTAGAGTATACAGGGTGGAAGGTACACACCTTTTTAGCCGACTTCAAAAAAGGAGGAGGTTCTCACTGTTTTTTACCTCATATCTTCGTCATTTATGAACTGATTTGAAAAATTCTTCTTTTGTCTGAAAGGGTATTATACTTTCCGATTCGTTCCATAGAAATTTCATCAAAATCGGTTAAGCAGTTTGGTTTTGAAATCAAAATAACTGGAAAAAATATCATCCAAGTAAAAGAAATTGCGAAATTGATACTTGACAAGGATTTGTGTGTGATACGATAATTAAAAAGGGTAAAATAAAAACTTTTTTGCAAAAAAAAACCGACTTCCAAAAAAAACACTAAAAAAGTGGAAAATAACTTTACTTTCGGAAGTCAGTGGAAAAAAGTCAATGAATCAAACAATAGTCACCGACTTAAAAAGTAAAGTTATTTTCATATTTTTTTTTGGAAGTCAGTTATAATTATTAGCAAAAAAGTTTTTTAGCATCCAGTTTAAAATTTAACATTATCAAAGCTTCACTAATCGCGAAATACAACTTGGAAATTGCCTTTCATAATAAATCCAACGCGGAAAACAAGGAAAACCCGCACAAAGTCTTTGAATCATTTCCTCATCTTGTCATTTGGAACTTCAGAAAGGTACAAACAGGAAAGGCTTAAAATATAAATAACACTGTTGGAATTTAAACTCTCGGCTCTGAGCCGAACACTGGTTTAGGTTTCGTTTAGTGTCCGTGAAAAGGAGGAATTAGATATTTGTCAATCCCTCTTCTGAGTTTCAAGTGTCAACCTTGGGCCATCAACCTACATTTCTTTTGTTGTAAAACCTTTAGGAAGCTCGTCTTCTACAGAAAAAAAAATGGTTTGAATGTAACATGATAGTACTTCTTTGATAGTATCTGTTTTGTTTTGTAAATTAAATTGTAATAGACATCACGCCAGTAATCCCCGAAGGGTTAGACTGAAGTGTATTTAACAGTACACCCACATTTCGCTAGTTACATTTGAGTCCCATGTGATAGGGAGCGAGCCTATTGCCATCAACCGGGCACAAATCAAGACTCTGTGGCTGATCCACATCGCTGTCATCTCCAAACATGCCAAAAAGAATGGCAGCATTGCCGCGTTTAATGGCAACGCTTATTCTTTGACCAATTTAAGATAGATTTTGGATAATTTTATAATCAAAGTTCAATATCAACGGAACACTACTACCTGAATCCTGAATTCCTATTATCTGAGTTCTCGGTCAATATTTGAGTTCAATTATGAGAGTCTAGACTTTGCAAACTGTTGAACTTAGTAAAATAGGTTCTCTTCGACTAAACTTCAATATTAAAAAGAGGTACAGTTTGTAAATTTGGATGTAGGTTAATCTTCAAATCAAACAATTTTACAAATCGAATCAGTACGATTTCCAAAATTTTATTTATTTAATCTTCATGAACAAGGGTGGTACATACATACATAGGCGGACTTAATGCCACAAAGCATTCTCTACCAGTCAACAAAAAAAAATACTACTTGTTTTCGAAAATGTATATACTTCTATAGATACTAATACACATATAAAATTAAAATAAACTAATAAATATTTTAACAAATTCCAAAATAAAAAGCGATAAACCTGATAATAATTAAAAAAAAATCATGATAGGTTGAGGAGCTCGTGGCTAAATAATCTCAGCCGCTCGGGTCGATCGTCAGGTTAAGCCGCGCTTGCCTGGGTTGGTGCATGGATGAATGACCACCCATTACATACCGAGTTTCCTCCGTGCCTCGGAAAACACGTTAAGCCGTTGTCTCGACTGTCATTTGTAGATCTTTGACAGTCGTTACAGGTAGTCAATGGCCCGAAAGTCTGACAACCAGTCTTATCAAGGGGTATCGTATTACCCAGTACGAACTTGGTTGTGGAGGTCAGATAGGCAGTCGCTCCATGTAAAATACTGGTATTCAGTTGCATCCGGTTAGACTGGAAGCCGACCCCAACATAGTTGGGAAAAGGCTAGGCAGATGATGATGATTATTTCATCATAATTATGTTATATTTAACAGTAATATGTAACTATTTAAGTGCTAAAACACAAAAATTAATCAATAACCTTTCTTATCTTTCACTGTTATGTATCTAGACAGGTGCAGCGCAAAGTTATTGCGCGGTAAACGCTTTGACAGCTCTCATGTCATAATACGTTCCTTTCTACGTATTAGTACAAATGCCAATCTATCATTTGCAACTCATTTCGGAATACTTAATCCATATCCCCATCTAAAAATGATGTAATTTATAATAAACTACAAAAATAAATATAAAATCTACAATAAGATCTAGTATTTAAAAAGTAAACGCATAACGGCAGTGTTATGATGAAACTTGTACCACAGATAAAAACGGGACGGTTTTAGATGCGTTCAAAACCTATAAAAAGTAGTCAGGAAATGAGGTTTTTATTACAAAGCTAAATTGATTTACGCCGGTAAATTCTAATTTATTAATTTTTCTTATTTGTTCCAGTAATTTATTATAAATTTTCACCGCCATGTGCGTAGTATCTGTTACATAACTTTAATCGGCTTTGAGGTACTACTAGAGGTAAAAGGTAAAAGAAAAAAAAACCGATTGAAGCTAGTAATCTACACAACTGATAATAAAAAAAACCTAGTTAGGTTTCGCCTGCGTTGAAGTAGGAGATTATTCTACGGGAACGCACTACCTACCAGTTAAAAATTATGACATGTCCTAAACCAGACCATGGTCTATGCCAATTCAATTTCATCCTTATCCGTTCAGCAATTAGGTACAAAAAAGATACCCAACATGCAGACAGGCAGACAAGCAAAGACTAGTTCCATGGCATAAGCATACTGAATAGCAATACAATAACAAATAAGTACGACGCGAAGAAATCAACCCTGAATCGTTCAGAAGTTTAAATTGAAAGGAAAACAATCTACAGCCACAACTGACCCCATTTTCATACTCTTAAGATTTCTACAAACGGGTATTGGAGCGCACAGTAATTACAAACCGACTCATTTCCCACAGAATTTCACTTAAAGCCTACGTTTTATAACATGGAGTAGTCTACAAATGGAGTATCGACAGAATGAACTCTTATTGAGAAGACATGGATTGCGCCTTATAGAAATTTACCTTTTTATTACAAGCTTTCTAAAAGCTTTTAACGTGATTTGCTAGTATGTATGGGCCAAATATTGCAAATGAATTTTAAACCACATCCCACAACCGATAGAACTAAATTCTGTACACACATTTGGTTATGGTGACAATACATTTTTATGACAGACATGACCTGATTATGCAGCCAGGATCGTTTTCTTACAAAAGAATTCCTGAACGGTTCATAGCACGGACAAGAGACTTTGTATACGCGTTTAATTTTGATAAATAAACAATGTTTACCATGTATATTGTCAAGAGTAATTTTTTTTTTGCTTCCTGTCGTTATTGGAAAAGGTCTATTGAAAAATAAAAACTATTTATTTCCTTCTTTTCCTTTAACATTAAACATGTCGTTCGTACTTCATTTGCTACCTACTCAGTGTTCAAAAACTCTATCGTATTCAGTATTAAGGCCGCCGTCTGTAGGCTTTATTTCCATATTAATAAACAGATTATGAGCTTACAATATACTGGGAAGCTTTGATGTTGTAGTTGACGTAATTTATGATTAATGATTATCATTAATTAATTTAATATCTTAGCTCAGAAACGATGATTTGATTGAGTTCGTGACAGCACATAGAGATATTCACTCGCTATATTAACATAATATAGTCCTTACTGCTACACAATCATTATGGCAATGACAATAGGCTACATTTTAAAATTACCAATGAAAGAATAGTATAAAGAAACCTGAAAAGATATGCGCTTCGGGAACCTTCGTGTTGCCGAATTAGTCCGAACATTGCTTTTAAGCCTTGCGGTATTACATAATAATATTTCTATTCAGCTTCAGTTGAAGCTGGTGACGTTAACATTTGGTTGGGAAGCTTGTTCGTTTTCCAAAGGCAATAAGCCGTATCCGAATAAGCTACGAACGTGCATGAATCTTTAGCAAGCTTAATTAGAGGGAGACAAAAATGTTACTAAAAATGATTGAAAGATGACTTACTTTACTTTGATGACATGTAATCTCTACACTAATATCAACATTCTCTTGCCCTTATTCCAGTATATTTGGGGTCGGCGCAGCATGTTTTTTTCTTCCATAGTTTCTATTAGCCGTTATCTCAGTTTTCACCCCTTATCATGCCATACCTATCGTCTTACACACTCTTGCTTTGCTCTCGTTCATCCATCGTTACTTTGGTATTCCATACCTACATAACATCACGTTTGGAGTCCCCGAAGGGTTCGGTGAAGTGTGATAGTACACCATCAGTAAATCAGTTAGTTGTACTTTTTACCCGACCTGGGAGGTCATGCTCAGCAGTCACGCTCATCACGAGACAGTCTTTGACCTTCCGTCTTCTTATTGCCTCTAGACCCAAAACTTTCCTCACCACATTTACCTCTTTCCTCCGCATCACACGCCGATACCATGACAACTGATTACCACCGATTATCTTCACAAAGAACAACACGTGTTCACTCGCCTCATACAAGAACTATCTATAAAAAGCCAAAAATGAAAATCATGCCATCTAAATGCTTCCCTTTTTTGAGATAGATTGAAATAAATATTGATGTCGGGCTATTTGATAAAAGGGAAATGTGGGTAGTTCGTGTTGACGTACGAAGGTAGGGGCTCAGTGAAGGAGGAATGAGTTTTAGTTGTTTTTTTTTTCATTCTGAAAAACTTTTTAGGTCTTCTGACGTATCTAGTAGATACTCCAACCTGGGTTGCTCCCATATAAGTTTTGGATCAGTATTAGAAACGGGATAGATTGGCATCAATAAATATTTTTGTGTTTAAAATGGCCATTTTCTTGCTAACTGTATTTTTTTTAATCTTTGCATTGCGATTAAAATTTCATGAATAATTATGGATAGTTTCCTAGCACCATTTTCGTGTAGCTGCAACGGCCAAGGTACCCCTTACTGCCCCACTGAAACTTTCCACCTTGTATTGGCCTACTCTCTTTTTAGCATTTTTTCCCCGGTCTGAACGAGTATTTCAAGCGCAAGTCCAAGAAAACATCGCTTTTAACTTTTTCCAAGTGTGTAGATATAAGTTATCGCGATTGTACTCATCCTGTTAGACGCGAGCAACGTTGTTGAGCTAGTCAAAGACTAATTACGTCTCGTAACTTGTATGAAAACAGTTATTAACTTGTTTTCTCAACAACGTCTTCTTACATTAGAAGTTAGGAAGTCGAGACGTTGAATGACGAGAGAGAACCCATCGGCTGTTTTGAGGTAGATCTTGTTGCACAGTTGACACATGGATGTTTTTGCCGTCGTGGAACGGGCATATAATGTAGAGGAATGAAGAACATGTCGTGAGGAAAGTTTTGAGCATGTCTATGGATTGCTATAAGAGTAGGGGACGGCGAAAGAAACTATGGATGGACTGTGTGAAAGATGATAATGCATAGAAAGGGAGTGACTCATAGAGATGATGACTAACAGAGAAGTATGGAAAAAAAAGACAGGATCGCCGACTCCAAATAGATTGAAATATGGAAAGAAAATTGAGTTAGGTTGAAACCGATTAGAGACCGTGTCGTCGGTCTAGCGGTCTGGACTGGTCTGGTCTGGTAGCGAACTGGGTGTTTTGTGAATTATAAGTCAGTAGCAGCCTGGAATCTTGGTTGTGCCCGGTTGATGGCAGTTGGATCGCAGTGTCGCCCTATTACATGATAAATGATGTCTAATTTGCAAATAGGTTTTTACAAACACTTTTCGACTTCTTTTTTAAAACTAGATGAGGCCGGTGTTTTGTACCTGACTACAGCTCTGAGAAGAAACAGCCGAAACAAACTCAGAGGTCATAGTCTCTTTTAATGTTCAGACATAATCTTGATAATCTCACACGAGAACTTTGCAGATGTGTGTCTGAGATGGTCTTTTGAAGACAGAACCACACAGATTTGAGTGGACCTGTCCAGCCAGTGCAAGCATTTGTCAGTTATCGTGTAGCTCGACTCATGGGACTTAAACAGAACGTAAGAATATAAGCAAGCAAAGTATGGCAGAAAAAGATATCCTACGCCGACCCCAAATTGAATGAGATAAGAGGAAATTGATTATGCTCGTAATAATATTAAAGACCGTACTTCTGTCTAAGCTTTTGAGGAAATACAAGCGTGAGCTTTTGTTATGTGTTAGTACAATTAAATATGTGCGGACTATGTATGCCTTGTGTTCCAGTAACTATTAAGTTATTATTCAGTTTAGGACTGCCTTAAATAAAATCTCGCTGTATTAGTGACCCCAAATTTAGGGGTAGCATATTACCCACTACCCTAGTTACCAAAAATGTTGGTAACATCAATGGGCAGCCGATGTATCATGAGTTATGCCCGTTTTGGGTTCCGAACTTTAATAAAGTAATTCTTCAAAAAGCTTGTGTTTGTACAGACTCTTTGAGTAATAGTGAATTTTGACCTTATTGTATTCATTATTAGATTTATATCTCCGATAATGAGCTAAACCACAATCTCTTATTAATATAGTTAAATGCGTTCAACTAATCGAAGATTTTAAGTGTGGTATATTACTTCTATGGAGAACTTTTGACGTTTGAATACGCTCAATTGTGGATTACGAATTTGCAGTCGCTTTGCTCGCTTGGCTCGCCTGCGTTTGGGTCCAGTGCTAACTTAACCTAACCTGGCCCATTGGGTTTGAAGACAGGTCAGAAAAACAAAAATTAAAAAAAAAAACGAAAAATCGTTTTTTTTTTTGAAGATCGTCATCTGATTCAGCTGAATAGCCAGTGTTTTACTTGGAGCGACTGCCTATCTAATTTCCACAACCCATTTTTGGCTAATACCCACACTGGTTGTCAGACTTTCGGCCTTCTTACACCTCGTAACGACCGTCAAAGATTTACAAATGACAGCCAGGACCAACGGTTTAATATGCTTTCCAATTGAATGTTCACCCATCTACGGACCGACCTCGGCTAGCTCAGCTTAACCTTCTTTCGAACCGCGTAGCTGTTATTATTTATATGGTCCTCTTTTATTTGGACGTTTTGAGAGGATCAATTAGATAATGTTTCCTCTCTAAATACACTATCGGTACTCTCCACTCAAATAAACGACAAAATCTAAATTATTATTGCTTAATCTTTGCCTAAAAGCTCAAGTAAATAGACGCAAATAAAATCGATTGCCTTTACGAGGACTTTAGTACCCTCATTATATATTTATATAAAAGTCTCACCGGCTTGTTTTTATACAATTTGTAAGGATCGTATAAGGAGTAGTTGTTCAGTTTTGGATAAACTGTTTACTTTTAATGGTTTAAGATACGATTAATAAGGGTTGCTCAGGTTAACTTTTTGTAAAATTTTCGATGCTATCTGTATGACGGCGTAAGCGATGGCTGAGCGATAGCACCGTTGTCATTAGGGTTCGGTGGTACCGAGTTCATGATGAAATGTTAAAATAATAGTTTCGGTTTCGGTACACAAAAATCACAGTTTATTATTTAACACAAAACATTAAATAACACTAACAAATAATCTCCACAAAATGGGCAAACCGACAGTTTCGTTCTGAAGGAGTGACTTGGTTGGAGTTCCGAGCAAAAGTGATCTCGGCACAATCCCCACTCTACAAAACGACTCTGTCCACGTGCCGCCATTAAAACAACATCTGACGTCACGGCGTTTACCCCTACTACAATGGTCAAATCAGCAACTTGATGTTTAAAAGTTATCGCTTTCTCCGACATGTATATGTTTATCTGAGATTGGGATTTATTTAACGTGCATTAATTTTAACTTTTATAATTATAATTATTTATGCTTTTTGAAAAACTCTTGATGTTTTTTTTTTTGCGACCAAATCCCCCGTTCAAGATTAATTGGGGATTACTTAATCCTAATCACTACACAATATAGTATAAAAGAAAGTCGCTTCCCGCTGTCTGTCTGTCACTATGTATGCTTAGATCTTTAAAACTACGCAACGGATTTTGATGCGGTTTTTTAGTCGATAGAGTGATTCAAGCGGAAGGTTTAAGTATGCAATTTGTCAAGGTTTTGTGTAAATTGGTTGAAATATGACGATCATTGTTGGAAGTGTCGGAAAAAGTCAAGCTGCCTAATATGCTCTATTACCCGTGCAAAGACGGGGCGGGTCGCTAGTATAATAAATAAAACTAAAAGGAGGTTGGTTTGTTTATTTGTTTGTCTTGTCTTTTTTCCATAAGGGCAAAACTAATTTCGATGAAAATGAGTTTACGGATGGACCATTTTTTTATCCCGGTAGAATCTCTAGGAAAATTTCCAACGTCTAGCGTTTCCAAATTCGAGCGAATCTGCTCACAACTACAAGTAAGTAAATAATAAATTAAATTAGTACTAATTCTTGTATCGAGTGCTCTTGGACCTTGAAGATTAAAGCACTTGTTTAGTATTAAGATCAATCAGTGCTAAGTGGCCCTTAAAGTAGTGAGAAGAGATTTTGGATAAGATTGAAATAGTTCTTAGCGTTTCGTGTGTTACATTTACAGTACCTACTTTACTAAAAACTACTGTCGATCTGATACACACATCTGCCTATCCTTTTCCCAACTATGTTGGGGTCGGCTTCCAGTCTAACCGGATGCAGCAGAATATCAGTATTTTACATGGAGCGACTGCCTATCTGACCTCCACAATCCAGTTAGTACGTGGAAATACGATACCCCTTGGTAAGACTGGTTGTCAGACTTTCGGGCCTGTCGTAACGACTGTCAAAGATCTTCAAATGACAGCCGGGTCTAACGGCTTAGCGTGCTATTCGAGGCACCAACCCAACCGCACCAACCCATGTAAGCACGGCTTTATCTTAAGATCGTACCGAGTAGTATTATTAATTCAGCCACAAGCTCCGCATCGCTTGACGTATGTAAGTCTGGAGCCATTACGCACGGGTACATAACCTAAAGATTGGACTAGGAATCCTGAGTACACCGAGGCCTCCCTTGGGACCTTGGCTCTACTCCAATACGGCCAACAAACATATTGACAAATGACTACACACTCCACTTGTTAAATCAGTGAGGCGAGCCGGATTTATTTGTTGTTAAGGTCGTTTTGACGAGGGTATGTTTTGTATACAGTGGTAGGATATTGAATATTGTATGGCCATTTTAACTATCGATTTTATAGTTTGGCTTCTTTTGCGTGGTTTTGTTGCTAACTAGCTGTTATGGCCATGTCTGTTTTATCTCTAGACAAGTTTTAATTACATAAAATAACATCACGCCTATAAAACTCCGAAGGGTAAAGAAGAGGTGTACCCTATTAATAAACCCATAATTATTTCATATTTGGGATCCGTAACAGGGGATGATTCTATTGCCATCAGGTGGGCTAAAATTCAGGTAACGGGCCGGTGCTGAGAAATACTATAAGAAAAAACCCAAAAACACTTAGCCCGACATCAGCATCGAACCCAGTACATCAAGCTAAGCAGTAGCGCTTGCAACTGCTAGACCAACGAAGCAGTCTATTTCGCTAGATTTAAGTCCGTAAAGTTAATATCATAAATTGTCGGTACTAGGTAGTTTATTTGTACTCGTATGTTCATTATTTCCGACACAAAGTGCTCCTGGCTAAATAATTACTGCCGCACGGGTCGATGTCCAAGGTAAGCAGTGCTTGCCTAGGTCGGCCCGTGGATGGATAACCATTATTACATGCCGAGTTTCCTCCATGCTTCGGAGAGCGCGTTTAGCTGTTGGTCCCGGCCGTCATTTGTAGATCTTTGACAGTCGTTACGAGTACCTACTCAGAAGCCCAAAATTCTGACAACCAGTCCATACTAAGGGGTATCGTATTATCTAGTGGGTTGTAGAGGTCAGATAGGCATCATCTGCCTAGCCTTTTCCCTGTTAAGGTTTGCTCAGATAGGCAGTCACTTCATTTTAAATACCGGGATTCAGCTGCATCTGGTTAGACTGAAAGCCGTAACAAACATAGTTTCCGAAAAAGACTACGCAAATGATGTTCATTACCAACACAGCGTTTGTCCTTGTTTCCGACAAAAACTTTATCTCACCAATTCCTTTTTTGATCTCAAACTTGTCAAATAACTGATTAGCTCCATATTTTACTTTCAAGAGATCATGGTAACGACATTTCCTAAACCGACGTCCCTTCGGCTACCCTTCGTCATTCGAGATTGATGGCTTGTAATCGAGTCTATGGGACAACATGAATGATGTGCAACCTTGACCTTTTTTAGGGTTCCATACCTAAAGGGTGTCGGGACCCTATTGCTAAGGCATCGCTGTCTGTCCATCCGTCCGTCTGTCACAAGACTGTATCTTTTCAACCGTACTAGTTTGTAAATTTTCACAGAGTTTTGTAAAATAAAGTTTTTATAAGCGTTTATTGCGTAAACTTATATTAATGCCAATACATAATTGTTGGTAGTGGCAATATGGCAAAATTTGTAATAGTCCTTCTAACCGTTTTCGGTAACGGCAGCCAATCTCAGCGAAGATTAGCCATAAAGTGCTAGTCAAATAAAAAAAGCGTAGTAACAATTTTTGTTGTTCTTCAATAGAGGAATGCAACTGTATATACATATATATATGTCGCAGATTCAGTCGGATTAGCGTCCACGTGCTCGATGTTGGTGTCCGCCATGATGTTATTTTTATCAATCAGTGCGCACGATCGGCGCAGGCGCTGTCTCGGGAGCAAGTGAGCTCGAAAAATAGACGAACGCACTACTGACAGATACAATTGACACTGACAGCTTCGACATTGACAAGTCTTAAGTCGTCTATGATGATTGCGCGGTGTTGCTATTCGAATAAATTAGATAATTATTGAAATAAGTGACTTTGTATGATCTTGTGCATTATTATCTCTAACATACATATATTTTAATTAAATACTTTTTCAATTTTTGATTCTATGTCCAACCTCTTCTACAGGGACGATCCACTGTGCGGCGCGGAGATATTATAGCGTACAAGTGTGTACGCAGACACAGGTTAACTCTCTCTTCCCTCACCCTCTTAATCCGATGCGCCGGCAATCCGACACGACCGGATAGAAATCAAACACAAGGCCAACGGCTTAACGTGCTTTCTGTTCTTAAGTGTTCTTTTTTTTAATCTTCGTTTTATTGTCAAAACACCACTTTCTTTTGTCCAGTGCGAGACTAATAAATACTTTTTCTTTCTTTCCGAGGCACGGGGTATCATACCGCCATCTTCCAACCACGGGGCTGCTACTGAGAAATTCCTAATGGAAAAACCCAACGACATTTTCCCCAACCCAGGAATCGAATCCAGGGCCCCATGCTCAGCTGTCGCGTTTTGAACCGCGAGACCAATGGAGCAGTTCAAAAGGTTGTACGGTAGCACAGAACCCGTCGCGTGACTCGCACTTGACCAGGTTTTTCTGTTGACAACTCAACTACCACCCTTCCTGTTAAGGTCGTTTTTTGAGGACATACGACTGGCAAGGTTTTAATGTTATATGATTGATGGTCTCAAGATATATGGATGGCCTTGAAAAAGTACGAAAAGTTGAAAAGACGGATGGGAGTATTTGTGGATAGATTTGGTAACGGTGTGCGTGTATGGGCAGGCAAAAGTAGTATGTAAGAATCGTAGCAAGTGGTGTTCTGTAATCTCTGCCCACTCCCATGGGAAAAGGCGTGTATGTTTATGTATGTAATACATTGAAATAACACTAAAAACCGTATCTATAAACAAATGAAAGTGATTACTTGACAATTGCAGATACCATTTTATTCTATAGTTTAGTAATTGCTTGAAGTTTGAACTGTCAAAAGTTTGAATTATTAGCTTTGCTTTCTTTGACGGTTCTTACTTCGTTCAAATGCTGGTCTATGGTTGCATAAATAATAACTTAAACTCAAGTAGTTACTTTAACTTGACTATACATACGGTTGATAATGCTGACGCAGATTTGTCGGGCCACACAGCATTGAAAGTTCTTCTACATCATTACGTACAAGTTATAGGAACCAACGCAACGCTACAGGCGCATCGCACCAACCTTTATTGTATTGAAATGCGATGCACTGAGGCAATTTTCAATCGCTATGGTAGACAGCAATCCCATAACCCAATAACACGACTGAGTTCTATCTCTATGAAAACAGTTATAAGCAGCTAAATCAGTCCCTGCGATTTATGATAGCAGTATTTTTTAAGTCCCATGCAATAGAGGCCTTTTGTCATCAACCGGGCACAAATCCAGACTCCGTGTATGAAATTCCAGATGGAAAAGCCCAATATCACTTTGCTCGACCTGGGAATCGAACCGACCATGGGGTCACGGTTGGCCACGACAACTACTGAGCCCATGCTCAGCAGTCGCGCTTGCGATTGCTAAACTAACGAGGCTATCCGAATGTTGGATTACTTTGACGTATTTAACTGAATTTATAAGACACTAGCCGACCGGCGCAACTTCGTCTGCGTAACATTTTTGATTAATGCTCCGCTCCTATTGGTCGCAGAGTGATGTTTTACTCGTATTGTCGTGTGAAATGTACTCCAAGAGCAAAAATGTGGAATTTAAAGTTACGCACTTTAAATTCCACATTTTTGTTCTTCTAGTTAACTTACGGTTAACCGCTAGAACTATGGTTAAAAAATCGCTTGGTTTTATTATTGTGGGTCATCACTAAGATTAAGTATAACAAATATGTAGGTACATAATATCTCATAGTATAGCCTTCGTGTTAACTCCCGATTAACCGGCAGGCAAAAACCGAACTAAATTCACATGCACATAAATACCATAAACCTGATGCAACAATGCACCTTTTATCCTCGCAAGTACAATACATGCCGGAATCAGATGAAGATTAGCCTATAGCCTTCCTCAATAAATGGGCTACCCAACACTAAAAGAATTTTTCAATTCGAACCAGTAGTTCCTGAGATTAGCGCGTTTAACCAAACAAACTCTTTTTTGTGTGTATCTTATTGTGGGTATCCTCATGTTGCCATAACTAAGACCAAATTTAAAATACCATTATGACATTAAAGCCAGTTTTCCCCCAACCATTATGAAATGCATATCTAATATTATTCTCTTTCAACAAATTTACGGTCCGATGATTGCTAAGAAAATATCTTCTCTTTTAAAAATATAAAAGGCAACTTTTTATACAAGCCAAAGCACTTCACTTACTCCGTTACAGGTTAAATTAACTCGAATGCTTTGTTTCACAATACCTGCTTTCAAGAAGTTTACCCAACCGGTGTCTAAAAAAAATGAGAAAAAATTAAATGAATTCTAGAATTTTTCTTTTAAAAACGACAACAAAGTTAGATTTTTCAATAAGCTTCGTTAAACCTTCCATCTTGGGTCTTAAAGTAGTTTTATTTTGGCACTCGTGGCACAACCTCTTTTCTTGAAGGGCATTGCAAGGTTTTACTTTGTCAGTTTTTAACCGAATTCAAAATAAGGAGGAGGTTCTCAATTCGGTTGTTTTTTTTTTGTGTTTGTTACCTCATGTCTTCGTCATTTATGAACCGATTTGAAAAAATCTTCCTTTATCTGAAAGGATATACATCCCGATTGGTCCCATAGAAATTTCATCAAAATCGGTTCAGTAGTTTGGTTTTTAAATCAAAAAAGCTGGAAAAATATGTCATCCAAGTAAAAAAAAATTGCAAAATTTATACGATAACTAAAAAGGTCGAAAATAACTTTACTTTTGGAAGTCGGTGACTATTGTTTGTTTCATTGACTTTTTTGGCACCGACTTCCAAAAGTAAAGTTATTTTCCACTTTTTTAGTGTTTTTTTTTGGAAGTCGGTTATTTTTTTTGCAAAAAAGTTTTTTAAGTATCGATTAGAGTAATCAGCCTTTAATGTTAACACTACTGTGGGACTGCCATACGTCCCGGTACACTGGGACATGTCCCAGTTTGGAACGTTGTATCCTGGTCAATGTCCTTTCTTTGGTATTGTTAGCCGTGTCGTTGAGCTCTTTCGGTTATGAGTCGAGCTACACGATCACTGACAAATGCGTGCACTGACTGGACAGATCCAATCAAATCTGTGTGGTTCTTTGTTCATAAGACCATCTCGGACACTAATCTGCATGGTCCTCATATGACTCGAGCAATGTCTGGACTTTAAAAGAGACAGTGACTTCTGAGTTTGTTTCGGCAGTTTCGTCCTAGAGTAATCAGGTACGAAACACCGGCCCAATCTAGTTTTGAAACATAACATGGTGTGACGTGAAAAAGTGTTTTTTAAAACCAATTTAGAGAAATAATCATGATTTATGATTCAATGAGTCAGTGGTCTCGGTTCTGTTGGTTGGTCGCGTTAGTGCTTAAGACGTTGCTTCCGTATGTCTCAAGAAATGTGTTAACCGCTTTAACCGAAATTGAAAACGTGGTTGTTCGTAGTTGACTAGCCCCAGGCTGGGACTGGTTATTCAAATTCAAAATTCAAATGCAAAATTCTTTATTTTGGGACAACCAGGTCCAAAGATTACTGTTAACTATGGTTTGTTTCATTGACTTTTTGGCACCGACTTCCGAAAGTAATGATATTTTCCACTTTTTTCGTGTTTTTTTTGGAAGTCGATTATTTTTTTGCAAAAACGTTTTTATTTTACCCTTTTTAGTTATCTCATCACACACAAATCCTTGTCATGTATCAATTTCGCATTTTTTTTTACTTGGATGATATATTTTTTCCAGCTATTTTGATTTAAAAACCGAATTGCTGAACCGATTTTGATGAAATTTCTATGGGACCAATCGGGAAGTAGATCCATTCAGATAAAAGAAGATTTTTTCAAATCGGTTCATAAATGACGAAGATATGAGGTAACAAACACACAAAAAAAACAACCGAATTGAGAACCTCCTTTTTTTGAAGTCAGTTAAAATTGAAAACTTAGAAACTATTGTTAGTACTTAATAAATAACTAGAAGTACATATTCCTCCCTCCCTCGAATAGAAATCCTGGCTTCACCCCCGCTAAGTACTTAATAAAATTGACTTGTATTATTTGCGCAAAAAAAAACTGGCGTATAAAAATCTCATTTCAAAACCTGACCTCACCGAAACAATCTCTGAGTTCATGGCAGCACCTCAGTTTCGTGTCAAGGAATTTCTCAGAAGTAGCTCGGAGTCTAGATATTTGCCCGGTTGTTAGCAATAGGCTCGTCCCCTATCGCAATTAAGTCCCAAAACCAAGACATACTGGCAAAATGCGAGTGTAACATAATAGGACCTATGCCAGAAACATCGGAGACAATAAACTTGATGTTATGACTTTAATCTATTTGGGAAAATAACTATAAGTGCAATAAAGTTAAATGTTACTGTTATATTATAATGTTGTTAGTCTGTAAGCTTTCCTAAAATGTAATAAAATAATTAATTAAAGTTGCTCGGAAATCAAAATGGTGGTAAGTACATCTAGATCATTATCATCATTCTGCGGCACTTATTCCAATTTATTTAGTCATCAAACATAAAAAAAAAACGTTTATTTCAATTACAAAGGGCATTTCGATACATGTTATTGGAGATCACCTTTTAAGCAAAGAATTGCTCGTGTTAGGAGACTCCGCGCTTCCACTTATCATCATATAAACATTTCCTTTCTGATCTTAGCATCCTTCACACAGTCCATCTATCGTTTCATGTGGTACGTCTACATGCTCCAGAATAAAAAAAATTCAAAAAAAAATATAGGAAACTAATTCCATTAAAAATTAAAATGCTATAAATCTCGTCTTAAAATTCAAGAGTACACCTACTAAGTGCTATTCAAGACCTGTTTAAGTGAAGATCCCGAGGTAAAGCGGTTCGCACTTCATTTCGTTTTCACCGCAACGAAATTTATTTTTGGACACGTTGGGAGATTATAATTATTTTATTTAGTTTGATGAAAATTAAACGATGGACTGTGTGGAGAAAGATATGGCTAGGAAGGAGGTGACTGCTGCGATGACGGGTAATAGAGGTGCCTGGCTACCGGGAGTGTGTGTAGGATCCAATGTAAGGAATCATACAAGAGCAAAAAAAAGATGTGTGTGTGTGTTCTCCTATTAAAAATAAAAAGATTTATGTGTAACAATAAAAGAATCTCGGGCGCCGTGGAGACGCACACTACAATTAATAAATACTTGCCAGATAGAACGCTTCGAAGAGTCAGACCTTTAATCTACCGGGGGTGACTACACTAGGATAATAGAAACAATGGAAATACGTTTGTTAATACCTTGTTTATTATGTCAGTAGCTTCCTTATTTTACTTTAAATATTAAATTACTATGCTCATATTAATGTTTTATCATTTATTATTAATTTGAGGTTATTATTGCATCTTTTAGTAAAGAAAGTAAATTAAGTAACGTATTAATAGCTGATGATGGCTCGTGGATAAATAATAACATACAGTCGCACGGGTCGATTTTCGACGTTAAACAACACAAGCCGAAGTCGATCCGTGGTTGGGTGACCATACGTTACATACAGAGACCCCACTATGTATCGGAGGCACGACAAGCCTTTGGTCCCGGGTGAATTTGTAGACCTGTAGGTTTGTCAGAAGCCGGACAACCAGTCCCAGCAGGAACTATCGTAGTCACCTAGTTAAACATGACATACGCCTGTAATCCCCGAAGGGTTAGGCAGAGACGAACCTAATGGTACACCCACATTTCACCAGTGATATTTAAGTTTCATGTAATAGATTTCGCAATCTTTTGATTTATCCCGGTTCACGGTGATAAGCTCGCGCCTATTACCGCCGTCAACCGTGCGCAAATCCAGGCTACATAGCTGCTATTGAGAAATTCCTGATAGACAAACCCACTTTGTCCGACCCGGGAATTGAACCCAGGATCTCAGTCGGCAGTCGCGCTTGCGATCACTCGACCAACAAGTTAGTTCACTTAATTAATATATGGACAGACTTGAGATTGTTTTTCTATGATATTTCTTTTGAAAGCCTCTCTGATTGTTTTATAGTATCTTCAATCTCTTTATCAACAATTTGGGAAAAAAGAGGTTTATAATATATTACAATGTAAACACAATTATGAATAAAAAAAACGTTCACAAATAAATACGAAATATCCTTTTCATTATAATATAACATATTTTTATTTCAATATACTTGTTCCAAAGTTTTCCGTTCGCTTTTGATCGATCCTCAAGAGATTCCCAATTAAGATCAAATTGGCTGTTTACACTGCAATACCGAGGGATCTTACAAATTGAGACACTTTATATTTTTCGAACGAATTTCCTGAACATTTTGGATTGTAATAGTCTAAGATTCCGTCTAAAGTCGACCTTCACCCATCTTTTTACCTTATTTTTCTCATTAAAATATAATATTACATTACAGATAATTTTTTAAAATACACGAAGGTATTAGGTTGTCCAAATAAAAGTGGTCAAGACCCACGGTAGTCACAATTTAAAAAAAATCCTGACTTAATTCAGCAGCAGAGATCGAAATTATAGGTACAGTATATTTGCCTACACTTCCTGGAAGTCAGTAACGTGTGGATAATACTTCCTTCTCATTTAACAGCTTATTTCGGAACTTAAAAATCATTCCGGGATTTTATAGGGAGATATTATTTGTTACTTACTTCCTTGAAGTTTAGGCAAATAGGTACATATACTCTACCTATTTCGATCTATGTTCATCAGGCAACCGATTCGCCACACGTATTCATATAGCCTACCTATATATATATATATTAACATTTTTAAAATGTATTTTTTCACTCGATAAAAAGATGGGTGAAGGTCCATCTTAGTCGAGTTCCTAGAATAGAAGTGTTACAGAATTTTGAACTGAAATCCGCGAGTATGTTTCTCTCCGTCGGGATTTGTAAAACCGGGTTGTTCATTAAAAGCTTTCAAGAGCTACAGTTAGTTGCTAAATGTTTGCAATCTGTTCTGCTTCCTTGATTAAAATTGAGTAATTGGTTCACGTTATCACGTGGTTGGTTGAAAGTTGAATCAAATAGACTACTACTGTTTCTGTGTCAAGCATTATATGCAGATGAGGTGAAAAGAAGCAAAAGAAATAGGTATACATTAAGGACTAAACGGACCCTTCACCAAGCATTCTGTCATCTCATCAAACTAAGTACTCTACGGACAAAATTATTGCTGAGAACGACGTTTCTTGGGGTGAGAAATCACGTTTCACTGTAGAACTCAACATAACGCATTCACAACATTGTGCCGATGGATGCATTGAATACTCTTCACGAAACCAACCAAGCATTCTGTACTTGGTTGACGGCTTTGTGAAGGGTCCGTTTACACCTTGTATAGCAGTTGCAGTCAGGGGGCTTACATCTATAATTTAAGATCTTTGATAGTCGTCACGGGTTGTAAGAAACTGACAATTAATCTCACCAAGAGGCATCGTGTACCCAGTAGCTGGGTTATGGACTGGCATTCAGCTGAATCCAGTTAGACTGAAAGCTGACAGCGCTAGACAGCTGTCTAGCGCCATCTCTTACCCACTCTCGGAATTAAAACATTCCTGCACTAACAGCTGTTATGGTAACCCACCGGCACTATGTCTTCAGTGCGTTATATTAAGTCCTACCGTAAAACGTGATTTTTCAGTTGAAGCTCGATTTCTCTCTCCCTTGAGGTCGGGCCCAGTTTGCTGTATTCGTTGACTGCAAGCTCAATCTATTCCCAGCGTAAGTACTGAGGCTTTGAATATTGCAATTATTGTCGCCTTCGTCCCCAGCATTACGTGACGAGACTACAAGCAATGTTCCTTGGTGAATTGTAATGAGTTTTGCTCGAACTTAACGTGTTTTGAAGAACATGGAAAATAACAACGGAGAGAAGGGTTCTAGAAAAAGTATGTAATGAACCGAGAAAGTTATATTGTTGTACAGTCACGAGCACCAATATCTAAACACTTAGTAACTTTCAAAAGTGATTTTCTCCTAGCGTTCTGTTTAAATTTTCATGTTGTTACGAACATGGCATTTTAAGAACACATTATGAAATAGATCCTATCTCTAATTTACAATTGTTATTTCTCGCGAAAATTGCTTTTAAAATTACGAAAGTGTATAGGTACATATTGGTGCTCGTGACTGTACATGATTCTATCCGTCAAATCATCGATCCGCCTTTTATGTTCATAATACTGTTTGGCAAATCTCATTCTTCATTAACCGACTTCTAAAAAACGAGGAGGTTATCTATATTTTTTCATATAAATGTACACCGATTTCGCCTTGATTATTAGTGATTCCTTTTTTAGGGGTCCGTTGCCAAATGACAAAAAACGGAACTCTTATAGATTCGTCCTGTCTGTCCGTATGTCATGGCCATTTCACTCCAAGACTGTTAGCACCAGACAGTTAAAATTTGAAGGGTGAGTTGGCCCTTCGTATAGCCTATCCAAATACTCCAAATGAAAAAAAAAACTACGGTTAGAACTGCGTGGGAAGTCCATCGACAGATCTTAAAAAAATATATAATAAAGTAATTTTTACTGGAATCCTGATAAAGTACAGTAAGGTTCCAAAAGAAATTCCTCTCTTCGCTTCCACTAGACATAACAATATGTAAAGTTCTCACTTAAAAAAGAAAATTTACCAATAAATACACTTCGAATTGAATCTTGTGAAGCATTCGATCATGTTTACCTCTCGTTTAAATTCGATAAAGTTCTAGAATAAAAAAGATCAAACCACAGATTTATAACTTTCAGAGTTCACAGACTTTTGTTACATGCGTGGTTGGATTTGTGCCTCACAGGATAAACATTTACTTGCCTTTCAGTTGTTAGTAATAGACTCAGTAGTAGCAGATTTCTAGAAAAAAAAAATCACAGGGTTTATTTTGGTGGAGACGAATGTATAAATATATATAGTACTCCATATTAAACCTTTAAATCAGTCTGATAGTAATATTCAAATCAGTCTTCTATGTCTTCTTGGTGACGACAGTGAATCTTGGCCCGAAACTTCGCTATTTTCCTTGGCAACCATGTTGCATTTTTAAGGCATGTGTGCCCAAAAAAATAAGTAACAGGATGGAAAGTTCCACATCCTTTATTGGTATGGGTAGAACGTCCGCCCGACATTCGTTTTTGGGGAGTGGCTCTCTGTATGATGTTAATCGCATAATTTCTGCTTGCGTGATGCGGGATTTTGTGTGACGTCAGGTAAGAAGCATAGTTCGTATGTGGTATTGTAAACACAAACAAAATACTATTTTTTTTTTATACTTCTGCTACAATCACGCTGGAACCTCTGAAATCTCATCATAATACTCTTGTAGTCAAGGCCTCAAACAATATTATCGCAATTTGTTTGTCTCTAGCGATAAAGTTCAAATCTTGTTCCAAAAAAAGTAAACAGATTTTTCCATACATTTTAACCATGTAGGTTTTGCACTTTTGTAAATAAAACCTGTTTTTTTTTTTAACAACCGACGAGAAATTTAGACGTTGGGAGGCTAGATTCATGTGCTGTATTTATGGTTATTGTTTGTGCGTCAATGTCTCTTCTACCCTGTATGGCTTATCTTCATCCCTAATCTCTCTAATTACATTCGTTATAAAATTTATTTCATAAACAGCATTGAATATAAATGACTCATTAAGCACGCCTTTCAGGTGTGTTGAATTCTAATTCCAGCAATGATTTGACTAGGTAAGCACAGCATTAACGTGAAAATATGTGGCACAGAAGTCGTCAGAAAGTGCAAAGCTAGCTTAAAAATTATAAACACACAACCAGAGGGTTTGAGGGTTAAATCATGAGCGGTAAGAGGAATATAAGTAACTAGCTTTTGCCCGCTGCTTCGCTCAAGCTATGGTCAGAAATTATCCCTCCGGAACGTTTTAAATGTAGCCTATGACACTCGGAGATACTGTTGAATCAATTTTTGAAATTCGATTAGACGTTCCGAAGAAGACAGCCGTCCTTCAATATATAAAAAAATTTATCACTTTATAATATTAGTAGTTTAAATAATAATACCAGCTTTTTACTGTCTCTAAGCAAAGAAAATACCTCTTATCATATAGAGAAGGCATTAACGTCGATAGAGGATATCAGTATCATTATCTGCTTAGCCTTTTTGCAACTATGTTGGTCTGGATTCAGCTGAATAACAGTATTTTACATGGAGCGGCCGCCTTCCTGACCTCCAGAAATCAGTTAGTACTGAGAAATACGATACCCTTTGGTCAGACTGGTTGGAGGATTAAAGTAAATGCGGTATAAATGCGAAAATTTGTGAGTGTGGATGGATGGATGTTTGTTTATCTTTCAAGCAAAAACTACTAAAAAAATATGCAACAAATAGTTTATAATCTTCATGAACTCAGGATATTTTTTGCCGGTCGTATGATCTCGTGGGACAGTAATCGAACTCCACGCGGGCCAAACTAGTCCATTACTATAATAATATTATTAAAAAAAAAAACGAATAGTGTCCGTACGAAAAACCAATATAAATGTTATAATAATAACACAGGTGTATTATAACAAAAGTTTATTTTTTTCGATATTGTTCCCAATATGATATTCCTTTGCACAAGAGTAAAGATGGCGTATTCCTAAACAAATATGAAAACTACAACACACTATGTAAATAGAGAACTTCTGCCTAGACTGGGCAGAAGTCCTTTGATGCACAGAGTACACATGGGAATGTTTTGTAAGCTATCTCAACTGAGGCAGCCTGTGATTTGGGATTTCAGATGGCACAGCTAGACATGAAACAAAACAGACGAGCGCCGGAAGACTAGCCATTTATTTGCATTTGGGACATATCATATATTATGTATATGTGCATTTTGCACATAGCGAGAGCTCTTGTAGAGCAGTGGAGAGGAACTCGTGGCTAAATAATAACAGCCACACGGATCGATCTTCAAAGTTAAGCAGCGCTTGTCAAGATCGGCTTGTGGATGGGTGACCATCATTACATACCGAGTTTCTTCCGTGCCTCGGGAAGCACGTTAAGCCGTTGGTCCCAGCTGTTAATTGTAGATCTCTGACAGTCTAACCAAGGGTTATCGTATTACCCAGTACTTATTGGGTGGTGGAGGTCAGATAGGCAGTCGCTCCATATAAAATACTGGTGTAGCGGCACTAAAATAAGTACTTCAACAGCATTGAACAAAAAGTACTACAGCGCCATCTATGACAGGCATGAAGAACTAACATCCAATTCCTACATCGCGCAAGCAAGATTATCCGTGACTTAAGACTATATAGAAAAACCCGACAACAACTGTCGGGCAGTAGCCCACCAGACACAACCACCCGTCTGAACGGAGGATCCTCCCTTAACTATGGAGTATCGAGGAACTTTATACCTTGCTCTTCTACTCCTAAACTGGTACTCAGCTGCATGTGGTTAAACTGGAAGCCAAACCCAATACAGTTGGGAAAAAGTTAAGCAGATGAAGATGAATGGGACCAATGGGGAAATACTGAGTTTGCCGAAAAAAATAGTCTTCGTTGAATAACATTTGCTAGTGGGTTGGAGTCACAAGTACTGATTAGCTGTTCCACCTCGAAAAGGACAAGGAGTAATATTTGGATCTGATGAACTCTAACATCTTCTCTTGAAGCTAGGTAACAACACTGGCCAAACTCACGACAAAGCATAGCCTGTCTTGGCTTATACAATGCCTTCGTAAACATGTCAGCAATTTGGTTTTCTGGGCCTCCAGAAATTAGAGAGATTTGTCCCATTCTTCTTATTCGTCTGTTTCCTGCCGAATGACTAAGAAGAATGGGACAAGTCTTGTTTAATATTTCCTTGAAATGAAACTTTTCTAACTTAAACCGTACCCAAAGTAAAAGAGAGTACATTTTGCAGTAATTAAGATATTAAAGGGGCGAGTGTTCTGAGCCGTTTCGAGCACTCATTTGAAAGCGTAAAAGCCTAGAATTTTCAGGTTAAGCCTCGTAATAGTAAAGGGTTTCTGATGTTTTCGACAAATACGGGAAAATTTTAGAGCGTGCAAAATTCTGCGAATCAAATCTTTTTAACTGCACTTCACGGTAATTTTGACTTACAAATGTTTTTCTCGTATGTCTTGGGTGTTTGAATGAAATGTTACTCAGAAAACATTTTGGAGCTTTTTTAGAATAATACGTATGAAAAGGAAGAGAGAAACAATGGTGAAAGTGTTGTGTTAAGTTTCTACTGAATGCTGCATGCCAGTTTGGAGCAAGCAATACTTATACTCAATTGTAACTGAAAACAGAATTGTTACCGTTCTAAACCAAACTTTTAACTTAGCTTCTAGCTCAACTTATATTGAAAGTGATTCGTCCAAGTTTTTCAATTACCCACGAAATAACTTTAGCATTTTGAATAATGTGATAAAAATTGGCAATGGCAGTGTCGATGTTAGGCTCGAAGGCAGAAAACGCACATTGAGCGAAAAAAACATCCTATCGATATCAGCGCTCCCGAAAACAATGAAAACGACATCTCTAAATTTAATTTGGGCATCACCTTATCCATCAAAATCGGCAAGTTTCTTACTAATGTATTACATTCGGGTTGTGGCTGTTTGAAAAAGGCAGAACGCGTCCTGGCCTTTCCTCACCGCCAAAACGCGTTGTGGTCAAAAATCAAAAGAGCCACAACCCGAATTTCGCTTCGTGGTCGTTTAGTGGTTGCCACATAACGATGGGGTCGTTTTTAAAACAGCCACGACGCGAATTTCGCTTATTGGTCGCTTTGAAATTGCCATTTCGCGATTTGAGCCTAAAATCGACATCAAAATTGAAACAATTGACAATGCATTCTATTATGTAGTTCTTTTAGATTATTTCTTCTATCTTCAACACTTGAGCGCTGATTGCAGGATACTTATTTAATGGTTGCAACTATCAATCATCATCGGCGGTCATATCACTGCTAGTGATATCTTTCAGACAACTTTTGAAATGACTGTCATCGTCATTTTTCTGCCCTTGTCCCATATACTTCTTGGGGTCAGCGCAACAAGTTTCCGTCTTCCATTCTCCTCTATCAGACATCAACTTCTCGTCAAAAAAGGAAGAAATCAGTGGTATTGTAGCGGTCATCGCTACACCGGCACTTAAACACTAATGTAAAACTTAAAATACAAATTGTAAACACTTCACAATACAAGTACATTTTTAATCACCCGTTACACAGAACTGTCAAAATAAATATAAACAAATGTCAAATTACCATAGACATTAAACACAAAACACGATCATTGTCTTTGGATCAGAAATATATCTACACATTTATTTAATTGCTATATTTATATCACACAAAATACCTATTTACAAATTTAACAATACAAATAAATATTTACACATTATAATGTACTGGTCGCTACCTTTCCAAACGCAACTTCGGGTGCGTTCGGCTAGGCTCGGCCACCGTTGGAGCATATTATGACTTGTTATAAAGCAATTAGCACTGTCATTCGCGCCCAGTACTGGTTTGGCCTCTTGACCAGTACACGCTCGAACTCGCTACTAAATCTAGACTTACTTCATAAACCTAGATCCCGCTAATGGACTCGGTATCGTCTCCTTAGCCTTTTGTTCATATAAAGTAAATTGTCCTCCGTCGTCTTAAGTTATTTGTAACATTAAACAACTAGAAGTGTTGAGAAATTTATAATATAGAAATATATTCCGGACGCTGTTTCATTCGCCGATTACTCCATACACTTCAGTATAGACGTGAACACTAAATTAAAGAATGGCTTAGGGTCACGACACATTGACTGACGGCGTTCGACGGTTGGTCCTTACAAAAATAGTAGAAAGTATGAGCGCGCAAGGATGCGCACTGCGTCCCATACTTTGTGCTTTGTGTGGTCCTTAAATTCATTACGAAAACAGCAGTACATCACAAACGCAGGGTCATTACTCGTTCCGCTCCCAGAAAGGGCCTAACTTACCTCGGAATAGGCCATTCACACAAACTTCGTGAGAATTTACAGCCTAATCTGAACACTCTTCCTAACTTCACCCATTCGCATTTACAACATAATGCAATTCTGTAACACTAACGAGTTCCGCGCAAACGGCTCCAGATGGAACCGAATACCCACGGGCAACAGCACAAGCGAGCGGTGTAAACGTAATGTATATGCGAACGATACAGAGCGGTTCAGACGAGAATACTTAGTAGCGCGTATAAGCTCGTAAAGGCGTGCCACATTACGCGCTTAAAAAAATCGAACGCGTCTCGCTAGTAGGAGTCACACGTTAAACAAAAAGCTAAAAGAGCTCGAGTTCGTACACGCCGAATATAAGCTAATTTGAAACCACCCTTAAATACTTAAATGATGCATGGAATCCTCGAAGGATTAAGCAGAGGTGTACCCATTAGTACCCCCACATTTCGCCAGTTATGTTTAAGGTTCCTTGTAATAGGGGTCGAGGGCCCGGGTTATTGCCATAACCCGGGCACAAATCCAGATTCCGCGGCTGTTACTGAGAAATTCCAGATGGTGGTCCCCTAAAACACTTCTACCGATCTGGTTATCGAACTCAAGACCTCTTGCTAAGCGCTCGTGCTTATGACCACTCGGACAAAAATTTCAAATTTGAAAAAATCGTTTCACATTATATTAATTTACAAAATTATCAATTAGTGGGTGATATTGATTGTGATTTACGACTAGCTTTTGCTCGCGGCTTCGCTCCCGTTATGTACGGAATGTACCCACGCGAACGTTTTAAATGACACTTAGCACTCATAATAACCTAAGAGATAATTTAGCTTTCCGTTCGTGAAAGAATTTTCGTAATCGGATCAGTAGTTCCGAAGATTACCCCCTACATACAAACTTATAAACAAATTTTGACCTCTTAAAATATTAGTATAGGGTATAGATTACAAAATCATTAGCTTTTACGTTACGTTTCCGACGCTCGTTCATGTTAGGGCCCTCTGATGATCCTACTAATGAAGTTACAAACTTTAACTGAATAGTAATGGCGCCCAAAGGAGCATGTTTTGGAACTAATTTTAAGCGATAGCAATAACATTTTCGTAAAAGAAATTTTCTTTATGCCCTTGTTTGCGGAACATAATTATGAATTTGATTGGATTTTTGTTAAAGTAAACAAAATTTGCGTTGATGAGACGAATGACAAATTTTTTTAGAGTTCCGTACCCAAATGGTGCAAACTTGTCAACCCAAATTGTCACAGGGCTGTGTCTTTTGAACTGTTATAGTTAGATACTTGATCATTTTACTGAGCGTGTATGACTATTACCGCTAAACATCAAATAATAAAAATTAAATTATGATAAAAAGTCCAGATATAAGAAACGTGTTATTTTTGGCGTTATTATAATGTACCACTGACTCGCCTCTGTCTCGCACGGCGCTACTTATCGGGTCCAAAATTTTTCAAGCTGCAACCAACCATACACATTCACCAAATTTCATTGAAATCGGTTGGGTAGTTTCGGAGATAAGCGTTTACAAACATAGTGATTTTCCTATATTAAGACTATGTAGTTATAAACATTGTGCGGAACCCTTCGTGAACGAGTCCGACTCGTATTTGGCCGGTTTTTTGTGAGGAATGAGGAAAAAAATTCGGTTATGTAGTAATGATGCGGCTTTGTATAAAGCCTAGGAATTTGTCGGTCTATCCGTGTTTATTTAGCAATGCCGCCCGTCTGCATAAATAAATGGTTGTCTTGGAATTTTCCCTTAGAAAGTCCTTCGCGTAGAAAGTATGAAAACAACATGGCGTTCACAAAATAAAATATCGGCTTTGTAGATTTTATTTGAGGATGCCTTAAATTTTACATTAAAGATTCAGGATCTTTACGGTGGGACCTTTATAAAAGTGGTGACTTCTTATACATTAGAATGAAATAATATTAAAATGATCTATAAACTAATACAAAAGCTGAAAACTTTGTTGGCTTGAACGCGTAAATCTTTGATAGCCCAAAACTTGAGGAAGTTTTTAGGTTATTTAACAAAGACAAAGAACAAGACAAACAAATACGGATGAAATCGCGGTACACAGCTTTTACTACTGCTAAAAAAGGCGGTAGGACCCAAGTACGCATTAAATACTTTTAAAAGCCGTAACTTTACTGCGAAATCAACTAATTGAATTTGTATCTTAAACCGCACGATTACACCCTAAAACAGTTTCTACCAATTACAAATTTAAGTCTAATTTATTTTCACAAAATCATGAATAATATTCCGAAACTTATTCAGAACCAACGAGGCGTCGCATTTGAAAATGTTCTGGTTCTTTGTCTAAAAATGTTCAACATCTATCTCGTCTAAACCTTACTGCCATAAAATTACTGTGAGTACATATTATATTTCATCTCATGCTATTTCCACATCTATGCGTAGTATGATATAAGGTCGGTTTTCGTGTCTGTCTGTGTGATCGCTTAGTTCTTCATTACGCATTGGATTTTGAAGTGGTCTAACCATCATTTAGAAAGTTTTTTCCGGAAAGTTTTTGTGTATAATACTATCAAAAGTCCTCCAGACTTTATTTCGGCCATGGCGCTCAATCTCAGTACAGACTAGCCATCGATGCAAGAGCTATTATAGTGCACTCTCTTTTTCCTTAGTCTCAAACATACATAACATCACGCCTGTAATGCACAGCCACTAAGAGTACACCCACTTTTCTCCAGTTATGTTTAAGTCCCATGTAATACCCCGGGGTGAGCCTACTGCCTTAACCTGGCACAAATCCAGACTCCGTGGCTGCTACTGAGACATTCCTGATGGAAAAACTGAATAACACTTTGTCCGACCTGGGAATCGAACCAGGACCTCGTGCTCAGAAGTCGCGCTTGTTACCACTAGGCTTACGAGGTCTCAGTCCAATGGGGCGGCAATCCGACACAATAAATAAAAATCAGGCGCAGAGGCGTAATAAAGAAATCTAGATTTTTCAAAGTTGTAAAATCGTGCGAAGCAAGGGCAGTTCGTAGTCTTGTCATAACAAAGATTTCACAGCGGCGCTGCACTTTGTGTAATGTGCCATAATATTTTTCAGGATATAATGCTAGAAGCGACATTTTATAGTGCGCACAGGATATTTACAATGCCAATCTTAGGGCGCGCTCCCATTGCGAGCGTCATGTTAATCTTTCCTATCGATGGCTGGGTACAGTAAGTGGCCACGGTAATTGTGGATTCTATGGAGTTTAAATCCTCTGTAGCAGAATTACAAAAAGAACTACAGCACCATTGTACTATGGTGCCATCTATGACACAAATGAAAAACTAACATCACAATTTTAAATCCCTCTATTAAATGTATTTATTTATTTTATATAATATAGCGCATAGAGGATTTACAGCTAATAAAAACAAACAAAAAAGGAAACTATAGTCACCAGAAAGTCAATTACAAGTCCTCACGTATAGACTTATAATAACACAACTTATTAATATTTTATAATACAACTTATTATAATTTATACGTGACTAAAGACCATATAGAAAAACCTAACAAACAATATCGGGCAGTAGCCCACCAAACACAACACAACAAAACGGAAGATCCTCCCTTTCCTGTAGGTGATGAAGAACTTTACACCCTGTTCTTCATACCTCATACCTCTAATATATAAGTGTAGAGACAGTTTTGACACTACAATAAGTAGAACATGGTTGGGAGCACCGCATTCACATCCATAATACCCCCACTATTAGATACAATACCAGTTGAATCTGTTAAGGGAAACGGGACGGGACGGGACGGGAATCTAAAATTAAAGCCGACGTCATGATAAACACCTTAAAATTTAAACAGAACCACTGCAGACAAACACTTTTCCAAGTGAACAAAACAGCCTGATAGCCTAGTGGTGTGACCATCGGATTGCGAAGTCATAGGTCTCGAGTTCGAACCCATGACACCCACGCACCCCCAATTTACCGGGATTCATGTGCGTTTTGCCTAATTATCACTTGCTTCGGTGAAGGAAAACATCGTGGTGAAACCAAACAAGCATGCCTGAGAGATATTTCTCGGCGGCATGTAAAGCCCAGTCAGAGGCCCATGGGCGTTAAGCACCTTGCTTACTTAGGTCGAATCAGTAATGAATACTAGACCTCTTTGTAGGACACTCTCTAGTGATCCTTCGGAACCGCTAGCCTTTAATGCTACACACGAGTTGCTAGATAGTTTAGTACAGTCGTTTTGGAAGCTCTGGAGAGGTGGATATCTGCATAATTTGCAATCTCGTCGCAAATGGAACACGCCGCCGCCGGTCAATCCAGTCGCTGCCGCTGTCGGCACGGTCGTGATTCTTATAACTGATAATTCGCCTCCACTACATTGGCCTTTGGGTGTCGTGGAGGAAGTTTTCCCTGACTCCACTCCGTGCTCGGGTTAAGACAGCGACTGGATCCTACAAGTAACTTGCGTCCTGCAAGTAG
Source organism: Standfussiana lucernea (assembly GCA_964057025.1). Classification (NCBI taxonomy): domain Eukaryota; kingdom Metazoa; phylum Arthropoda; class Insecta; order Lepidoptera; family Noctuidae; genus Standfussiana; species Standfussiana lucernea. Next base: position 9,618,070 of record OZ059808.1, on the reverse strand, counting down.
CTTGCGTCCCGTCGTGCGTCTTTGCCCGTTACCTAACCAATGGATTCATCAAGTTCGTCATTCCAGATTAGGTTAACATTAGTAATTAGGTACTTAGTTTTATTGCAATAGGTAGTAGTTATCGGATACTTTAGTAAATTCGTACTTTAGTTTCGTAAATTTTGCTTCAACTCTTGAAGGCATCCCTTCAAGCCCGGGGGTATGGTTGCGCGGTAATTCATTTAACTTGATTGGCTGGTTGCTTCCCTACCCCATTCCTTTCACGCACACGCCTTCCGCCTTCGTACGAGCGAGAAGGATATACTGCGCGTACGTCATCGATTTGCGTGGAAGAAATTGTAATGGCTGACTGCGTCTCGCTTTTCGTCGTAAGTGTTGTGCTCAGCGCTCAGAAAAACAGTGACAAGGATTTTAAGGTATTGTGCAATTTTTTCCAAAGCTTACCTATGGCAGTGTAACTCCATCATTGCATCAACCATTTTCGAGTATGTCGCATTAGTTAGCAAACCCACGTAAACAGTCAGTATATGTCCTTCAAGGGCGTCCCCTCCCGGCGTTGCCACAAAAACTAGCTCCTAGTTAGCAGCTCAATGCAATCACACCCTTATAGAGAACTTTTATGTTTGGTCTAGAAAGCACTACCTACGCTCTTTATTTGTGTTTGTAAGGCTTAAAAGTTTTATAGATGAAACTTTTTACATTATTACTGGTGTGAAATTTTAAGTTAAGTCTAGATTTTTTTTTTGAACTACTGACTTAAAAATAACAATGCGATCCATCACGAAAGTAATCTAGTTCAAACTAAAATAAAACTCTTGATAGAAACTTTGAGCTGAATTTGCAATAACTTCAAAGTTTTTCTGAATATTAAATCTCGGAACTTTTCACAGACGGTACTGACTTATGTTAGGAACTACTTCGTTAGTCGTCACTGCTGAGCGTGGGGTTCTGGGCTTGTTTCTTAGGTAGGGCAGAGTTATTGTTAATGATGTAACAATGGTTTTTGTAACAATATTCTGATCTACAAGACTGTCCATGGAGTTTCTTGCCCGTTCTTCTCCATAGAGGTCTACGCTTTGGAATGGGCAACTACAGTACTTTCACAGCAAAGTTATTATGCCTTGTGACTGAGACTCTAGCTTCATTTTTATTGTTGTCTTTGTTTCGACACTTCAAAAGTGCCTGTAACTGGCTTACTTGAAATAAATGATTTTGATTCTGATTGGGAATTTTAAGTGAAATTACTTTCTAATTTTATCGTTTTCATATTATTATAATCCGTTTTCACAAATTCTAAGCGACCCCGAAATTAATGCCTATGCTCATAATTTTTACTGGACAATTGGATTTTTCACTTTAATTGCACGGTGTGGATTTTTTGAGAAAGAGCAACAAATTATGACTGCAACAATATTCAGAAAGAGAAAATTTAACTAAATAATTATTTCCGGTAAAATACCACAAAGAAAATTATAATATAGGAAACGTAGCAGACAATACACTTTCATGAAGTTCACTCATACAAACCTCTAAAAACATTTCACCACAGTGTAAAGATAATCAGTAAACCAGGTCCTTTCTGTGAAATTAGAAGCGGGTGTTAAACGTTGTTAAACAGCATGTTCCAGAAAGGTGTAAAAAAAACAGTGGTCCCATACATTTGGGTCGAGTAGGTATTGAAAAATGTATGAATACTTTTTTCGAAATTACGAATCATCGTAACTAAACCACCTTTTCCTTGGGACCATCAGTCCTGGTGGTTTAGTTTTATTGTCTGTACTACACCTTTGAATAACTATGAATACACTTTTCGGATACACGATGTAATGCATCTATACTAATATTATAAATGCGAAAGTTTGGATGGATGGATGGATGTTTGTTACTCAATCACGCCAGAACGGCTGAATGGATCTGGATGAAATTTGGCACAGAGATAGATTATAGTTTGGAATAGAACATAGGCTACTTCTCATTCCGGTAGGACGATCCCGTGAGTCAATTATTGAACTCCACGCGGGCGAAGCCGCTGGCATAAGCTAGTACTAAGACAGTGTAACAGACCATGAAACTGAAAAACTTTAGTTCTACGACATCTTGAAATTCAAACTAAAATGAATGTTATTAACTTCCAAATTCGTAAAACAAATTAAAATTGTTCAGATTCTTGGTCTGAGACACCACAAAAGAGGTTATACTAATAAACGTAGTGAGAGCTTTAAGGTTCCGTCTCAACCAGTCCTCACTTAAGCCGGGCAGCGACAGCACGTACCCTTAAAGTGATTCATCCACTTACTGATAATTTGGTGGTTTTATTCTAAACCCCAACTAGTGTTTCTTTAATTTTTACTTACTTACTTTTTTATGTTACATTCTTTATAACGTAACCACTTATCTCGATACAGCAGCCCCGACTTACGAGTAACCTGGTTGAAATACTGTATGGTAATACTGACATCTACTGTGATTTTGCTGTTTGAATAAATGCAGAGTTGTCTCCTCTCGTTTGTTTACTTTTCTACGTTTGTTTACACGCAAACGAACGAGGGGAGCACAGTTATGTTTTTGTTTGTCGAAAGTAACATATTTAAGTTCTTGGATAATATCATTTACGAGTCATCATCATGATCTGCCAAGTCTTTTCCCGACTATGTTGGGGTCGGCTTCCAGTCTAACCGGATGCAGCTGAATACCAGTATTTTACATGGAACGACTGCCTATCTGACCTCCACAACCCAGTTAGTACTGGGTAATACGTACCCCTTGGTAAGACTGATTGTCAGACTTTCGGGTCACTGATTACCTGTAACGTCTGTCAAAGATCTACAATTGACAGCCGAGACCACCGGCGTAACGTGTTTTCCGAGGCACGGAGGAAACTCGGTATGTAATGGGTGGTCACCTAAAACGACCAATGACAACAACAATCTACAATGACGATCGACCCGAGCGGCTGTTGTTATTTATTTATTTATTTAAACTTCATGTACAGTAGTAGTACATAGGCGGATTTAATGCCACAAGGCATTCTCTATCAGTCAACCTTTGGGTTAAATTGGACAAAAATTGCGATAGGGTGGGTACAAAAAAAAATAAGAATACTACTTGTTTTAGAAAATGTAGGTATCTAGTTATATAGATACTAATACACATATACAATTAAAATAAACTAATAAATATTTTAACAAATACCAAAATAAAAAAACGATTAACCTGATAATAATTACTATGACAAGACTTCTAGGTAATTGAGAGCTATTTAGACTTAGATAGTGGTTCCGAACTTTCCTTTTTTTAAAGTGAATTTGTTTTCAGCTTTTTTGATGGCAATAGGTATCGCGTTCCAGAGCTTTATAGTTGAGAGAGCGTAAGAATTTGACAGAAAACCGGTGCGGTGTGAAGGTATTTGGAGGAGTAGATTTTTGGAAGCTCGAAGGTTACGACTATGAGAACTGCCCAATACTGAAATAAGTTAGCCACGAACTCCTCATATTGTGCGAGTAGTAACAGTAAAATTGTTCGTCGTGTCGCTGAGCTCCTTGGGTTATGAGTCCAGCTATACGATCACTGACAAATGCGTGCACTGACTGGACAGTTCCACTCAAATTTGTGTGGTTCTTACATCAAAAGACCATCTCAGACACTAATCTGCATGGTCCTCATAATATGATTTGACCAATGTCTGGACTTTAAAAGAGACAGTGACTTCTGAGTTTGTTTCGGTTGTTTCTTCTCAGAGTAGTCAGATACGAAACACCGGCCCCATCTAGCTTTAAAACAACATGATGTGACGTGTAAAAGTGTTTTTAAAACCAATTTACAGAAATAAATATGATTTATGATTTAACACTGTTTTTTGTATTTATTTATTTAACAATTTATGCATACATTGAATACAGAAACTAGTAGAAAATAGTACTGTTTTTTAGTATACCTAATTATTACATTGGACAGTGTTACAATTTTCAACAACTTCAGAGCAATTATACTTTAAAAATATATATATATCCTCAGAGCCCTGTAAAACGTAGATTCAAATTTGAGTTTTCAACTGATGTTAGGTATTTCGAGTTAAAAACAAATCTCATCTCTAAAAGACATGTACTTATCTAGTACTCGTATACTCTACACATTTGTGACTGGCACATACCACTGACAAAGTCATAAAATTGTTTTACATAGTTGTAACACAAACTGAGCTTTTTGCGTAGGTTTTAAAGTTATATTTCCAAAAACACATAATTTTGTTTACAAGTTCGGCAACTAAATCACGAACGCATTAGTACAGTTAATAGTCCGGAACGAAATTCCTTCGAAAAATACGAGTAAAAATGTTCTCAATAAATGTAAGTAACTCTGCCCCGATAAGGTTTTGCTAATAAATCACATTTTGCTAAAAGTTCTTCGCAAAAACTTCTCGATACGACATCGGGAGTTAAATGGTGTAGGTGTTTCTTAATTTTCACATAAATATGATGTATGAGTTTGTGATAAGAAACTTTTTGGTGGAGTAGCGTGTTTGTGTGTTGCCGACGCTTCGATGGCCTCTTTCCCTTCTCTTGAATATAATCTTCGTTTTTTCTAATAGTATATCTTTTGTCCCCCAAAAAGGCTATATTTAGCAAACACCATGTTATTAAGTGTTGCGCAGACCCCAAGTTAAACCAGTTAAACCAGCATTTGAATAATAGCAATTACTTCTAACAATGATCAGGAAAAAAAATAACAGACTTGCAAAAACAAACACTAAAAAAATTGAAAATAACTTTACTTTCGGACGTCGCTAACTATTTTTTGTTTCATTGACTTTGTTTTTGGAAGTCGGCTATATTTTTTTGCAAAAAAGTTTTTATTTTACCCTTTTCAGTCATCGTATCAAACACAAAGCCTCAATAATCAAATCTTATAATCAAAAAAATAATAATTATCTAGTAATCTCAGGATCAATTTCTTTTACTTGGCTAACTTATTTTTACCAGATATTTCGATTTAAACACCAAACTAATGAACTGATTTTCATAAAATATCTATTTCATAAAAAAAATCTGGTTCATAAATGACGAAGATATGAGATATTGTTATCTCATATATATACACAAAAAAAATACAACCGAATTGAAAACTTCCTCCTTTTTTCGATGTTGGTTAAAAAAGAAATAAACAGCCAATTGCTCAGTATTACCTTTTTGGGTAAAAAATCACAAGACTTACCCAATTCCTGGCAAACCTCTTTATCTTGTGTAATCTCTGGCCATGTTTACCCCGCAAACAGGATTAGATTGTCACACCATTTTAGGTGTGTTCTAAATCGATGGTGATTTCCTCCATCAGGTGTCTAGTGAGTTGTGTCTAGTGTGGTGCATTTTGTGCTACGTGGCCAGCCCACTCACACTTCACCCGAGCAATTCGTATCGCAAAAAAATATCTCGTCATAGGTATTTATTTGTTTGCGTTTACCGCAGCATGTCTTATTCTTCTATACTACTAGGATTATTACCTTCTTCGTTTGGTTTTCGGCTTTTGAGAAGGATTTTTCCAATGATAGCCCGAAGTCTGGATTTGTCCAGTTGATGACCTAGGCTCGCCCCCTATTCGGGACTTAAACAAAACTAGCGAAATGCTGGGATGTGGTCTTCTCTGCCTAACAATTTAGAAAATTTAAGATATAAGGCAGGCATTGATAAATAAATTAAGTACGTATCAAATCAATTTGATATACGTACAATTCAAATAATATACCGATAACTGAGTATGTATGAAGACTTGAAGAGTCAATCGAAATTGATTCTAGAGATACCCTTGATATAAATAGCATTGTTACGTTACGACTGAACTGTGTTGTAGGGTCCTTTTTAAACCTCCTAAAATGAAAGCTAGCCATTTTCTATTTTGAGAGATTTTTATTTTAATCAGAAACAATTAGGGTTGCTAATTGATTCTGATAAAATTCTCTCACTACATCTAGCAATATAACTGAAGTGAGTTTGATTCCTACTTGAAGCTCGAATGCTCTTGAAGAATATTTAGTAGCATTTCTTACTTTAAAGCAATGTTAAAATAATAAACGTTTTTCAACTAGCATTACTAAGAAACAGCTGTTTTCTACAGCGTGCAGCGCTTTCAGACTCATTAACGTCTCATACAATAGGTACTCATAAAAACTATGTCTAAGTATTTCTTTTAAATAATAAGGTTACAAAACACAACCTAAATAATTGTTGACTTTGAAATATAGGCTAAATATAGCTTAGCATGGTTAGCTAAGTGACGGCATTTTAAATCCAATACTGTTACTGTTAGCCTGTATCATCCCACTGCTGGCCAAAGGCCTCTCCCCATGACTTCCAAATTCTTTGATCCAGGGCTAAGGTGGACCACTGATCGTTGGTTCTGTCCAGTTCGTCCCGCCATCTCCTGCGAGGTCTACCGCGTCGCCCTCTAGCTGTGTCAGGGCTCCACATCGTGGTTATTTTGGCCCACAGCTCGTCGGACATACGGCAAACATGGCCAGCCCAGTCCCACTTCAGCTTAGCGGCTTTTTGAGCAACGTCAGTAATTTGTGTTTTGGAGCGCATTGTGGTGTTGCGTACATGGTCGGTAAGTTTGACGCCTAGGATACTACGCTCCATTGCACGTTGGCAGACCTTGAGTTTGGACTTTTGAATGTTTGTCAAAGACCAAGTCTGGAATCCATATTTAAATCCAATATGACTCCCAAAGATGACGGACTAGTAATTTTTATGCATACCCAAACTCATTAATTTGAAACCCATATGTATAAAATTAAAGGGTTTCCTGACAACATCAACCTTCTTGTAAAGACAATAAAGACCACTGTAATTTCGACGGACCTCTAAATGGCAGCAACATAAAAGCAAGCTTATCACAATCAAAGTAAAGATCATTGTTAATTTGGCGGTGACGCGAAGTCTGAGTGAAATGAACCGCACAGCTAACATCGCAAATCGTTCCGTGCACATTTTTCGTAGCAGTAGACGGTGACTTAAAACCAAAAACTTCTGCAGAACCACTCAAGTTATTGTGTAATATGAATACTTAATCAGATAACGAAAACTCTTGCGTGTTACAATCTTATTTTGTACTAAGTTAAAGTTTTATCATTGTTTCGTCTTAAATTTGTAAGTCTTTGGGGTGCGGTAATCGCTTTAATTTTAATAATATCAGCAAATTAAAACTTATCATTATATGCAAAGTTTTGCTATGAGTGTGGATGGCTATAAGAGTAAGAGAAGGCGAATTGCCACCGTTATAATATGGTTGAAGTTCCAAAAACCCGAACAAAGCGCTTTGCTTGGTGTTGGGGTTTTCTCGTCGTTGACAGATACCCCGGTAGTTGTTGTAGGAAGGTAGTTAGTTCACACCAAACCACTGTTATGTTCAATAGTTTAATTACGTTTGTTACGTTTGTTTAGTTATCTGAGCCGCACTTGATGCAATGTTATTATTGATCGACCCGCTTGTCGCTGAGTTTTAGTGACGACTGAATTTATGTTATAATATAACAAATAAAGTATGTTTAGCGTAATTCATTACGTGCGCAGAAACTTACTTTTGCTGTATGAGCATTATTGGCTCGTACATGCTCCCGAGGGAAAAATATGTACGCACTCAGATAACCAAACTTGAGTTACAAGTTAAATAGTATACTCGTACATGTTATTAAGCAATCAAAACAATAAGCAAGACATCATTCTTAATTAATTAATCATAGTTTAAATCTTGTTCCAATTGCTGGTAGCGGTGGCCGGTAGTTTTCCGAATGTCCACCTCGTATTTTGGCGTAGGCAGGAATCTCCTTTAGTTCTATATCTTCTGACCTTTCTTGAGTCCTGTTCACGTTGCCTGTCGTTTCGCTCTTCTTACGTGCCTGAAGATATCTTCTTATTCGCCAAACTATTATAGCGGCGACGATTCCTCCCACCAGCAAAGAGCTTATAGCGTAGTTGCCGATATCGTGGACGCTGAGACCATCAGGTAGGCTCTCTCTTCCCTTTTGTGCGGCTATCTGGTCATCTAATAATTTGTGGTCATTAGATAAGTTCAATTTCGGTAGCACAATTTTTGTGTTTTTGAATGTGTTCCACATATCATTTGGTGAGTCAATAGTAGGTACCTCCAAGGTTATTCCAATGTTGGTACTGCTACTAAAAACATTATGTGAATAAATTGTGTTGTCTTTGTGCTGAAGTATGCAGTCCTGACCTAGGGCAAGGAGCCCTGCTTTTGTTATAGTGGTTGTTGTAATTCGATTTTCGCAGACGATGCGAATCGTGCACTCATTGATGCAATTATACAGCCATATGTTTGGTCTCTGTAATTTTATCCATTGGTCAGCGCATTGTTGTGAGACCCAGTCACATGTAATGTTATTTACATTTTGACTAAGTATTTTAGCTTCGCAGGATGCCGTGGCTCCATGCAAGTTGTTGATAGTTGTAGAGGCATGGCAGATATGATTGTCCGCCGTCATTGTGGTACACTGCTGAAGATCAACCTCTTCCATCTGTATGTAGGTACTCTTTACGAAGTTGACTCCAATATATTGTGTTGCTGTCTGTATCACCTGACATTGTTCAGCCGTTTCCCATCTAGGAATAGCTATATTGCGATACAGTGTATACTCGTCATCGCTTAGTAAAGGGATATGTAATTCGAAGAGTAAGTACTGTTCGGTGAGTCGGGCTTTAACGTAAATAATTTTGTAAATATTTTTTATGTTCGACCCATTGCTGTGTTTGATAGGTAATGTTAATCTTTTCGGTATGATACCGGCAATGTAATTGAGTTGTTCAGATAGCTGCTCCGGTGTGAATAATTTCATGTCGAGATGGCCTCTGTAGATATCTGTCAATGCACTTAAGAGCATTTCTTGGTTTCTTCTCAGTACTGAGATAAGTAAACTAGCTGTTAGTGCCCCAGCATTGACATCATTCATTGTTTTCATTCGTTGAAATCTGTTTTCTATCACAGCCGTATTATCTACCGTTTCGTTCATGAATTGTTGAATTACTTCCAATTGCGTCTTTACAAAGTCTTCATTTTTCTTGATGACGTTGTTTTCTGCCTCGATAATCAGTGTCTGATTTCGTATCAGTTGTAATAAATATTGTTCGTTTGTTTTAATTTTTTCTATATCTTGAGCGTATTTTTCGGCGAAATCGCTGTCAAGGACACCAAACAGGGCTCGGGCAAGATTTCCTACGCCGTTGACGTAGCCACGTCGCCTCCGCTGTTGATGTTGAGACCGCAACAATATGTTATACTCGTTCAGCTGGTTCATTTCGAACTTGAGTTGTTGTGACGTCGAGTGACATGGTTCGTTAGGCATCGTGTTGCATAGTTGGCCTAAATGATTTACGAACTCCTCCACCTTTGTCGTACTTTGCCAGAATGTTGTCAGGTTATAGTATACCAGAAGTTTCCATTCATCGTGGATGAGTTGGATGTTTCCGACGGGGTCAAAGTACACTGGTTGGTTTTCAGTTAACCGAGTTATTTTAAAATGTTGCAGGGGTGCTGCTAGTCCACATGATAGCGTTGTAAATGCTACTAGTATCATCATTAGCAGGCTGTTTACTCCTTTTCGACTTTTATTAGTGCCTTTCTTTGGCTCGTCGTGATCCGTTTCTGGACTCCCTTCTTGTGTATCAGTGCTTCCGCATACCTCGTTTATAGGTAGAGGGGCGAGTTTAGTTATGGGTCTCTTAAGTACCCCATTTTGTGTCTTAAGCGTGACTACTCGTACTAAGTTGTCGCTGCCTGGGTGCAGTTCTACTACTCGTCCCATAGCCCATCGGCTTGAGGGTAAATTACTTTCTTTGACGAGAACTAGCTGCCCTTTCTGTATGTTTTCTTTAGTTTGTTGCCATTTGTTTCGGTTTTGTAGTAAATGAAGGTATTCTTTCGACCAGCGACCCCCATAGTGTCGACGCATGAGCTCAATGAGTTTCCAGTTGTTTCTGATGCCTATCGCTTTGTTTTCTTCAGGTTCATTGAGTGGTAGTGTTAATGTTGGACTCCCCGTGAGAAAGTGACCAGGAGTGAGGTATTCCAGATCTTCAATATCTTCTGATAATGGACACAGTGGCCGGCTGTTCATGCACGCTTCGATTTGTGTGAGAAGCGTTGCAAATTGTTCGTAGGTAAGCCTTTGTTGTCCGATCACCCTATTCAGGTGTGCTTTCATGGAACGTACAGCGGCTTCCCATAAGCCTCCTGCTGATGGCCAGGATGGAGCGTTGAAGTGCCACTCGATTTGAAGGTCGTTGATCTCCTTAAAGAACTCTGATGATTGCAATGTTTTAAATAGTTGGAACTCTTCTTTTAGAACTCTTGCGGCTCCGACAAAGTTGGTTCCGTTATCCGAGTAAATATGTTTTGGGGTGCCTCTTCGGGCGCACATTCTTCTTAGTGCTGCGATGAAAGTTTCCGTTGATAGATCCGAAACAAGTTCAATATGCACTGCTTTTGTGCACATACATATGAATATGGCTATGTAGCCTTTGCAGGTTTTTATCCCGCGGCCTTTGTTTATCTTTACCTCTACATGGCCTGTAAAGTCGACGCCGGTATGTGAAAACGGCCTCGATGGAGTAATCCTTTCTTTAGGAAGGTTGCCCATTAACTGTTCACCACGAGTTGTTGCGTATCGACGGCATCGGATGCATTGTCGCAGTATTTTCTTGACGGTTCGATTGCCGCTGATTATCCAGTACGTGTTTCTAGTGTTAGCTAGCGTTAATCTTGCTCCACCGTGTAAAGTTTGTTGATGCGCCTTGTCAACAATAAGGTTGGTTAGTCTTCCCTCTCCTGGTAAAAGAATGGGGTGTTTCGTCTCCACTGGCAAGTTTGAGTGGTTTAGGCGTCCTCCAACACGTAAAACTCCATTAGAGTCCAAAAATGGATTAAGTTTCAAAATGGTGCTTCTGTTGGCAAGTTTTTCACCTTTGGTTAGAGAATTTATCTCATTTTCGAAATAATCCCGTTGCACTGATTTAATAATTATTAATAGTGTGTTGTTTTGTTCGTGCAAGTTCAGTTCATGGCACTCAGTTGACCTTCTTTTATTTCGTAATGCATCAGCGAAACGTATCACCAAAGTTAGTATTCTTGTAATACGATTTATATTGCTATGTCGTTCAAGTAATGAATTTATTAATTCATTTTTTATCGACGTGGGTTCCGTACTATTACTCGTATAACAGTTTATTAAGAAGCCCTCGTTTGTGCTATAGGTTTGTTTAGAGTCAAGGGCTTGTGTTTCTTGCTCCTTAAGCCATTTAGGGCCTTCCCACCACAGGGAATAGTTGACCAGTTTGGATGGTGGGAGTCCTCTTGTGGCACAGTCGGCAGGGTTTTCGTTTGTTTTCACGTAACCCCAGTTGATCGCAGGCACGATGTTTAATATTTGTGTTGTTCTATTAGTTACATACTTTTCGTATTTAGTTTGATTTTCCTGAAGCCATGCTAGAACGATTTTAGAGTCGGTCCAGCAGGTAATCCTTAGATCGTAACCTTCAAGGATTTTTGTTATCCTTTGTAGGAGTTTCGCTAGCAAAACTGCGGCGCATAATTCCAATCTCGGTATTGTAGTTTTCTTCTTGATTGGTGCCACCTTAGTTTTTGCTGCGATTAGTGTTGTTTCGTAAGCGCCACTGGATGACGTAGTTCGGCTGTAGATAACGCATGCGTAGGCTTTCTCGCTCGCGTCACAGAAGGCTTGCAATTCGATCGTACTATTGTTTTCATTTTTTATCCATCTTGGTAAACTTATGAATTTTATGTTCGGCAGGTCGGATTTTATTTGCCTCCATTCCTTTTCTATAGCATCCGGTACATTTTCATCCCAGCCAATGTTTTGGCAGCTATCAGTCCATAGTTTTTGGAAAAGCACCTTTGCTTGTAGTGTTATTGGAGCCAACCAACCGAGTGGATCGTAGATCTTGCTTATTTCTGACAATAGCCTGCGTTTTGTATATGCTGCATTTTGGTTGTCGTTAGGTGCTTCACTAATAAAATGGAATGTGTCGCTTGCGTCATTCCATGCGAGCCCCAGTGTTTTGCTAAACTCTTGTTGTTTGAAGTTAAATTCGTTATCGTTACTTTTCTCTTTCTTTTGTAGGTCTTTGAGAATAGATGGTTCGTTCGTGGACCATTTTCGTAAAACAAAACCACCTTTCTTCAGTAGTTCGCTTAGCTCTTTTTGCAATAGCTTCGTCGATTCTATGGTATGATGGCCCGTGATGGCGTCATCCATATAAAATTCGTTGAGTAGCGCCTTTTGGGCCAGAGGGAAAGCGTTGCCTTCATCTTTGGCCAGTTGCTGGAGAGTCCGCATCGCTATAAATGGTGCGACTTTGGTCCCGTATGTTAGGGTACACAGTTGCATAGCTCTCAGTGGTTCTCTCTTGGATTCTCTCCAAATAATTCTTTGAAGACATTGTTGATCTTGATGAATAAGGATTTGACGGTACATTTTCTCAATGTCCGCCGTTAGAACATATCTATAGCTTCGCCATTTTATGACCAGTGATAGTATGTCCTTTTGTAGATTTGGCCCTTTTTCCATCAAATCGTTTAGGCTGTACCCGGAGTCTGTTTTCATTGATGCATTAAAAACAGCTCGTAGTTTCGTTGTTGATGAGCACTCCCTTACTACGCCGTGGTGTGGTAGGTAGGCTTGTACTCGACTTTCCGATTCTGTCACTGGTTTCATGTGCCCCAACTCGATATATTCTCGGATGAAGTCTTTGTATAGTTTAGCGAAGTGTTCTTGCTTTGCCATTTTCCTTTCTAAATGAAGAAATTGTGCTTTAGCTTGCGGTTTCGAGTTACCCAGGTTTTGTTCGTAGTTAGAGTGCATTGGCATTTTTACAACATAACGCCCGTTGCTTAATCGTTTGGTTGTTTCTGTGTAATATTTTTCACAGAATTCGTTTTCCGTAGTGTTTTCGAATTCCGAAGGGATGTCTTCTATTTCCCAAAATGTTGTTAGATTGTCTAGTTCTGTTAGCGTTACTAGACAGTTAAACTGCTTTGTAGCTCCGCACAGTATCCAGCCCAACTTTGTCTGTTGTGCTACTGGTGAACCATTGTTATGCTTAATTATTCCTCCTAATATCACGTCGGAGTAAACATCTGCTCCAAGCAGTAGATCGATGGGTCCAGAGATGTTGTAGTGTGGATCAGCTAACTCAATATTGTGAAGATGTGTCCAGTTCTCTGTGTTGATCGTTGAGTTTGGCAAATTGTTGATGAGTTTACTCATCACTAACGCTTCCGTTAGGAATGTATAATCAGAGTGGATAGACTTGCATTCCAATTTTATCATCCCTTTACTTTTGCCCATTATAGTGCCAACACCAGTGACCGCAGCGTTCATCTTATTTCGGGGTAAATTCAACCGTTGAGCAGCATTTTCTGTGACCAAGCTTACTTGAGAGCCTTGATCCAGTAACGCCCGAAGGAGGACGTAATCTCCTTCCTTGTTCTTGACTCGTAATTGAAGAGTCGTTAAGAGTATCTCTTGTTCACCGTTTATGTGATTAGATGTTCGCTCAGCCACCGTTGATGTGGTTGGCGTTGATTGTTGCCCTTTCAGATTATCATCATGGAGAAGCGAGTGATGCTTGTAGTTACACGTGCGGCATTTTTTCGTTGAGTTGCATTTATTTCCGCCGTGACTAAACAAACAATTTTTGCACAAGTTAAGATTTCTTGTTGTTTTGTTTCGCGTTGCGACATCCATGTCCAAGAATGTAGGACACTGCATCAGCGTGTGTTCGTTTTTGCACAGTGGACATTTCCTTAGCGTAGCATGGTAGGTTTTTGTCCACTTTTCTGTGTCTTTAGAGTTCGTTGACTTGTTGTTGTTATAACTTGTTGTTTTATGTTGGTTATTTGATGAATAGTTTTGTTTCCCGCCATTCTTTTTGTTACGGGATGTTTCTAGAGTTATGAACTGCAATTCCAGGAACTCCATAAACTCTTCTAAGTCGGGGAGCTCTCTTGAGTGTTTCATGGTTTTTATGTAGTCAGCGTACGTGACGTCATCCAGTTTGGAGGATAGTAAATAGACGATAAGTGGACCCCAAACTGGAATATTAACATCTATGTTTTCTAGGCCGTTTAAACACTCTTTAGTTGTGTCATACAGCTTCTTCATGTTGGAAGAGTTTGGTTTTTCGATGGACGCTTGATTGAGAAGTGTTTCTATGTAGGAGGTGAAAAGTAATCGCCTGTTGTCGTAGCGGTGCTGAATAATATTTAGGCACGAGTCATAATTCTCAGCACTCACAGGAAGGTGCTTGATTAACTTTTCCGCTTCGCCTTTCAATTTAGACTTTAGGAACTTCATTTTCTGCGTTTTGTTCAGCGTTGGATTGTTATGAATCATCTCAAAGAATAAATCCCTAAAGGAGATCCAGTTGTTGAAAGTTCCGTTGAACTCCGGTAATTCCATACGCGGTGTTGTTTTTTCATAATGGGATGTCTCAAAGATTTTTCTATTTAGCTCTTCCTTTAGGTTGTCGTAGACTTGCTCCCAATGGTCGAATTGTGCTTCATAGTCTTTTTCGTTCCCTTGCAATAAGTAGCTTAGCTCCCAATGAATCTTGTCGATGGATTCCCATTTAGATCGTAATATGTTGACTTGATCTTGGAGTTGCCACTTCTCTTTCATGCCGTCCAGATTAATTTTGGAGACCGCTCGCTTCAAAGCGTTGAAGTTACACATTTGATTACGTAACAGAGTAGATAGGTGCTTGTCCGTTTCATCTCCGATTTGTTGGTGTACTCCAGTTGTATCAAATTGCGGTGTTCCGGGAGTTTCTAGTATTTTCGGTTTTGATATACCCGAAAATCCAGGTTCGCTTATCAACTTGTTTCGTAGTTGGTTCATAGATTGCATTGTTTCGTCAAACATGCTTCTGGTGATAGTAAATATGTCCTGCTTAAAGTAGTCATGGTCTCTTTGGGCAGATTCATACTTCTTCAAAATTTCATGATTCGATCGAAACTCATCCCACAGGGATTCTAAAGCTTCGATGCGCTTGTTTAGGTAGTCTGTGGTTTTTCTACTCACAGCATCCTTTTTATAGTTGGTTTGTAGAGTTTTGATTCTCTCGTAGCTGTTTTGCTGTTTGGTTATAAGTTCCACAAATTCAGGGTAGTCTTCTGTCGACATTGTTTCTGCCTTGTGGCTGCGCGTGGTTGGCATGTATGTAGTGAGTACTCACGAGGTTTTTGGTGCTGAAGTAACCGCAGGACGTGATCCCCGCAGATTATTCCTTAGTTGAAGCAGTAGATGTAATCTCCGCCGATTGTTTAGTTGTAGTTGTAGCAGTAGATGTCTTCCCTGCTGGTTCGTTAGTTGCAGGCACTCAGTATAGCTCACCCTCCTTTACGTTATGTGCAACGTCTCAATGCTACTGGTGAGACCCGCTTGTGGGAAGCCAATAACACCGATTTGCTAACGTAACTGGGATATACCACGCTAAGCACTCTGCTGATGAGGAGACACGACGACTTACGAGGTGATGTCGCGTGATCCGGCTCGAAGGACCAAAAGATGTTGGGGTTTTCTCGTCGTTGACAGATACCCCGGTAGTTGTTGTAGGAAGGTAGTTAGTTCACACCAAACCACTGTTATGTTCAATAGTTTAATTACGTTTGTTACGTTTGTTTAGTTATCTGAGCCGCACTTGATGCAATGTTATTATTGATCGACCCGCTTGTCGCTGAGTTTTAGTGACGACTGAATTTATGTTATAATATAACAAATAAAGTATGTTTAGCGTAATTCATTACGTGCGCAGAAACTTACTTTTGCTGTATGAGCATTATTGGCTCGTACACGTTTGTTCGGGAACTTGAGAATTTGAATTTTTGCGAATCGCTAGTCTGTGGAATTCACTGCCGGCTTCTCTGTTTACCGTTCATTTTTCAAATTTCGAGTGAATCGGTTTCTTCTAGACAAGCGTGCTCCACACTAGCGATCGCTTCATATCAGGCAAAATGCTCTTCGTCATTTATCAACCTATTTAAAAAAAAATATCTTTTATCTGAAAAGATATATTTACTTTCCGATTGGTCCCATAGAAAATATGTTATCCAAGTAAAAGTAATTGCGAAATTGACACTTGACAAGAATTTGTGTCTGTGATACGATAACTAAAAAGGGTAAAATATTTTTTTTTGACAAAATTTAAACGACTTCCAAAAAAAAAAACACTAAAATTTAGTTTTTATTTTTTTGGAAGTCGGTTTTTTTCTGTCAAAAAAAGTTTTAGCATTAAAAAAAAAACTATCGCAATGACCAGGCTCATCCCATCTGCCTTACCTACACTTCTGGGCTAACTAAACCTCTAACATCACAGTTTCAGTGGACGGGACACCGACGCGAAAACAGTTACTATTAAAAAGAAAACTACTGTTCCAGATATTTTGACCGTGTAGGTATTGCACTTCTGTAAAACTTGCTAATTTCCGATGAAGAATTTCAATGTGCGTAATGTCAATGTACTGAGTACGTGGTAT
The DNA here is from genome assembly GCA_964057025.1 of Standfussiana lucernea. NCBI lineage: Eukaryota > Metazoa > Arthropoda > Insecta > Lepidoptera > Noctuidae > Standfussiana > Standfussiana lucernea. The sequence continues at coordinate 9,601,513 of OZ059808.1, read as the reverse complement.
CCGTTTTCACGACGGTGTCCCTTCCACCATCATATTATGTACATATATCAATACTTTTTTCTAACTTTTCTATTCTTTAGGTATATTTTTCCTAAAATAGAAACTCTCTTATTTCTTCAACGGTTAAATTCTCACGTAGCTGGTTTCGTGTTTGACTGTTGAACTCGCCAGAAATTTATTGGACAATTTGATTTATCAACGCTTCAATAGTTTTCGAGCTACAGTACCAGCCTACGAAATTTTTGAAATTCCGTAGCAAAAAAGCGTCCTATATTGCGTTAAAATGAACGCGTCGGCCGCATGTTCGCATGGCAATCGTTTCGGTTAGGACGAATTCGAATCGAACGAAATATAACCAATAATTGCTTAATAAATGCATGTCTCCCACAAGACTATATCTGGACTTTAAAAAAGGACTGAGAAGATATTTCGGTGTTTCTTTTCAGAAAAGCCCAGTAGAAAACACCGACTTTTTCATTTATTTACCATTTGATCACCATCACTAAATGAGTAAGCAATGATATTTAGTGGTTTGACCGTCGGACTGCCAACTTATAGGTCAAAAGTTGGAATCCAAGACACGCCGATCTGATTTTTCGGTTTCATCTTCGTTGTGTATAATTTTTTCACTTGCTTCGGTGAAGGAAAACATTGTGAGGAAACCAGCCTGCCTAGAAGATATTTCTCGACGGCATGTAAAACCAAGTCAGAGGCCCATGTGCGGCATACAAACACTAACACCAGGTTAGGCACTAACCACACGATAAATAAATAATTAAATGAGTTTCTTAAGAAATTGGTGATTGCCTATGTGAACGACTGATCGCCTTGGTGTAGTCGTGGGGTGTTATTTCGTACAGAGATTATCCTGAATACAAATTAATTTATATTTTCTTCAGAATCAAACGAGTAAAGTATAAAAAAAAACAATTTAATACGCCAGGAGGAAACCAAATTAGCTTGGAAAAAATCATCTGTACAAAAACTGAATTTTGTTCTGAAGCTTGTAAATTAATTCAATTGCATGCTGGCAATTCGCTGCTTCCATTGTTTCTCGTCTTGATTGTATGATTATTAGTTTTTTTTAACATTATAACTAACGTGAGATCCATCTTGTGTAACCACGCGCAAAGAACTAAATCATACATTAATTCTCTTCTCAAGGTTATATGGAAACGTTTGTTATAAATACTGAAAAAACAAAACACAACTCATGTTTGAGTCGCCTTCTTTGAATTCAATGCAGTGCAATTAAAAAGAAGCTTTCAAAGAGTATTTTTTTAGTATTCTTCTATGACTTAAATAAAATATAATCACATAGACATACATTTTAATTTGCTTGATTTATTTTGTAATACATATTTGATTATTCTTGATTCATCATAAACCCTGCTTAGGGTTTTTTAACCGACTTCAAAAAAAGAAGGAGGTTCTCAATTCGCTTGTATTTTTTTTTTTTTTTTGTTTTTTTTTTTTTTTGTGTTTGTTACCTCATATCTCCGTCATTTATGAACCGATTTGAAAAATTCTTCTTTTATCTGAATGGATTTACTTTCCGATTGGTTCCATAGAAATTTCATCACAATCGGTTCAACAGTTTGGTTTTGAAATCAAAATGGCTGGAAAAAATGTCATCCAAGTAAAAGAAATTGCGAAATTGATACTTGACAAGGATTTGTGTGTGATACTATAACTAAAAAGGGTAAAATAAAAACTTTTTTGCAAAAAAAAACCGACTTCCAAAAAAACACGAAAAAAGTGGAAAATAACTTTACTTTCGGAAGTCGGTGGCAAAAAAGTCAATGAAACAAACAATAGTCACCGACTTCCGAAAGTAAAGTTATTTTCCACTTTTTTCGTGTTTTTTTGGAAGTCGGTTTTTTTTTGCAAAAAAGTTTTTTATTTTCTTTTTTCTTATCCAACTATGTTGGGGTCAGCTTCCAGTCTGACGAACTGCCAATCTGACCTCCACAGCCCAATTATTATTGGGTATTGAGATACCCCTGATAAGACTGGTTGTCAGACTTTGGGGCCACTGGGCCTGTAATGGCTGTCAAATATTCAAATGACATCTGGGACCAAGGGCTTTAAATGCTTTAAAGGCACGAAGGAAACTCGGTAAGTAATGGGTGGTCACCCATCCTCGGACCAACCTATGCAAGCGTGGCTTTACCTGAAGGTCGACCCGAGCGGCTGTTATTATTTAACCACGAGCCATGATTAATGAAACTAAAGATGTTATTTACTGGCCGTGCAATTAATTTCTTGCTTGTCCATACTGACGTTTGACGACTTGATAATGATTGATATATGTTTCTATGCTATTTATAGAGTCATAAAAACGCATAGAAGTGACTCTCACGTGTTTCTTCTAGTTATTTTACCATCGCAAGCGCGACTGCTAAGCATGAGATCCTGTCGATTCCAAGGTCGAGCGAAGTATTGTTGGGTTTTTCCATAGAGAATTTCTCAGTAGTAGCCACGGAGTCTGGATTTGTGCCCGGTTGATGGCAATATGCTCGCCCTCTATTGAATGGGACTTAAACATAACTGACCACATGTGGGTGTACTATTAGGTACCACCTCTTTGTCAACCCTTCGGGAATTACTCCTGTCAACAAAACCAGAAACTTTAAAAAGCAAACCGTTAAACGGTTTGCTTCAAACGTTTCTTATGCCCCAAAACTATAGGCATAATAAGCTAAGTTCGGACTGTCGCTTCTGTATATTTCCATTCTATGATCATTCAGGTACTACTGAGTTCAGTGACGATTGACCTATTTTCGACCTTATTACTTAAGACAGAAGGGTTAAAAGTGGTCAGCCCTAAGTGAGTGCAGTATTTCATGCGTCCTGTGTTTTATAAGAATTCACTTTATCAGTCCAACGTGTAATAAACATGACTTATATTTATCTTCAATGACCTTGTGTTTCTTTGCCAAGACCATCTTTATCTGTGATGTAACTGCTAATGACAATAATTAGTATAATTAATTAAACCCTTTCCGATAAACTTGATTGACTTATTTACATAGATTATTGTCTGCTATCTGTCTGTTCAAATGAAAGTCGGGGATTAAATAGTTCTCTTTTTATTTTCAACTGTACAAAACACTTAACAATTAATATATTTTTTAATTATAATTATTATCACAATAATGCATTTTATTCCATTGTCAAAGACAGCGTACTAACCAAAGCAATCATCGGACGATCCTTGCATTCATTTTTTGCGGCGAACACAGTTTTCCGAAAAAATTCGATCGCACATTCGGTACGATCGACGCTTTGGACGCAAGATAAGACGCAGCCAATAAAATTGGAATTACTCCTACATCTTACGTGTATTTACAAGCACTAACACATATACACAAACAGTCAAAGATTAACAAACGATACTTAGCATGTACTTTGGCTAAGCAGTATTCCTATTTGTCTCACAAATTATTTTACCTCTGACAGCAGCAAACCAAAAGGAACCCCATCGTTTCGGGAATAAAGATCACTGTCATTTTGACCTACTTGAAGAAAACCAACAGGGTTACTCTTTTTCCAGTGTGGGAAAGAGATGAGGCTAGAAGTCCTGAATAGCTGCATCCCTTTCCCACTCCGGAATAAGATTAGAACAATACTGCTCTAAGCCTTCTAATATTAATAGATAGAATAACTGCTAAAGATAGATTAACTACAACATTTTAAACTAAATTAAGCACTTTTAACTTTAGCCTTAATAATATAGTTATTAGTAACAAACTTATACAAACTATAAGCAATTCCGGCTACAATTAAAAAGGCGGAGAGTAAAGCTCCTAATACGACAGCAATGAGTTCAAATTCAAGGTACTCGGCCCACGACATGTTGGCGGCGGGCGCGCGCAGATGTTTTGCGCCGCCGTGACGTATCACGTGCTCGATCCACCATATTGCTTTGTCTAAAGGCTTAATGGGCTGGTCCAGCATCAGAGTCCTTAGATGGGCAATGTTCTTGCGGTAGCTGAAATTAAAATAGGCATTGTTATGCGCATGCCATCTACTGGGCACTAATCTAGACTCCTAGGCTGTTGCTGAAAGTTCCTGTTGGAAAAAAAATCCAATACTGCTATGCCCGGCCTGAGAATCGAACCCAATACCTCTCGTTCAGCAGTAACGCTTACAACCAGTAGATCATAGTCATGACCAGCAATGACCATGTTTGTTTGTAGTTAGCCTGATCTGTCCCACTCCTGGACAAAGCCCTCCCCCACATTTCTTCCACTTTTCTCGATGTTGCGCCTCTTCATCTTTCTTAAAAATACTTAATGTATTTTACCTGTCATCTCCAATAACTTTTTGGACAGCATTCGTAAAAGACTCTTCACTTAGCGATTCCAACTCCAGTTTCGCTCCGATTCTGTGATGTTCATATTTTTCAACGTTATACCATTGATCTCCCAACATTGGTACACCAACCAGAGGTACTCCTGCTGTGATGGCCTCGTCTGTAGATTGTAGACCTCCTTGTGTTACGAACAGTTTGATCTTGGGGTGTTCTGTAAGGGAAGAAGGGTTAAATTAAATAATTTTGCCATTGTAGGTCATTTGATTCTTTGATTTTATTTGCACAACCCAAGACGGATATTTCGATTAATACTTTAGAAAAGAATTGCATTTGTTTGTGATCCACGTCCTGACCAAAGCAATCGGTCTCATGAATACACGATCGGTGCATTCGTTTGTCACTCATTTGTTTAGAAAAGCAATAGACTCTCTCTGACGGCGCAACCTCGCGCTCGGGTTTGCTGAACAAAAAGATCGTGGCAGGTGGTTCGTGCGACAATACAATCGCTTTAGTTAGGACGCGGCTTGGCATCCGAAGTGAACTTGACAGAACATTTTTTTTTAAGAATTTTTTGCCTCATATTAGGAATATCTCCTGTATCAGAATCAGAATAATTTATTCGTATTTTTTTTTTGTTATGTATCGTGGGTGCGTTCACAAACATTTTAAACTCACACGCAAACAGCTAGACCCGGAATAACTACCTGTAGGGCATGCAAATATTAGTTCCGTGCGGGGATTGAACCCGCGACAAGCAGCGCAGCAACCAATCGCTCAGCCACTGCGCCAACAGATAATCAACTTCTTTCTAGGTAGAACTAGTACATTCTAAGTCTATCGCAGTCAAGGTCACACAGACCGGTGCGATATTTTTGCTTTAAAAACGAGTTCCATTAACATCAAACTTTTTTTTAACTGACATACTTAAAGTTGTTTTGTACAGCAATAGATTCACATGTTATAACCTGTTTTACTGATATTAGCGTACATCGATGACTTGTCGGTTTTTATGATTATACCGTCTAAGTCATAATGTTCGAGTCAGCATGAGTTGGCGGTATTTAGATGAACAACACTACTTAGTATGCTTGTCATTAAAGGCTGGTCTTAAAAAAAACTTGTAATCGTATGAGATACATAATGAAATATTATGTAACATAGATGAAGTCATGATCATGTTTAAACATGTATTTTATGGAACCATTGAATCCGTGCATATAATTATTATTCTGTTTAGTTTCTGATTTCAAGCTACGGTAAAATAAAACCTATTAAAAAAATTGCCCATAAGGCAGCTGTCTCACCGCTAGCGAAAAGCGAGTAAAACTAGCAGCTAGAAAAATTCGTTGAGCAACAAAGAAAAACTAGAAAGCTTTCGCCGGCAGTGTGAACGGCAAGCAAACAATCAACACACAATCTCTTTTGCTGACACGGACTTACGTAGCGGGAATATGTTCCGTAATAATTCGCTTTCCGTCGGCAGTGGGACGGGAGCCTTAGAGGGCAGATTTTCCATCTCCTCGCTACTGACTAACGATTACCCATCGCTCAATGGCAGTAATCACAATTCTTCTTCTTTATCGTGTGGTTACTAACCAATCTGGTGACGCCAAGAACCCCCGAGAACACCCGAGAAGCGTGAATGGTTTCTCGCCATCTCGTTCTCATTGAGAACAAGTCTCGCGAGCCTTCTCGCTGAGACTTCTCGCGTGAGTCTGTAGGGCGTATCAGAGTTCTTATGCGATCCATGGGGCTCGTGAGTTGGCTTTACAGGCCGTCGAGAAATATCTTTCAGGCATACTGGTTTCCTCAAGATGTTTTCCTTCACCGAAGCACGTGATAATTATACAATATGCACATGAATCCGAATAATCAGTAGATCAGAATGGTTCTACTTGACCATTTGGTAATATTGAAGGCAAAGTCACCAACCGCGACAAAAAAAAAGAACTAAGGATCAGTGTTACTTACTCAACAGATCAGACTGTGGCAGCCACTTGGAAATCCGGATATTGGCTGACTTTCCAGGCAGTTCATCTTTGTCCCATTTCCAGAGGACATCATAAGGCATCTTAGAGAAGGCCTTCACGAGTGTCTGTATCTTCTCTGCTGGTAGAAGACTTGGTTTCACATTTGTACCGAAACTGATGTATATGACGCCATGTTTGGATGAATCTAAATAGGATTTTAGATCCTGGAAACAAGCATAAATGAAAGATTACTGGTAATATCGGAGATGAGTGACTCGTGGCTAACTTATATTGGCTGCAAGGCTCGATAAAAGTTATGTTAAGCATGCTGAGGTCGGCCGTAGATGGGTTGGAACCACAGATATAAATATACCCAGATAACGCAAGAGCACCTACTTTGCGTGCCCGGCTTTAGCATTTTATGCTTACCGTGGCTGCGGTCGCAGCAAGCTAATTTGTTTAAAGCAAAAACGTTCAAGACTTAAACATTCACTGTCACTTGTGAGATATCTTCCGTGATTAGAGTTTATTTTGAGCTCCCGATATTTCGACGCTGTTGCAAGCGCCATAATCACGAGATGACTGGAGAATGCGGGTAGATGATATAAACTTGTTAGGTGCAGACAAATCTGTCTATCCTCTTTCTTTGTCTCACGTCGTCTGTCTTTGTATCGCGGAAGATATCCCGTAAGTGACACTGGAAGTTTAGTTGCAAACCGTGAAAGCTTAAAACGGTATTTCAAGAAATGAATTCTAGACATTCTATAAAACTAAAACGGAGGCTATTTTGTTTTGTTACTTGTAAGTTACTCCTTATAACATCAGCTATCTGCAAGTCCTGTCAAAATTGTTCTACACACAAACAGAAAGATAGAAATTTAAAAAAAAAATGTTATAAGTACCGTATATACTTTCGTAATTATGCTTTCAGTAAAAATCTGTTACTTTGAAATTACAAACAGAACTTTAATTTTATTTATTTGTATAGATTGTCACTTGTTCAATAACTCTATCAGCAATTGAACTCAACTAGTTTCTATTGCTGTGTACATCAGGCATCACTCTAGTGTCTCTTCACCACAATCTATTTATCAATTGTCAGGATGACTAGCCATAATTAAAACAACATAACATTCTCCGTAATTGGTGATAAGATAGAACAAGATTGCATGTCTTTTGAAGACATGTGCTGTGTGCTTGTTTTGACACTTGTTGTGATTTTTTGAGTGCTGTTGTATATTATTTGTATCGTTGAGCAGGTACTTGAGCGTCCTGTGTCTGTTTTTCGCGAAACTATATACATAACATAACACAACATCACGCCTACAATTTCTGAAGGGTTAGACAGAGTACACCCACATTTCACCAGTAATGGTTTAAATCACAAGTATTAATGGATGATCCTAGTGCCGTCCACAAAGCAAGAATCCAGACTTCCGTTACTGAGAAATACCAAATGGAAAAATCCCAAAAACACTTTGACCAACCTAGGAATCGAACCCAAGACAGTAGTGTTTGCGAGTACTAGCCCAACGAGGTAATTAACTAAGCAAACGTTAAGTAAAACATTAATCATAAAAAAGCTTACCTGAGGCAATTCCTTATGCGGTTTCTGAGGCAGACCTCCCAAATGGATGACACTCGGAGGCACTGGCCGACTTCCTTCCCATATCGGGTTGATATTCAAAAACAACATCGCAACATTATTTTGTAGCTCCTTCACATCTGGTACATCTGGTCCAAAATGTTTCCTGATCATTTTCATCTCGTCTTCTTCCATGCTTGAGAATAAATTATCTATCATGTAGTTGTTGTATATTTCGTACAACTTCTCGTACATTGTCAGATTGTAGATCTTCTGGTTCATGCTTCCTGGATACAAAAATGGATGGGATGGCGCTCCAATCACTTTGTAGTTCTCCCAAATAGCTCCGAAAGAAGAAACTTGAATCAAAGGCACTTTGTACACATGTGAGAAAGCTAGCACCGGTCGTATGCATGCTTCAGTCAGCAAAAGATCGAACTTCCCGTTCCCTTTGATCAAATCTTTCACTTCTTTTACTTGCAGTTGTGTGTCTACGGTATTAATAATCACTTCTACTCCAACCCTCATTTGTGAAATGAGATCTTCTTTGTTTCCTCTTGCTGAATCCATGAATGCCTCCCACACGTTGTAAGAGATGTCATGGACGTCGATTTCCGTAAGATTCTTCGGCGCTTCACCTTTCTTGAACATGGGATCCGCTGTTATCACCACCACTTCGTGTCCTCGTTTTATCAGTTCCATGGTTATTGGTCTGAAGGTGATCTGATGGCTGATGGACGGGATTGGGTATACCGCCAGTATCCTCGCCGCATCTACGACGAAAATGGTCAAGAGAAGGCCAAATGCTAATCGTCCTAACATCGCCATTGTGGAGCCGTTGTACAACTAATGTAGGCGAGTTGATGAACGGGTGTTATATACGGAAATCAGTCAAGATAAGTATAGTAAATATTATTATGAATGACTCGTTTGTTTTTTCTTAATTCATCCGTTCTTTATGTCAGCCTTTAGTAGCGTGATAGAAAAATTATTATTTCTAGTTTTAGGGTTATGTATGTCCAATTAAGAATAAAGGAACTGTTTCAGGAACACTCGTGTGCCAGTTTGTTTTTCTGTCAGTCACAGCCAAATTGTTCTGAATCTACTGGACCGATTAAATGGTTGAAATTTAGTACAGATAAGAATTTGTGTAGCCCGAACGCGGATATGCGAAAAATGTCTCTAAACTGATTGTCTATTTGTTTAATTATTCATCCCAACTACGGACCCTTCAGTGTCCCTGTTCCGACACACACTTGGCCGTGTTTTTTTTATAATTTTGTTTAAATAAGATAATTTATGTACAATTGAATGTGTCGAGTCATTGCGAGTAGACACTTTTGTTAATACCTAATATTTTTGACCTTATGACCATGATGTAATTAAAGGTAATCTGTGTTTTATCAGGTTTTTCGACCCGCCTGTATTTTAAATTGAAAAATATTTTTGATACATTTTTTTATGAAAAATAAAGCAACAACCTTGAGGGGTATCGGTGTCCGATGCATTAATGCATCGTACTGAACAATTTTTTTTGTTGCTCTCCTTTAGTTTGTATAAGAATTTATAATATATGTAAGGTTTTTTTTTTTGCCTACGGAAACCGATAAATTGCTACGTTTTGTTGGGTTGGGTTGTCTTTTGTTGTGTGCCCGAAATACTGCGAATATTCTAGTTTATTTTTAATCCTAGATGTTTTTTTTTGTATTTATAATATAATACATACTGTAGCGAAAATAAAAAAATAGTAGAAATCATCACTGCTGTACGTTTAATTTAGACTAAGATTAAAAATACAAAAGTTAAAATAAAATTAGTCGCTTTTGTAATAAAAATTTTAACGATCCCTGTAAATATGTTGACAAGTATATTTAAAAGAAAAGCATGGTTAAATTTGGAAATTCAGAAGACCTAAGATACAATTGCAATTGCAGCCGGTAATTTGAATTTTAAAATCGTAAAACTAAATTAGTTGCATAAAATACACATTTAAACGGAATAGTTCGAATTTTAAAATTTAGGTAAGTAAAGGTAAAGTTAAATAAACTAAGATCTAATTAAGCTAACATAATGCTAAAAAAAACAACAAAAAAACTGGTGAATCCTCCCTGTCTTGAACTCGCTCTGTGTGCTCTCATAAGTTCTTCGCCTTCAAAGTCGTTCCAGACAGACGTCTGGTTTGTTCTTTAAAATATGACGTGGATGTTCTTAAATATGTAGAGTACTGTTAGCAATCAGTGTACAAGTATAAAACTTGGAGCGTCAAAAAAGTTGGCTCTGTCTCTTGATCTTCCACCTAAGACAAATAGAAGACGGTTGCAGACCAGAGACAAAGATCAATCATTTATTATTAGGAGAAAAATGAGAAGAGCAGCATTATTATTGCTGTAGAAAAAGAAAATTCACAAAACATCTATACGTACCAAATATTCCTCAAATGAAACATAACACCATTATTGGTATTGGTATTTTAACTGCCATCAGCACGGCATTTGCCGGAAAAACGATCACACCAATTTGTTAAATAATATTTAGTTCATTTGCAGTAAATGGTTATTTTACCATAAAAATTCTAGTATTGACTCATCTCGATGCCTCTGTAAACGCGACTGCCAGAAGCCGATAAAAAAATGAAAATTTTTCATTCTCACAATTAGATTTCAAAATTAAGTGATTTTTTTCTTTTCTAAAATCCACCAAAGTGCTAAAAAGTTCGTAGCATTGAAGCTTTCATGCAGAGAAACACTGCGATACACTTTGTGATGTTATAATATCTAGATTATGAGACGACAACTTGGTAGAACACGACGAAGATAGCGGGACGAGCTTGATTCCTGGAAAAGTGTAGTTTGTGGAAAAATTTGGGAATTGAAACGAGAAAACAACCTCTTTTGTTGGATGAAGTTTATAAGATAGAAGAGATAAGATTAATAGTAGTATCTACATACTACGCTTTAATTAAAGTGATCTACAAACATAATCCTTTTATGCCAATTTTATTGTTGCTTATCAGAGACACTTCAATAAAAAATAATAATGTGAATGGTCATATACATAGTTGTGTCATAAGTCATCGTGTGCGCTCGTGGCATGCAACGAATAAATTACTATTCTTACTTCGCGGCTCAATAATAACAGACGCAAGGGTCGATCTTCCAGGTTAAGCAGTTCTTCACTAGGTCAGTCCGTGGATGGATGACCATCCATTACATACCGAAAAACTCAGTGCCTCGGAAAGTCACTCTCTTTTGTTCTTATTATAAAAAAATGGGTTATTCACCAACTCGACACGAGAGACTGGACACACGTGTGTCCAGTTAGTGAAACTTAAAATAAATCACTTTTATGTTTTCGCCAACTGGACACCCGTCCGCATTTGACACCAATTCATAACAAAGTGCAGTCACGTAGATTAATGTTTTGTGTCACAATCATCATCGGCCACTAAACGTCCCACTGCTGGGAACGGTAACTTTAGCTAAGTATACTTGTCTTCATATTAAGAAATCAGGTTTTTTTTTTGTTAGCCTGCATCGTGTCGAAACCTGTGTAGAAACAAAGATGGCCGATGAAGCAAACGAGCCCTGAAGTGAAGACCTCGTATCGACCAACTTAGAGTACGACGCTTCCATTTAGATGATCAACGATCTTCTTCTGTGACGACGAGGTGGTTGGGTCAGATCAGATTCGTAAGGTGGACAAGGGTAGTGTAGCATTGAGGCTACTGTGGATGTCCAGCTATGGAACTCGATAGGCTAAGTTGATTGATATTATTGGAAGCAGTATCCAAGCTACCGGTGGTAGGGAATAGGTGAACTTGGCAGGATCATTTCCCAGCCGAACATAAATACTTAATCAGATGCTTAACCATTTTAACACCAATAAGATCTAACAAGAGAAACAATATGGTTTCACCAAAGGACGTTGTACGACTGACGCCGGTGTCACCTTATTAAAAGACATATTCCCTGCGTGGAAAGAGGCACAAGATGCCATTGGAATCTTCTGTGATCTCTCGAAAGCATTTGATTGCGTGAGCCACGACAACCTACTCCTTAAACTTGAGCATTACGCTTTAGGGAAACTTGCGCTCAGTTTAGTGAAATCGTATTTAAACGATAGACATCAGCAAGTACAAATAAATGGTGTCAATTCAATGGGTTTAAAAGTAAAGATGAGTGTACCACAAGGCTCGATATTAGGTCCTTTCCTTTTTACTCTTATTTATTTTATCTTTTTAATCTGGACGGTCTTACACGCACGTCTTTCTAAATCGTTCTCACATATATGTATCTATAATCTCGACATGAATGATGTAACCAAGACTTTGTAACAACATATTGATTCCAAAGAGTGTCCATGGAGTTTCTTGCCCATTCTTTTCTAAAGAGATGTGACTCGGACTGTAGCTTAGTTTTGTTTTGTGTTTTGATATTCAAAAGTGTCTGTAATGGTCCAATTGAAATAAATGCTTTGAGTTTGAGTTTGATCTTGTTTCTTGATAATGAAGATCACTCAGGATACGACATCCGTCCTAATCCTAACTGCTTTAATTTTGTTGTCGCTTGTAAGCATTATTGTCAAAGCTTTATTTTGGCAAAGCTTTTTTTTTTCTTTATAATGGCTGAGACGCCAACACCCAATTGACGCTGCTCAGCTTTCTTCCTCTTATCTCTATGACGAAATGCTACAGAAATAGCCGCTGAAACTTCGTTATTCAGCTTGGGTGCTTGAAGCAAAGTGCAGTTGTCAGGCACAAGATAGTCTTTAAACAACTTTTCTTTTGCTACCCTTGATAATCTCTTCTTGAGGAATTTTATCACCAAACCTTGGAGTATTTTTTATTCCTCTCCAAGTGCTATCAAAAGTTCTGGATCGAGCTCTGGGTAGGTACTATCTTCCTGACTAGGGGTTGATGTTTCCGCGGTCGGCATGGGAACGTCGCTAAGGATATCACTAATGATATCCTATGGCGATTGAAGATGCACCTAAGTGCATCTTTAATTAATTAATTAATTTATTTATTTATTTAAACTTCATGTACAATAGTGGCACATAGGCGGACTTAATGCCACAAGGCATTCTCTACCAGTCAACCTTTGGGTTAAATTGGACAAAATTGTGATGGGTACAAAAAATAAAATAAAAATAAGAATACTACTTGTTTTCGAAAATGTAGGTATATACTTTAATCGCCATCATCATCTTTCATCATTCTTTCATCTTTTTAGGGTTCCGTACCTCAAAAGGAAAAAACGGAACCCTTATAAGATCACTTTGTTGTCCGTCCGTCCGTCCGTCCGTCCGTCCGTCTGTCAAGACCGTTTTTCTTAGGAACGCGTGGAGGTATCAAACTGAAATTTCTATATGATACTTAGTTCTACTGTCCCTGGAAGCTGTAGAAAAATCAACCTTCTAAGTCAACGCAATCAAAAGATACAGCCACTTAGGCCGCAAATTTCCGCAAATTTTCGAAACTCGCACGGGAATCAAAACCTACAGGGTACTTCCCGTGAACTTAGAATCTTGAAATTTTGTACGAAGTCACGTCTTATAGTACAGATATAGGAAAAATTACGAAAACCGTAAATTTTTAGTTTCGTCATATAAAAAAAAGTTATATACCCACAGGTTTGTACGGAACCCTCGGTGCGCGAGTCCAACTCGCACTTGACCGGTTTTTTTTTAATCGCCATTAGATTTTCGTCTACGTTGGCCCCGGGGGCGGAACGTAAGGATTTACTCGTATTGTCGTGTGAAATGTATTAGGCGTAACTTTAAATTCCATACTTTTGTTATTTGAGTTCACTCGCGGTTCACCGCTAGAACTATGGTTATAAAATCGCTTGGTTTTATTATTGTGGGTCATCATTGAGATTAAGTATAACAAATATGTAGGGACATAATATCTCTTAGTATAGCCTTCGTGTTAACTCCCGGTTAACCGCCAGTCAAAAAACCGAACTAAATAAATAGCACATAAAAACCATAAACCTAATACAACAATGCGCCTTTAATCCTCGCAAGTACAATACATACCGGAATCAGATGAAAATAAGCCTAAAGCCTTGATAAATGGGCTATCCAACACTAAAATAATTTTTCAATTCGAACCAGTAGTTCCTGAGATTAGCGCGTTCAACCAAACAAACTCTTTAGCTTTATAATATTAGTATAGATTAAACCCTTTCCGATAAACTTGATTGACTTATTAATATAGATTAATGTCTGCTATCTGTCTGTCCAAATGAAAGTCGGGGATTAAATAGTTCTCTTTTTATTTTCAACTGTACAACACACTTAACAATTAATATATTTTTTTAATTATAATTATTATCACAATAATGCATTTTATTCAACTGTCTTAGACCGCGTACTAACCAAAGCAGTCATCGGACGATCCTTGCGTTCATTTTATTCGGCGAACATAGGTTTCCGAAAAAATTCGATCGCGTATTCGGTGCGACCGACGCTTTGGTTAGGACACAAGATAAGACGCAGCCAATACTATTGGAATTACTCCTATATCTTACGTGTATTTACAAGCACTAACACACATACACAAACATTCAAAGATTTACAAACGATACTTAGCATGTACTTTGGCTAAGCAGTACTCCTATTTGTCTCATAAATTATTTTACCTCTGACAGCAGCAAACCAATAGGAACCCCATCGTTTCGGGGATAAAGATCACTGTCATTTTGACCTACTTTTCAGAGGCAGAAACCCAACGGGGTTACTCTTTTTCCAGAGTGGGAAAGAGATGGGGCTAAAAGTCCTGTATAGCTGCATCCCTTTCCCACTCCGGAATAAGATTAGAACAATACTGCTCTAAGACCTTTAATATTAAGAGATAGAATAACTGCTAAAGACCTATTAACTACAACATTTTAAACTAAATTAAGCACTCTTAACTTTAGCCTTAATAATAAAGTTATTAGTAACAAACTTATACAAACTATAAGCAATTCCGGCTACAATTAAAAAGGCGGAGAGTAAAGCTCCTAATACGACAGCAATGAGTTCAAATTCAAGGTACTCGGCCCACGACATGTTGGCGGCGGGCGCGCGCAGATGTTTTGCGCCGCCGTGACGTATCACGTGCTCGATCCACCATATTGCTTTGTCTAAAGGCTTCATGGGCTGGTCCAGCATCAAAGTCCTTAAGCGGGCAATGTTCTTGCGGTAGCTGAAAGTAAAATAGGAATTGTTATGCTCTTGTTGTTTAATAAATAACTTGTATTAAAATCCTTGTTCTCCTTCGCGTATCGATAGCAAAAAGTTCAAATCTGTTTAGCCCAAAACTCAGGCACGCGAACTCTGGTCACTGATGCAGTAAATAGATCATCAAGTGCGCAGGTGATAGGGCAGGCGGTGCAAGATGGAAGGTGGGGCATTGTCTGCGGGGAGGTGCCACATACGCACTTGAGGTCTCTGTTCTGTTCTAGGATTTTTTGTTGTTTCCAATTGATGTTATTTCTTCCATCATCTTCACCACTGATGTAATGTGACTTTGTCACTCCTCTACGGTCTGATAAAGCCTTGGTCTTTATAAATTGAGTAAAACATAACATCATGCCTGTAATCCGCAAAGGGATAAACAGGGGTGTACTAATAGTGCATCCACATTCACCAGTTAAGTTTTAGTCTTGGCATCTACTGGGCACTAATCTAGACTCCTAGGCTGCTGCTGAAAGTTCCTGTTGGAAAAAAAATCCAATACTACTGTGCCCGGCCTGAGAATCGAACCCAAGACTTCTCGTTCAGCAGTAACGCTTGCAACCAATAGACCATAGTCATGACCAGCAATGACTATGTTCGTTTGTTGTTAGCCTAAGATCTGTCCCACTCCTGGAAAAAGCCCCCTCCCCATTACTTCCACTTTTCTCGACGTTGCACCTCTTCACCTTTGTTGAAAAATACTTAATGTAGTTTACCTGTCATCTCCAATAACTTTTTGAACAACATTCGTAAAAGACTCTTCACTTAGCGATTCCAACTCCAGTTTCGCTCCAATTCTGTGATGTTCATATTTTTCAACGTTATACCATTGATCTCCCAACATCGGTACACCAACCAGAGGTACTCCTGCTGTGATAGCCTCGTCTGTAGACTGTAGACCTCCTTGTGTTACGAACAGTTTGATCTTGGGGTGTTCTGTAAGGGAAGAAGGGATAAATTAAATAGTTATGCCATTGTAGGTCATTTGATTCTTTGATTTTATTGGTACAACCCGAGACGGATTTTTCGTATATTACTTTAAAAAAGGAAATCGCATTTGTTTGTGATCAATAGAGTGAGTCCACGTCCTGACCAAAGCAATCGGTCCCGTGAATACACGATCGGTGCGTTTGTTAGTCACTCATTTATTTAGAAAACCAATAGGCTCTGTCTGGCGGCGCGACCTCGCGTTCGGGTTTACAGAACAAAAAAAACGTGTCAGGTGACTATTCGTACGACAATCGCTTTAGTTAGGACGCAGCTTGGTATCCGAAGTTAACTTGACATGACATTTATTTTTAAGAAACTTTGCCCCACACCGGGAATTTCTCCTGTATCGTGGGTGCGTTGACAAACGTTTAAACTCACATACACAAACAGATAGACCCGGAACAACTACCTGTAGGGCATACAAATATTAGTTACGTGCGAGGATCGAACCCGCGACACGCAGCGCAGCAGCCAACCGTTCCGTCAAATTAATAGTAACCATCAGATAATCAACTTCTTTCTAGGTACTTCTATAATTATATACATGAGTATTCTAAGTATGACCGGTGAATGAAGCAGTGATAGCCTAGTCGTGTGACGTTGGACTCCCAAGTCATATGTCTCAAGTTCGAACCCAAGCCGCACCTCTGATTTTTAGAATTCATGAGCGTATTTTATAATTTTCACTTGCTTCGATAAAGGAAAACATCGTGAGGAAACCAGCATACCTGAGAGATATTTCTCGACGGCATGTAAAGCCAAGTCAGAGGCTCATGGGTGGCATTAAAACTCTGACACCAGGCTAGGCACTAACCACACGAATAAGAAAAGAAATAATTAATCAGTGTTACTTATACTCAGTGTTACTAATCAGTGTTACTTACTCAGCAGATCAGACTGTGGCAGCCACTTGGAAATTCGGATGTTAGCTGACTTTCCAGGCAGTTCATCTTTGTCCCATTTCCAGAGGACATCATAAGGCATCTTAGAGAAGGCCTTCACTAGTATCTGTATCTTTTCTGCTGGTAGAAGACTTGGTTTCACATTTGTACCGAAACTGATGTATATGACGCCATGTTTGGATGAATCTAAATAGGATTTTAGATCCTGGAAACAAGCATAAATTAAAGATTACTGGTAATATCGGAGATGAGTGACTCGTGGCTAACTTATATTGACTGCAAGGCGCGATAAAAGTTATGTTAAGCATGCTGAGGTCAGTCGTAGATGGGTTGGAAAAACAGATATAAATATACCTAGATAACGCAAGAGCACCTACTTCGCATGCCAGCATTTTATGCTACGGTTGCAGCATGCTTATTTGCTTAAAACAATAACGTTACAACTCGAGGACTTAAACTTTCACTGCCACTTACGGGATATGTTCCGTGATTAGAGTTTATTTTGAGGTCCCGATATTTCGACGCTGTGACAAGCGCCATGATCACGAGATGACTGGAGAATGCGGGTGGATGGTAAAAACTTGTTAGGTGCAGACAAATCTGTCTACCCTCTTTCTTTG
Source organism: Standfussiana lucernea (assembly GCA_964057025.1). NCBI lineage: Eukaryota > Metazoa > Arthropoda > Insecta > Lepidoptera > Noctuidae > Standfussiana > Standfussiana lucernea. Next base: position 9,583,904 of record OZ059808.1, on the reverse strand, counting down.
TCTCACGTCGTCTGTCTTTGTATCAGGGAAGATATCTTTGTATCGGGGAAGGTGTTTCAATTTCAAGAAATGAATTCTAGACATTTAAAAAACAGAAACGTAGTCTATTTTGTTTGGTTACTTGTAAGTTACTTCTTATAACATCAGCTATCTGCAAGTCCTGTCAAAATCGGTCAAGCCATTTCAGAGCTTTAACAGACACTTTAATTTTTAACCGACTTCAAAAAAAGGAGGAGGTTCTCAATTCGGTTGTGTTTTTTTTTTGTGTTTGTTACCTCATATCTCCGTCATTTATGAACCGATTTGAAAAATTCTTCTTTTATCTGAATAGATCTACTTCCCGATTGGTCCCATAGAAATTTCATCAAAATCGGTTCAGCAGTTTGGTTTTGAAATCAAAATAGCTGGAAAAAATGTCATCCAAGTAAACGAAATTGCGAAATTGATACTTGACAAGGATTTGTGTGTGATACGATAACTAAAAAAAAAAAAAACATACAACCGAATTGAGAACCTCCTCCTTTTTTGAAGTCGGTTAAAAAGGGTAAAATAAAAACTTTTTTGCAAAAAAAAACCGACTTCCAAAAAAAACACTAAAAAAAAGTGGAAAATAACATTACTTTCGGAAGTCGGTGCCAAAAAAGTCAATGAAACAAACCATAGTCACCGACTCCCGAAAGTAATGTTATTTTCCACTTTTTTTGTGTTTTTTTTTGGAAGTCGGTTTTTTTTTGCAAAAAAGTTTTTTTGCCACCGACTTCCGAAAGTAGAGTTACTTTCCACTTTTTTTGGGTTTTTTTTGGATGTCGGTTTTTTTTTTTGCAAAAAAGTTTTTAGTTTACCCTTTTTAGTTATCGTATCACACACAAATCCTTGTCAAGTATCAATTTCAAAATTTCTTTTACTTGGATGAAATTTTTTTCAGCTATTTTGATTTTAAACCAAACTGCTGAACCGATTTTGATTAAATTTCTATGGGACCAATCGGGAAGTAGATCCATTCAGATAAAAGAAGAATTTTTCAAATCGGTTCATAAATGACGGAGATATGAGGTAACAAACACAAAAAAAAAAAAAAAAAAAACATACAACTGAATTGAGAACCTCCTCCTTTTTAGAAGTCGGTTAAAAAGTCAATGAAACAAAAAATAGTCACCGACTTCCAAAAGTAAAGTTATTTTCCACTTTTTTGTGTTTTTTTTGGAAGTCGGTTTTTTTTTGCAAAAAAGTTTTTATTTATTTGTATAGATTGTCACTTGTTCTATAACTCTATTAGCAATTGAACTCAACTAGTGTTTATGGCCGTGTACATCAGGCATCACTCTAGTGTCTCTTCACCGTAATCTATTTATCAATTGTCAGGATGACTGGCCATAAATTAAAACAAATAAAACTCTCCGTAATTAGCTTGGTGATAAGATAGAACATGATTACATAACTTTTGCAATCATGTGCTGTGTGCTTGTTTTGATAATTGTGATTTTTCGTGTGCTGTTGTATATATTATTTGTATCGTTGAGCAGGTACTTCAGCGTCTTGTGTCTGTTTTACGCGAAATTATATACATAACATAACTCACAACTGTAATTACCGAAGGGTTAGACAGAGTACACCCACATTTCGCCACTAATGTTTTTTTAAGTCCCAAGTAATAAGGGGTGAGCCTAGTGCCTTGTTGACGACAAGGCAAGAATCCAAACTTCTGTTACTGAGAAATTCCAAATGGAAAAATTTCAAAAACACTGACCAACCTAGGAATCGAATCCATGACCTCGCGCTTACTCAGTAGTGTTTGTGAGTACTAGACCAACGAGGCAATTAACTAAGCAAACGTTAAATAAGACATTAATCATAAAAAAGCTTACCTGAGGCAATTCCTTATGCGGTTTCTGAGGCAGACCTCCCAAATGGATGACACTCGGAGGCACTGGCCGACTTCCTTCCCATATCGGGTTGACATTCAAAAACATCATCTCAACATTATTTTGTAGCTCCTTCACATCTGGTACATCTGGTCCAAAATGTTTCCTGATCATTTTCATCTCGTCTTCTTCCATGCTTGAGAATAACTTATCTATCATGTAGTTATTGTATATTTCGTACAACTTCTCGTACATTGTCAGATTGTAGATCTTCTGGTTCATGCTTCCCGGATACAAAAATGGATGGGATGGCGCTCCAATCACTTTGTAGTTCTCCCAAACAGCTCCGAACGAAGAAACTTGAATCAAAGGCACTTTGTACACATGTGAGAAAGCTAGCACCGGTCGTATGCATGCTTCAGTCAGCAAAAGATCGAACTTCCCGTTCCCTTTGATCAAATCTTTCACTTCTTTTACCTGCAGTTGTGCTTCTACGGTATTAATAATCACTTCTACTCCAACCCTCATTTGTGAAATGAGATCTTCTTTGTTTCCTCTTGCTGAATCCATGAATGCCTCCCACACGTTGTAAGAGACGTCATGGACGTCGATTTCCGTAAGATTCTTCGGCGCTTCACCTTTCTTGAACATGGGATCTGCTGTTATCACCACCACTTCGTGTCCGCGTTTTATCAGTTCCATGGTTATTGGTCTGAAGGTGATCTGGTGGCTGATGGACGGGACTGGGTATACCGCCAGTATCCTCGCCGCATCTGCGACGAAAATGGTCAAGAGAAGGCCAAATGCTAATCGTCCTAACATCGCTATTGTGAAGCCGTTGTACAACTAATGTGAGCGAGTTGATGAACGGGTGTTATATACGAAAATCAGTCAAGATAAGTATAGTAAATATTATCATGAATGACTCGTTGTTTTTTTTTAATCAATCCGTTCTTCATGTCAGCCTTTAGTAGCGTGATAGAAATAGTATTATTTCTAGTTTTAGGGTTATGTATGTCCAATTGGGTTAGTCAACAACTCGACACGAAAGACTGGACACACGTGTTTCTCGTTAGTGAAACTCAAAATTAGTGTGACTTATTATTTCGTCATCTGGACACGCAAAAATTTTTACGCGTGTCCACATAGTTAAACTTAAATTAAATGACTTATGTTTTTGCCAACTGGACACTTACAGTATTTTTGCAAAAAAGGGCACAGTCAGGTTAATAATCGCCTCATTTATTGAATTAATGAAAGATGCGATTTTATGAACAAGCTGCCTCACTTTTTTGCTTGACAAACCTATTTAGCCTATTTAAGAAAACCTTAGAAATAAAACAAATATATAACAATTAAATAATATCTAGGCAGAAATGTTAGCGGCCAACACCAAACAAACCTCCGCTTTGCCGATTACATTGTACTATTCACCACATTGGGCCATTTGGGCCAGATAGTGTCTTTCAAAAACAGGCAAGACAAAGAAGTCGAAAGACGAGTCCAAAATGCTTGGAAGACCTTCTGGGCCCTGAAGCAACATATGAAGAGAAGCCTTCCACTTACCTTGAAAATAAAACTCGTCAACATGTACATCCTGCCCGTGTTAACCTACGGTACACAAAGTTGGTCACTTACTGAAGAACAGATGTCCAAACTCAAGATTTGCCAACGAGCAATGGAGCGCAGCATAATAGGTGTTAAGCGAATAGGCCGCGTTAGAAATACCACCCTGCGCACCATAACTCAAGTAGTTGATGTTGGAGAAAAAACAATCAGGCTTAAGTGGGAGTGGGCGGGCCACGTAGCACCGATGCACCTGGAGAGATCAAGGCAAGGATCGTCATACACTGGACTCCTGAGGAAGGAAAGCACAGTCGAAGTCGATCGCGGCGAAGGTGGCGTGACGATCTGATCATGTCTACGAGTCTAACATGACCAGAGATCGTACAGGAGAGAGAGGTCTGGAAGGAGAAAGGGGAAACCATTGCCCAGCAGTGGGACACACAAAAAAAAACTGATTTCTTAATATGAAGACAAGTATACTTAGCTAATGATACCGTTCCCAATAGTGGGACGTTTAGTGGCCGATGATGATTGTGACACAAAACATTAATCTACGTGACTGTACTTTGTAATGAATTCGGGTCAAATGCGGATAGGTGTCCAGTTGGCGAAAACATAAAAGTCATTTAATTTAAGTTTGACTATGTGGACACGTGTAAAAATTGTTTCGAGTCCAGATGACGAAATATTAAGTCATACTCATTTGTCCAGTCTTTCGTGTCGAGTAGGTGAATAACCCCAAAAAATAAAACAACAGCCTGTAAACAGTAAGCTATTTTATGCATTTTTTCTTTCATCCTCAAATTACCATATAAATGACATGCTTGAAAAAGTTTTTAATATTAAAATTCTAGACAACGCTACTGTTTTACTATGCGCCTCAACTAAGGTAAGCCGTGTTATTCTTCCTGAGATCGTTGTAAAGTGGTTGTTTTTATTTTAAAGCTACCAAGGAGCTATTTATAACAGCGCGCAACCTGTGTAAAAACAAAGATGGCCGATGAAGCAAACGAGCCCTGAAGTGAAGACCTCGTATCGACCAACTTAGAGTGCGACGCTTCCATTTAGATGATCGACGATCTTCTTCTACGACGACGAGGTGTCTGGGTCAGATCGGATTCGTAAGGTTGACAAGGGTAGTGTAGCTTTGAGCCTGCTGTGGATGTCCAGCTATGGAACTCGAAAGGCTGAGTTGATTGATAATATCGGGAGCAGGATCCAAGCTACCGGTGGTAGGTGAACTTGGCAGGATCATTTCCGAGTCGAACATAAATAAATGTGTGCTCTATTCGTATGCGCCTGACTTCCAGAGTGCCTTTTAAATTTTACAATAGACGAAAAAAAGTATAATTAATGTAAGACATTTATTAGAAATTGAACTATTTTAATATTCATGAATTGCTAGAGGTACAAAAAATCACAATTTTCTATCTATTAAAAAATATGAAACTTGCTGTCTAATTTTCTTTTAATTTTTTGTGAACTTGACTCATACCAAAAAGTTTCCACAAGATAAATGAAAGATAAAATAAGAATAGAGCCTAAAACAATTGCCAATACAGTAAATACGAGTGCTAGTTCTAGGTAATGCGCCCACGACATGTTGGCGGCGGGCGCGCGACGATGTCTCGCGCCGCCGCGCCGTGACGCAGCACGTGTTCCGTCCACCACACGGCACGCTTCACGCTATCACGCTACGAAATTTCATGATGTTATGACGAAAACTACAATCAATCAATACGTGATAAGTCTATCACAGTCATTACAATCACGGATGTAGACGATGATTCTTAATTTGATCGTGTGTCTGGCGATAGCAAAAGTAACAATGATTTTCTTTTGATAGCATTCTGTATGTTACGTTTTCCAAATAGAAAAATAGAAACAGAACGCTACACTATCGGTACTAGTAAAGTAGTCAATGGAACAGGTTCTTTATGTGCACGTGCGTACGTGCGTATATAAAACATAGATCGGTACGGACTAGTAGCAATGACTCAACATATGGCTTCATTGTCTTGTGTCAAAAGTCCACCTTCTATACAGGATGGAAGGGACACCGATGCGAAAACAGTAACCATATTGTATTCAGTACACCCGTTATTAAAAAAAAAACAGCTGTTTCCTACAGAAGTGCAATACCTACGCGGTCAAAATGTATGGAACAGCTGTTTTTTATTTTAATAACCGATGAAAAATTTCTATGATGATGTACTAAATACGTGGTAATAGTTTTCACGTCGGTGACCCTTCCACCGCTTATTAAAGTCCGTATAATATTTTAAAGAAGTAAAAGTTTGGATCGAGAGGGTAATCTATAAAACTACTGTTCCGACTCCAATGGGAAGCTACACTATCCTTGGGTACCATAGGCTATTCAAAACCTTCCAGTGGGATAATTTCTGACCATAAAGCGAGCGAAGCCGCGGGCAAAAGTTGTTTGTAAAACACCAAATCAATCAAATTGACAAGGATAGTATAAACTTATCTTTTATCATTAATGACATTGCTAATAGCATTTTATTTCAATTCTTCCTCAGTCATCATTTCGTCAGCAAATCGAGTTTATCTCCAATACTATTATTTATTTTCAATATTCTGCATTGATAGATCTACATTAAAGCGTAACGCAAATGGATAAAATAAGAAATGAGTACAAAAGAGGAAGTCCGAAAGTGGCGCCGGTGAATGAAAAGTGGTGTGGTAATCGGTTGTCGAGGTATGGGCAAGTGATGCGGAGTCATGTGGATGCGAACAAAAGTAGAGGAAGACCACAGAGACGATGGATGGACTGTGTGAAAGATGATATAGCTAGAAAGGAGGTAACTGCTGAGATATCGAGTAATAGAGAAGCATGGAAGAAGAAGACATGCTGCCCCAACCCCAAATAAATTGAGACAAGGGCAGGAGAATGATGAATTAGACAGATGAAGAATATAAAAAAAAAAATGATTTGCAACCAACCTTTTATTCAATTCCAATTATGGTGTTAGTGGCACTTTTAAATTCTTCATCTGCCATCGATAGTAAATCTAGTTAGACTCCAATCTTGTGATGCGAGTACTTTTCAACATTGGACCATTGATCTCCCAACATTGGTACACCAATCAGAGGTACTCCTGCTGAAATAGCTTCGTCTGTTGATTGTAGACCTCCTTGTGTTAAGAATACTTTTATATTTGGATGCCCTGAAAATTCATGTAATTTAATTATAAATTAAAATTCTTCTGTTAATGCTAGTATGGCTATTTTAAGAGCCAACATTTTGACTTACTGCCTACTTTACTTTGCCTACTGTGCACTATACATGCTTTTAGGAAACTCTCACACTACGGAAAATATACAGTAACAGTTTTTGAATAAACCATGCCGTTGCTAAAACACAACACCTATTCAAACACGAATCAGTTTCAATTATTACCAAACCCTAATGAGTTTACGTTTAATTAACTTTGGGACGAAAACCCCGAAATTAGCAATAACAGTTAGCGACCCATATGCGAGGCCATTGCCCTTTAAACTATTACCACTTAATTAGAAAGCCTTTACCAGTTCACTATTCTGCAGGCTTCCCCAGATTTAAATCATAGAAGTGCTCCTAAGATGAGCAAGCTCGCAGAACTCGCAAGACATGTTGGATACGATATGCAGCATGTGTGAGCGAGATAATACTTTTCAAATACCATTGGCAACGAAATAGAAATGTTAGAAATGAAAACTCAAAATTAATAGTAAACATAATGACTAACATTATGTTTACTATTAATTTTGAGTTCCCATGACCCCGGACCATAACAGTTTAAAAACTAATATCAGTACCCTTTCTAGAATGACTCCAGCAGAGAAATCTATACTAGGTTTTCCCCGTGGCTTCGGCCGCTTGAAGTTTTGTAACTGTCTCAGGAGAACGTACTACACGGATTAAAAGTATACCATGTCCTAATTTAGTAGTTTTAGGTGACAAAGTACACCTTTGTCACCTTAAAACCTGATCCGGCAGACGGAATTTGAGTATTTTATTGAGTCTACATTTGTCTTTTCTTCCATTTGTATCTAGTCTAGAACAAGTGTAAAAAGAACAAATTAAATAAACACTTGAAAGATAATTAATGACTATCTGTAATTATTGTTACAAAGCAATTCAGGAAGCTATCAATTTGTTTCTAACCTTGAAGATCATTATGAGTTTGTGTAACCGTGCAGATTCTTCATCAGCGAGAAATATAATATCATAGAGACCATGATAATAACAGTATTGTACCGTCACTTAACTCGCCTGATCCTATTGAATCTCTTAAAAACACATTGGTGCACAGTGGTGGTAGAGATGGTGGAGCTCCTGGCTAAAATAATAACAGCTGCTCTGGTCGATCGTCAGGTTAAGCCGCAGTTGCCTGGGTTAGTCCGTCGATGTGTATACCCATTACATACCGAGTTTCCTCCGTGCCTCGGAAAGCACGTTAAGCCGTTGGTCCCGGCTGTCAATTGTGCAACTTTGACAGTCGTTACAGGTAGTCAGTGGCTCAAAAATCTGACATCCAGTCTTACAAAGGGGTATCGTGGAGGTCAGATAGGCAGTCGCTCCATGTAAAATGCTGGTATTCAGCTGCATCCGGTTAGACTGAAAGCCGATCCCAACATAGTTGGGAAAAGGCTAGACAAGTGATGATGATGAGTAGAAATGGATATAGGCGCCGCAACCTTTCGTAGACCAACCGACTTCTTGATCAAAACATATTTCTATTATCTTTGACTTATCAGCTAGGTGCATGACAAATTGACATTCTATATTAGCGAAAACAATAAGGGAAATGTCAAAAATTTAATGAATTGACATGGGTAAGGTAGACTGGTAGAAAATGCCCAAGGTATTAAGTCCGCCTTCGTACAGTGTCTTTTTATACTTGTGCATAAAGTTTTAATAAAACATAATAATGCTGCTACCGAAAACTTGTTAATTCTGTTCGTTTAGTTCTGTTGGTTGGTTTGGTTGAGTCATTGTCGAAAAACGAAAGCGGTGCACTTCTTGTCTAGATCTTCTGGACTTTATAATAAAAACGTAGTTTGGTGACTTTTTTAAGAACTATAAGGGCACTATAATTGGACTGACAGAGAAACGTTGCGTATTATAAAACGTAAGGATAAATCGGTAGATTTTAATTTTTATGAAAACTCAAGAAAATGACTGTATGCTTATAGAAAAACTTACCACTGGCAATTCTTTTACTGGGTTCTGATGCAGTCCACCCATATATATAACACTAGGAGGCACTGGACGATTACCTTCCCAAACGAATTGAGTGTTCAAAAACAACATTTCAACTTTATTTTTTAATTCACTTATAGTCGGCACATTCAGTCCAAACATTATTCTGCCCATTTCGTTTTCTACTTCTTCAACTTCTTGCATAATATTTTCTAATTTGTAAAAGCTCCATAATTCCAGTACTTTTTCCCATTTCGTTAGACTGTACAAACGCTTGCCCAGACTGTCTGGGTATAATATTGGATGCCAGGTTAATCCCATAGTTAAAGTTCAGGTGGCCGAAGGAAGACACAAGAATCAGGGGTGCCTTCACAATGTGTGACAGAAGTAACGCGGGTCTAACACAAGCTTCTAACACACAACAGCAAATCAAACACTCCTTTTCTTATTTTTTTTTTAACTTTATCCACCTTCATCTGCATTTCGACGACTCCAACCATCTTCTGGAAAGCTTCTCGCATTTGTAGAATCAAATCATCATCTGCATTAGAAGTTACTTTGTATATTGTTCTCCATTTCTTGTAAGATAAGTCGTGGACGTCAATTTCAGTTAGATTTGCAGGGGTTCTTCCGTTTCGGAAGGTGGGATCTGGTGTGATGACTGTGACTTCATGTCCTCGCCTGGCCAGTTCTTGAATTAGAGGTCGAAACAAAACTTGATGGCCGATAGAAGGAACTGGGAAGAATGCCAGTATTTTTGCTGCATCATTTGAAGCAATTGATAATATTAATATTACAAAGGCTATCATGGATGCCGACATTATTCTACGGTCGAACGCAAATTTTTGTGAGAGATAAATGAATAGTATCATTACCTTATATAAGGAGTTATTATATAAAACCATCCTATTAGATGACACTAGTAGTAAACGCGACTTCGTTTGCGCCACATTATATTTTCTTCATCTCATGTTCACAGATTCGTTGAAAAGTAACACAAATGATTAAGTTCATATTTTAATTTTTTTAATAGATAGAAGTGTTATGCTCGATATACATTTCACAGAATAACAGCAAAATACGAATATAGCTACGAAGAAATAATTTCTTCACACATTTTTTATCATTGATTCCAAAAACATTACCTACATTGATTAGGCCTGTCTTACTGTATGGATCAGAATCCCGGACTGTGAAGCAGATGAATGAAAAACGATTGCATGTAGCATGAGATGGATGTGTGGAGTAACAAGAATGGATAAAGTAAGGAAAGAGTATATTAGAGGAAGTTTGAAAGTGGCGCCTGTTACAGAAAAAAATAAAAGTCATCTGTCTTGGTACGAACATGCAATGAGAAGAGATGAAACGCATGTTACTAAAAGAGTGATAGATTTTAATGTTTATGGATGGAGAGTGAGAGGAATGATATAAAAGAGAAAGGAGTCATTGATGCCGTGACTTCCGACAGGGGACAATGGAAGAAGAAAACGTGTTGCGTCGGCCCCAAGTAGAATGGGACAAGGGCAGGATGATGATGATGATGATTCTAAAAAACATTACACGGTCATCAATTTGTTTTCATTTTATTTTGGAATTGACTTACAGTGAAATACTTCCATTAGTAATAAACAATCAATGAAAAAGCTAAAACAAAGCCTAGAACGATCGCAAATAGAGTTAACACTAGTTCTAGTTCTAGGTACTGCGCCCACGACATGTTGGCGGCGGGCGCGCGCAGATGTCTCGCGCCGCCGTGACGCAGCACGTGCTCCGTCCACCACACGGCGCGCTCCAGTGCGGGCTGAGGCTGATCACGCATCATGCTGCCAAGTTTTACTATATTTTGTCGATAGCTGAAAATTATACATAGTACCATTTAATGTCTATCACTTCACACTTAACACTACAAACGAGTTTGTGTATATTTCGATAAGACACTTATTTGTTTTTGCAAAAAAGTTTTATTTTATCCTTTATAGTTGAAGCATTCTACGGAAATATCGATGAACATACATAAAAAAGCTGTCTGTACCGCATATTTTTGATACACTCTGAAGAATAAACTGACCTGCCGTAAAGTTTTTTTCACGATGTTGAATTCCACAATGGATGCGGAGGGGTCTGTCAGACTCGTACTGACTAAAACCACACCGATGTATTCCCTCGCACACTTGCGTCGGGGAGCAGCGGGAACTAATGCGACTTCCGCTGCCCCGGTCTAGTGCCGGCCTGCTTGTCCTGCGGGCCTCGTCCCGGGGGGGAATGAGGTGTAACCTGCCGTAAACCTGCGCTAGCTCCCTAACTATACATCTAAATGATGTAGTGACAAAGATACCATTAATAAGCGCTTTAATCATTTACCCACCTTTCATCACCGATTACAGTTTCAATAGCGTTCTTAAGTTTTTCCTCAGTAAACGTCATCAAATCAATTTGAATACCGATCTTATGGAGCACGTATTTTTCAACATTGTACCATTGATCACCAAACATTGGTACACCGATTAATGGTACTCCTCCTGCGATAGCCTCATTTGTTGATTGTAAACCTCCTTGTGTTATGAATGCTTTAACATTTGGGTGTCCTGAAAATTCATTATATTCGTTTAGTTCGTCTGTTTGCTAACGGTATACCAGCGTATGATTTTATCCCTCCCTGGTCGCTACTGATTGATGAGCACGAGTTCGATGCGCGGTTCGGGAAAGTTTTTTTGGGGTTTCCATCCGAAATTTCTCAGTAGCAGCCCTGAGGCTATGACTCTGATTGATGGCAATAGGCTCGCCCCTGTTACATGGAACTTAAACATAACTGGCAAAATGTTCTTGGCTGGTCCAAATACATAAAAAAATAAATTAAGTTCCTCAAGCCCAGAGGTTTCTGAAAATACTCCATGTATGTTCTGCGATTATTCATAGTTCTCAAGTTACAGTTACTAGAAAATCGTTTAAAACAAAAACTATTTTTTTTTTAATAATATCGCCGTCTCTGTCGTCACCCTATACTAGTTTACTATCCTGAAGCCTTGGCGTCGGCTACTCATATACCAGGTAGTACCAACCATCATACATTAACTGTGTTCCATATGTTATAATACCTAACTGTAGGATCACCAATGTACTCGTATGTTAATTTATAAGAGTAGAGTAAGGCCAGAAAAACGATGGATGGACTGTGTGAAGAATGATATGGCCAGAAACGAAGTGACTGCTGAGATGACGAATAATAGAGAAGTATGGAAGAAGAAGACATGTTGCGCCGATCCCAAATAAATTGAGATAAGGTCACGCGAATGATGAGGATTACTTATGTCACTTACTTAGAAGGTCTGACTGTGGCAGCCATTTTGATATCCTCATGTTCTTAGATTGTCCTGGAAGTTCATCCTTGTCCCACTTCCATAGGACGTCGTAAGGTAACTCAGAGAAAACCTTGACCATCAGTTGTACTCTTTCTGGAGGAAGCAGTGAGGGTTTCACGTTTGAACCAAAGCTGACGTAGATCACGCCACTCTTTGAGGAGTCTAAGTAAGTTTGGATATCCTGCAATGCAATAAGAGAAGAAAAAATGATAAGGACCGGAGAAGAAACAGAAGCTAGCCTAGAGAAGATAATATAAAGAAAACCATGAATTAATGAAACCATAAAAAAATGGGAAAACGGCTAAAAGCTACAGCGGGCGGGGCATGGCGAACAAATGGAAAAGCCTTAGGGCTTAAGTTAAAGAGTTAAACAATTTGGAATCTTTGGGTGTCTAATTCATCAATATTTATAAATTTAAAAAAATATTTAAGTGTGACTATTTGAAATTAACACGAAAATGATTGCCTCCTACTTATTTCTCGTTTTAGGAGAATCTTATGTACATTTATTTCTTCATTAATTGCTTATCTTATCTTAACATTCAATCTTTGCTACACATAATCTATTTTTTGTTCGTTTTCTCCATGATCTACATGAACGATTTTAAAAAACATAATGGAAAAATATTTATAGCAATAAACTAAGCATAACATCAAAACTAACCGTTGGCAAATCTTTTACTGGATTCTGATGTATTCCACCCATAAAAACCACACTTGGCGGTACTGGACGATTTCCTTCCCAAACAGGATAAGTGTTCAAAAACAGCATATGAACATTATTCTTTAATTCATTTAATGTCGGTGCATTTGGCCCAAACAATTTAATAGCCAGTTCATTTTCTGCAACTTCAACTTCCTTGAAAATGTTTTCTAATTTATAAAAGTTCCACAGTTCTTCTAGTTTCTCCCAATTTGTTGTGTTGTACATTCGCTTGCTTAGACTGTCAGGGTATAGTATAGGATGCCAGGCAGATCCAATAGTTTGCACATTGAAGGTCATTGGACCGAAAGAAGACACTAGAATCACTGGCGCCTTAACTATGTGAGACAAAAGAAGTGCGGGCTTTACACAAGCTTCCAACAAAATCAAATCAAACTTTTCTTCTTTCAACACTTTTTGTACTGCATCTACTTTCAACTGCATTTCAACGAGCTCGACCATCATAAGGAATGGTATTCGTATTAGTTCCGTTGAATCAGTATCGCCTTTAGATGTTAATTTATACAATGTTTGCCATTTCTCGTAGGATATGTCGTGGACGTCGATTTCTGTTAGACACGCAGGAGTTCCTCCATTTGGAAAGGCAGGATCTGGTGTGATGACCGTGACTTCATGTCCTCGCTTAGAAAGTTCTTGAATTAGAGGTCGAAACACTACTTGGTGACTGATAGAAGGGCTGGGAAACAGAGCTAGTATTCTTGCTCCTTCGTTGAACGTAATTGATAACGTTAATAGTAACAACGTTATCTGCGCTGACATGATTGTACGTAAATAAATATATGTCCACTGAGAAAGGGTTATGCAAAATCGTTTTATATGAAACTAGCGCTGACTACGACTTATTTCACGTCGGATGATTCAAGCGTAGAACTTGTATGAACAATTTACTTTATTTTATTTTATTTGGAACAACAAATAATTACATAATAAAGCATAGAGACTTAAAACTTAATATTAACAATAATGTAATCAACAGCGTTATTCACAGCATACAGGCAAAATACTAATAACACGCTTCAAATACCAGTTAAAAGTAACAAGCAAGGACATAAAGAAATAAATGAGAAAAAAAAAACTTTGATATAATAAGTAAGTGCGATGATAAGAGAAAAAGGATAAAATGTCTAATTCTTTGATTGCCGTGTGAGTCGAGTTTCAGAATTTTTCACAGAACTTTCGTTGCACAGAATATATCGATCTCAAGAAAGTGTTTATTATAATTGTCCGCAAGACGTCGCAACGGTGCTGGAACACCAGCATTTGTTCGACATGCTCTCACTGCAAACAACGGTTGCTTGCGCACTGCACGCTAATGTACTCTTCTGGGAACTAAATAACAAATCCTGTTGCAAATGTCGGAGCAGTCGTACGTGTTACTTGATACTGAAACATTAAAAGCAAAACAGAAATCTAATCTTAACACTTTAGAGTTGATATTGTAGATTTTATATTGCTGTTGAATGGATAGTAATCGGTATAGTTGAGGCTATTATTAGCTATTGTTCAAGTACAGTAAACTCAGTTTTCTAGAGGGCCAAGACATGGAACAATTGCTCTAAAAGCGTTTCGTATTTCCATTTCGTATTTTGAGGGGGGGTCTCGGCAAATATCACGAATTTTTTTCCCGTAAGAAACTTTAAAATTGCGAGGAAATTTCGTTAAATCAAGTAAAACATGTTTCTCCGCTATAAAATGACACAATCCTACGCAGTACTATTTATCACGGTTATGCGAACGCCACAAAGTACCGCCGTAGCCCTTCGATTGTTTAGCCCCCAATAGTCCACCAACATTAAAAATTCGCATTATGAAAAATCGACATTTGGGAGGTGATCGAGCTGAAACTCACGACATCTCACCAAAGTGTCAGGGGGGGCCGAAAAGTCACTAAAGTTGCCACACGTAATAAATGGACACCCCATAAGATTTTCGGTAGCTTTATGAATCCAATAATATATTTCTGAATTTTCCATCAACGTTATAAAACGCTTATAATATGTCCTTGGCCTAGACCCTCATATAAATCGCTCTTGACATCTAGTTGACCGCTCAATAAATACGATAAGAACTCACGGAATCGTGACGTAACAATAAACATACTTAACCACCTAACTGTTAACACTGTGATTTATGTTTGATAAACTACTTTTTTACTTTAGCAATAGTTTTCTATCTGCTTTAAGGCCACTTTTAAAATAACTTATTTACCTACATTCGCAGTAGTTTTTGTCTGCATTTACACACACGTTTGTACGCCGCGCGCCGCCGTCTAGTTCTATAGTTTATTGATAGAGCCTACAGCGCATGTGCATTACGTCATTTTAGCGTCACGCGTCACCGCCATATCTACTGTCTATTCACAGTTATTATCCTCTAACCTTGCATTGCTGTCAAAGCCATTATAAACTTTATGTCCGTGATGAAAGGTTGTTGTTAGGTTGCCATCATTGACAAGTTTGTCAAAATTATAGTGATCTTTATTTCCATGGCCGTAAGCTTTCTGTTGGGCTGCAGCTGTCTATGACTGTGAAAGGCCAGGGTTTCAGCACAAGGTATAATGTGTCAAACTTTTACTGGCTTCACTGAGAATTTTTACTGATCACATTTTTTCAAAACACGCTTTAGAGTGACGTAATTTTATTTCTCGTATTCGTCTCAGAAAATCCTTTCATTTGATTCCCATATCATGGAAATGCATAAAAAATAATTAGTCCGCCATCTTGAGAGTCCGCCATATGGATTTAGAATGACGTTACTTAGCTAATCATGCATTGTCATCCAAGCTGGTGCGCACGGGTGCATTGTATATACTATTTTTTTTAAACCTTGAAATTCTTGAATCACTCTATCTAAAAAACCGCATCAAAACCCGTTGCGTAGTTTTAAAGATCTAAGCATACACAGGGACAGACAGACAGCGGGAAGCGACTTTGTTTTATACTATGTAGTGATTTATATCTATCTAACTTTATTATTATTATTATCATTTATTTTCCATTCACAAAGCTGACTTAAAGTTATTGTGTACAAAAAATGTCGCAGGTATTCCACCTTTGTGAGAGCCTGGTGCCTGATGTAGGTTTTTGGGAAAAAACCTGTGTTACAAGTCACCAGGCTCCTACAACGGCTAAAACTAGCTTTTACAGAGATACCATTGTAAGAGTACCAGTTAAACAATATGCATAACAAAAATATAAGAAGTAACAGCAATAAAAGACCTAAAACTTATAATTTTGCAGAATTTATTAAGTCATGTTTTGAGACGATTTGTGAGTGAGTGCTTATCTTCTGTGAAGTGTTAGACTAGTAGGAGATGTACTCGTATATGAGTAGTTCAGATGAGCAGTGTGTGAGTGAGGAGTGTGTGAGTGACATTTGTGGAGTGAGTGCAGCGAGTGTTGTTTTTAAATAGTAGGGATTGTAAAGCGAGTAGGACGTGAGTAACAGCTTCGTGTGTGGGTTTGGTCAAAATTAGGTTTATTTCAGAACGGTCGAAAGATTCTCCGGTTTTTCATAGTCAAGGGTTTTTAGGTATTTTTTTATTTCTTTAATAGGTACTACTTGATCTATTTTTTGGGATTTATTAAATTTATTGTAATGATAATACCCAAGGACTAAACATGTGTATACGCAAAATTTCAGTTCAATCGAAACCGGGAAGTCGGTCAAATTTAATGTCTTAAGTTTTATTTACATACATAGTTAGGGGTGAAGCTAATAAAAACGTGTTAAATACCGTAGAGATTTTTAGCACGAAATTGTGTGATCAAGAGATCTAACGCTTCCTTCACTCGGAGTGACCTAGAAACTAAATTAATTCTCGCCATTAAATTAAACACTGTTTGTCTATTTACAACACTGCTACTAAATAACGCCAGTGACATTGTAGCGTGAGTGCAGTTTACAATCCATTCACAATTAATTCACCTCCGACTTTGTATCACTCTGAAAATATAAAGTACTTTATAGTCTTCGAGTACCTCCCACTGACGAGTTAGAAAAGATGACAATGATCTTTATTGGCTTTGCAATAAGATTGCAACTTTATTGTCACGAAATAAAGATCACTACAATTTTATCAGACTTTTCAGTGTCACTAAACTAACAACAACAGCAATAAGATTGTTGTTAGTTTGGTAACACTGAATAGTCTGTCAAAATTTTAATGATCTGCATTAGCGAGCATAAAGACCACTGAGATTTTGACAGCTATGCAAGGTCGGAGGTAAAATAAATGTGAAATGACTGTATCTTCACTGCATGGTGAACGAAACAGAGTAAATATGATTACTACCAAGCCATTAATGTAAGTATATAATACGGTACTTATAAAAAAAACCTATTTTTAAAATTTTTGTCTGTTTGTTCTGGCTAACGGTTCGGTCGACGGTTCTCAAGGACTATAAAGATAGGACCAACGAAAAGTGCGATCCGTGCTGCTCAACCCGTATTCTTAGAGATGTTTGTTGATACTTGGGTTGTTTACTTCATAATTTATTTGTGGGTAGATGTAAAAAAAAAATGCAAAAACTCAACATCTTTATTTAATTGGCTAATCTATATTGTGTCATGTATTTATAAAATACAGTAAATTATTTTACTATAAACTATTGAATACTAAATCATTAATTTGCCTTTATTTTTTTCGATATTCCATTTGAAGTGAAACACTTCAGTAACTGACATAGAATAAATGATACAAGTAAAAGAAAACCAAAAACAATTGCCAATACAGTAAATACTAGTTCTAGTTCAAAGTACTGCGCCCACGACATGTTGGCGGCGGGCGCGCGCAGATGTCTCGCACCGCCGTGACGCAGCACGTGCTCCGTCCACCACACGGCGCGCTCTAGTGGAGGCTGTGGCTGATCACGCATCTTGCTTCGAAGTTTCACTATATTTTGTCGAAAGCTGAAAATTAACACATATTTGATAACTATATCAGAACTTGATTGTAATCGAGGTTAGACTGTCGTCAAATATAATATTGATTATGTTATCTGAGTTACAATTTGAAGATAATCAATTGTTTCCACCATAATCACCCTAATCAAGGTTTTGATTCTGCTACTTCTTTTTAGCGTGTCTATGACAATTATTTAAATTGAGTCAGCCCAAAATTTGGCGACAACTTTGTCACTTTCAGTAGCTAGAGATGAAAAACTTCATACAGTTCACGAGGCGATTCTCACATGACAGGGCTCTTCATGCTTCTTCATTCGGTTAGGCTGTGAAGCGGAGCTTACCTCGTAATAAATGCTTTACCTTGTATGAAATAAGTTGATGCCTAGCATACGCTCACCGTTTCTCCGCGGGGCGCACCACCTATACATTTTTCTTTGCCTAGTGATCGAGCTTTTTTGTGTGGGACTCGCCTTAAGACGCAGCTTGTGTCAAACGAAACGTGCGTGTGTCACTTGTTTACGTCGCTTGTGCGTATTGCAAACACATACATTTAAGCACTTTTTATGTCAACCGTACAAGTTGAAAACAATAGAAAAAACAAAAGAAAGAAATGTAATCATATTTATTGAATTCGGGGTCCTCCGGTACGGGTGCCTCAGGGATCGGGGTACTCAGGGACTAACCCGTGCCTCGTGGCATGCTATGCAATTCCATTAATTTGTTTCTTCGGCAGTCACTGTCTCAAGCGCAAAATCCTGTCACTGGAGCGTGTCAGCTCAGCCAAGCACGTAAATGATTAATAAATCAAAACCAATAGTGATTTCATTCACCCACCTTTTGTCACTGATAACAGAAAAAACAGCATCTTTAAATTCTCCTTCTGTCATTGTCATCAAATCAAGTTTAACTCCGATGCCATGATGTTCATACTTTTCAGCATTGTACCATTGATCACCTACCATTGGTATACCAATTAAAGGTACTCCAGCTGTGAGAGCTTCGTCTGTTGATTGTAGACCTCCTTGTGTTACGAACAGTTTAATCTTCGGATGTCCTGAAATTCCATATTTATTTAGTTTGCCAGTATCAGCTTTATATACCAATGTATGCGGCACTTTAACTGCAGTAATATTGCAAGATATTTGTACAAATATGTTTCAGCCAAAATACATTACAAGTGAATCATCGGTTAGGCTACTTATTGCCTTTTAATTATTATCACTTACTCAGAAGGTCTGACTGTGGCAGCCATTTCGATATTCTGATGTTCTTTGACTGTCCTGGAAGTTCATCATTGTTCCACTTCCATACTACATCGTAAGGCAATTGGGAGAAGACTCTGGCTATCATCTCGATCTTGTCTACTGGTAGCAATGAGGGTACAACATTTGTACCAAAGCTCAGATATATTACGCCGTGTTTAGAAGAGTCTAGATAGTTTTTGAGATCCTGTAATCAAACATTTTACATATACCATTTTTTTTTCTCGATGAAAATTCCATAAAGTACCAGCGTTGAAATAACTTACTGTTGGCAATTCCTTCTCTGGCTTCTGATGTAACACACCCATATAAACAACATTAGGAGGCACTGGACGATTTCCCTCCCAAACCGGATTCACGTTCAAAAACAGCATATCAACATTGTTCTTTAACTCACTTATAGTCGGAGCATTCGGTCCAAACATTCGTTTAGTCAATTAATTCTCGGTACTTTCAACTGTGTGCATAACATTTTCTAGTTTATAAAAGTTCCACAATTCCACAACTTTTTCCCATTTTGTCAAATTGTACAAACGCTGGTTCAGAGTGTCTGGGTACAGTAAAGGATGCCACGCTGATCCTATGGTTTGCGTATTAAAGCTCATAGGACCGAAAGAGGACACTAAAATCACGGGAGCCTTAACAATATGGGACAGAATTAACGCGGGTCTCACACAAGCTTCCAACAGCAGCAAATCGAACTTTTCCTTCATTAATATCTTCTGCACTTTATCCACTTTCAGCTGCATTTCGACTAGCCTCGCTAACATGTCATAAGCTAATTGCATTTGTAAGAGCAGATCACTATCACCTGTTGAAGTGTATTCATATAAAGTACTCCATTCCTCATAGGAAAAATCGTGAACGTCGATTTCTCTGAAATTCTCAGGTGTTTCTCCACTTGGGAAGGCTGGATCTGGTGTGATGACTGTGACTTCATGTCCTCGCCTGGCAAGTTCTTGAGTTAAAGGTCGAAACACAACTTGATGACTGATAGACGGAACCGGGAACAAAGCTAGTATTCTAGCTGCTTCGTTTGACGTTAATGATAACGCTATTATCAACAGTGCTATCGGTGCGGACATATTCGATTATTCGTACGAGTGTTTCAAATTGTTATAATGCAAGATTGATGAAAACGTTTCCTTTTATACCGAATTTGTTTTAGATAAAACTACACACTAAAAAAATGCGGAACATATATAGCTACATTTGGCCCTAAATTAGAATGTTGGCCGAGTAGTGGCAAGTGCGACTGCTGAGCATGAAGTCCTGGGTTCGATTCCCGGGTCGGGTAAAGTGTTATTGGGTTTTTCCATTAGGAATTTCTCAGTAGCAGCTTGTGGCAAGCGGTTAGTGGCAATAGGCTCATCCCCTATTACATGGGATTTAAAACATAACTGTCAAAATGGCAATGGTACACCTCTGGGGATACCCTTAATGACCCTTTGGGGATAACAGGCACGATTTTATGTTATGTTAGAGCACGAATAAAATTCACGTTCTATTATTGAGAAAGCAACGTTAGAAGTCACGGAGTGAGTGTGGATAGAATGTGAGTTACCACTACAAGTACAATTTAAATCATCATAATTATCAACATTGGCAACTTTGTTAGACCCACTGCTTGGTAAAAGCATCCTTCCTTTTCTCCTTCCCTGGTCTGTGCGACTCTAATACCCGTATCTAAGAACAAGTCAAAGTGTTTACTTGAGTCAATGTAATTTTTAACCGACTTCAAAAAAGGAGGAGGTTCTCAATTCGGTTGTATTTTTTTTTTGTTGTTTTTTTAGTGTTTGTTACCTCATATCTTCGTCATTTATAAACCGATTAGATTATTTTTTCTTTTATCTAAAAGGATATACTTGCCGATTGGTCCCATAGAAATTTCATCTAAATCGGTTCCGTAGTTTGGTTTTTAAATCAAAATAGTTGGAAAAAATATGTCATCTAAGTAAAAGAAATTGCGAAATTGATACTTGACAAGGTTTTGTGTATAATACGAAAACTAAAAAGGGTAAAATAAAAACTTTTTTGCAAAAACATAACCGACTTCCAAAAAAACACTAAAAAAGTTGAAGTCGGTTATGTTTTTGCAAAAAAGTTTTTTTTAAGATACGATTTTTATAATGTAGTTTAGTAATTGCTTGAAGTTAGCACTGTTTAAATGTTAGAATTCTTAGCTTTGCGTCTTTGACGGTTCTTACGTCGTTTAAATTCTTGTCTATTGCATAAAAAAATTTGCTACTTTAACTTGACTATAGATACAGGTGTAAGTCTTTCCCTTGATATTTTGTAAGTCGTCCAATATGTTGATCAACGATTTTTCCATCTACGATTTACTGTAAGCATTTCTTTCTGGTCCACCTGCCTTCATAATGTCTAGCCACGGCACAGATTATAATTTTTTTTTCGTTCTTCTTTATTCAAGTAAACAGTTCATTGGAATATGTCTGAGACTTCTCAAAAATTTACGAGTAAGACAGGGAATTTTAGCTTTTGGACAACATTAATTACGAATCAAAGAGTGTTTTAATGTCAGTTTCGTAACTTTTTTTTTTTATATTTAATCTTTTATTCATTACTATGTACATTATTTACAAACCACAAAATATCTAAAATACTGTTACTGTTAGCCTGTATTATCCCACTGCTGGGCAAAGGCCTCTCCCCATGACTTCCAAATTCTTCGATCCAGGGCTTTTTTTTGTCATTCCTCCTCATGACAAAATATCTAAAATAATAATAAAAATATTTTATAACAAATATCAAAATTCGAAAATAATGATGGCGACAAAAAAAACGTCCACATTGCTATAAACTGGAAAAATGCCCAGAAGGCTGGCAGCGTGGCAGCATTTCCTTGGATGGCAATGCTACCAGCAATTTCAGCTTTGTCCAAAAAAATGGCCAGCACTCTGGTTACGTGAAGAGCCAACAGACCGCTTAGCGATGAAATATTTGGAACGACTAGGTGTAACTCAGACCTCATCAATCAGGCCCTAGTGTTTTTGTTACTTTAAATAACAAAATAATATTCGGCATTTTTCAACAGAAATAAAAAAAATTCGAATAAAATAAAAAAATTCGAAAATGAACGTGAATGAAATAAAAAATTACATTTTTATTCGCTTTACTCTAGTGAACCATTCACAGTTATCAGTTTTATATAAAATCATTAACAAAATCGTCTATAATTTGAGTGCCACTAATTTTACCGGTGCGCGTAGCTGGCCTTGACTGTGTTTTATTTATAAATCGGCTTGCTGCTATATCACCATGATCGTTCGTAGTGAAACAGATTAGATTATTGTTTATTTTAGATTGCTATTATGTTCGTAATCTCGTCCTCATTTAGTACATATGTAGTTCATACTCTGCACTACTCGCTGTGTCACAATTTTTAAAGATGAAAACATTCATCAAAAAATATTTGATAGTCTGTGGTTCGTCGTACGTGTGCTCTGTGGATATCTGTCATGTTCATTGTACTTTTTTGTGCCGCGCGCTGTGCACAGAATTCCGATTCATAATCTTTATGTTTTATTTTTTGTGAATAAAATGGGAAAAAACAAACGGAGAACACGGGATGAGGCTATGATCGAGCTAAGTGAACGTTTACGAGATCTGGAAAAGCGGTTAAATAAGAGGAGTCGTCATAACCATGCCGGTAAGTTTTTTCATGAAACATACCTACCTACTAAGGAAAAATCGAATGTTCAAATAGGGTTTTTATAGGTTCCTTGTGAGGTGTTTAACCTAATACTTTTACAAATAGGACGATACCACTATTGAGCTTTCACGTGAGGTTAGCCGTGGTATGTACGTAACGTTAAAAGTACCTCATTGGAATTTAAGGTACCTACCTCCACAATTAATTATGACTGCATCATGAGCTTTCACGAGAGGTTAGCCGATGACAGTATTCGTTAACAATAAAAAAGCAATAACGACTGCATCTTAAGAGCTTTCACGAGAGGTTAGCCGATGACAGTATTCGTTAACAATAAAAAAGCAATAACGACTGCATCTTAAGAGCTTTCACGAGAGGTTAGCCGATGACAGTATTCGTTAACAATAAAAAAGCAATAACGACTGCATCTTAAGAGCTTTCACGAGAGGTTAGCCGATGACAGTATTCGTTAACAATAAAAAAATCAATAACGACTGCATCTTAAGAGCTTTCACGAGAGGTTAGCCGATGGTATTGTCGTAAATTGGAAAACGATTCGACTGTATCCTAAAAGCTTTCACGAGAGGTCAGCTATGGATTTAACAGTTTCGAGCCTAACACTATGCGTTTGTTGCTCAGATGACTACGAAAACCGCTCCAGTCGAGCATGTTCAAGAAGTCGTCCGTCATACGAACGAAACCGACGAAGCCAGACGCGTAGAAGCCGGACGCCTCGACGTCGCAGGTTACTATCTTCCTCACCAAATACGGAATACAGCCGTCATAGTAATTCACCTAGTGATGATCAAACAAAAGGTAAGGGGGGGGCAGACCTGGAGGAAGTACCTCACCTCCCAATGGTTACCCCTGAGGTAGTACCAGTGGAAAACGCAATACCAGCCCACATCGAGGGGCTTCTGGGTCAAGAAGGCATCCCACCAGCCAATAACTCGATTGAGTTACATGAAAGTAACAAAACATTGGACGGCCATTCTTCAAAACGGCCTTGAAGCAGAAACTAAGGCATAATCCCCCAAAGAACTGTAGCCTATTAGTTCCACCACTATTCAATGAAGAGGTAGCAGCTGCAATGAAAGAGAAAGTGTTAAAAGAGGATTACCGGAAACCAAAATGTGTTATCGGCAGCAATTACTACGATTGGCAAGGTACTAAACAGTATGATTGTTATGCATGAAAATGAACAATATATTGAACATTTAAGTGATGCAGCTCGTCTACTATGTGACTTGTACCATGAAAATTCTGCCACACAAAGGTCTCTAATATTACCAGGGCTAAACAAAGACCTAAAAGATTTGATGGAAAGTACCCCCATAAGTGAATACCTGTTTGGGGACAAATTACAGGACAAGGTCAATGCTGTTAAAGCAGTTAAGAAATCAGGGTTGGAGCTAAAAACACACCCGCTCAGCAAAAAGTCCCTAAGAGGAATAATTTAAACTACCGGGGCCCACAACGACCACAGGTGCCACGTCCGAGTGGGCAGAAGCCGAGACCGAAGCAAACAGCACACCAGACATATTATGGCAACAAGCTGCCGACACGAGGGAGACGCTCTCCACAGAAATTTCATCATTCACGCCAGGGCCAGGGTCGTTGCGGTCGTTAGATCAGGTACAAACCGGCAGACTTAAATATTTCTCAGACCACTGGGATAGTATCACTACTAACCCCACTATACGCAAATGGGTCAGAGGCTATTCCATACCTTTAACCAAGGATACCGTTCAAGCCATAGTGCCACAGAACAATTGTTTTACAGAAAAGGAAAATAACCTTATTCCTATAGAAATCAACAAACTGTTACATTTAGGTGCTATACACAGGTGTTCAACTGTAAAAGGCCAGTTTCTGTCCAGTATATTCTTACACCCTAAGTCAAATGGTTCCTGGAGATTCATATTGAATCTGAAAAAGTTTAATAAATTTGTCTCTTCTATTCACTTTAAATTAGAGGATTTAAAAACAGCAATAAAACTTATGACTCCTGGATGCTTCATGGCCACAATTGACCTGAAGAATGCATATTATTTGATATCAATAAAAGAATCTGATAGGAAATATTTGCGTTTCCTATTCCAAGACAAATTGTATGAATTTAAATGCCTTCCCTTTGGTCTTAGTACAGCACCATATGTCTTTACTAAAATCATGAAACCAGTAATGTGCCATCTGAGGTCATTAGGGTTGTTGTCTGTTATCTATCTCTATGACATTCTCTGTCCTGCAGACTCATATGAAAAATGTTTACAAAATATGTTTACTACTAAGACTTTATTAGAAAGTCTGGGATTTATAATTAATATAGACAAAAGTTGCCTCCAGCCTAAACAATACTGTCAATATCTAGGGTTTATACTAAATTCTGTTCAGTTCTCCTTAAGTGTTAAGGACCTTAACACTTCCACAGAAAAAGATATTATCTATATGTAAAAACTTAGGAAGAGTCGAGTCTAAACAGAGATGCAAAATAATTGAATTCTCTCAACTCTTAGGTACCCTTGTAGCTGCATGTGCGGCGGTAGAATACGGCTGCCTTTATACCAAAGTAATGGAAAGCCGTAAAACAATAGCCTTAAAAAATAATAATGAAAACTATGAGGCATACCTTTCTGTATCGAACGAAATCTGATCAGATTTGGAATGGTGGTTATCTCATATCCATATAAATCATTACAAAATTAAACAATTTAAATTCTCTTTGGAAATATTCTCAGATGCCTCAGGTACAGGTTGGGGTTTAGTATGTAACGGTGTTACAACTCATGGTCACTGGACAGTTGAAGATAAATGTTTTCATATAAATTACTTAGAACTACTAGCAGCATTTAAAGGGTTGGAAACATATGCATCTGAACTTGTGTTGTGAAATTCTTCTTAGAATAGACAACACCACTGCTATAGCCTATGTTAATAGAATGGGGGGCACCCGCTTTCATCATTTAAATAGTCTGACACGAAAGTTATGGCAGTGGTGCGAGGAAAGGCAACTATGGGTGTATGCATCCTACATCAGCTTGAAAGACAACACTGTTGCAGATAGAGAATCAAGACATTCTCATTCTGTAATTGAATGGGCTCTATGTGACATGGCATATGAAACAATTATTACTAAATTGGGTGAACCCCAGATTGATCTGTTTGCGAACAGATATAACAACAAGTGTAGGAATTATGTATCTTGGCTACCAGACCCCAATGCACACTCCATAGATGCTTTTACCATGAAATGGAATGGAATATTTTTCTATGCATTTCCACCATTTAACCTTATAACTAAGTTGCTACAAAAAATAATGATTGAGAAGGCAACAGGCATTGTTGTAGTTCCATAGTGGCCTGCTCAACCATGGTATCCAATGTTCAGCTCCATGGTTATATCAGAGAGAATTGTATTTGAACCCCGTAATAACTTCCAGGGAACCACATCCTTTATACAAGAGCCTCAAATTGATCGCCGCCACATTTCAGGCGCGCGTTCCTAGAGAAAGGAATACCTCCATTCTCAGTAGACATAATGTTAGCTTCCTTATCTAATAAAAACAGATGAGAGAGTGACCAGGTTTTTTTAGAGGTATTTACAAACTAAGGCCCAAGAAACCTAAATACGACATAGTATGGGATCCTAATATTGTCTTAAGATACCTATCAAATTTATTTCCTAATCAAGACCTTAGTTTGGAATTACTTACTGAAAAATTAGTAACATTGCTAGCACTTGTAACTGCGCATAGGATCCAAACTTTATTGCTTATTAGTATAGATAATATTAATATTAATGAGGATAATATTGATTTTAAAATTCCAGAGATGATTAAAACATCTGGACCAAACAAACTTCAACCTAATTTAATATTACCATTTTTCAAAGATAAAATGAGCATCTGTCCAGCAAAAACTTTACTTTGTTATTTAGATAGTACCAAAATTATAAGACAAAATTGTAATACTTTGATTATAACACTAAGAAAACCTTACCATGCTGCCTCTACTGCGTCTATAAGTAGATGGATAAAGCAAGTTTTGAATGATAGTGGCTTAGATACTACTAAGTTCATGGCTCACAGCACAAGACATGCCTCCACCTCAAAGGCTTCTGATGTAGGCATAAATATTGAGGTAATAAGGAAAGCTGCAGGCTGGACACAGAGATCTTCTACATTTGCTTGTTTCTATAACAGACCAATTGTCAGCAATCCAAATGCTTTTGCTCAAGCGGTGTGTTCAACAGACATTCCTTTGTAAAATAATTTAATAAGTTAAATGCTAGTGCCTACATTAATACCTAGACAATTAGTCAGCATTGATGCTGTAATAATTTATAAGTAACCATTAAGACTGATTACTCTATAATTATGAGAGGACCAAGTATATCTTCTGTTTATCAAATAAACATGATGATTATTAACACAACTTTCTTCTTTAAACATCTACATATGTACTAAATGAGGACGAGATTACGAACATAATTAAATAGATCGGATTAACTTACCTAGTGACATCCGATCCTCAATTATGTGAAGTAATCTCGTCCTCATTGTATCCCAACCCTTCCCAGATTCTCATCTCTACCCCGTTCGGAAGTTGTGTATAAATTGTATGGCTATGTGTGTGTGTAATACTTTGAACTAATGAACATGACAGATATCCACAGAGCACACGTACGACGAACCACAGACTATCAAATATTTTTTGATGAATGTTTTCATCTTTAAAAATTGTGACACAGCGAGTAGTGCAGAGTATGAACTACATATGTACTAAATGAGGACGAGATTACTTCACATAATTGAGGATCGGATGTCACTAGGTAAGTTAATCCGATCTATTTAATTATATGTGTAATTTATCTCTATATTATGTCAAGTACTGTTATAATTTTATCGCATTGTATATGTCCGGGTGGCAATATACTTGCCACTCGGACGTATTTGTATAACAGAAATAGTGTAAAAGGATAAAAATCTAAATAAAGTATTTAGTATATCCTAATTTATATAGTATTACATACCAAATTATGACACTTAAAATCTTAATATAAAAAGGAAGAAAAGTATTAAAGAGCGTCAAAAAAAATGCACCACATCGCTGTCAACAGGAAAATGGATAAAGTAAGGATGTATCGTAATTATACGAGTGTACACAAACAAAAAAATAGCTCCGAAAGAAAATCGATTTCAATATCACAGTTTATTCGATATTTTACACCTTTTTAAAAATATCACATGTCCTATCAATTCTTTTTGACTTTTTTATGTTCGACACTACAACTAAAATAGTTCCACAACTTATACACCAACAATGAGAATACTAAAGCAAATCCAAGAGCAATTGCCAATAGAATAAATACGAGTTCAAGTTCTAGGTACTCCGTCCACGAGATGTTGGCGGCTGGTGAGCGCAGATGTCTCGCGCCGCCGTGACGCAGCACGTGCTCCGTCCACCACACGGCACGCTCTAGTGGAGGCTGTGGCTGATCACGCATCTTGCTGCCAAGTTTGACTATATTTTCACGATAGCTGAAACATGAAATCACACTCGTTGAATCGAATCCATGTATACTAATATTTTAGAGAGGTAAAATTTGTTTCTAAGTTTGTATGTAGGGGTAATCTTCGGAACTGATCAGATTCTAAAATTTTTTTAACGAATGTACTAGGATTATGATAATTTTTGCCAAAACCATTTTCTTTAACCAAGTCAATCAGTATTTGGACACATTTTGTTTAAAAAACACCATGTAAACGAGTAATCAAGCAGTAAATTAAACTAAAGTATAAGTAACTCACCTTTTGTCTCCAATCACAGTGTTAATAGCACTCTTAAATGCTTCATCACTCATTGTTACTAAATCTAGTTGGACTCCAATCTTATGAAGCACATATTTTTCAACATTGTACCACTGATCTCCCAACATCGGTACACCTATCAGAGGTACTCCTGCTGTGATAGCCTCGTCTGTTGATTGTAGACCTCCTTGTGTTATAAACACTTTGATCTTTGGATGCCCTGAAAAGTCATACAAGTATTTTTTATGAAATTGGCCTAAAAAGTTATAAATATTGATGAACAAATTGCCCCAAGCAATTGCTTAAGCCATGAAATTTAATTCTTGGGTTCTCGAAACAATTGTAACTTACTTAAAAGGTCTGACTGTGGCAGCCATTTTGATATTCTAATATTCTTAGAGCGTCCAGGAAGTTCGTCCTTGTCCCACTTCCAAAGTACATCGTAAGGCAATTGGGAGAAGACTTTGGCCATCAATTGTACCCTGTCTGGAGGAAGCAGTGAAGGCTGCACGTTTGTACCAAAGCTAATGTAGATCACACCGTTCTTTGAGGAGTCCAGATATGTTTTGAGATCCTGAAATTTAGACAATATCATCATCATCTGTTTAGTCTTTCCCAACTATGTTGGGGTCGGCTTCAAGTCTCACAGGATGCAGCTGAATACCAGTATTTTACCCGGAGCGACTGCCTTTCCGATACCCACAACCTAGTTAGTACTGGGTAATACGATACCCATGGGTAACACTGGTTGTCAGACTTACGGGTCACTGACTACTTAGCGATTGTCAAAGATCTACAATTGACGGCCGGAAATTCAGAAACTACATGCATATTTACACAATAATTGTACACAATTATGTTATTGGATGTAAATTTTTACTAGCGTACAAGCTTTAAAATATTACTGAATGGTAAGTGATATATAATTATAATATACTTACCGTTGGTAATTCTTTCTCTGGCTTCTGATGCAATCCTCCCATATAAATAACGCTAGGAGGCACAGGACGATTTCCTTCCCAAATCGGGTTAATATTTAAAAACAGCATATCTACGTTATTTTTTAATTCATTTATAGTCGGCACATTTGGTCCAAACATTCTTTTGCCCATATCATTTTCTGCATCTTCAACTTCGTATACTGCTTTTTGTAATTTATAAGCTGTCCACAACGCCGTTAATTTCTCCCATTTTGTCAAATTATACACACGCATGCTTAAAGCGTCTGGATACAATAACGGGTGCCAAGCTGACCCTACGGTTTGCGTATTATAGCTCATTGGACCGAAAGAAGACGTTAGAATCACTGGTGCCTTAACAACGTGCGACAAAAGTAACGCGGGCCTAACACAAGCTTCTAATAAAAGCAAATCAAACTTTTCTTCTTTTAACATTTTTGGCACTTTATCCACTTTTAGCTGCAGTTCAACGAGCTCGATTATCATGTGGTAAAAAGATCGCATTTGTAGTACCAAATCACTATCGCCTGAAGATGTCATTTCATACAGTTCATTCCATTTGTTGTAGGACAAGTCGTGAACGTCAATTTCTGTGAGATTTGCTGGCGCTTCTCCCTTTGGAAAAACAGGATCCGGTGTGATGACTGTGACTTCATGCCCTCGCCTGGCAAGTTCTTGAGTCAGGGGACGAAATGCAACTTGATGACTAAACGATGGAGTTGGGAAGAAAGCCAGTATTTTTGCCCCATCGTTGAACGTCACCGATAAAGTTAACAACAAAAACACTGTCAAGGCTGACATTATTGTACGTGCGATCGAATTACTACGAAAATAAATCCATACGCTGCTTTATATATCTTGTTGTATCTATGAAATTATCTATGATTCAGATAGTGAGTAAAGTCCAATCATCGTCAAGCACGGACATGTTTTAACAAGTAAATTTATATAGAATGAACCATAAGATTTTTTAAAAGCATCAAAGCAATACAATCTTCACATGTTTGACGCTTGATTCCTTAGTTTTTGTAAAGAGGTACTTGAGATGAAGGACAAAACATTATGGAATTGCGTAGCAAAAAATTAATGTAAGAAACAAAAATTGTTAAGAGACAATTATTGCTCATCAGTAGGACATTAAAGGCTAAAATGACCTACTCCCTTTTTAGAAGTACGTTAAAAATCATTGAATTTGAGTTTTCGTCAAGATAAATGTTGACAGCTACAACCAGTGTACGGACTTTATCCATGCTAGTGTTCAAGACACAACTCCACCTTTACCAAAAAAAAAAAACAAATGGACTCGAAGTAACTGTTCTAATAGCCGTGAGCCCTCTTCTGGTTTGTGTTCCTGGTACTTATTGTCATCTCGGCTGCTAGAAGTTTGAACCTATAACCTAAAATAGGGGGTCTTAGCTTCGAACTTCACACAATGTCAGTTTCGGGATTTAAACAAGATTACCGACTTGCCAAGGTGTTGGTGTCACAAGTCTGAACCTGAAGTACACAAAATACGCGCTTTGAACTTGGGGTTGCGGACACCAGCCCGTTATACAATACAAGTCTGAACCTGCCCATTATAATATCTAAGATTGGATGAGTCGAGACGAGTGTTCGAAGGATACACGACAAAAAATATTGCATGATTTTTATGCTTAATTGCATTTGTAATTATATCGTAACTTGACACTATTCTACCTTACAATTTGTCAGTACCTAATCCTCAATTCACTTTCACTTTGTTTTGAATAAAACGAAAAATTAAATACTTCCATAACTTATACAGAAGAAACGATAATAGTAGAACAAATCCTAGAACAACGGCCAATACAGTAAGTACTAGTTGAAGTTCTAGATACTGCGCCCACGACATGTTGGCGGCGGGCGCGCGCAGATGTCTCGCGCCGCCGTGACGCAGCACGTGCTCCGTCCACCACACGGCGCGCTCCAATGGTGGCTGTGGTTGATCACGCATTGTGCTTCGAAGTTTTACTACATTTTGACGATAGCTGTAAAATGACGATAATATTTTGATACCGATAGCTACAGTTAATGCAATCAGTGAATATAAATATAAAAACATTTACGTAGATATTATTACTAAATGTTCATAGACATTATATTAATATACGCTAATAGTTGTTGTTATATCTATCTATCTAAAACTTCCAACATAGCGGAACAGCAGTGGAACCATTAAAGGCAAACTATGCTAATCTAATCTGCTATTCAAACTATTTAAATATCTGAAGTACGCAAAAAATACATTTTATTACCTTTTATCATCAATCACAGTGTTAATAGCATTCTTAAAATCATCCTCAGTCATCGAAAGCAAATCAAGTTGGACTCCAATCTTATGGTGTACATATTTTTCAGCATTGTAAAATTGATCTGACGACATTGGTACACCAATCAGAGGTACTCCTGCTGTGATAGCTTCGTCTGTTGATTGTAGACCTCCCTGTGTTATGAACACTTTAATCTTTGGATGTCCTGAAAGTTCATTTTTATTAAGTTGTCTGCATACATTTAATTTACTACCAAAGCGTTAGTTTTACTGACACAAATGTCGCAAAAATTGTTGAAATAAATCAAATCCTTCAATAACAATTAGCAATCTGTGTGCCGTTGGATCATTGTTCTTTTAACTATTATCACGTACTTAGTAAGTCTGACTGTGGCAGCCATTTTGATATCCTGATGTTCTTAGATTGTCCTGGAAGTTCATCACTGTCCCACTTCCACAATACGTCGTAGGTTACCTTAGAAAAGACTTTGGCCATCAATAGAACTCTTTCTTTAGGAAGCATTGAAGATTGCACGTTTGTACCAAAACTGATGTAGATCACTCCATTCTTTGAGGAGTCTAGATAACGTTGCAGATCCTGCAATCCAATTATTTTATTTCTTAGTGATTACTGAAGTTCAAATTGTATTTTGTAACCTATTTTGTTCAACGAAACTACATTATTTTATTAGAAATGTGCAAAACAAAATAAAATATTACCATTGGCAATTTTTTCACTGGCTTCTGGTGTAGTCCCCACATATAAATAACACTAGGTGGCACTGGACGATTTCCTTCCCAAATGGGATGAATATTCAAAAACAGCATTTCAACATTATTTTTTAATTCACTTATAGGCGGAATATTTGGTCCAAATAATCTTTTGCCCATTTCATTTTCTGCATCTTCATATTCATTTATTATACTCTCTATTCTATAAAAATTCCATAGCTCCAATATTTTTTCCCAGCTTGATAAATTGTACAAACGCTTGGCGAACGTACTCGGGTATAGAAAAGGATGCCAAGCTGATCCAATCATTTCCACATTTATGTTTATGGGACCTAAAGATGATACTTGAATGACAGGCGCTTTAACAACGTGTGACAGAAGTAACGTAGGTCTGACACAAGCTTCTAACAAAAGCAAATCAAACTTTTCTTCTTTTAATACTTTCTGCACTTTATCGTCTTTGAGCTGCAATTCAATAATCTCCTCCATTATGGCGGATGCTAATCGCACTAGATAGATCAAATCACCTCTGCCTGAAGAACTGAATTGATACATTTTTCTATATCTGTCATAAGACAAGTCGTGGACGTCAATCTCTGTTAGATTCGCCGGCGTTTTCCCATTTGGGAAGGCGGGGTCTGTAGTGATGACTGTGACTTCATGTCCTCTCCTGGCCAGTTCTTCAGTTAAAGGGCGAAACACAACGTGGTGACTGATAGACGGGACTGGGAAATAGGCCAGTATTCTTGCGGCATTGTTGGATGTAACAGAGAATGTAAGTAACAATAACGATATGTCTATGATCATTTTTTTACTCGGCTCAGGCCGCTATGCAATATAAAATGAATACAATATTGGCATAAGAAGTTGCTACGCTATTTAATTACACATTATTTACATATGAATATAAAATTGCTATGAAGAATATGTTTTTTGTTCCAATTTCGTCTCGGCTGCCGCAGCATTCCGCAATAGTTGTGTCGCCAGCTTTTGAAGTTTATTTGTACTATTTTTAAACGATACCAGGTTAAAACAAGATAGTATTATAGCGATTCTCAGGGTGGAAGCTTGTCGCTCGGATGGTTTTCTATCAGTTCTATCACTGACGTTGAAAATAATGGACTTTGAAGTAGTAGCAGCAATTTGATATGCGTTGTAGCAATTTCCTGTGTAGTAGTACACAGGAAATGGCTACAAAATAGTCATGTACATGCCTCAGTGATCCGCGCTGTAATGCGGTATCTCGTGTGCCAAGCACCGCCCTTCCGCGCGGAGAGTCAGACGCGCGGTGTACGTGTGATAGGCTTCAACGGATTTCATACAAACCAATGCGATCCGTTTCCGTACGTGGATCCGTTTAACTGCCCGACCGCGCGGACGAGCGGTTTCGTGTGAAAATCGTCCATGTTCTTGTGTTTATAAAAGTCAAAAAAACCAAGATACTACGTTTTGATGATGGTTTAACGACATTTGAATCATTACATAAATGAGGGTATATACTAATTATATCAGAAACGAAATCGCGAGCCATCTTCCTAACCTTTTCCCAAATACATATGTTGGAATCATCTTCCAGTCTAACGGGATGCAGCTTAATACGACAATTTTATATGGAACGACTGAGTGTCTGACTTCCACAACCTAGTAGCTACGTAATAGGTGGCCATATCCATACTGCCCTCGTAACAGTAAATGCAGTACTTGCAAAACGGCAATTTTAAATCTGTACTTTTTTAACCTATCATTTAAAATAGAGATTTAATTTTCAAGACCGCCATTTTGCAAGTACTGCATTTACTGTTACGAGGGCAGTATAACTTTTCTTTGTACTACTAACACTAGTTATAAGGTATTCTACTAACAAAATGGACTAATGTTGTCCGATGTAAATATAAAAAATAAAAAAAATAACGAAACAAAGTCACGAGTAAAACATAGTTTTAATATTTATAATCATTTCTATGATGGTCATGGAATAATTATGACTAATTACTTATTTACAATAGAACAGATTTTATGCTTATTTTTTGATCGCGTAACGTTAAAATTAGATAATTATTGATTGCCTCTTTAGTAAAATAGTAGCAAGCGCGACTGCTGAGCATGAAGTCCTAGGTTCAAATTCCAGGTCAAGCAAAATGTTATTGGGTTTTTTCACCTGGAAACTCTTGGTTGTAGCCACAAAGCCTGGAATTGTGACTGGTTGATGGCATTAGGCTCACCCTCAATAACATGAGACTTCCGTAACCAATGTCAAATCGACTTAGTAACAGACTAAATTCTTTTCTTGCTAACGTAATGTTTCGATCAATGACATAGTCTTTAATAATATTAACTCATTCCCTGATACAGAGAAATATTTGACAGCTATTCGCAATGTTGCCAAGATTAAAATTTTGAAGCCGTTGAGTATATTTCTAGTCAAAATATTTGAAGGAATTGGTTCTTTGATCAGTCATAATATTAAAACTACCTATGGGTTTGTGTACGTAAAAAATCAACTCATCATCTGCCTAGCCTTTTCCCAATTACGTTGGGGTCGCCTTCCAGTCTAACCGAATACATCTGAATACTAGTATTTTACATAGAGCTACTGCCTATCTGACCTCCAAAACCCAGTTAGTACTTAGTAATACGATAGCCCTTGGTAAGACTGGTTGTCACAGTTTCGGGACACTGTAACGACTGTCAAAGATCTACAAATGACAGCCGGGACCAACGAATTAACGTGCTTTCCGAGGCACGGAGGAAACTCGGTATGTAATGGGTGGTCACCCATCCACGGATCAACCCAGGCAAGCGCGGCTTAACCTGACAATCAACCCGGGCGGCTGTTATTATTTAGCCACGAGCTCCAAGACCACGACATGAAATAATGATGATGTCGATGACGTTGGTGAACGGTAAAACTCTAATGAGTATAAGTTGGCATCAACTTGTATAACATGTATGTATGTGTGTACTACTGCATAAATAAAACAAATAAAAATGAACGCAACAATCGTGTATTTGCGTCTGATTGCTCGTCCTATAAACAATATTAGACGAAGAAAATATAAACGCAAATCTACATTCATACTCTTTTAATTGACTAAACATGCTTATCACAGTTTTTTTTTCACATTATTGTATAAAAGATGCATTTTTGTACATCAATTCTTTTTAATTTTTTTATGTTCTACGCTATAACTAAAATACTTCCATAATTTATATACAATAAAAGATAATAGTAGAAGAACGCCTAAAGAAATTCCTGATAGAATAAGTACTAGTTCTAGTTCTAGGTACTGCGCCCAGGACATGTTGGCGGCGGGCGCGCGCAGATGTCTCGCGCCGCCGTGACGCAGCACGTGCTCCGTCCACCACACGGCGCGCTCCAGAGGAGGCTGTGGCTGATCACGCATCTTGCTGCCAAGTTTTACTATATTGCGACGATAGCTGGAAGGTATTTAAAATATTTAGATAAGTCTATCTGCCTTAATATATTTTTATGCTTGGATTATTATCATCAGTCTATAGCTGTCCACCGCAGATCACAGACGTCTCGCTAGCCATTCAAATCGCTTCCCGACAATTCTCATCCTGCTGTTGCCAGCCACTAGTGAAGATCGTGATGTGGTGTTGTCCCACAAACGATGAGACACTTTATATCGTGTCCTGCCAGTGCTGTTGTTTGCACATCACAGGAGCTGATGGATGCTAATGAGAGTGCCAAAGTGAGTCAATTTGAATTGTCATCGACACGCTAAGAAGAAGAAGTGAAAATCGTCGCATGGATATCATATCCATAATAGAATTCAAGAATCAGGCCTAATTAATAATTCAAACTGGACTTTTACAACATGACTTGCAGTCCGTTCACACGACGACGATTCGTTTTTTTTTTGAAGTATCGTCTTTTTTCACGACCCGTCATTTTTTTTTTTTGACGACAGCAATGCTTTTCAAATGCCCGTGTTCACAAATCGTGAAAAATTATGGATACGTCCTAAATCACGTATCGTCTTTTAAAAATCATCCTAAAACACGGTTCGTGATTTTTATGTGACGGATTCGCTGATGTGCTCGCTCCCGAAAAATCACGGAACTAATGTGAACATCAATTCGTTTTTTTTTTTGCCGGATCCTGATAAAACACGATTCCGTATGCAATGTGAACGTCCATCCGTCATGACGTATCGTGTTTTATGACGGATCGTTAGTGACGGAAGCCGTGTGAATGAGTCCTTATTTTATTTTGATTTTCGCATCGTAGTTTAAAAAAAAAGATCCACTATCCCGTAATTTACAGTCGACATTCTCAATGAAAAACAATGATAATTGATAATAATTTAATTTACGTACCTTGCATCAGCAATGACAGTTGTGATAGCATCCTTAAAATCGTTCTCAGTCATTGTGGGCATATCAAGTTTGGCTCCAATCTTATGATGAACATACTTTTCAGCATTGTACCATTGATCGCCCAACATTGGTACACCAATCAGTGGTACTCCTGCAGTGATGGCCTCGTCTGTTGACTGTAGACCACATTGTGTTATGAAGACTTTGATCTTGGGATGCCCTGAAAGTAATTAATGTTCACTTAGTTCGATCTTCTTCTTTATGGTGTGGTAAATGCCTAACCTGATGTCATAGTAATTATGCAGCCCATTTATTATTATTATTAACCTTTATTATTATTTTTTATATTATTTTGTTTTATATTATTATTTTTAATCAGATAACAAAATAGCTTTACCTAAGTTAGTACTTAATTACTAAACAAAACGAGTCCGGTTTGCAAGCGGGCTATCGATTGCAGGATAGTGTTGGAACTGCCACGCAGTCTGCGGACTAGCCAGGCAGATTTCTTACGCCACAGTGCATGAAAACTGTCAGTGCGTCCGTCTGCAAACATTGCCTTGCATTTGCCTCTGACTTGACTTTACAATATGCCGTCGAGAAATATCTCTCAGGCTCGCTGGTTTCCTCACGATGTTTTCCTTCACCGAAGCAAGTGATAAATATACTTTTATAAGTTCGATTGTAAGTACATTTCTTGTAGTGGAACATAGTTTTGTACCGAAAGTTAACTTTATTTGCTTGTTGTTCGAATCTCTTATAATAATTTTGAAATACCTAATCAAAAATATTACTTACTCAGAAGATCTGACTGTGGTAGCCATTTGGATATCCTGATGTTCTTGGAGCGTCCTGGAAGATCATCTGTGTCCCACTTCCACAACACATCATAACGTAACTCAGAGAAAACTTTAGCCATCAATTGTACCCTTTCTGGTGGCAGCAGTGAAGGTTGCACGTTTGTACCAAAACTAATGTAGATCACGCCGTTCTTTGAGGAGTCTAGATATGTTTTGAGATCCTGTAACCAAACATTCCTAATAAAATTTTGTATCTATGCTGTTTCTATTGAAGAAACTATTTTTTTTTAAAGCAGAATGTCCTGTGTAATTCACTGTTTTTTTTATAAGAAAAAACGGTTTTCATTAAACAATACTTAGGGTATTTCAAACTGGTTCAGAATTTTATAATAACAAATAGTTTATTGGTGTTGTAACAACTTCGAATTTAAACAATCTTACCTTTGGCAATTCCTTTTGTGGCTTTTGATGGAATCCACCCAGATAAACAACACTTGGAGGCACTGGACGATTGTCTTCCCATGTAGGATAGGTATTCAAAAACAGCATATCAACATTATTTTTTAGTTCACTTATAGTTGGCGCATTCGGTCCAAACATTCGTTTTGCTATTACATTTTCTTCATCTTCAACCTCCTTCAGAACACTATGTATCTTATAAAACTTCCACAGTTCCATAATTTTTTCCCACTTTGACAAATTATACAAACGCTGGTTGAAAGCGTCTGGGTACAATAAAGGATGCCACGATGATCCGATAGTTTCCACATTGAAATTCACGGGACCAAACGAAGATACAAGAATCACAGGTGCTTTAACTGCGTGTGATAGAAGCAACGCAGGTCTTACACAAGCTTCTAGCAGAAGCAAATCAAACTTTTCTTCCTTCAGTATTTTTTGGACTTGATCCAAATTCATCTGCATCTCGGTGAGCATAGCCATCATATGGTAGGCTTTTTCCATTTGTAACATCAAATCATTGTCTCCTGTAGATGTATATTTATACAAAGTCCTCCAATGCTCGTAAGAAAAGTCGTGGACATCGATTTCAGTGAGATTCGCCGGCGTTTTTCCATTTGGGAAGGCGGGATCTGTTGTGATGACTGTGACTTCATGTCCTCGCCTGGCCAGTTCTTCAGTTAGGGGACGAAACACTACTTGATGGCTGATTGACGGAAGCGGGAAAAACGCTAGTATCTTTGCCGCATCGTTGGATGCTATTGACAACGTTAAAAATAACAACAAGGCTACCGGTGCCGTCATTTTCGTGCGGCGTCTCAGACCGGTGTGAACAACAATTAGATATGTTTGATAAATATATACCGGCTGTTTAGATAAAAACTTTGCGTACTGATAAAATTAGCGAAACATTTTTGTTTGAGTGTCATAAATATTATTCTTCTTCCGATATAAATGATGTTGAATGAGTATAATATTAGGTACCTACTAAAAAATTCACAGATGATTTTAATGTTTTTGTCGTCTGTCTCATGTATGTGTGCTGGCAAAGCCAGGACAGTAGTTCTGACCGGAGGAGTTATATCCTAGTTTGTTATTGAGATAAAAATATTTGCTTCATTTAGGGAATTGTTTTTTTGTGTTACCTATCTATCTGTAATGAACATTATTATCTTACTGTTGAAAAAAGAAGGATTGCTTTTGATTTTTCAAATTAAAAATAAATATTTACCTACTTTTCATACCAAGCATTCTCTATCCACACGTGTGTCCAGTCTCTCGTATCGAGTTGGTGTATAACCCTTGGGTTTAAGAAGACTGACTGATTGACTTTTCATCTCATGGTACAAGTTACTATTAAATAGGTTGCGTTTGATCGCAACTAGCCTAATGTGACGCGATGATGTGTGCACAATGCACAATTTAATGCACAGTTTGTGAACGCCTATGGTATATTTTATTTTTTGGCTCAAGAACGAAAAATCTTTGCAAAAAATACCATCCGATAATAACACCACAGTATGTTTTTTTTTACAAAATATTATGTCATTGATATTAGTAGAATTTTTATAGTACTTTGTATGAATATTACACAGCTGTTGCGCAAAATTGTGCAATTTCATAATTATTTAATCAATATCGTCTGCTGTTTACAATGTCTATCAGATAAACAAATTGCCTACTCATCATGATATTGTAATGTCGCGATAACCCGGAAGAAATGTTATCAAACCTGATTACGGATAAAAATATTGTTAAAATACAAATTTTAATAAGTATTGTCGTACCAATACGAGATACGACCATAATCACGACATCAGAAGCATAAAGTCGGATGTACCAATACAGAAAATTTATACATCTGACCTTATGTTTCTGAGCATAAGGTAGGTAGGTTTATTCATCCGTCTTATGCTTCTGATGTCGAGCATTGTAAGTCGTCTCGTTGTGGTGCGAAATACCATGACAAGCGTTTGTTTCCCAGCCGGTGAAATGTGGGTGTACTATTAGGTACATCTCTGCCTAACCCTTCGGGGATTACTGAGGTAATGTTATGATTTTTTCTGTTTTTCTTGAATATTGTAAATTATCTTCTGTATTTCTGTTTTTAAAGTTGTATCTTCTCATACATAAAACCGTAAAGTCTAGTAGCATTTTCTTTCTAAGAAGATCTTGTACTTAAGTAAAGTACGAAGGGAAAGCCTTTGCCTTCAAGACCTCATTAAAATTGATTAAGTGACTCTAGAGACGCGTACTACCGCGCTCACTGATGGTCGACCAGTTTTCAACCTTATTACTCAGGGCATATGGGTGAAAAGTGGTCAAATGTCAGTACATGCGGTTGGAAACAGGCAGAATCTTTGAAGGAAAAAGCAAGTATTTTGAGTGCAATTGTGGGAAGTTATGGGACAAGCCCGCATCACTATTTCTAAACCACTGCAACTCCTGAAAGCCACAACAGTGGTGACCACCAGAAAAGCGTCGAGATAATGAAGCTCGACGAAGTCGTCGGATCGCGCAACGAATTTAATCAGAAAAGAATAGCGATGGAGTAGAACGTAAGCATATTAATGCAAATGTTTGTATGGATGGATGTTTGTTACTCTTTCACGGAAAAACGACTGAACGGTTTTGGATGCAATTTGGCACACAGACAGTTTATAATCTGGATT
This sequence comes from Standfussiana lucernea, assembly GCA_964057025.1. Classification (NCBI taxonomy): domain Eukaryota; kingdom Metazoa; phylum Arthropoda; class Insecta; order Lepidoptera; family Noctuidae; genus Standfussiana; species Standfussiana lucernea. The sequence continues at coordinate 9,543,281 of OZ059808.1, read as the reverse complement.
AACACATAGTAATCTTTTCATTCCGGTGACACAATCACTGAGGCCCTACCATGCCCTACGTCTTGCAGGAATGTTTTAGTACTAGTTTAGTGTGGGAAAGAGGAGACGTCTAGCGCCATTTCTCTGTCAACTACCAGCTAGATGTCATGGTAGAACCGCTGAACACCACGCGGACGGAGCCACTGGCATTAGCCAGTTAGGTATAATCTCTAATTAATTGTAAAAAGCCTAGTCATTCAACAAGATTGACATCAGGACAAGTTTACTAATTATTATCGTTATCATTAAACGTGCCATTAATACACTTCACATTATTGATAAGTTTCTCAACCTTGACTTGTGAATAAAATATCATCGTGATTATGTAAAACATAATCCTTTCCTTGCGGTCTTGTAAAAAGAGGGCATTTTTTATCTATACTAATATAAGAAAGAGAGGAGCTCGTGGCTAAATAATAACAGCCGCTCGGGTCGATCGTCGGATCGTGAAAAAAGACGATACGTAAAAAAAAAACGAATCGTCGTCGTGTGAACGGGCTGTAAGATGTAAATTATTCCGTTTTCATTCACATCGCTCCACGCCAAAGACCATTTATAATTATTGTCCCATACATACACAGTCCTTTTTATCCAAATTTATGTTGCCCAGCAGAAACTAAACATCTAACATGAAAAATCTAATCTTATTTATTTTTCCTGTACTTTCGAGTAACTTGGCTCATTTTTTAAAAAAAGCTTTTGTTTAACTTGCAATGTATGTATTTTCCTCTAACCGTACCAACGACGTATCTTTCAGCTCACTGCCTTGTTACTTTAAACGAAGCCTTTTTCAGGGTATAGCTTGCCTTTCAACCTTACAGAATGGGAGGAATTAAAAGAGTAACTATTTGAGCTAGGTACAAAGGAGCAGCTTTAAAGGACGAGTGAACTGTAAGAGGAATGCCACACGGCCGTTGCCGGTGCGATATGCTATGATTTCAACGCATTGAGTGCCGCAATAGCAATGTAACGCACATGCGAATGTCGCAGCGTTTTCAAAATAATCTTATACAGGAATGGAATTTCGTCGGTTATAAAAAAAAATTGTATTTAGTTTTTTTTTTTTAATTTGCCGATGTAAAGTTACTATGTGGGGGAGTTCAGAATGTAAATTTTTTTTTTTGGGGTTTTTATCCACACGGATACGCCAACCCCATTGTATCTTCAAACAGTATATTATACACACAACACTACACTACACTAAAAAAAATATGGATGATACTTATAATGTCGATGTACCTCTGATACCAGAGGTACATCGATCGTTATAGTAGGCACTATACATATTTATCTAGAAAACAAGCTAACGTTGGAATATTTTTTGAGAAACCTATTTAAATAAATATGAGACTAAACGTGTTACAGATTCTAAGCAGGATCGTGATTTTGTAAAGCCTACCGTATGGGGTGATAGAACTTTCGTCTTTTCAATATCTCTAAACGTCTAAATATTAATATTAAATGAAAAATTTTGAACAGACAAGAAAGTAAGGATATAGGTCTTAACTAAGGTTCACTATTAGAAGCGCAATTAACTTTCGGGATGGGAATTATCTGTATGTTTCGCCAGTCTCCAGGAAAATACCAAATTTAAAAATATCATTAAACAATCTAAGCAAGAATTATTTAGCTGAGTCAGGTAAATGATAAATCATTGAGTAAGTTATGTTATCTTCGCCTGGAGCTATCCTAGCTATCCTTTTTTTCAAACCGCCTTTAAGTTCATTCATGGAGAAATCAGCTTCTAAAGTTACATTTCTGGATACGAATTTTGTCATCACATTTGTAACGTAGTCCGGAGTGAGTGAACACAACAACTTGCTTTCTCTTTCAAGAGAACAATATATATTTTTTTTACTAAAAGCCTTCATCCATCTCATACGACGCCAAAGATCAGAAGCTGAAGTCACTTCATCAATAGAGTTACAGAACTTTTGCCAAACAAGAGATCTTGCTTTACGTATAAGGTCTTGGGGTTCTTCAGTCAGTTCTTCTAAAGTTGTCAAATTATCGGGTGTAGGGTTACAACGGAAGGTGTACAAAGCCAGTCTACGCTGTACAACTATTTTCGGTAATTGAGGGTTCCAATACTCGGGCTACGGGTTGATTAAGAGTACTGTTTTGGGGTAAACTTTTCACTAGGCTTGGTTCAGAATGATTTGGTGAATACATGGTAACCATTTAGGGTCGGTGTCCCTTCCACCCCGTATATTATTTCTTTATGTAATACTGCGCTGCGTTGCTGCTCCGGTGTTGCATCGCAGTACCTCTCCTCGCTTCGTCTCTCTGGCTCCTTGCCCGACGCGCACGCAATACGCCGCCGCACGTCATTTCAGCTTACCGTGTGTAATCAATCTAAATATTTTGTTTTCACGTAAACCTAAATAGGCACTTATTAAACGTCAATACATAGATTTCGGTCGGATTGGTAGTTTCCACTGGAGAAGAACCGGCAAGATACTCCATGGTTACCCGTTTTTAAGACTCAGTTACCCTCACGCGTCAGTTGATTTAATTCGACAGATTCGTTTCGACAGTTTTGCGAATGCGACAGTTGCGTCAATTCGTCAGTTTTATTCAATTCGTCGAACGCAATAGAAAAAAAGATCTCTGAAATTAGATGAACGTATCAAAAACATTGACTTATACAAATGTCGTTCTGATTTAAATGATGAACAACGCGAGCGTCACCGCTTCGACGTCGCAACGTATAGACAACGTTTCGTGTGTCATGCCTCTTAGGGTACGCTTCTAAATTCAAACTGCGTTTCACGATCGGAAAACTTTTTCTCATATCATCGATAGTAGGAAATTGGAAAGTTTTGACATTGAGTTAATCCAGCCTGGGTGATTGAAGAGTTACTGGGACCGTCATTAGTTTTTAGGGATTCGTAGTGAAACGGTAAAAACGGTACCCTCATGATTTCGTCATGTCTGTCTGTCTGTTGCACAAAAACATTTTACTCAAAGTCTATTAGCACTACATCGATAAAATTGGAGAAAAGGTGTATATATTTGCATCATCTTCCTGTCCTTGTCCCATATTATTTGGGATCGGCGCAAGGTGTACCTACATATCCTATACACCGCAAAAAAATCGTGCAGTGAAAATAAGGAAAAATACTGGAGTGCCACTCCGACCATACACGTAATCGAGATGAAAAAATTATTTATTCATTAAAAAATAAAAAGATGAGCGACATTTTATTTTGAGTTAGTAGTCGATTCGCACGAAAATTATTCGCACGATCGTGCGAATCGTCCCCTTTCAATAAAAATATTTTTTTAGTAGGCGATTCGCACGGAAGTATTTAAATTGCGTGCGAATCGACCCCTTCAAGAATTAGTAGTATGCGATTCGCACACACCTATACTTTATCGAAAAGTTTCAAGAAAAAAGTACTATCACGTACAAAATGCTTTCTTTTAATACAGGACACAAATAAAACGATTTTTAAGGAAATCAAGTTTTTATATTTTACTTTGTATCTATCAGAAAGTGATTTTACATCATTCACAGTTTAAATAACTTAAAACCATAATTATAACCAAGATTACAAATAAAATCACAGTTAGTAGGTACGATTTATAATCAAATATTTGGTTTTGCATTTTTACAAGTAAGTACTCTTTTTCCGTACACTTGCATTTACCTTAAATCATCACAAATTACTACTTATTAGAGTTTTTACCGAAATCAACTTTTTATGAACCCCTGAGTCTTGTTAAAAATAATGTTGTTTAAAAAAGGTAAGTCAAAATTAAATAATTAACGTTATAATGGTCTAAAAGCTAATTTTAAAAACAACGAAAAATATAACGAAACTATAAATATATAAATCTTTTTAAATATTCGTAATAACAATATAAAAATCGTTTTAATTAGCTAAGGTATGGTTTTAAATGTGGCAATTAAATAAACAAAAACAAAATATTTTTTCTCTATTAAGTATTAACTAGTACAATTTTGGAGTATTATAGTAAATGTAATAAAATAACAGTCACAAAATCACAGTTACTATAACAACAATATTTTGCTCTAATAGGTAAAAAATAACAATCAACTAATCAATAATAATATAAATATTTCTTAACACAAAAATTTTACGATGATAGGAGCATTATCATCACTGAAAGTTAAAACAATCACAAAATCACAGTTAAACAGAGTCATCTGTTGTATTAATAGGTACAAAGTTCTTAAAAATGTAACACTTAACTAATCAACAATATTATAAATATTTCTTAACACAAAAATTTTACGATGATAGGAGCATTATCATCACTGAAAGTTAAAACAATCACAAAATCACAGTTAAACAGAGTCATCTGTTGTATTAATAGGTACAAAGTTCTTAAAAATGTAACACTTAACTAATCAACAATATTATAAATATTTCTTAACACAAAAATTTTACGATGATAGGAGCATTATCATCACTGAAAGTTAAAACAATCACAAAATCACAGTTAAACAGAGTCATCTGTTGTATTAATAGGTACAAAGTTCTTAAAAATGTAACACTTAACTAATCAACAATATTATAAATATTTCTTAACACAAAAATTTTACGATGATAGGAGCATTGGCATCACTGGAAGTTAAAACAATCACAAAATCACAGTTTGTTAAACAGAGTAATCTGTAGTATTAATAGGTACAAAGTTCTTAAAAATGTAACATTATTATTTATTTATGTAGCATTTTAAAACTGTTTTTTTTTTAAAGTTCTTATAAAGAATAATCAGTTTCAGTCTTTTTTTTAGTCATGACCTAATGGCTTAATTTTTCTATACAAAGTTGGAGATCTATGTGACCATGAAGGAATTGATTAACAATGTCTTCAATTCTTTTCTGCAGTCTTATTCGTTCACATGACTTTACTGAGATGTAATGGTTTCTATGAAACATTGTTAAATAATGTTGAGAATCTTTTTGCAGAACCTTCAAGAGCATCACAATATTCGGTTTAGGTTTTACCATTTTATTAAATCGGGCGTTCCAAGCTTCTATTGCATTATTAGTTTTGTGAATGACATCAAAAAATGTCCACTTGTCGGAATAGTAGGCACTCTCTTTTAGCCATGTATTAACAAAATAATTGTTGAATTGTGTTAATTTTGGTTCATTTTCATTTTCTGCTTCAATGTACAGCCAACCATCTGATCGGTATTCTTGAGGAAGATATGCGAGAGCTATACATCGTAATGCGTGTATTTTATAAATCAAGAATTTATTCATCCCTAACTGTTTTAATTTTCTATAAATACATCTTTTAAAGTGAAATAAGCAGCCCTGTATCCTGGTGTGAGGACCAAATACTGTTTGAATTGCTAACATTGCACTTTTCTCAAAATCCATGGTAATTACAGTAGGGGCAAATTGAGGTATACGACTTTTTATGAGCCTAAAAAATAGTTCATATGTTTTTTCTTTTTTATTAGGAAGTAATGCATAAATGGCGGGTAAAATGTTAGTGTGTGTTGAAGTACTGCCAACATCGATGTGTAAAGTATACAGCTGTAAAAATGGTGGTACACAGCTCTTGAAAGTCCCATCACAAAAAACGGTCTCAGCATTATTTAAAAATGGCAAAACTTCCTTGTTTGCGAAGAGTATAAGTCTGGTTTGCTTACATTTATAATCTGCAAAGACCAATTCTTCGAAACACGGAGGGATAGTCATATCTTTAGCTTTACGAACTACTATTTTACTAACTTTCAGTGCCTTGTTTCTATGTAGATATAGCCTTCTTTTCAAATTTTTGTAGTCAGGAATATTCTGGACTAAATCGTATCCAGCATCTTTAAGTTTTATTACCGCATCAGAATAAATCTGAGGCATGCTCGTAGTTTCATTCTGTGCACGTTTAATGCATGTGTCTATATGACGCTTGACCTCATTATCTATATGATTAGGTTTACATAAATGATGATCTTCTTTGACAATCTCATGTTGACTATTTGTTGTTAAAAATGCTTTACATTGTTTTCTATTAACGCATCGCCACACTGTAATGCCATTTTTATTTTTCCGATGTTGGTTATGCTTATAACCGTGCCTCAGTAAGATTACTTGGCCCCTCTCTGATTGAATAAATTCGAATTGGCCTTTTCCACCTTGACTCGTTGATGGCCCTTCCATTATATTTTTTCAAAATCAAATGATGTTGATGCCAAAGTCATCTGGAAGAAATAAATGTCTTCACTAAAACTTCTGATAAAAATAATATTGTTTTTAGTTTTATTTAGTAGGCTATGTTTCTTAAAATAACAGAATTGTGAGTAATAATTTTTCATATAGTAATGCTATTTATAAGAAGAAGAAGATGAAGTATTATAAACCTCTTCATCCCTATACATAAAGGTATTTAAAGACATTGAATCTATTTGTTCATTCTGTTAGCTGAACCAGCTAAACGTTGTAAATTTTATAGCTGGAAAACATTTTGAAATAGAAAACCTAATAAAATACCCTAAATAAGTCTACTTAAGTGTGCTAAATAACTAATACATAATTAATAAGTAGATAGTAAATTAAATTACTTACGCATCGGAATCTCCTAAGATATCGCGAAGCTCATGTGCAATGTCGTCGGTGGATATGGTGCTATCCACTATCACTGAACAAATCACTAAACTGTAACTGTAAAAATATGCAGTAGGTACAGCACAGACCGCACTTCAGAACAGTGTGAAATGCGAAAACAGAATAATAATCTTAGTTTCGGCACGGGGTCCCAACGCGAACAATCGATATTTTGTTCTAATTAATTCTAATAGATGGCGTTACTTGTATCGATTGTATTTTATAGTGCGTATATCAATTGTAAAAGAAATGATATGGATATTGTATGTAATTGTTAAAAAAGTCTCTCTTGTACGAAAAATCTAATAATGGGTCCATAATTCCAATTTCTATGATCTCTCAAAATCTGTGGCTCTAGGTTCTACCAATAGATGGCGCTGTCACCAAAACAGGGAAGAAATCGACGGAAACAATCTCATGAAATGAATGGTTCATAGGTACAACCGTAACCTTACAACTACAACAACTTAGTGAGGTAGGGTTGCCCGGTTGGCTCAGAGTCAGAACTGATTTTCTATTGTGCTCCAGCTTATGAAGGCGTCTAGATCTTATACACTGTATCAAAGTTATCGTAACACATTTGAACTATAGAACATTTAAATAATAAATAATTGCGAATACCCTGTTTATATTATACCTGATTAATAAACGATGGTCCCGTTTCTTTGTATGGGATGGGGCATCTGTACGTAAGTATTATGGTTATCTGTAGATTCGGTATAAGGCAAATGCCGGTGCTTTTTACGGGGTAGGATTAAATATAGGTACTATTGTTTTGACTTGGGTTTATTTATTATCTACTCTAAAAGGATTAAAATACGCAGAAAGATAAAATATATTTTTGGCAAATCCTACCACTACTGATTTATTGCTTAACTACTTCTTTGTGCAAGTGCTCAAGCGCCATGTACCGGCAATATTTGTGGTAAGTAAAATACAAAACAAAGGGCTACTCGGCAAGCCGCAATAAAAATTAATCCCCTGGAGCTAATAAAAAATATTTCTTCATTATTTTTGGGATCTGCTATTGTGAGTACTTAAGGGCGTTTCTTGTTATTAGTTTCTTTGTTATCTTTAACAGTTAGTATTATTTGTATAAAAATACACCGGCAATTTATTAAATCTCTCATTTATGGTGTTCATATTATAAGTTTTCATATTAAATACTGACAAAACTTTTCATCTTACCTCTTAACTAGTATTTTGTGCCTGACTGCGATGCGAATAGAGAATTATTGAATTTTAATATTAATATTCTAGAATATTGTACATGACTGTACTTAGATTTATTATTCGCACATTTTGTTAAGTGTGCGAATCGCATACTACTAATTCTTGAAGGGGTCGATTCGCACGCAATTTAAATACTTCCGTGCGAATCGCCTACTAAAAAAATATTTTTATTGAAAGGGGACGATTCGCACGATCGTGCGAATAATTTTCGTGCGAATCGACTACTAACTCTTTATTTTAGTCAAAACTTTGTGAGATATGGGACGATTTTCAAAGTTTAAAAAAAAAATAAGTATTGCAAGTTAGTACTGCAGCTGATAAAATCAATATCTATTTTCTATCTATATACATAAAGTAAGAAACTGACTGGCTTACTGATTCACTGACTAATTGATCAACGCACAGCTGAAACCGCTGGGTCTAGAAGCATGAAATTTTGCACAAACGTTCCTTAGATGATGTAAGTGTGCACTAACAATGGATTTTTGGAAATTCACCACATAAGGGGTTCAAATAGGGGTTGAAAGTTTGTATGAAACTTCATCCACGCGAATGAAGTCGCGGGCAACAGCTGATAAATTCATCCCGACTGCGGGACCCTTCAATGGCCGAGTTTTAGCTATTTGGCTGAGCGATCTATTTGGATATGGGATCGGGTTATGTCATTCAATGCATACAGTGCTATTGATTGAACTTTTGGCGAGTCCTCGGCTATGTGCTTTGGTTGACAATTGCGTAAATTAACGTGCTTTTGGCGACATCTGTACCGCCACACGTGAACTTCGTTGATGTATCTCACACGAAATCAGAGATATTACGATACAGAATAATGTAACGTTTATTTATGTTTTGACTTTAAAAGAAACCATAACTTCTGAATTATTTTCGGCCTATAAAAAAAACGTGTTGTAATATCTTAGAAGACGCTTAGATGATCTAAAATATGTTATTTTATTCTAAAATGGTTGATAAAAGAAAACGCAACATAATTTTCACGTAAATCTATTAAGATCACATCGAAAACATATCATTTAAATAAGATAATCACAAGCATAGTAACAAATAATCAAACTCTTATGCCACGTTCTAACCAAAGCAATCGTCGCGCGAACAAGCGATGAACGCGATCATTTTGTTGGGCATAATATCCGAATGTGTCGCGCCAGTGGCATACAGTGCGTTCACAGTAATTTAACCTCTGATTTTACACTTTACATTTTACAGTGATCTTTCTTTTAATAAGGTAAGATAAGGTTGTCATTGGCTTGCTCCTGTTAGAGAGGTAAAATAACTATGCAAGGACTGTACATAGGCCACAATTGCTTATTTGTGCAAAGATTCGCTTTGCTTAGGACGCGACGTTAGAGTTAGGGACCTAGCGTACTACACGGCCATAATCACGAATTTAGGCCGCAGAAGCTCCGACCAGGAAGAAAAATTGGTCGCACAAGTGGTCGTATGACCAGTTTTGTTCAAGACAGCCGGCTTTTAAAGCCTGTCATGCGACAAGTCCTGGTCGTGGCAGCGTAGTGCGCGAGGTCCTTTAGACGGTCCAAATACAGAACATTTTAAAATAAATTACTTCTTAAAGCTACACAGTGGGTCTGAAGAGATGCTTCCAGCGTAGATTAGCAATGTTCTTGTCTAGCCAAGTCCTGAGGGCTGAGATCTTGGAGTAGACTCCGGGGTAGTCGGGTCTGGCACATCCTAGGCCCCAGGATACGACGCCAGCTAGTTTGCTTCCGTGCACTAAGGGACCACCGCTGTCACCCTGTGGAAAAAAATCGTTGTTTGTTAGATATTTTTACTTTGTCTTCTACGTCTTATCAAGCAACGGTTGTCTTGAGAGCCAGGCTTAAACTGTGGATCCGTTATGAGTTTGAACTTTATTTTGACTACCTACAGTAAAGTTTGGAATAAATGTTATCGCCTACAACGCTACTCAAAAGTAGCCAGAACATCACATCATTAGTATTTCAATGGCGTCCCATTGGTTGTCCGCCATTGATATTGATATGAAAGCTGTGTGTGTGTGTGTTGTGTGTGGGTGTGTGCTGTGTGTGTGTACTGTGTCTGACTACCCCCCCCCCCTTTATTATTATTATTTCATGTTCGTACAGTTCATCCAAAGGTTGTCTGGAAGAGATCGCTATCAGCGATAAGACCGCCATTGTAACCATAAAATTATCAATTTTGTAAAACCGTTCTGTTTAAATTTTGGTGAACAATAAAGTATATTCTATTCTATTCTATTGTGTGTCGTTCTGGCTATTGAGTATTGATTGATGATTTGAGATAGTAAAACGTCACTCTTGACTAATTTCGCAGACGCCCTAGTCCGTTACAGTACTATATTAATTACTATTTTCGTCACAGCAGTCTTAAAATCACCATATTACGTAGATGGACCACTATGAATTCGGACTGATGTTATTATTAGTCAGTCCCCTGCGTTATCAGACCTATTTTCTTCTTCTTCTTTTTATCTGAAGGTTATGCAGGGTTTTGATTTAATGGTACTTAAATATTACCTGGCAAGCGTCCTTTCCGCCTTCACTGAATCCAGCACAGAGCATGTTGCGTGTGATGCTGTACACCGGCTGGTAGGCGGCATTGCACTTCTTCCCATTAATTTTCGGGACGGATACCTTTTGCAACATGGTTGGGATGCCGCCATTTTCCTGCAAAGTTGTTTAAAAAAGACCGGTTAAGTAATTAAGATATCCAAAATCTTTATCACCTTCAAGATCGTTTGGTTATGTCCTTTAGGATATTAGGTGCTTAGTGCTTCCTACCAGCTTGCGTGTATGACTAGAGTTATGAATGTAAATGGAGTATGTAAGAATCGCATTTACTGGCGTCCTGTAGTTTCTACCCCAAGGAAAACGTCGTCAGAATAAGCACGCCCGATGTGAAGAAAATGCCCATCGCCAAAAAATACAAACTTTCATTCAACATTTAATCCACTGTGAGAGAAATGGTCTTTTTTGTCATAAATGAAACTGTTTGGTGAGGTTCTTCAGAAAGGTTAGGTGCGTAGTACTCGCAACCGGCGTGCCTGTATGACCGGATGTATGAACGTGGATGAAGCAAAAGGAGTATGTAGGGAGCGTAGCAGGTGGCATTCTGTGGTTTTAAGTTTATGTACCTATGTGTGAAACTTTTGTGAGAAAAGTCATACTTCTGTGCACCTGTGACGTCATGAATTTATTAAAAAGAAAGTGTTACTTACATAAAGATTACCCCATCCAGTTACTACAGTCAGGTCTCCATCCTTAATTTCTTCACCCTTTGCCATCATTTCCACCGGTGCTACTTGGTCACTGAATGTCAAAGGCCTAGAGAGCCACAGAATAGCAATGTCACTGTCCATTTTAGAGTAGTTGAAATCAGGATGCCATACTAAATCTCCGACGGGGTATAATTGTCCACCTTCTTGGCTGAATGAAGAACCGACACGGACTTGGTACATTTCTGGGTATGATCTGAGGAAAGACGAACGATTAAGTGAATATTCATTAATGTCCCACGTCCTCACAAATAAATTGACATAGGAATAAACGTTCATCTGCTCATTTCATTTAATTTTTTGATCAGTTGGTGCGTGAGAGATACGGAATGCTGAAATTTTTCACATTTTTAATTTATTCTGTGTTCAGGACGTTCACTTTGAATAAAAAAAGATGAAAACTTGAAGCGTTAGAAATCTGTAGACACAAAGCTATCAACTTTAGAAAAATTCTTGATGTCGAGTGTGCAGAAATGCAATAAAGACAAAACATAGCACCGATCATACGATCAAATGACAAGGAATCACATATATTGATCTTCTCAGCCGTTTTCTCAACATCTGAGATGACCATCTGCTGAGCCTTCCCGACTCCAATTGGCTTCCAGTCTGGCCAGATGCATCAGATTACCAGTATTCAGTTGTTTTTACATCTGAGTTCATCGTCATCTGCTTAGTTATTTCCCAACTTTATTGGAGTCGGCTTCCAGTCTTTCCGGATGCATCTGAATACCAGTATTTTGGCATAGAGCGACTGTCTATCTGACCTCCACAACTCAGTTAGTACTGGGTAATACATTACCCCTTGGTACGGTTTATCTCGGTCTTAGTTATTATTTTATTATACTTTTGTAATAGTTTTGTCTGCACTGTCACAAAAATCACACACATACACTAACGCACACATACTCACCCACTAACACAATGAGCAGCTGTTACTACAATATCTCTAGCCACGATGGCTCCCCCACAAGAATGTTTGCCTCCCCTCACAAGAGACACCTGGTATGGAGCATCGCTGATGTCTATGTCTTCACCTCCAACGATCTTCAGATCCCCCAAGGATTTTATCGTGGGTGTTGACACTGTAGACATAATTGTTAGTTTTTAATTGATGGTTATTTCGTAAATCTGTGCATTGTAACCCTGGAGGCTGTAGCGTAACGTTCTATTTATGCAAATAAATAAAAATTATAGTGTCTGTTTGAAATGTAAAAATATCGGCTGATCTCCGAAAGGGCTGGACCAATTTTGACGGGCTTTTTACTAGCAGAAACACAAGTTACTCCTTAAAACATCAGCATATTAAAAAATATAATTAGAGTTCCGTGCAAATAGAGTTAAAACCCTTGATTTTTTTTAACAAAATCCGATTCAGGCTACCCCGATCTGATGCTGCCCGAATCGGATTTTGTTAAAAAAAAAAAAATTGTATTAGTAGTGAGCAATAAAGAGGATGAAAAAAAAAAACAAAGTTTGGTACTGACATGAGCTACCGAAAAGCTTGTTTCAATTCCATAGACAGTCGTTGGTAGGCCTTTAGGAATTTCCTTTAATCAACACTTATCCCGAGGGTTAAATTGAATTGCTTTTGAATGACACAAACACACAATTTATTTTAAAAGTAAAAAGGTTTTAGTAAATTAAATGTATGTTCGGGTGAAATCAACTTGGTCACTTCCATGAAAAATCAGGAATCTTAAACAAGTGACAAGCACTTCTAAAGCGACATCTTTTAACAGTGCTGTAACAGGGTCTGACTGTGTTTATGGGTTCTTCAGTAGGTATAGTTTGTCAGTCTATTTTTCGACTTTGCCATATTTTTTATCGCTTATGGAAAATTCATTTTTCTAGGCGTTCGGGTTCAGTTTATTTCTGATCTCTCATTTTAAATTAGTTCATAAGTACTAAACTTTATCACACAAACACAAATTATTACTACCATTACAGCCCGTTCACACGAGGACGATTCGTTTTTTTTTTAACGTATTGTCTTTTTCACGATCCGTCAATTGTTTTGACGGCGGCAATGCTTTTTAAATGACCGTATTCACACGCATCACGAATCGTGAAAAATTACGGACACGTCTTAAATCACGTATCGTTTTTTAAAAATCACGTACATCTAAAAACACGAATCGTTTTTTTTTGTGACGGATTCGCTCGCTCCCGAAATATCCCTTCATTTTTTGCCGGATCGTGATAAAACACGATCCCGTATGCAATGTGAACATCCATCAAGCCGTGTGAATGAGCCCGCCCTTATTAATAAATTAACAAAAAAAACAATATTGTAAACATGAAAAATGAAGAACTCTTTTTAAAAACGGTAAAAAAAAACTCACCGACATAACTCACAAACGCCAAAAAGTGCAGTAACAAAAGCATGTTGAACTAATTACAGCTACTGCCCCACCTTAGTAATGATTGAACATTTATACCTGAAAATTACAAAAGATTATTAAGGTCAACGTAATTTAACTGATAATAGTTACCTTCACTGGTTACTCGACTGATAAGGATAGATCTCAAGAACAAAATAGATAAATACAAAAGGTCGGGTCCATGTAACGAGTTAAAACAGGCGCGCACACACACATGGACGCGTACGTACGGCGATCTCAAACAAATACTGGATTCGAGTGTGTTTGGGATGCAGGGATGAATCGTCTTTTGGATCACAACTATGCAATACGACTGTATTATCGTATCGAATAGCTTTAATCAGATTCTCCAAATATTGAAAATTGTATCGTATCGTCCTCTGGAATTACTTACAGCTGATAATTGCATTTGTATCGATATTTTGGACAGTCTACGCAAAATTCCAGGAATTCATGAGCGCTATGCTTTCTCTATTATCTTGCGAACCGCCAGTCTGTGGAATTTAGGCTGGCTTCTCTGTGCCCTGATCTGATCTGGATCTATTCAATATTCGAGTGAAACGGTTTTTTTAGGCAAGAGTGCTCCACTCTAGGCCACATCAGGCGAGTTGCGGCCAAACGCAAGCCTATTTAGTATAAAAAAAGCTTTTTTAATGGTATTAGCGCTCAAAACGGTATATTTACCATGTTTATTATTCGTTTCGCGTTACCTAAAATTTATTTTGTAATCCTTTTTGTGTTTCTTTCCTTTTTTTATTGACTGATTTATGTAATTTAATTTGATGCGATACATTCATTCCGATACCGGTACTTACTAGTACTTTTGTATCGATCCAATATTTCGGAGTACTGCAGTATCGATACTGTAAAGTATCGAATCGGATCGTGTATCGCTATCACTAGTAGCCTGATTGCACTCGCTTTAACGTGAGGAATGTTTATGTGTGCGTGTGTTTTCGTTCATTGTATCGAGCCGACCTTCTGGGTACTATTTATTTAGTGTCTCAAGTTTATTATTTGTTTAGGCAAGAGGATTACATGATTCATAAGTGGGTGAAGTTTATTCGTGTTGTTGTGTTTTAGGGTTCAAAAGATGGGAATGTGATGCCTAAATATTATTTTGACATATATCTTGCAGCTTCGGTTCTAAATTGTGATGTACCCAAGTGACGTCTGAAATACATTGTGTCCATAATTATTTTAGATATTGATGCTATGTATAATTGTCTCAAGATTTATTTATATCTCAAACACTTTTGCTTGCATAAGGCCGCATAAGTGCCTATTAAAAGTAATGGAGCAGTATCAAGGGTCGCCATTGACTACTTGAGTCAATAAATGTATTAACAGAATACCTAAACATCCATTGCCACACAATTCAAGCTTCTATGATGTTCGAATACCATGTAAATTTGTTTGCGTGAATTTTTTGAGGACATAGACTTATGACAATTAATTTTATTGTTTTAGTATTTATTTGTTTATTGGTAAACAGCGCTAAATTGTATTGCTAGATTGGCAGATAGCCAATCTGATACAGTAGTTTTTTTTTCTTCGAAATTGATTGCCGTTTGGCTCGTGTCGGATGAAATAACTTTTATGAAAGACTTTTTTTTTTCATATTAGGCTTGTGTTGTTGGACGCAACTCGCCTGATGTGAAGCAATGATTCGGCCTCCTATGGACCACGCTTGTATAGAAGAAACCGATTCACTCGAACTTTGAATAGATCCGGATTATAATGAACAGGGAACAGAGAAGCCGGCAATGAATTCGACAGACTGGCGCTTGGCCCAAGGAATTTGTCAGTAATTAAAAAAAAATGAGGGTTTTAGAATCATAATGGGCTGAATTTGTTTCACCTGTCTGCTCGCGACTAAATAATACCAGCCACTCGGGTTCATCTTCAGGTTAAGCCGCGCTTGCCTAGGTTTGTTCGTGGATGGATGACTACCCATTACATACCGAGTTTCCTCCGTGCCTCGGAAAGTACATTAAACCGTTGGTCCCGCTTGTTAACTGAAGATCTTTAACAGTCGTTAAGTAGTCAGTGGCCCAAAAGTCTGACAACCCGTCTTACCAAGGGGCATATTATTACCCAGTACAAACGGTTGTGGAGTTCAGATAGGCAGTCGCTCCGTGTAAAATATGGGTATTCAGCTGCATCCAGTTAGACTGGAAGCCGACCCCAGCATATTTGTGTGTTCAGAAATTAAACCTTGAAACGTTCCTGAACCAGGTCACGGTCTACTAGCATGATTCATCAAAACTTATTCAGCCGTTATGTGACAAAAAGGTTTGTATTTTCATACCTGTCATAAAAAACAAAACAACATGAGGTTTGTGATCTATTAAAATATTATTATTTAACAAGTTTAAATCACCTTACCTTGTGCCTTTTTAATGTTACAGCACCATGCTGAGACAGGGGCCTTTTGGCCTCGTACAGGACCAGTCTAGTTAGTTTTATTTTAATTTGTTCTTAAGTTTACTTTTTTTAAATCTTGTTTTATTGTCAAGTTACCATTTTGTTTTGTCCAGTGCGAGACTAATAAATATTTTTTCTTTCTTTCTTTCTTTCTTACCACAGAAGAAAATCTACTATGTACGGAACACTCAATTTTAACCATCAAATTTTGCTTTTGACCGAATTCCTCAACCTAATTTTGTTTGCATGCATAATAGTTTACTATCTAATCACGTTAATTGCAGCAATTAATGATTGAGTAACAACAAATCTTTCAAAATAATTCCATTATTTTATCTGATAACAAAGATAATGGAAGCAAGTCAAGGTCACAAGAACAAAATTAATTGGAGTGACATTTGCGCAATGAGACGAGCTACTGTAGGTAATGATGTTATTTAAGTCTTGGTGAAATTTAATTATAAATGTTTGTGATTCTCTTGGTTTTGCTTGAAAGACTAAGGTTGTGGATTGTTTTTTATAAAATAACCTCACGTCTGTTATATCCGAAGGGTTAGTCAGAGGTGTACCTAGCACACCGACATTTCGCCAGTTGTGTTTAAGCCCCATGTAATAGTGGGGGACCCTATCGCCATCAACCGAGCACAAATCCAGATTCCGTGGCTGATACTGAGAACTTCTTGATGGAAAAAACCCAGTTACAATTTGCCCGATCCGGGATCGAACCCAGGACCGCATGCTCAGCAGTCCACCTTAATACTTTTTGTTCTTCTTTTAATGATGATTTCCTTTTATTGAACGTTAAAAAAACTTTTTGATATCCCATGACCTAATAACCCTTATCTATAGGCCATTGGACAAATGAGTTTTTTAAGCTTTCTGGCCTCTTGAAAAGTTGGTCGCACTAACTAGCTAGGAAACACCAAGCAAAAAGGCTATGTTATTTAATATGCAATACTGTCCTTTTCCTCGATTTTAAATGGGTTAAGGAAATTAGTATGAAATTAAAAACAATATTTTCAATGTTATTTTAAAAAGTCAAATAAACGATATTGTGACTCTGATGTTGATTTTGTATTTTTCCCAAAGTTTAGGAAACAATAATGCTGCTAAACAAAGTATTTTCTTTTGGCCATCAATATTGAAAAAGTCGTGGCCGTATATGGCGTGTTATGTTTTTGATTGAGAATGTTCATAATCGCGATTTACGGAAGTTTCAAGACTTGCAATGACGAATTACTTAATTGAGAATGTTCATAATCGTGATTTACGGAACTTCCAAGACTTGCAATGACGAATTCCTTAATTGAGAATGTTCATCATCGCGTTTTACGGAACTTCCAAGACTTGCAATGACGAATTACTTAATTGAGAATGTTCATCATCGCGATGATTGAAACTTCGAAAGCTCGCTAGGACGAATGACTAAATTTCGAATGTTCATTGAACCATAACCCGTTCCAGTGCTCGCGTGTTAGCTTAGAGCTCATTTCCCTCTCACAGAAACTATTCTTGGGTTCTAGCAGAGGATCGTTATAGACTGATTTTATCTTCTGCATGGAGATCTAAGTCATATTTTTAATAGTAAACTTTTATTTTCGAATGTGTTCGTAAAAAAAAGAAAACCGAATTTAAAATACAAAAAAGTGAAAAATAACTTTAGCTTTAGAAGTCTGTTTTTTGCCACCGACTTCCGAAGCTAAAGTTATTTTTCACTTTTTTGTGTTTTGAAGTCGGTAATAGGCTTATTCCCAATAAAAGTACTCTTCCAAAAATTACCCAAATCGCTTCAAGTGTGCCTATAAAATTTGAAGAGTTCTCTCTATTTCTCCAGGATCCCATCATCAGATCCTGACTTGATGATCATGGGACCATCTGGGAAGTATACCCTATCAACCAAAAAATAAAAATCCAAATCGGTCCAGACATCTTCGAGTAATCGGGGAACATATACATAAAAAACATACAACCGAATTGAGAACCTCCTCCTTTTTTAGAAGTCGGTTAAAAAAAGAAAAAAAACGTTCCGACGAATTGAGAACCTATTCCTTTTTGAAGTCGGTTAACAATTCCACCTATGTATTTACCAGTCTAAAAGAAAAGAAAATTCACACTCATGTCGCGATTCACCCCAGGGCCGCACCTTTTAAGAGTTTTTTGTAACTTGCAATATTGTTTCCTACTTCCCTAAACATTGTCCCTTTCCTTTTTCCATTTCTTTGTCTTAGGGGTTTTGCAGACATGCTTCTTTTAGCATCGGCGATCAGCGATTTTTCTGTTACTGTCAATCGTTTAAACATAAAAAAGAGACAATGGTTTCTCAAGTATATGTTTCACTTTTCGGAAGTTCAATATTATTATCTGGGCTCTTAACCTCGCATACTTTTTAAGCCACGAACAAAAAAGTGGGGTGTTATAAGTTTGTAACATCAGAAACTAACGATTCAGTCGCTTTTTGTAAGTTCAATGCTGCGACCGATGGAAAACGTGTAATTTTAATACCGTGATCAAATACAGCGAGTCACTAAAACGCAATGCAGAATGGCATAGCCACGAAAATATCTAAGCCAGCGCTGAAACGAGCAATTTTGATAGCGCGCTCAAACGCATGAAATCTATAAAACCTAATGCGACCGCTTTCGGTACCACGAGACCAACGGAGCAGTCTAGAGTAACATAGACACCAGTCGCAAAATCGCTGACCGCTGATACTAAAAGCATCCTGTCTATTGCTCCCCTTATCCAACTTCGCAGGTAATTTACGTTTTATTTTAGTGTATCGCCGAAGTTTTTCTTAGTTTCCTCCAAAGTTTTGACAGCAGATATTTCGACCTTTGATTGGATATTCGGAATATAAGCGTTGTTCGCCGAAGCGTGGTCCTCTCTACTAACAATGTTGTTAACACAAGTTGTTTTGCCAAACTTTGTTTTTCTTTTGTTCGGAACTTTTTGGGTAAGAATAACTTACCCCTTTTGTGCGTCATTATAGGTGTTTCGGTCTGATGGGTTGGATTAACCTGGTCAGTGGTTAGGGATTTTTCTAGAATTGTTTCGTTTGTTGCAATTTTTGTTATTTGTCTGTTGATATATCGGATCTGTTTGGTTACTCTTTCACGCAAAAATCACTTAACGGATTTGGATAAAACTTTAAAGCGATATAGCTTCTAAATCAGAATAACACAAGCTGTAATTTATAAATATGATATCATACAAATTTGACTTAGTTATTCAGGAATATCAATGTTCTGTCATGTCGCCTGATCACGAGAAAGCACCCGTGCGAAGCATGGGCGGGGTGTTAACAAAGTGGGTATAAACTCAAGCTGTTTGTCAGAACGCGGTAAAGAAAAATTTAATTTGGAGTGCGAGGTTTTCCCACATCAACATACTGTTGGGAATTTCATAACATAATATTGGATCCGAAGATTGAAATAAAGAATGGGAATTGGATTATAGAAACAAAAGAGATGTGGCCGAATCATGAAATTCGCGCTGTTAATTAAAGGATCACTCGAAGTTCTTCTTTCTTTATCGTTTGGTTACTGGCTAATCTGGTATCAGAGTTTTTATGTCGCCCAAGGGCCTCTGACTTGCCTTTACATGCCGTTGAGAAATATCCCTCAGGCATGCCGGTTTCCTCACGATGTTTGCCTTCACCGAAACAAATGCAAGCAAGACACGCTCCTCTGATTTTTCGGAATCATGTGCGTATTGTATAAAATATCACTTGCTTCAGTGAAGGAAGACATCGTGAGGAAACCAGCACGCCTGAGAGATATTAACTCTCGATGTATAGCCAAGTCAGAGGCCCGTGGGCGGCATAAAAACTCTGACACCACGACACGATAAAGAAAGAAACTCGCTTCATGTAAAATACTGGTATTTAGCTGGTAAAAAAAGATCGTAAATACGACTTTAAGTAATTACTTTTTTTACGGTTTTAATTGAATGACTTTGGTCAGTAGATACTGACAATTTTTGTCTGTAATGATAGTACTACAAGGATCCTTTGACCATCAAATGATGTTTTAAGAACGATTGTTCGTTGTCCAATTTATTAATAGTTTAGTAGTTATAGCATAGTTTATAACTTTTATCTCCTTGGAAGAATTTTTATTTTAAATCTAGCGGATACCCGGCGTGTGCCACTACGCTATAGTGCCTATTGCATGGTTTTAGTAGTCTAAAAGCATCTTCGCATTATTTCCTTTCTATTGATACCGGTTTGGGGCACATCGTTTGGATATAACGGAAATAGGTAGAAACAATTTTTGTGTTTTAAAATTATTATTTTATTTAAATCTCTTTCAATACTTTTCATAAAAATGTTAGTCTCGTTCACTAATGCCACCAGGACCGACCCCGCGATCTCTTTGCTATTGTTTTGTTAAAATGTATTACAAGAATAAATTGGCAGTGATAGTTCTGATTTTGGCCACACGCAAACTAATCCTTGTACAGTTATATCCCCTTGGAAGATAGTGAGAGGGGAGGACATTACAGTTCGCTCATTCAGCAAAAATATTTCTACCCTGCAAAGAGGATTTATTCCGAAACTATTTTGCGAAGATAAGCCTGTGTACAAAAAATATTTTTGTTTTGACATCAAGTTTTCATGTAGGTATTAGATTTACGTGTTTTTATTCTTCAGCTATTTGTTACGATACAGTGGTTTGGTTGTATCGTAGAGTAAAATCCTTGAGTATATGGAAGTATTTTGTGGTAGTGTCTAGTGAATGTACCAAATTCAGCACGGGGTGGAAAGGACACCGACGCGAAAACGGAAACCGCATACTCAGTACATCGTTCTAAACCCGGACATTGAAATTTTTGGTAGGTTATTTAAAAAAAAAATAACTGTTCCATACATTTTGACCGTGTAGGTATTGCATTTTTGTAGGAAACAGCTGTTTTTTTTTTAATAACCGACGAAAAATTTCTATGTAGTGGGATTCAGAATGATGTACTGAGTATGTGGTTTCCGTTTTTGCCTAGGTGTCCCTTCCACCCCGTATAAGACCATGCATTTTTAACACCTATAACTAATTTGAAAATTCATGTTAAATACTGGTAATCAGCTGCATCCGGTTAAGCTGGAAGGTGATCTATCCAACTTGAAATTCAAAATAAGCACTTTTGGAAGTCAAAACTATTTAAAAATCTCAAAAAACACTTGCTTCTCATTTTTTTTTCTATTATCTGAGGAGAAGAAGTGGCAGAACAAACTCCACATAAACACATTTATTAATTAACTACCTGATCGGCGCAACTTCGTCTGCGTAACATTTTTGATTAATGCTCCGCTCCTATTGATCGCAGCGTAATGTTATATAGCCTATAGCCTTCCTCAATAAATGGCCTATCCAACACTAAAAGATTTTTTCAATTCGAACCAGTAGTTCCTGAGATTAGCGCGTTCAACCAAACAAACAACTCTTTAGCTTTATAATATTAGTATAGATTTAAACTTCATGTACAATGGTGGTACATAGGCGGACTTAAAGCCATAAGGCATTCTCTACCAGTCAACTTCTGGGTTAAATAGGACAACACATCTGTCTGATAGGTTAGTAATTTCCTCACAAAAACTTGTCTAATCTCATCACTGAAAATGAATAAAAAAGAAAAAAAAAAGAAAACATAATTTTTCCATTCAAATAAAGAACAACAAAAATACTCCTTCATAATTTCGTTATTTCACAACCGCCTGCCTATTAAGTGAGCAAATACGCCGAATCCTACATAAAGTGTTGTTTAATTTTTATAATTAGAGGGCGACCCTTATCAATGGCTTGATAATTTATAACAAAGACTGGCAGGAAATTGATGGCCTCAGATGTTCAAATTACAGCAGAAATAGACAATACGGGGAAGAAGGATTAACTAAGTACCTACATTATAGAGGGTGTAAATAGACCCATAACGAAGTCGAAAAGCACTTGTTCTTCCCGTCATTGCGATCTTTTTTTTTTGTTCTGTACCATACCTGGGAACCTTTTAGTTACGGAGATGTTGGAGGTCAAAGTTTTTTTTTTTTACTTTTCTCCACACTAGCAGTTTCTCCTGTATCGTGGGTGCGTTTACAGACATTTAAACTCACATACATAAACAAACAGACCCGGAACAACTATATTCTGTAGGCCGTACAAATATTTGTTCCGTGCGCGGATCGACACGCAGCTCAGCAATCAATTGCTCTGCCACTGAGCCAACTGTGCCGTCAACTGCCGTAAAGTTACAAGTTTTTTTTTAATACTTATTTTTAAGGTTATAACTTTACTATAAATACCTCCAGGGCCAGTTTACAATTCAAAAGTTGATTTTTCACCCCAATAAAAAAGTCGTTCCAGCAACAATTTTTGAGTAAGGTTATTTTAGTTTGATGTACAGAATGCTTGGTTGACGGCTTCGTGAAGGGTCCGTTTACACCTTGTATATTAAATATTAATGTGGAATTTGTGAAAGGGTAGTTCTTTGTCTTGTACACGTACAGTGCGACCAGTTTAACTTTGTAGTTTAAGGCGGCGCTGCTTGTCAAGAAAAAATGCAACAAAATTGCAAGCTTTTTAATTCATTTTAGTTCTCTGTTTTACCGTCTGCACGGATATTATGTTGGTCGAGGTACAATTAGTATCATGGTCGATATTATTGAGTGTAGAATCAATTCTATTTTCTTATATTTAAAGTTTAACGTTCAAAGTGCCTTTTAGTGGCCTAGTTGAAATAAATCAATGGTTTGGCTTTGACTTGGATATATGTACATAATTGTTATTCTAATATTTAAACTGTAGGTTTTTTTTTCAAATATGTTAATCGTTAACCAAATCTTTTCTTATATTCCACCAGCATCTTTTATCACATACACATCTTTTATTACATGTATACATATGCCCACTGGTATCTACGTGATTATTTGTCCGATTTAAGTGACTCTTTTTTCGTTTGGCAAATAAAGTCAATGAAACAAGCATGACGTCACCGAATTCCGAAAGTCAAGTTATTTTAGAATTTCCAAGTGTTTTTTGGAAGTCGGTTTTTTCCCTTCTTCATTTTTTTAACTTATGCCTTCTTTCCATGGAGATGGGCAACAGAATGCTTCCTACAGTACTGTCCTTACATGTTCCTATTGCTTCTTATTTTTTAATTCAATGTGTATGTAAAAATCGTAAATAAACAACTTGCACCACCCATTCATCGAGCGTTTAAAACTAGAAAGTTTCTCACCCGGACGAGTTTTGAAGCGAGAAACAAATGAACTGAACGCAAAGGCTTAACTACAGAATTAAAGGTTCCGTACGTCGGTATGTGAGTCGAGAGCGTACTCCGTGACGAATTTAACGTTCGCTTCGCCAAACTTTTAATGAAAACGGCTGCTACGACGAAAATCTCTCGCGAAAGGAATTTTAATTACATTTCGCACATTTTGTTGACCATTAAGGGGTATTTTTAGATGTTTACATAGTATATTTCTGTAAAAGGATTGCGTGTGTTCTGATCGTCGGGTTTTTTATAGGAAGTGTGTGGCCGGGATTTTTAAGCAACTTTGTTTAACCACAAAACATTTAAGGCTGTGTTTAGAATGAAGAATTTTCTACGGATGTAAAATGTTGTGTTTATTTTTAGCCGACTTCAAAAAAGGAGGTGGTTCTCAATTCTGTTGTATTTTTTTATTTATTTTTTGTGTTTGTTACCTCTTATCATCGTCATTGAAAAAGTCGAAACTGACAGCAAATTTTGTAAGTCTACGTTATGTTTATGTTTAACTAGTACCAGCTTTGTATAAAATTCCCTATTAAAAAACTCTTTAACCGATCTAACAAACCCAATTTAAAATTCGATGGCCAGTTCCAAACCTCCTTCGACCCACAGAGCTCCAGAAAAAAAAGGAACACAATTTTTCTTTGAGGTTTCAATTAATTGAATAAAATGACAGATTATACTCGTTTTGAATGTCAGGGCTATTAATTATAATGACGTAAAAAAAGAATAGGGAATTCGGGACGTGTCAGAATCGTTCAGATCTTGGAAGGCTCATTTGATTGTTCGTGATGGATGATGACGAATCTTCGAGAAATTTTACAAACATTTTTCGATACAGATTTCCTGAAACGATTCATAGAAACGTTTGTGCGATGAAGTGGTCGAAATAAAATTTCAACCACTGTATAGCAATAATCCTAAGTAGTAATAGCCTAGTGGTGTGACCGTTGGACTAAGTTGGACCAAGTCACACGTTTCGAGTTCGAACCGAAGATACGCACCTCTGATTTTTCAGAATCATGACTGCATATTGAATAATATCACTTGCTTCGATGAAGTAAAATATACACTGAAGTAAGCATACGACGAGCTGGGATACTTCTCGACGGCATGTTAAGCCAAGTCAGAGGCCCATGGGTAGCACAAAAAACTCTGACACCAGGTTAAGCACTAACCACACAATAAAGGGGTTTGATAACAACATTATCAGGGAAATGGTTGACCCTGCCATTGGATTTGCCACCGAAAATAGGAGAAGAGCATATTGTTAAACTAGCGAAATGGCTATTGTTATTTACTTTCTGGGACGCCACGTCCTAATCTAAACGATAGGATGCACGAATAAGTTATTGTTACATTCAAATGTAATTCATTTGTTTGGAAATCTGGAAAGCGTGATGACGCGTTTGGTTTCACCGAACAAAGTTTAATGAGCGACATGAAACGCGACACCATGCTCGTGCAACGTTCGCTTTAGCTAGGATGCGGTCCGATACGCAGTAAGGACTATTTTGCCTATCAAAAATTGTATGGAACGAAGAATCGGATAGCTTTTATATTCTACGTTCATCTTCACATTTTCACGTTTTGCGCCAATAGAGTAGACATTGACATCTATCGAGACATATTAAACAATGATTTTCATTTTGTGTTTGTTCAGACAGCCGGTATTTCAAGATTTTATTAGACATTTATTTCATTGAATCTGGTTAGGTTGCGTGTGTGTGATGTTGGTTTATTTATTTTCTTGTATACACTAAAATATAAATACATTATGCCCTGCCCCATACAAGCTTAAACCAAGCATACATGTTCCAAAATTTCAATGAAATTGGTTGGGTGATTTCGGAGATTAGCGTGTACGAACATTTAAATATTAAACCCATTTAAAAACTAAAACTTAAAAAAATAACCGACTTCAAAAAAAAAATACAAAAAAATAGTGGAAAATAACTTTACTTTCGGAAGTCGGTGACTAATATTTGTTTCATTGACTTTTTTGGCACCGACTTTAGTGTGTTTTTTGGAAGTCGATTATTTTTTTGCAAAAAAGTTTTTAATTTACTCTTTTTATTGCATCACACACAAATCCTTGTCAAGTATCAATTTCGCAATTTTTTTTACTTGGATGACATATTTTTTCCAGCTATTTTAATTTAAAACCAAACTGCTGAACCGATTTTGATGAAATTTCTATGGGATCAATCGAAAAGTAGATCTATTCAGATAAAAGAAGAATTTTTAAAATCGGTTCATAAATGAAGATATGCGGTAAAAAAAAAAAAACAACCGAATTGAGAACCTCCTCCTTTTTTTGAAGTCGGTTAAATAAAATTAAAATAAATGTATAACATTAACGAGAAAATGTCCAAATACTTTTTAGCTTTTGCTTTTTTGGCTTAAGAATCATCTTTAGCCAGAAATAGCTCAGCACTGTGGAGATTTGACAAACCGCATGGTCAAGTCCCAAAAATTGTTTAGTTACATTCACTTAGAAACGATAACAAACGTTTACCCTTGAACCTTACTACGTAAACACTTTTGGGTCAAAAATCTTTTATGGTCACTGTTACATAATTGTTGCTTTTTTTTTCTTCCTCAGCCATCACGATATCTTTACATTTACTCCTTTCTCATGTATAATATTATTCCTCACACAATCCATCCATCGTTTCTTTGGGCTTCGACTTTTAGTAACATGCGTTCAATCTTTCATCATTGTATGTCCACCAAGACAGACGACTCTCTTTCAATCTTTCTGCTATATGCGCCACTTTCAAACACCCTATTAAATACAAAAAGATCATTTTAAAACGCCATAATGAGAAAAGTCTGCGTAGCAGTAAGACGTGCCCATTAAAAGATACGTCAGATGATAAGACCTAGTATTTCTCTTGTAACTTTTTCTTAGATAAAACTTATTCCTCTTAAAGACGTCAAAAGAGTCACTTAATAATTTTTCTTGTGAGGATTCTCTAAGAAAAAAAAATTAAAGAATGCCTTGGAGGTTTCGTCGAGACTTATCTTAAAGTGTACCTGCTTATAGTAACAACAGTTTTAGAAAATGGTTTCTCTAAGCAAAACTCGGAAAAAAGGGAAACATCAAATCGAGGCGACTTGATGTTTAAGTTGTCGTGAAGGTCATTCAACAGTCAGCAGTCCAATGCTGGAGATAAGCTTTTCTGAAGTTGAACCTCAACACCCTGTTCTAAGCTTATTGCATCCAGTATGTCCCAGCCAGTAAGGATAGTTAGTGCACCTAGCCGACAGTCGTCTCGTAGGTCATACGTCTTTTGACAAATATAACTAGAACACAAACACTTCTGCTTGTGATCTCTGCTAGCTATGTCGGTAAATCTTGGAATTTTTCGAAATATTTACGTTAATTTTATTGATAGACCTAATTGAACAATGATAAGCATTAGCCATTGATTGCAGCTTATCGTCCATTTCCGAAAAAAAAAATCGTTTTCAGAACTTGATTATGTTATCTTACATGTACATATGTAAAAGTAGATTTTTTATATGTACTGCTTATAACTTTACTAAGTATTTAACTGAAAAATGACGTAACCCCCGTTTAAGAGCGTCCTGATTTTTATAAGATATCCATAACATTAAAATCTCAGGAATCAATTGCAATTCGCTACAGAGGACCAAAAATAGAGAACAATAATAATAATATGAACTTAAAATTCCAATCCTTCTTAATTCCAGATCGCTATGCTAAGTAACAGCGCGGGCTACATTCCAGTTTGAGGCAGATTATGTACAACCAACAAACTCCGATCCTGTGCGTTCCAAATGCTGGTTCTTAAGCCGTGTCACAGAATATAATAAGTACAGAAGGCTTCATACAGCGAACGAAAACGCACACACACACACATGGAAACAACAAATAGAACGATAGATCACGACGACTGCCTCGTTTGTATAGTGATCTCAAACAAAACTGCTGCCATGAAGCCCTGGGTTCGTTTCCCAGATCGGGAAAAGTGTCATTGGGTTTTTCCATCAGGAATATAATTATCAGTAGCAGCCGGGTTTTGTGCCCGCTTGATGGCAATAGGCTCACGGCTAGGCTACAGCGCCCGGGACTTAAAGTAAACTGTCGAAATGTGGGTGTACTATTAGGAACACTTGTGACTTACTCTTAGAAGATTACGCGTAATGTTATGTTACATCTTAATGCACACACACACACACAACAGAGAAACATTGTTGGTAAACATTTGTGAAATTGCTGTGAGAAATGTACCTACGAAAACAACAAAACGGCAGTGTTAGTTTCGATTTTGACTGCGCATGAAAATATTCTAAAAAAGCGTCTAGTGCAAGCACCTTTCGCTCGTTGTATGAAGCTTGCTTTGAGCCTAGGCAACGAGAGAACGAACCAAATTCGAACACATTTATATTTACTTTCTTTCTTTTCTTTTATTTTTTATTCTTGTGTATGAGTGAAACTTACGAATATAACACTTGTTGAGAAAAAAAAAACAAAATGCTATTGGATATTTGTATCTTCGATTCAAACCACTTTCAAATTTTCACGCCGTGCTTAAGCCTCTGCACCAATCTACTCCATGGCCGTGTTTCCCATCTCTAGCTAGGACCGTAATTCTCCGGTTTTCAGTCAAAGCGCCCGTAAATTCGGTTGCAGGACGAGCAACGGCCGTCGAGATTGTGTTTTGTGAGGATTATGAAAAAAGTAGGTTAGCTACTTCTATCAGGATTGGTTCAACGTTGGTTTTTGTGACTATGTCCGTGTGTTACGTGACAATGTTCGTTTTACACTGACGTAGTGTCAGCCAGACCTAATTGAATTCCTGAATATTATGGCACTATTGGAATATCAACTGTCATTGTTCAAAGTTCTGAGCAATAACATTTAGGCATAAATATACCACAATCATAACAGTGCGATAATAATTATTTGGCATTAATTTTCAAAGGCTATTCATCAAAAAAGAAAATATTGTTACCATGCGATATAATATTTACATAACGTAACTGAGATATTTGGGAAATCGTCGGAAAGTCATGATATGGTGATCGGAATAAAACAGCTAGACACGGTTACAGCAATATTTCGATTTTCGACTGACGCAGGGCTATATGAGCAGATAATAATGAGTAAGAACATTAATTTATGTGACCCATCACAATAACATAAAATCACCTCTGTAATCCTCGAAAGGTTAGGCAGAGGTGTACCTAATTGTACACCCACATTTCGCCAGTTATATTTTAATATACTCGTAATATAATATGTATTATGTATTTAAGAAAAAACTACGAATGTGAAAAATAAACTTTAGCTCACAATACAAGTCAGAACCAGAGAAAGTGTGTTAAGTAAGACTACATAATAAATAAAAATTAAAGTCATATCGTTGATAAATAAATAAAATACTTCTCATGCGACCGTCCATTTCTCATTTCCCTCAAGGGGAGGTGCGGGCTATTTGAACATCCGTTGCCATAAGTAAAAGAGGATGTTCTAATGACACCCAGCTTCCTCTGCACGTCTGAACTCGGAAATAGATTTAAACGAGTACCTTTTGACTGATATAATATTTTTATTCGTATAGAAGGCTCGACTTGAAATAAGTTTTTGAAACATTGTTGCATATTGTATGAATGATTTGGAATTTGGATGCTAAGAAGTATATGAGGTGGATGACTCGGAAGATATTTAAAAAGGTATTATGGCAGTGCAGGAGGGTGCACTGTCATAACCCAGCAGGTCTGGTATTTAGCTGCATCCGGTTCACTCCCTACCAGTTAGTTGAGAAATGGTTTGGAAGATGATTCTGACAGTACCTTTGGAAAAGAACATTTTCAAAAGGACGTGAAATAAAGCCATTTTATTACTATTTTTAAGCCACTTCAAAAAAGGAGGAGGTTCTCAATTCGGTTGTATTATTTTTTGTGTTTGTTACCTCATATCTTCGTCATTTATGAACCGATTTGAAAATTTCTTCTTTTATCTGAAAGGATATATTAATTTGTCGATTGATCCTAAAGAAATTTCATCAAAATCGGTTCAGTAGTTTGGTTTTTAAATCAAAATAGCTGGAAAAAATATGTCATCCAAGTAAAACAAATTGCGAAATTAATACTTGACAAGGATTTGTGTGTGATACGATAACTAAAAATGGTAAAATAAAAACTTTTTTGCAAAAAATAACCGACTTCCAGTCGGTGACTATTACATGTTTGTTTCATTGATTTTTTGCCACCGACTTCCGAAAGTAAAGTTATTTTCCACGTTTTTTAGTGATTATTTTTGGAAATCAGTTATTTTTTTGCAAAAAAGTTTTTATCATATTAAACGTTTTAGTTGAACTTCGCTATCGTTGATTTCGTTTGTCTTAATAAACAAAGATAAATAACACTTCTTTCTTGATTATACGGGAAACAAAATGTCACATGGAAAAAAAGGAAGATGCTAAAGAAAAAAAAATGGAAAAATTGGCAAAAATATATTTGATAGGAAAAACTATAATTATAGAGTGATGAATCTAGCAGGTCCTAGGGCCAAAAATACAAATCGACAGTGGAGACGTAAAATGGCTAAAGCGCCATTTTGGTCGATATTGAGTTACACATATCATTGAACTGGATTTTTTTTTCCACGTCGAATGATTATATATAACTCAAAATCGACCAAAGTGGCGCTTTAGTCATTTTACCTTTCCATTGTCGAAATTAATGTGATATGGGCTTGCGCTCACACAGAGACTAGGTTAGCTTGTGGGCCCCAGCAGTGGAACCAACAGAAGCTGATGTAATCGTCTTGCGTAAACCAAGACTGCATATTAAGTAATCATAAATTATATTTCCCTTTTATTTTCTTCACTTTTTACAGTTTTACCATGGCCTCGGGAAGCACGTTAAGCCGCTGGTCCCCGCTGTCATTTGTAGATCTTTCAGATTCATTATAGGTAGCCAGTGGCCTCAGTCTCACAACCAGTCTTATCAAGGGGTATCGTACTAACTGGGTTGTGGAGATCAGATAGGCAGTCGCTCCATGTAATGTATTATTATTCTGCTGCATCCGGTTAGACTGGAAACCGACTCATACAAACTTATTAACAGGCTAGGTGGATGATGACTTTGTACAGTTTTAATATCAAAAGACAATATTATGTCACAACGACTTTCCTAATATTCAAAACGTCTCCCAAACTTACAACAATACCCACATCTGCGCGTACTATAAAAACTTAGCGGCTGCAGCAGAGAAACTCATTGCATAAATCTCTCCGACACCTAAAGTGGACAAATTTCTTCCTTTTAGCGACTCGGTACGTATTAAGCGCTTTTAGCTAGAAGGTATGAATATCTTGGGGATTCCGCTTAAAAGTGTCTGGTGACGCGAGAATTTTATTTTGTGCCTTTTTGTGATTGGTTCTCTTGAAACGTGTATTTTAAAGATTTTTGCGTTGTTGTTTTAATGATTAAAATTCAATCCGCGGCAGTAATGATAAACACTTATTATTTATTTGATATCTTTGTTTAGTTATTTGGATACTTTTATTTAATTTTATACCCTCATAATTTACAAACTATCAACAAACTTAAATAAATAATAAAAATAGTATGTATAATGAATGATAAAAGAATAACTAAATTAAAAGCGATTAGTGACGCGCGCGCAACCGTTCGGGACGGTCACGCATATCGATAGCGCTAATTCTGTAAAAATGACGAACGTTGTAAAGTGCAGCAAGTGTAATATTGTGATAGACGAGATGTTATCTTACATCCAAAACAAAGTGTCCGTGATAGACGAGGTAACGTTAGTGCGGATCTGTACTTCGTCGTTTACGAGTGAAGAAATTAAGACTTCTAAATCGCTTCTGTTTGACTCCATACCCACGGAGTTGCGCAAAGTGGTTCGAAAAAACAAAGGGAAGGAAGAACGAGACATGGCAGATATAATCAAGTTGTTTAAATCTGCAGAACCAACCGAAATCCCAGTGTTTGTGGCGCGGCAGCTCGAAAAACTACCTCCGATCACATTTGATCACTTAGACTGCACGAAACTTCTAAAGGACATAGTGTTGATGCAAACTACAATTAACGAGATGAAGACCACATATGCCACCTTAGATGATCTGAAAGAGTTAAAAGGTGAATGCCTTAAAATTAAATGTGACTCATTACCACCAACATCCGCATTTAAAGTCAACACTAGACGAGGAGCATGGTTACTCGACAGTGGCCCTATGGGACTATCAAATGTGCATAATTCTTCGATGAATGAGGAGGGCTTCGTCAACAATAGTGGCCTCGGCAGTGATAGCTATAAGAAATCTCCACCTCGATACAGAAAAATTATGCGGGTAGATGAGAAACAAAAGCAAAGAAGTGAGAATTTAAACTTGAAGGGAACTCGACAACAACGGTCGGAATCAACTGGCAGTGTCAACACTGCGATGACGCATAAATGTGACGAAGCGCCGAGTGCTGCGGTTACGTCAGAGCCATCGAGTCGTCATTCGCGCGTACAGTCGCCCGGGCCGGCCGCGTCATCGCCAGCGCAGGTAGGAGTTAGTAGTCGATTCGCACGAAAATTATTCGCACGATCGTGCGAATCGTCCCCTTTCAATAAAAATATTTTTTTAGTAGGCGATTCGCACGGAAGTATTTAAATTGCGTGCGAATCGACCCCTTCAAGAATTAGTAGTATGCGATTCGCACACACCTATACTTTATCGAAAAGTTTCAAGAAAAAAGTACTATCACGTACAAAATGCTTTCTTTTAATACAGGACACAAATAAAACGATTTTTAAGGAAATCAAGTTTTTATATTTTACTTTGTATCTATCAGAAAGTGATTTTACATCATTCACAGTTTAAATAACTTAAAACCATAATTATAACCAAGATTACAAATAAAATCACAGTTAGTAGGTACGATTTATAATCAAATATTTGGTTTTGCATTTTTACAAGTAAGTACTCTTTTTCCGTACACTTGCATTTACCTTAAATCATCACAAATTACTACTTATTAGAGTTTTTACCGAAATCAACTTTTTATGAACCCCTGAGTCTTGTTAAAAATAATGTTGTTTAAAAAAGGTAAGTCAAAATTAAATAATTAACGTTATAATGGTCTAAAAGCTAATTTTAAAAACAACGAAAAATATAACGAAACTATAAATATATAAATCTTTTTAAATATTCGTAATAACAATATAAAAATCGTTTTAATTAGCTAAGGTATGGTTTTAAATGTGGCAATTAAATAAACAAAAACAAAATATTTTTTCTCTATTAAGTATTAACTAGTACAATTTTGGAGTATTATAGTAAATGTAATAAAATAACAGTCACAAAATCACAGTTACTATAACAACAATATTTTGCTCTAATAGGTAAAAAATAACAATCAACTAATCAATAATAATATAAATATTTCTTAACACAAAAATTTTACGATGATAGGAGCATTATCATCACTGAAAGTTAAAACAATCACAAAATCACAGTTAAACAGAGTCATCTGTTGTATTAATAGGTACAAAGTTCTTAAAAATGTAACACTTAACTAATCAACAATATTATAAATATTTCTTAACACAAAAATTTTACGATGATAGGAGCATTGGCATCACTGGAAGTTAAAACAATCACAAAATCACAGTTTGTTAAACAGAGTAATCTGTAGTATTAATAGGTACAAAGTTCTTAAAAATGTAACATTATTATTTATTTATGTAGCATTTTAAAACTGTTTTTTTTTTAAAGTTCTTATAAAGAATAATCAGTTTCAGTCTTTTTTTTAGTCATGACCTAATGGCTTAATTTTTCTATACAAAGTTGGAGATCTATGTGACCATGAAGGAATTGATTAACAATGTCTTCAATTCTTTTCTGCAGTCTTATTCGTTCACATGACTTTACTGAGATGTAATGGTTTCTATGAAACATTGTTAAATAATGTTGAGAATCTTTTTGCAGAACCTTCAAGAGCATCACAATATTCGGTTTAGGTTTTACCATTTTATTAAATCGGGCGTTCCAAGCTTCTATTGCATTATTAGTTTTGTGAATGACATCAAAAAATGTCCACTTGTCGGAATAGTAGGCACTCTCTTTTAGCCATGTATTAACAAAATAATTGTTGAATTGTGTTAATTTTGGTTCATTTTCATTTTCTGCTTCAATGTACAGCCAACCATCTGATCGGTATTCTTGAGGAAGATATGCGAGAGCTATACATCGTAATGCGTGTATTTTATAAATCAAGAATTTATTCATCCCTAACTGTTTTAATTTTCTATAAATACATCTTTTAAAGTGAAATAAGCAGCCCTGTATCCTGGTGTGAGGACCAAATACTGTTTGAATTGCTAACATTGCACTTTTCTCAAAATCCATGGTAATTACAGTAGGGGCAAATTGAGGTATACGACTTTTTATGAGCCTAAAAAATAGTTCATATGTTTTTTCTTTTTTATTAGGAAGTAATGCATAAATGGCGGGTAAAATGTTAGTGTGTGTTGAAGTACTGCCAACATCGATGTGTAAAGTATACAGCTGTAAAAATGGTGGTACACAGCTCTTGAAAGTCCCATCACAAAAAACGGTCTCAGCATTATTTAAAAATGGCAAAACTTCCTTGTTTGCGAAGAGTATAAGTCTGGTTTGCTTACATTTATAATCTGCAAAGACCAATTCTTCGAAACACGGAGGGATAGTCATATCTTTAGCTTTACGAACTACTATTTTACTAACTTTCAGTGCCTTGTTTCTATGTAGATATAGCCTTCTTTTCAAATTTTTGTAGTCAGGAATATTCTGGACTAAATCGTATCCAGCATCTTTAAGTTTTATTACCGCATCAGAATAAATCTGAGGCATGCTCGTAGTTTCATTCTGTGCACGTTTAATGCATGTGTCTATATGACGCTTGACCTCATTATCTATATGATTAGGTTTACATAAATGATGATCTTCTTTGACAATCTCATGTTGACTATTTGTTGTTAAAAATGCTTTACATTGTTTTCTATTAACGCATCGCCACACTGTAATGCCATTTTTATTTTTCCGATGTTGGTTATGCTTATAACCGTGCCTCAGTAAGATTACTTGGCCCCTCTCTGATTGAATAAATTCGAATTGGCCTTTTCCACCTTGACTCGTTGATGGCCCTTCCATTATATTTTTTCAAAATCAAATGATGTTGATGCCAAAGTCATCTGGAAGAAATAAATGTCTTCACTAAAACTTCTGATAAAAATAATATTGTTTTTAGTTTTATTTAGTAGGCTATGTTTCTTAAAATAACAGAATTGTGAGTAATAATTTTTCATATAGTAATGCTATTTATAAGAAGAAGAAGATGAAGTATTATAAACCTCTTCATCCCTATACATAAAGGTATTTAAAGACATTGAATCTATTTGTTCATTCTGTTAGCTGAACCAGCTAAACGTTGTAAATTTTATAGCTGGAAAACATTTTGAAATAGAAAACCTAATAAAATACCCTAAATAAGTCTACTTAAGTGTGCTAAATAACTAATACATAATTAATAAGTAGATAGTAAATTAAATTACTTACGCATCGGAATCTCCTAAGATATCGCGAAGCTCATGTGCAATGTCGTCGGTGGATATGGTGCTATCCACTATCACTGAACAAATCACTAAACTGTAACTGTAAAAATATGCAGTAGGTACAGCACAGACCGCACTTCAGAACAGTGTGAAATGCGAAAACAGAATAATAATCTTAGTTTCGGCACGGGGTCCCAACGCGAACAATCGATATTTTGTTCTAATTAATTCTAATAGATGGCGTTACTTGTATCGATTGTATTTTATAGTGCGTATATCAATTGTAAAAGAAATGATATGGATATTGTATGTAATTGTTAAAAAAGTCTCTCTTGTACGAAAAATCTAATAATGGGTCCATAATTCCAATTTCTATGATCTCTCAAAATCTGTGGCTCTAGGTTCTACCAATAGATGGCGCTGTCACCAAAACAGGGAAGAAATCGACGGAAACAATCTCATGAAATGAATGGTTCATAGGTACAACCGTAACCTTACAACTACAACAACTTAGTGAGGTAGGGTTGCCCGGTTGGCTCAGAGTCAGAACTGATTTTCTATTGTGCTCCAGCTTATGAAGGCGTCTAGATCTTATACACTGTATCAAAGTTATCGTAACACATTTGAACTATAGAACATTTAAATAATAAATAATTGCGAATACCCTGTTTATATTATACCTGATTAATAAACGATGGTCCCGTTTCTTTGTATGGGATGGGGCATCTGTACGTAAGTATTATGGTTATCTGTAGATTCGGTATAAGGCAAATGCCGGTGCTTTTTACGGGGTAGGATTAAATATAGGTACTATTGTTTTGACTTGGGTTTATTTATTATCTACTCTAAAAGGATTAAAATACGCAGAAAGATAAAATATATTTTTGGCAAATCCTACCACTACTGATTTATTGCTTAACTACTTCTTTGTGCAAGTGCTCAAGCGCCATGTACCGGCAATATTTGTGGTAAGTAAAATACAAAACAAAGGGCTACTCGGCAAGCCGCAATAAAAATTAATCCCCTGGAGCTAATAAAAAATATTTCTTCATTATTTTTGGGATCTGCTATTGTGAGTACTTAAGGGCGTTTCTTGTTATTAGTTTCTTTGTTATCTTTAACAGTTAGTATTATTTGTATAAAAATACACCGGCAATTTATTAAATCTCTCATTTATGGTGTTCATATTATAAGTTTTCATATTAAATACTGACAAAACTTTTCATCTTACCTCTTAACTAGTATTTTGTGCCTGACTGCGATGCGAATAGAGAATTATTGAATTTTAATATTAATATTCTAGAATATTGTACATGACTGTACTTAGATTTATTATTCGCACATTTTGTTAAGTGTGCGAATCGCATACTACTAATTCTTGAAGGGGTCGATTCGCACGCAATTTAAATACTTCCGTGCGAATCGCCTACTAAAAAAATATTTTTATTGAAAGGGGACGATTCGCACGATCGTGCGAATAATTTTCGTGCGAATCGACTACTAACTCGCAGGTAGCGGTAGCGAGTCAGCTGACTGACACTGTGAACACTATGGCTTTATTGGCGAACCTGCAGCGTGCGGGTGCTAATGAAATATCGCAAAAACGGAATAAAGACGAAGAATGGCAACAAGTTTCGTATAAGAAACGGACAAAGTACCGTTTTGCGGGCAAGTCAGGAGTTGCGAAGGATATAGATTGTAATTTTAAAGCAGCTGAAAAGAAAATTCCGATACTCATTACGAATATTCACGGTGAAACAAAGGAAGATGACATAATTAAATACATTTACAGTAAAACGCAGGAAACTGTATGTCTTGAGAAAATTCAAATGAGAAAAGACAAGGGCCATAATGCGTACAAATTTTTTGTGTCTAAATCCAAAGTGTCGTTATACCTAGATGAAAATATATGGCCAACGGGTATCATATTTAGACGCTTCATGAATTTCAATCATCGAAATACGAACGGATTCTCCTCTGTGTACGGCGCTAAACAACAAAATAATGGTTAGACATAACTACCGATTTGCTAGCTTCAACTGTAAGAACGTCAAGCGATCAGTGGATAGTGCTCGGGAGTTGTGTCGCACCTGTGACCTAATTGCACTGCAAGAAACATGGTTACTGCCTGACGAAATAACGTATCTAGGCACGATCGACAGCGGCTTCGGATACACAGGAACGTCGGCTGTGGACACGTCCGCCGGAATACTGCGCGGGAGGCCGTTTGGCGGCGTCGCCTTACTGTGGAGAAGCAGTGTTTTCCAACAAGTGTCAGTGTTGCAGTGTGATAACGCTCGTATTAGCGCATTAAAAGTGACAACAAGAGACCGACCTGTGCTTGTGATGAGTATCTATATGCCGACTAATTGTACGGATAACCTACCGGACTTTACGGACTGTTTAAGTGCGGTAAGTGCTATTATAGACGAACACAATATTCAATCGGTTTTTATTTTAGGTGATTACAATGCTGATTTATACGAGTTATTTTATAGCGAGCTAATTAGTTTCTGTACCGAACAATATTGGTCATGTATTGATGTTGACATTCTCGGCGTGGACTCGGGTACATACACATTCATAAGTGATGCTCACGGTACATGCAGCTGGTTAGACCACTGTGTAGTTACGCAATCGGCGAAACGTTCTGTCACTAATGTTTACGTTAATTATGATACGCTGTGGTCTGATCATTTTCCTCTAATCATAGAGTGTGACCTTGACTTGCTTACTCCTAAATTAAAGAATACAGTGTTATTGAACGATAGCACTGTAGCGTGGGGAACTAGGAATAAGGAACAGATCGCGAAGTATACCACAGAGTGTCATAAACGTTTAAGGTTAATTAACTTCCCAACCGAGTGTATAAACTGTGCTGATTTTCACTGTAATGATCCCTACCACCATTGTATTCTTGATGTGATGTACTCTGACATTGTGTCAGCC
Source organism: Standfussiana lucernea (assembly GCA_964057025.1). Lineage (NCBI taxonomy): Eukaryota > Metazoa > Arthropoda > Insecta > Lepidoptera > Noctuidae > Standfussiana > Standfussiana lucernea. The sequence goes on along the minus strand of OZ059808.1, from coordinate 9,505,530 downwards.
CTTCGTGCTGGGTCCTTGGCCGGTCGAGAGGGCGTTGGGAGGATTGGGAGTGGGCCACGCATTGTGGGTTGGAATAAGCACGTCAGCGAGGCTCACCGGAAGGCTAGAATAAAGTTTACGGAGTGGGTATCGTGCGGTAAACCTAACGCTGGCCTTATGTACGATGAAATGTGTGCCAGCAGAAGAATTTTTAAATCACATCTAAAATGGTGTCAAGATCATCAAGCGCAGATTAGAATGGATAGTCTGGCGGAAAAGCATGCCAAAGGTGATTTTCGAGGCTTTTGGAAAAATACCAACAAAGTTAACGCCAAACCTGGACTTCCGGTGAGTGTCGAGGGGGTGAGTGATTGTAAAAGCATTGCTGAAATCTTTAAGAGTCAATTTTATATTCAGTCACCTCTGGGTCCGGCGTGTGAGGTTTACAATGGTGTGTTACCTGAAGGGGGTCAGAGCCCATTCGTCCCCTAAAATTCGTCCCCCAGCATAAAAGTTGTAGATTCGGCCCCTATATAGGTGCCCATTGGTCTCCTGGCAGGGGACCAATTAATATTTTAATAAAAAATATTATTTTTAAGGTACCCATTCGTCCCCTCTAATATATAAACAATATAAGTTAAAGATTCGGCACCTATTCAGGTGCCTATTGGTCCCCTGAGATAAAATTAGCTATATTTTACATAAGAAACGGTTAACATAGTACACTTGTGAACAGTTTATTAACGGAATTAATTTAATAAATCATAACAGATCATTGAAAAAAGAGCTACCTATGATGAATGATAATCCGTCATGATAATAATATAACCTGTCGATAGGCTTACGATGTAAAATTGTCTCACTACGGGTTACAAATAATAGATAAGGTGTTTAAAATTGGTAAGTACTCTCCAGATGTGCGCGGGGTGTGGAATGCCGAAGCGGGAGGGGTAATCTTAGCCAGAGTATCTGCGCGCGAGCAAATAACAAAGGCGTAGCCCAAAACAATAGACGCTCGATGAAAGGACTTGCACCTGATTGGCTAACACCAGTACTAGACAACTTCGGCGTATTTATTCCAGGAATGTGTTACTACATTTAGTTTACTTATAGTTGCAAATCCAAGCGTACTGATTTTTATACTGTCTCGAGTGAAAGTTTACTCATTAGCGTATCCTGTAGGATTACTTATTAAATTTAATTAGTGAGTGAAGTGATCAGTGCATGTACGTGAAGGAAAAATACGTAAGTTCTACTATTTACCTATACATCCCTATTTCAAAAGACTTACATGTATATAATTGGAACGATGACAGAGAAAAAAAAATTCAACTGCTGCTACTTTTTAATAGTTACTATTAAATACTTTATTTTATTTTAAGGTAAAACATAGATTTTTAGTATGCTACTGTGTATGCACTCACATAATTTTCCATTTTGCATGGTAAAATATTACTTTTTCTACTTTTTCAGTGATTTTCATATCTATAGAGTAGATAAATAGTTTGTTTATTAATCGATTCAATCACACCATCATATATAAAAACAGCATGTTTTGATAAAATGTTGCTTTGATTTATTTTGCATTAATTCGTTTGGATTAGTCATTAGTCATTAGTCATTTATTCTGAACAAAAATACATTTGTGTTGAATAGGTAGGTACAGCATTAATACAATAATAATGGATGTTTGGAAAGCAAAGGACATACGATTTGACATAGATGTGCTGTGAATACAACATCTTAAAACTCTTGTTTGAATATAGTATTCGCAGATAAATGTTTTACATATCTGTTAAAAACTATAATAACAACTTATATTAAATAAATGTTTTTACGGTTATTATAAATTAAATAAACATACATGTCTATGAAGACATGTATGTTTATTTAATTTATAATAAGCATATTATAGTTAAAGTAGCATATTATGTCGAGGAATGTTATTATTTGGTAACTTTTTCTTACAGAATAATGGCTGATGAACCACAGTGCAGTAGTGGTTTGACAGGAATTGAGTATATATCCTCTGAAAGAGGTAGACCAATTTTATTGAGAGGAGGGTATCAGTTATATATGAAGAAAAAATACAAAAATGGCTCATTTTATTGGAAATGCACTCAAAGAAATACTTGCCATGGAAGTATCACAATTCAAGAAAACCGAATCTTAAAAGAAACACCTCACTTATGTACACCAGATACAACAAAAAATGAGCTCAAGAAAGCACTAAATTCATGCAAGAATAGAGCAGCCAGAGGAAACGAGTCACTACTAAATATATTTGACGAGGAAATGAGGGAATTTAAAGACAAAGGACTAGACTTTGTACAAAATATTCCCGACTTCCAAAACCTTAAACATGGACTCTATAACGCAAGAAGAAAAGCAAATGGTGCCAATCGGCTGATTTTTAAAAAAGCAGAGGAAGTAGTTGTACCTAAAAAATATGAAGACTTTTTAATATGTGATTATCAAGATGGTTCAAACCGAATTTTAATATTTTCTGTGGTAAATGAGGTGACAATGTCAAGTTTCTCCGATTTCTTTTTAGATGGAACCTTTAAATTTGTAATTCATCCATTTGTTCAGCTATTTAGTATTCACGCTGATATTGGATGTTCTACCACCAGTACAAATGTTGTACCGCTAGTATTTGCGCTGCTTTTAAATAAAAAGCAAGCTACTTACGAAATTCTATTTCATATGCTTAAGGCCCGTTTTCCTAATTGGTGTCCACGTCAGTTTACCATGGATTTTGAGATAGCAATACAAAACGCGGCACAAAAAGTTTTCCCAAATACGCTAATTTCTGGATGTTATTTCCATTTTTTGAAATCCCTGTGGAAGAAAGCAAAACACTTGGAACTCAAATCTAGACTACATAAGCGACACGTTGCCCTTTGCGCCTCACTAGCTTTAATACCAGAACAATATATAGATGACGGTTGGCTTTATATCATGGAGGACTGCCCTCAAAATAATCTAATTTCAGCTTTTAATGATTATTTTGTCGAGAACTGGCTCGATAATAAAACTATAGCCAGAAATTGGAATGTATATGGACAACGTCATCGGACGACCAACCTTGTAGAAAGTTGGCATTCCAAAATTAATCGTAAAATTAATGGTAGAAATAAACCAAATATTTTGCAATGTTTAGACACTCTACATAAAGAAGCGAATTTATCAAAAAATAAAATGGATCAGGTGCAAAGGGGTGTCCAAACAAATAATCGGACTCCTGAATCGATTGAAAATGAAGCGAGAATAAATCGCATAATTAGCCAATTTTTTGAAAATCAGATTTCACTAGGCCACTGCATGGAAAAGCTATGCATATATTATTAAACAAGTATAAGATTAGTTTTATACTAAAATAATGTTGATTTGTTTAATCTTCAATAATTATTGTGAATTTAGTCATTTTTTGTTATTGTAGTTATAGTTTGTTAGATTTAAGTTATTATGATTTTGCATGTAGTTGGTTAATATACAAAAAAAAAATTATGTTGATTTATCTAGTCTTCAATAATTACTGTGATTTTAGTATTTTTTTTGTACTGTTATAATTTTTTAGATTTAAGTTATTATGATTTTGCATGTATGTAGTTGGTAAATATACAAAAAAATAAGAAGTGATTATTTACTGTTGATATGTGTTCTATTTTTTTTGCATATTTTATATTTAATGTTGATTTATATGATGGTCAATCAAGGCTGATTTTTGTAAAAGAGTTGTATTTTGTTAGTTTCTAGGACATTGTGATTTTGTATGTGTTAATCTTATTTGAAATAAACATAATATCTACCGAATTACTATATTTTTTATTTTAGCCTTTTCTGCGCGACTGTACCAGGACTACCAAGCTGCAGTATACACATATACATGTACTTATATTAGAAGAATGAATAAAAATAAATATTCTTCAGGGGACGAATGGGCCCCTCAAAAGTTCCAGGGGACGAGTGGGCACAGGGTGCGAATCTTAGGGGACGAATGGGCTCTGACCCCCTGAAGGCTTAGTAGGAGTGAGGTTTAGTGCGAAAGATGTGGCCGTAACCCTTAAGGGTATGACGAAAGGCAAGAGTCCGGGTCATGATTCTCTTTCCATTGAACACCTGGTTCACGCTGGCCCCCACATAAACAGAGTTTTAGCAATGTTCTACTCACTGTGTGTGAGCCACTCTTATCTTCCGCCGGATCTTATGAAAACTGTGGTTGTGCCTATAGTTAAAGATAAAACCGGTGACTTAGCAGATAAAAGTAATTATAGGCCCATTTCTCTAGCTACAGTTACAGCGAAGGTGTTTGACGGTTTGCTTAATACACAGTTAAGTAGATATATATCTCTGCACGATAACCAGTTTGGATTTAGACCCCGATTATCAACGGAAAGTGCTATACTGTGTCTTAAGCATACTGTCAGATACTATAATGACCGCGAAACCCCGGTATATGCGTGTTTTCTCGACTTGTCCAGGGCCTTTGATTTGGTGGCGTATGATCTCTTGTGGGAAAAACTTGAGAGTATCAACCTACCTCCTGAACTTATTACCATCTTTAAGTATTGGTATACGCACCAAGTCAACAGCGTCAGATGGTCGGGGGCAATGTCGGAGCCATATCGATTACAATGCGGGGTAAGACAGGGCGGACTGACCTCACCCACATTATTCAATATTTACATGGACGCGCTGATCGTCGCGCTGAGCAATCAGCACGTCGGCTGTCATGTTGACGAAGTGTGTGTCAACAATCTAAGTTATGCAGACGACATGGTTCTGCTGAGCGCGTCAATTTGTGGCCTAAGAAGGTTGATGGCGACATGTGAGGATTACGCTGCTAAACATGGACTTATTTATAATATTAAGAAAAGTCAGTACATGGTCTTTGAGGCCGGTTGTGCTAAATGCCCGGACTATGTACCACCTATACGTCTAAATAGTATACCCTTAGAGAGGGTGAATCAGTTTAAATACCTAGGGCACATAGTCACGGCTGACCTCAGGGATTATGCGGACTTGGAACGGGAGCGGAGGGCTTTAGCTAAAAGAGCTAATATGCTGGCCCGTAGGTTCGCGCGTTGCTCTGATAGAGTGAAAATAACTCTTTTCCGTGCATATTGCACGTCCATGTACACCTGCAGCTTGTGGGCTAATTACACGCAGAAAAGCTACAGCACTCTCCGCATCCAGTTTAACAACGCTTTCAGAGCGGTTTTGGGTCTGCCTCGCTACTGCAGCGCTTCAGGTATGTTCGCTTGGGCGCGCACAGACTGTTTCCATGCGATCATGCGGAAGCGCTGCGCGTCTCTTGTGCGCAGAGTGCGAGCCAGCTCCAATACCGTTCTGAGAATGATAGCAAATAGGTTGGACTGTCCTTACGTGCGACACTGCTGTGACAGACAAGTTACATATAGTGTCGCGTGTAAGGGACTACTGTAATAAATATGGATTGATTTTGATTGGGCATAAATATTGTATTAATTGAAATTATTTTAATTTGTTTTTATTTTTTTTATTTTATTGATCTAATTTGATTGTTTGATGTATGTAAAGTTGATTATTTCCGATGTATTTATTTGTGTGTTTTTGTATTTATTATTGAATAATTTAAGATGCTTTCTAATATGGGTTATGAAACCTGAAATAAATGAATTTGAATTTGAATTTGAAAACCATTTATGACAACAATCTCGTTTTAATGTATTCACTGAAAATAATACTATTTTGTGAAAATAAGGTTTATTTATATATTGCAGTTCGATAACGTAAACAACGCAATGTGAATTGTCGAATTAGCTAAAACTATATTCTCAATTCTGTCAAACCGTCAATGGTCCTTCGAGCCGGATAGAAGCGACCCAAAAAGAGAATTCAAAAATAGTTCCAGTGCCCCAATCCGGGCAATAAGACAGCTCAATTTGTTACTTTAACTGCCCAACGAAATAGACAGACACAGAGAGAAGCCTATCCTAAAACCAGGAGATTGGACGAAAATGCACCGAACTATTTTTTTGAGTCCAATCTCGACTTGTTTGCCCGGAAAATACTTCACATTCGAAACGGACGTCGGAAGTACAGTTGAGTTGGCAATTGAATTCGTATTTTATTTACTTTTTGCACAAGTTTACTTTTTGAAATTCGTTCTGTTTAGCGTTTTTGCGTTCACACTTTTTGTTTTCATTTTTGGGATAGTCATTTGTTTTCGTTTTGATGCCTGTTTTGGTGTGCTGTCTACATGTAATTGTGAAAAACTATTGGTGACATAAGCTGTATAATATAGCTTCGTTGCCACTTTTTTTGATCACTAGTACCATTTTAAAAGAATCTGAAAATAATGGTACTAGTGTTGAATTTTGCTATCACTAGTTCCACTTTATTATTTTAGGAACTTGTGAAATTTTTTAAGGGTGTAAATCACTAGAGGCAAAAACACTATTTATTTTTTGCGAATGAAGTATTTTACATGTTTTCATGGCGATACTTGATGAGACCGCCATCTCCAGTGAAATCTATCGGTCGTTTATTGTAATATCGATTTGTGTTTTAGTGTGGTATAAATACTCGTTTGTATTGTTTATGTTTTGATAGCCATATTACAATTACTTTTCACATCATTCTCTGTCACAGTTCTGTCATAGTCAAGCAAGTTCATTCAGCTTCTCTTAAAAATACAAAAAAAAATAGTGTAATTCAAATAATTGGACGGGGAAGGGGAAAGTTTTGCTATCATCAGGATGGCAGTATTACAAACACGTGCTATAAAAAAATAACCGACTTGCAAAAGAAACACAAAAAAAGTGGAAAATAACTTTACTTTCGGAAGTCGGTGACTATTGTTTGTTTCATTGACTTTTTTGGCACCGACTTTAGTGTGTTTTTTGGAAGTCGATTATTTTTTTGCTAAAACGTTTTTATTTTACTCTTCTTATTGCATCACACACAAATCCTTGTCAAGTATCAATTTCGCAATTTCTTTAAAACCAAACTGCTGAACCGATTTTAATGAAATTTCTATGGAACCAATCGGGAAGTAGATCCATTCAGATAAAAGAAGAATTTTTCAAATCGGTTCATAAATGACGTAGATATGAGGTAACAAACACAAAAAAATAAAATAAAAATACAACCGAATTGAGAACCTCCTCCTTTTTTTGAAGTCGGTTAATAAAAATGAAACAAACAAACACTTTTCCCCTTCCCCTTCCAATTATTTGAATTGCACTCATTACACCTCTGCCTAACCCTTCGGGGATTACAGGCGTGATGTTATATTTATATTATGTTATAATTTTTTATTGGAATCGCAAATAATTAGACAAAATCGACATGTCATAGGCCCATAAAGTATAAGACATGTGTCTTCTACTGGTCCTTACGGAGCACACGTTTTGGATAAAGTACAGCCTTTTCGGCCCACTCCGTCTCACAAAAAGGGGGCCTGTGTCCCAGTTATGGAAAAGCCATCAGCCAATAACATGCCCAATGCTCCCTGCATAAGCACGATATTACTGTTGCAGCACCGATATCTAAAGATTTACCCAGATAACGCAAGAACACCTACTTCGCGTCTGTGGCAGCAAGCTAATTTGTTTAACACAAGAACGTTACAACTCCAAAACTTTATCTTAGACATTTAAAGAACAAAAACGTAGTCTATTGTGTACAGTAACTAAGTAGTGCTTATGACGTCATAGTCGGTAGCCAAGAATGGTTCGCTTGGTTTTCATACGGATCGTGATACTTGCGTTATGTAGGTTATGTCTATATCTGTGTTGCAGTATCAAAATCGAATCCCGTATTGTTCCCTATCAATGCCATTATCAAGCCCACAATGTATTATACCAAACCGCACACTCAGCGTCCGATAAATTAAGATTTGATCTAATCAATACAATACAATAGCTTTACTAATGATGTTTCAAACAATGGCGCCGCCGGTCTAATTAATCAAACCTTGAATTAGATGTGATGCGATAGTGAATTATAATAACAGCCGCACAGGTCGATCTTCAAGGTTAAGCAGCGCTGGCCAGGGTCGGTCTCTAGATCCTCCTCTCCTTGCCGGCCGTGGCTAAGGCCATGATCGACAGTAGGGGACATGGGAGGCGATAGCATCCTTCTGCATGGACGTCATCTCGTCATGCGTTAGGCATTTTTAACCGTTAAAAAAAAAAAAAGGGTCGGTCTCTAGATGGGTGACCATCTATTACATTGAGTTTCCTCCGTACCACGGAATGCACGTTACGTTGTTGGCCCCGGCTTTCATTTGTAGATCTTTGACAGTCGTTACAAGTAGTCACTGATCCAGAAGTCTGACAATCTAAGGAATATCTTATTACCCAGTACTTTCTTCTTTATCGTGTGGTGGGGTTTATGGTGGTGTCGTGTAGTGCCTAACCTGGTGTCAGAGTTTTTATGCCGCCCAAGGGCCCTGACTTGGCTTTTACATGCCGTCGAGAAATATCTTTCAGGCATGCTGGTTTCCTCACGATGTTTTCCATCACCGAAGCAAGTGATAATTATAGCTACAATACGCACATAATTCCGAAAAATCAGGGGAGTGTGTCTTGGGTTCGAACCAGAGACCTATGACTTGGCAGTCCAACGGTCAAACCACTAGACTATCACTGCTACCCAGTATCACCCAGTACTAACTGGTTAATACTGGGTTGTGGAGGTCAGAGGCAATCGGTTTCACTGGAAACCAACCCCAACATACTTGGTTGCCAATGATGATAACGATAGTAATACGATTCACCGGTGAGTGTTGAAGCAGCGGGGTAATTGTTTAACACAATCGCATTCCTTGAGGAATTGTCACGAGGAAAGTTTTGAGTATGAATGTGGATGGGTATAAGAGTAGAGGAAGACCAAAGAAACAATGGATGGACTGAATGAAGAATAATTTGGTTAGAATGGAGATGTCTGATGAGATGACAAGTAATGGAGAGGTATAGAAGAAGAAGACATGCTGCGCCGACCCCAAATTAATTGGGATAGGGGCAGGAGAATGGTGATGATGATGACTCACTTTGGCAATTCAAAAATATTGAACAATAGGTGCGGTTCGACTAGTCGTCAAGCACAGCATGAGAAAGAGATAGCGATCGATAGGTTGTTTAGGGAGGGAACGGGATAGACAATGGGTACACACACCGGTTCGTGAGCGTAAATAGGACAGGTAATCTTATATATGACGCCCCGTAATTTTACATATTTTTGTTCTTTTTTTAAATCTAATATTAGTTTGTAAATAATGTACATACATACACACATCAAAAGTATCTAGGGATCAACATATATTTTTGCAATAACTTTTCTCCTGATTGATATTAATTAAAATTTTCTTTAAGGATTCATCAAATAAAGTGTTTTCGTTTGTCACAGTAACGATAAACCAAGTCACCTTTGCATTAATAAAGAAATTTGCCATTTTCCTAATAAAGGGATTTTTGACATTTGAACTACTAACATTAAAGTTCGAAAAAAAGACTGAAATAACAGTTTTCTTTAAAATTTTATTGGGTAACTTAAACAATTAATAATCCGTGTTTCTACCGCGAACACTAACAACACAAGAACATCGGTTTGGCATACTCAAAATGAGTTCATCCAAATCACGCTGTGGAATGGCCGCCCATGTTCGTTGCAACAACAAAAAAAGGTCTTCTTGCGACTGGATACCCTCCATATTCGGCAGAGCTCTTCTCTGTAGCATATCCCATGCATACTCAATCGGGTTCAAGTCTGGCGACTGAGCAGGCCAGGGCAGGACATTGATGTTAGCTGCGGCGAGAGTCTGTCTTACAACTCTTGCGGTGTGCGGTCGTGCATTATCATGCATTAACTGAAATAAGGGACCGATTTGCACTTGTAGAGGAACGATGACGTCTGATACAATCGTCTCAGCATAAATTTGAGCGTTGAGGTTGCCTCTGATCCAAATCAACTCAGTTCTTCCGCCGATCCAAATACCCGCCCATACCATGATGGTTCCACCACTATAAGGATGGACTTCCTGGCAGGATTTTAATCGCTGTTGGCGTCCAGGGGTTCTCCAGTGTCGTATACGTCTTGTATCCGGTCTCATACCAAAACGAGACTCATCAGAAAAGCACACGAAACGCCATTGTTCTTCTGCCCAATTTCTGTGTTCAAGAGCCCATTGATATCGAATCCTAGGATTGTGCATTGCTATAGGTGGTACCCGTAGCGGTCTTCGGGAATGAAGGTTCACTTCATGCAAGCGGTTTCTGACTGTTTGGTCGCTAATTAAGTTCCCTGAAGAGTGATGAAGCCTCACGGCTAACATCATGGCGGTTATTGTTGGAGCTCTTCGAGTTAAGATTTGAATGTATCGGTCTTGTCTCCGTGTGGTGCAGCGATACCGTCCTCCATGGCGCTCAGCCACGGTACCAGTGCTTCGGTAACGTGTCCAAAGTCGACTGATAACACTCTGACTTGTATTCAGAGCTAAAGCCACAGTACGTTGCCGGGAACCAGCTTCTATCATTCCCACGGCTCTGAGCATTTCTTCCCTGCTTAAATGACGTCGCCGCTCCATAATAACGTTGGTTTTAATCAGTAGTAGGGAAACAGTAGCACTAATAATGTCTTCAATGCGTTGTATGTTTTTATAGGGAAAATATTGACAGCTTATTTTCATCTTTTACTCGAATTTGATTGAGAGTTCCTGATTCAAATTATGAAATGCACCAAAAAGGATCCATATAAATTTATAAAATCATAAATTTATTACAAAGCCACATCTCAATCTCAAGAAATCCGCATAAAAATGCTTGATCCCTAGACACTTTTGATGTGTGTATGTACATAAATAAAAAATATTAAGTACATAAAAAAAAAAAACAATATTGATTGCGTGGTTTACGTTTTTAAGCAGATGAAGGTTTCAAACATAAATTAATTGTGGTAGAACAATTTTAAAATGCTTTACCCAACCTGGAAATCTACCCAGGGGTCTCATGCTGACCAGTAGCGCTTGCGAACACTAGTCTAACCGCTCCACTTAAAACTGGTATTTGGCTACATGCTGCATCTGGTTAACCTGGAAGTATAATCGTACACCATTTGGAAATGGATAGGTTGTTTACAATATGTTTAAAAGCAATTTGTAGGTAAAAAAAAAATATCAAAGCATTTATTTCAAGTACGCCAATTACAGACAGTTTTGAATTGTCGAAACAAAGACAGCAATAAAAATGAAGCTACAGTCCCAGTCACAAGACATAATAACTGTGAAAGTACTGTAGTTGCCCATTCCAAAGCGTAGATCATAGAGATCTGAAGAAGAGGAGAAGAATGGGCAAGTAACTCCATGGACACTCTTTTAAATCATAATGTTGTTACAAAAACCTTGGATACATCATTCTTGTTGAGATGGTACATTATGTGAGTACGATGTAGCAAGACGTGCACGTTAAAAGTGTCAACAGTACAAACAAAAAAAAAATTGTTCAAATAAACCGTGGCAACTAAGAGATGACCAGTCACAACTGACAGCGCCCGTTCACGAACATGACGCATGGATCAGCCATCATTCACCTTAACCATTATGAAGGGAACTAAATGACCCGACACACACGCCACCATCAGCAAGACATTTGAGTGAACATGACATACTCTCAACCGCCAGGGCACATGATTCAAGTAGAGAAAAGAAGTAGTAGTGGTCCATTTAGAAATTAGCGAAATACTAATTAACAGTTATTTTTCAATTTTACAAATGCGCAGTCATGTAATAACTTCAATAAAGCATCAAACCCTATCACCGAAAACATTATCCAACCTAACTTCGACAGTCAAAACAAAACATCTACATACTTCCCTCTTCATTCATACAAATCCAGTTCTCCGAAACTCAGAGATTCAATTCCAAGTTTGTCAAAACGTGTAATCTAGTCGAGTTGGTACTATGCCCCTGGGAGGCGCCTTCGTGTACCTGGGATAAAAGGTCCGTGACGTAAATATACATGGATGAAGTAAAAAATGGAGTGTTGGTGTGCGGATGTTTGCTCATTTGCCCACGATGGTCGTACTTTTGGCGTAAATGCTTACGTGGATTGCGACATTGCCATCTATTAACGTTTTCGTTGAGTTACACGGAAAATAGTTGTGTCTATGTGATCTGTCACTGGAATTAGGTAGTTTTGCTGATTCTGTTTGCCGTTGTGGTTACAATTATTGTTTTCTAATCTAGTAACAATCACGCATAACATAACGCCTGTAATTCCCGAAGGGTTACGCATACGTGCACTTAATACATAGTACGCCCACATTACGCCAGTTATTTTTAAGTCCCATGAAATAAGAGGACAGCCTATTGTCATCAACCGGGAACTAATCCAGACTCCATAGCTGCTATTGAGAAATTCCTGACGGAAAAACCCACTTTGCCCAACCTGGGCATCGAACCCAGGACTTCATGCTTAGCAGTCGCGCTTGCGAATACCTGACCAACGAGGTAGTCAAAAAATAACGTATTCTGAAAAAACTACTGTCTAACTAATAATCACCTAACCACCGGAGATATCCAAACTGGACAAAACACTTCGTCAATTCTTTGCAAAGTTTTCAGCAAGAAACTCCATGGCAGTTCTTTTGCCGCGTGGCCATATTCGGAATTAATCCCGCCATCTCGTTTTTTCTACAGATCATTTTACAAATGTTTACCAACAGTACCCTCTTGACAATGTCATTCAAGCCAAACTAAAGCGCGGAATTAATTTGTCACTCCCCCATTGACTGACCAATGACGTAGCAACAAAACTTGTTCTAGACAACGTGTGTGCGACTGTGCGTGACATTCCATTTCGCCTTACTCCATGTGGGGACCCAAAAGTTTCATTGTCATTCTTCCTTAGGGAATCAATTGAGTAACGAGAGGAGCGTCACTGAGTTACTTTGTTATTTAGATAATGGTATCTTTGATCTATTTTTGGAAGAGCTCCTTTCCAAAGAATTCGGCTAGTAGGTTATTCTGAAGCCATTACTGAGTCAAGTTTAGACATATGTAGATTCGTTGTGAGCCCGCTGGGGATACTCATCGCCAAAAGTGATATACTGCCATTCAAAAGTTCATCCCCTATTTGAACGGGATGCATGTGTAATTTTGTCCGCTACTAAAACTGGCATTGTCAACACTTTCCCTACGAACCAAGTGTGTTGACGTTCGTTTGCATAGTTTGCACTGCGACACCGTATATAGGGTGTAAACGGACACTTCACGAAGCCGTCAACCAAACATTCTGTACAAGTAACTCTATGCATAAATTATTGCTGGGAACATTTTTTTGGGTGAAATCACGTTTTACGGTAGGACTCAATGTAACATACTCAGATAATTGTGCTGATGGTTGCATTGAATAGCACGAGCTTGTGGAGGTATAAAGGAAAGTTAAAACATAAAAAAACTTGTATCAAAAAAAAAAGCTTGTGATGAATGGTCTAGAACAAAAAAAAAACAAACGCAACGATGAGGAGAACAAGAACATTTTGGCTTTCACTCACATAAGCAGTATACATAGGTCTTAAAAGTTAGTGAAAAACATTTTCGAAATGTCTTATTTAAAAAAAAGATAATTGGAAATTTCTGTTTCTATGGAAAATTTAAAATCAGTCTAATTTAACTGTAACACAATTTTGCGAAATTTTTTTTCACAAACTTTTTAGAACTATGTATGAAGTTTCATTAAAATCGATCCAGTCATATCGAAAACTAAGGACTTGAGAATTTGTATGAAATGCCGTACGGCGTACACGCTCTTAAGTGTACTTTTACACCCATTATAAATTGACGGCTTTGAATGGCAAAAATTGACGGATAGAAATCCTATGTTCAACGTACTTCAGGCTCCCCGAATTATATTAGTACTACCATCTCTAGACGCGCTCTTATGATTTGATGGGACGGCAGTCCGACAAGATTGGGGAGAGATCAGGTGCAGGACCAAAGACATCACGTGTTTTCCGAGACCCAGGCTGTCAACTTCCATACATCGATATGCCCCTGAAAAATTCCTATCTGAAAAAACAAATGAAGGTACGGTCAATGCCAGTGGAATGGACTGCAGAGACAAGACTTCGACAGAATATAATGTACTGAAATATCAACACGGTCTGTTCAGTTTGAGCACACCTCCACTCTGCCCGACCCGGGAATCCAGAAACCAAGGTTCTGCAGACTCACTTACAAGGCAGTTATGGTGGAAGCGCCAAGGTAACCCGCGAAATTCAAATTTTCTTACGTTTTTTGCAATTCATCATTGCCAGGCTGTACATTGAACAACATATTATGATTTGCGGCTGTAATAGGTATTTAGTTACAGAATTATAATCATTAAAATCATCAATACAACCCCCAAAGTTCATACAACCCCATTGAATTTGCTTTTTCATGAAATAGTTATTATATTTTGTTCAATGTACAGCCTGACAATGACCGGCAAATTGCAAAAAACGTAAGAAAATTTGAATTTTGCGTTCTACCCTGGCGCTTCCACCTTACAGGGAAAGATAGCAAGAGTCTGACGTCACGATTGTCTACTGCGCTGCATGCCGCAAGTTCGATCCCCGCACAGAACAATTATTTGTGAGGCCTAAAGGTAGTTGTTCCCGGTCTGGTTGTTTATATATGTGTAATGTGAGTTTAAATGTTTGTAAACACACTCACGATACAGAAGCAACTCCTAGTATGGGGCAAGGTTTAAAAAGAAAAAGAAAGCAGTCATGGACAACAGCCTAAAATAAACACGGAAACAGATCCTCATGACAAAATTCTTACAGCGACAAGCTAATAGCTAATTAGAACCCGCAAGCACGTCGTACACAGATTTAATACCCAATAAAGCCGCTTTACGAAGACTATTGGTAGCGCTAACAGCGCTGGAAGATATAAAATGTAAACCTATTGTTTCAAGCTTTTGCTTCCATAATTATTAAGCATTGGAAGAGAAAATTGTGAGCGTATCGGAATACGCTGCGGAAATAAAGGATGATAAAACTAGGAAATAAAACGTGGTTGATTAACAACAGTAGAGGGTGAAAAGATTTAACAAAAAATAAAAGTCGCCCCACACTATGCATTTCTCCTGAATCGTGAGTGCGATTACAAACAGTTAAACTCACATAAGCCAACAGCCTGACCCGGAACCTGTGGGCCATAAAAATATTTGTTCCGTGCAGAATTCAAACCCGCGACACGCAGTGCAGCAGTCAATCGCTAAGCCACTGCGCCAACCGTGCCGTCGAAGTTTTGGAACATTACATCTCACCTGTAATACGAGGCCACCGGGTCTGTTTATTGCCATCACTCGGATTCCAGGTTCCTACTGATATATTCATGAGGGAAAAACAAATGCCGCTGATCGATCGCGATGCTCCTGATCAAACCAAGTCCCAATCTGTTGTGAAGTATTTAAGGTGACTAAACTTGCACTTCTGTGGACCTAAAAACCACTGATACCGAGATGGCCCGGCTTGATACTGTTCCCTATTATAATAACAATATTGATCATTGAACTTTCACTATCACTTACGGGATATCTTCCGCGATTAATGTTTATATTGAGCTCGCGATATTTCGACGCTGTTACAAGTGCCATAATCACGAGATGACTGGAGAATGCGGGTGGATGGTAAAAACTTGTTAGGCGCAGACAAATCTGTCTACGCTCTTTCTTTGTCTTTTGCTACGCGCACTACTGGAGCTCGGTACAAAGTCACGGCAAAACACACTCACAATATCGCTAGGTTTTGTGGAGTTCTGAACCAAAAAAAACCAACAACCTGAATATTGATCATTGATTCAAATAGAATAACCGAAGTTAAAAATAACTTTACTTTCGGAAGTCTGTGGCAATAAAGTCAATGAAACAAACAAAGTCACCGACTTCCGAAAGCATAGTTTTTTTTAAATCTTTTATTGTGGTTTTGGAAGTCAGTTATTGTTAATTTTTTGTATGTTTTGTAATTGGAAATTTTATTTGTAACGAGAAGTTATTTTAATCATCATGTGTCATCAACATCCATTAAGAAGAAAAAATACGTATTATAGAAGACTCAACTAATAAAGTACCCAAGTGAAGTTAATAAAATGTATATGTGACCACGCGCGAACTTTTCTCTGAAAGAATCTCAAAAATACAGAGAAATCGGTGAACATAGAAATAAAAAGGCGCTGGTGGAATTGTTAACCTCTCCTCCGTTTTTTAAGAAGTTGCTTAAAAAGATCTAGTTCCGTCTGCTCATTGCACGACAGATACTATCCCACTTCGCTTTTTACGTCAGACCGTCAGACCACCGAATCCACAGAGCGACCTCGGCAACCTAACCTAACCATGAAAATCGACCCTCTGATGTCAAAGGTTACGGATTCATTTAATTAGCAACAGACTCGACGTAGCGCTTTGTAGGTTTTCTATGTTATATACGTTGTTGGCTCTTGAGAGCACTTGGACTTCACTTAGTGGCCAGCTACAGAGACGAATAGAGATGTAAAAGCGCTGGATGGGACATGATTTTCTTTAAGAAATCTGTCTTTTGGGGCAATTAGTTATTGTATTCATTCTTAAATCAAAAACGAATGTCCTGTTCTTAACTAGAGATAATTTATGTGAATGTATTCAATACAATATTTTTTAAATAGTGTAGGAGCTCGTGGCTAAATAAAAACAGCCGCTCGGATCAATCTTCAAGTTAAGCCACGATTGCCTAGGTTGGTCGTGGATGGGTGATCACCCATTAGGTACCGAGTTTCCTCCGTGCCTCGCAAAGCACGATAAGCCCATATCCCTCATGTGCTTTCCGCGATCTAGAAATGACAGTTGGGATCAACCATCCGGCTGTCATTTGTAGATCTTTGACAGTCGTTACAGGTAGTCTGTGGCCCGAAAGACTTACAACCAGTCTTACCAAGGGGTATCGTTTACCCAGTACTAACTGGGTTATGGAGATCAAATAGGCAATCGCTCCATGTAAAATACTGGTATTCAGCTGAATCTGGTAAGACTGAAAGCCGACCCCAACATAGTTGGGAAAGGTCTAGGAAGATGATGGGCTGCAGACTTGATTATCACTGATTCATGCTTTAATTTGAGTTTCTGTAAACAATTTCATTTGTAAGCCCAGGTTTAAAATAGAACTCACTTAGCTACTGACAACTAAGCAATTCCACCACTCGGTGCCATCCGTTAGCTGTCACAACTTTGTTAATCAAAAGCAGAGTGCAAGTACCGCAGTTGATGGAAACTTTGGGAGAGGTTGAATTTATTGAAAGTTTTTTCTTTTTAATTGAACGCAAAGGCTCCCTGCGTTTAAGTATTTTCAGCGTAACCTGTAGTTTAGAATGTAGTCGTACTGACTCGGAAAATTAACTCAATAAAGGTGTAAACGGACCCTTCACGAAGCCGTCAGCCAAGCACTGTGTACATCAAACTAAGTGCTAGGAAACGACATTTGTTTTGGGGTGAAAAATCACGTTCTATATTAGGACTCCATGTAACGCAATCAAATCATCATCATCAGCCTACAGCAGCCCACTGCTGGACATAGGCGTCTTCAATCGCACACCACTCAACTCGATTTTCGGCAACTCACATCCAGTTGCTACCAGCCACCCTGCGAAGATCGACGGTCCACCGAGCCTCAGGGCGTCCCAACACGTCTACCCCAACGGTCATCGGTTCTACTGCTAATATGGCCGGCCCATTGCCACTTCAGCCTATTTATTCTGTGAGCTCTATGTCGACAACTCTGGTTCTATATCGGATCACCTCGTTCCGGATGCGACCCCTCAGAGAGACTCCAAGCACAGCCCGTTCCATAGCTAGCTGAGCGACCTTGAATTTATGGACCAGCCGTACCGTGAGTGACCAAGTTTCGGCCCCGTAAGCCATGACAGGCAGGACGCACTGGTTTAAGACCTTAGTTTTTAGGCTCTGTGGAATACACACTCAAAACATTGTTTCAATTCAACGATTTTCCAAATCGTAAAACAGTCGTTGCTGCCTACATAATCAGTTCTAGTACAATTTACATCACTGTTCGCAGTACAGAGGACCACTTCTCTGCCCTATTGTTGCCGACGGTCCGGCTTCAGTATCCGATGCCGTCTGCCAACTAAACGAGCTCAATATTTTTTTATTTGGTTTTACTGAAAGAAGAGTGGGTTTTAAGTACTGCTTTAAGTTTGTTATATAAATACAAGGTGGAATGGATACCGACGCACAAACGTTTACCAAGTATTCAGTACTTCATTCTCAGCCCCCGAACAAATACATTTTTCATCGATCATTTAAAAAATATAATATATGTTTTTTCCATCAAAAGTGCAATACCTACACGTCAAAATGTATGAAACTGGGGTACGGTATATAAATACGAAAAAACTTTATTCCGACAGTCACAAATACGAATTTCAAAATACCGATTTACATCATCCCGAATCGTTCAAAATTCCTAATAATTATAACAACTCCGATTTATCTTTCATCATATTTTTATAATTCCGTTATTTCAATATTCGTAACGTTTATATTTAATGTTCTCAAAATATCGAGTTTCCATAGGTCGAATAACAAAAAGTCCGACTTAATGATAATTCGAAACATCAAAAATTAGAATTCCGAAATAAAAACGCCTGTGCCTGTCCCTGCGGGGATTGCAGGCGTAATGTTATGTTATGTAATATCATTGCCCTCAATATTACATTTTAAACAACATACAACAGTATTCTTTTGTTTGACAAAATAATGATCTCCGCGAAACTGTGACACAGTCAAAGCTGTGTTGACGTACGTAATTAAAACCGTATGGGCCATTGTTGATAGCAATTATTGTCAATTGTTACACTGTCGATGTTCGCGGTGTCACCTTTGGGAAATTGTTCCTTTAGTTTTATTTTTACCCGACTAGCGACTATGGCAAAGCCAAAAGGAAGGTGATGATTTAGCAATCTATTATGCATGTTTGTAACATTCATAAGTTTTACCGTAGCGCCTAAACTACTCAGCAGAATTTGATGTGTCAATCGATTCTTTACTATCCGGGTGACATAGACTACATTTTATGTAAACAAAATCAATATGGCGACGTTACATTAAGAATCCAGAATCATTTATATTTTTTAAATATAGGATAAGGTGGTTTAGGCATAAACATAATTTTGCCTTTTAAGGCATGCAAATATAATTGTACACTAATAAATACCTGATGAGTATTTTACTTAAATAATTACCATTTTTAAAGCTAATTTAAAGTCAAATAATTATAAAAAGAATACCTTAAAAATGTTTCACACATACAACTAAGTAGATTTAATTCCCATAGACCTTAAAATCAAATCCAACAAGTTGGGGTCGCTTTTTACTAACCTGTCGAGTGGGATTTCAAAAGAAAAAGGATAAAAAATATAGTACATTCGTATAGCCAGAGTCTCACGTATATCTATCTATACAGGGTGGCGACAACAATACGACAGTAAATTAAACTGCGTATACCTCATTACGTTCCCAGTCTGCGTACAAAAAAACTTTCAAATATATCCAGTAGTTTAGTCACAAGACATATTTTTTCATTTTCAACATTTTCTACATGATGTAGATTAATATGCTAGCACCTACTGGTTAACAATCCTCAAATCGGTATAAACACTAAACACATGCTGTCAACTCGCTACTTCAAAAACCTTTGGCAAAGGTCTTTTCTTTCCAGATGCGGATTAATGCAAATTATACCTAAATTTAGTGAATGAGTGATGAATAAATGTTCTATTTCGTTAACAGTATTATGATATTTAAATTGTTTATTTTTTAATTTTTTATTTCGGTTTTATGATTTATTTGATAGTTATAAAATATTCCTATGAATTAGTATTACCAGTGTTTTCATTTATTCGTCTAGTATTCTCGTATTTATTTAGTCATGTTGTCGTAACTAGTGGTCGCAAGCGCGACTGCTGAGCATGAGGACCTAGATTCGATTCCCAGGTCGGGCAAAGTGGAGCTTCTCCAACAGGAGAACGCTAAGCTCCGTGCAGACCTGGCCAGCCTGCGGGAGGCTGGCTCCAGCGTGGCTCCTCCAAGGGGGGGACCACAGCAGCGGCAGCAGCAAAGCCAGCCCGTGCCCGTGGAGAACCAGGTTTTGAACCTGGTTCGGCAGGAGCTGGCTGCCTTCCAGACGCGGTTCTCCGTCCTGGAGGGTATTGTCCTGCGTCCCCCCTTGACGGCGAACAAGGCGGCCGCGCCGAAAGCGGCCTCGTACGCGGCTGCTGCTGCAGCTGCCGCCCCCGGGACCAGTCAGCCCTCTGGCAGGGCTGCGTTGCCCCCCGCTGATAAGTCGGCTCCGGCGAAACCGGTGCCGGCCAAGAAGGCGGCGGGCAACAAGAAGAAGGGCAAGGCGGCTGCACAGGCGGCTATTGTGTCGGCGCCAGCGGCGAGTGGGCCAACGCCTGCGGCACGTCCGCCCCCGCCACTGCCTCCCCAGCCCACTACACCTTCCGCGGCTGATGCCGGATGGCAGGTGGCTGGGGAGAAACAGAAGGGGCGGAAGGCGGCCAAAAAGGCCCGCAATGAGGAGCGGCAGCGCCAGCACCGGGCGCGAAAGGTCGCGGCTAGGCTCCGCGCCCCTAAAACCGCGGCTGTAGTTATCACGCTACAGCCAGATGCGGAAAAGAGGGGCGTGTCGTACCGCGACCTGCTGGCGAAAGCCAAGGAGACGGTAAACCTCGGTGAGCTCGGGATCACCGGGGGCCTCCGGCTAAAAGTCACCGCGACAGGGGCTCGCATGCTGGAGATTCCCGGTGAAACCAGCGGCTCGTCCGCAGACGCTCTGGCGGAAAAGCTCAGAGCGTCCCTAAACGCGGACGAGGCCCGAGTCTCCAGGCCTGTCAGATGCGCAGACCTGCGCATCTTGGGTCTGGACGACTCGGTGACCGAGGAGGAGGTGGTGGCCGCCGTCGCCAGGTCCGGAGGGTGCCCTGCTGAGCAGGTCAGGGCAGGCGCCATACGTTCGGACCTGTCGGGCATGCGTACCGTTACGGTAAGCTGCCCCGTGACGGCGGCTAAAACAATTGTGGAGGGCCGAAGGCTACTGGTGGGCTGGGTTTCAGCGCAGGTAAAGCTGCTGGAACCCAGACCTCTGAGGTGCTATCGCTGCCACGTGGGGCACCACGTGTCAGTAAAATGCGCCTCGGAGGTGGACCGCAGTGGCCTCTGCTTCAGATGCAGTCAGCCCGGTCACACATCGGCGGCCTGCTTTGCCACGCCGCACTGTGCTGCATGTGCGGCGGCCGGCAAGCCGGCTGATCACCGGGCTGGGAGCAAGGCCTGCGCTCCACCCTCAAAGGGTAAGAGTAGGCCCTCCGCCGCCTCCGCCACCGTCTCCGCCGTCGCTGCCGCGGCTGCCCCCTCTGCCGCTGTCGCCGCCACTGCCGCCGCTGCGACAGTTGCGCCCTCGCAGGGGGCCCGGGAGGGGGAGGGTATGGAGTGCCAATAACGGCCCCATTACGCCTCCTCCAGGCGAACATCAACCACTGCGCCTGCGCCCAGAATCTGCTGCTTCAGAGCATGGCGCAGTGGTTGATTAACATCGCCGTGGTCGCTGAGCCGTATTTCGTCCTGCCCAGGGAAGACTGGGTGGCGGACCTAAGCGGCTCAGTGGCCATAGTTTCGTCGGCCGCCGCCGGTACCCCGACCCTTGAAAGTGTCAGGAAGGGTCAGGGATGCGTAGCGGCACGGTTCGGGGAGATCGTAGTGGTGGGTGTCTACTTCTCCCCGAACCGAACTCTCGCCGAGTTCCACAACTCCCTTGCGGAGTTGAGTGTCGTCGTCGGAAGCCATTCCCTCCCTGTGCTTGTCCTCGGGGACTTCAATGCCAAGAATCTGGCTTGGGGTTCTCGTTGCACAGACGTGCGGGGAAGGATGGTGGAGGACTGGGCTCTGGAAACAGGCCTGGTCGTCCTGAATCGGGGTACTGTACCCACGTGTGTGCGGATGCGGGGCGAGTCGGTGGTGGACATTTCGTTCGCTAGCCCCGCTCTGTCGCCGCGTGTCGTGGACTGGCGTGTCATGGAGGGGGTGGAGACTTATTCCGACCACCGGTACATCCGGTTTGACGTCTCCGCCCAGTCCTCGAGCGCGCCGGTCTTACAGGCCCCGAGTGGTCCGCGTTGGGCGCTGAAGCAGCTGGACCGGGAGCTCCTCCTGGAAGCCTCGATCGTGCAGGCCTGGGTGACATCACCGGACAGGCCTGCCGACGTTGATAATGAGGCAGGGTGGTTCCAGGAGGCCATGTCCGACATATGTGACGTGGCAATGCCCCGAGTTCGGCCAGGACGCGCCCGGCGTCAGGTGTACTGGTGGTCGCGCGAGCTGACAACTCTGCGCGAGGCGTGCGTCGCTGCGCGACACCCGTACGCCAGGCATCGCAGGCTCCGCATTCGCCCGCCGAATGCGGAAGCCATTGAGGCGGAGCTATATGAGGGCTACAGAGCGGCGAAGACCGCCCTCCACGAGGCTGTCCTGCGGGCCAGAGATCGGGCCCGCGAGGAGATGCTGGGGACTCTTGACGGGGATCCGTGGGGGCGCCCTTACAAGATGGTGCGGGATAAACTCCGCACCTGGGCCCCCCCACTGACGCAGAGTCTCCGGCCTCAGCTCGTGGAGGACGTGGTGAGCGCTCTGTTTCCCTCGCGAGGGGAACATCCTCCCCCGCCTATGGCTCCGCCACCTGCGGTGCCGGAAGCGGACCACGACGACGACGACGTCCCGGAAGTGGCTGGGGTAGACCTGAGAGTGGCGGTAGGACGGCTCAAGGCCAAAAATACCGCCCCGGGACCCGACGGCTTGCCTGGCAAAGCCTGGGTCCTGGCCTTTGAGGCTCTCGGGCCCCGACTGGAGGGGCTCCTAAGCGCATGCTTGGAGAGAGGCCAGTTCCCACTTCGTTGGAAGACGGGGAAGCTGGTCCTCATTCGGAAGCCGGGGCGCCCTGCGGACTCTCCGTCCGCATACCGGCCCGTTGTGTTGCTCGACGAGGTGGGCAAGCTCTTTGAAAGAGTCATTGCAAACCGCCTCGCCGAGCACCTTGCGGGGATGGGTCCGGATCTTGCGGAACACCAGTTTGGTTTCCGCAAGGGGCGCTCCACGGTGGACGCCATCATGCGCGTAAGAGCCCTCACGACGGGGGATGCGGTGTCCCGGGGTGGGGTTGTCTTGGCGGTGTCTCTCGACATCGCCAACGCCTTCAACTCCATGCCCTGGAGCTGCATTGGGGAGGCACTCCGGTATCACCGGGTGCCGACCTACCTTCGTCGTGTGGTCGGGGATTACCTGACGGACAGAGCCGTCATCTACCCCGGTCGCTCCGGAGAGTGGAACCGGCGAGAGATGTCGTGCGGTGTCCCACAGGGATCGGTTCTAGGACCGCCCTTGTGGAACATCGGCTACGACTGGGTGCTGCGCGCCGACCTCCCTAGTGGCGTCAGCGTAGTGTGCTACGCTGACGACACGCTGGTTCTGGCACAGGGGAGGTCGCACGAGGCGGCGGCCGACTTGATGACACGCGGGGTTGCGATAGTCGTTGAGAGGATCCGGCAACTGGGTCTCGAGGTGGCATTGCACAAGTCCGAGGCCATGTGCTTTCATGGGCCTCGGAATGCGCCACCGTCGGGATCCTCACTGACGGTAGGAGGGGTTTCCATCGGCGTCGGGTCGACGTTGAAGTACCTGGGACTTGTCCTCGACAGCCGGTGGAACTTCGTGGAGCACTTCCGACGTTTGGCCCCTAAACTGGAACGGACTGGGGCTGCCTTCAGGCGGCTCCTGCCCAATCTGGGGGGGCCGAACGCCTCCTGCCGGAGGCTCTATGCGGGGGTCGTGCGGTCCATGGCCCTTTACGGTGCCCCGGTGTGGGCGCGTTCCTTGAGGCGGCGAGCCGCCCATTATCTGAACGCGCCCCAAAAGGTGATAGCCGTAAGGATGGTCCGTGGGTTCCGCACGATCT
The DNA here is from genome assembly GCA_964057025.1 of Standfussiana lucernea. Lineage (NCBI taxonomy): Eukaryota > Metazoa > Arthropoda > Insecta > Lepidoptera > Noctuidae > Standfussiana > Standfussiana lucernea. The sequence goes on along the minus strand of OZ059808.1, from coordinate 9,481,524 downwards.
CGGGCGAGGCTGCGAGCCTCCTAGCCGGATTGCCACCATGGGATCTGGAGGCGATAGTCCTCGCGCGCCTACATGAATGGCGCGCGGAGGTTCTTCGCCGGGGGGTTACTCCGCTGCCGCGGCTAATTGCCGCTCAGCGGACAAACCTCCGAGCCGATCTCATGGTGACATGGAGAGAGCGACTGTCGCAACCCCGTGCAGGGCACGCCACGATAGTGGCGATAAGTCCCCTCTTTGAGGAGTGGCTTGAGAGGCGCCACGGCGTCCTCACCTTCCGCCTGACGCAGGTCCTCACCGGACACGGTTGTTTCGGGAGGTTCCTGCACCGAATCAGGCGGGAGGAGACGCCCGGGTGTTTCCACTGCGAGGATCGACCGGAGGACACGGTGGAGCATACGGTGGAGGTCTGCCCCGCTTGGGCGGAGCAACGCCGTGTCCTCATAGCGGCGATCGGCGGCGGCGACCTCTCGCGTCCGGCCCTGGTTCGAGCCATGGTCCGGAGCGAGACGGAATGGGAAGCCGTCACCTCCTTTTGCGAAGCAGTCATGCTAGCAAAGGAGGAGGCGGAACGTGAGAGAGAGCGTTCCTCCTCACGTCCCAGCCGCCGCGGGAGACGCACCGGGCGTCGGGGGCCACGTGGTGGCCCCCGGCCACCGTAGACGCGGGCCTGTGGACGGTGAGCTAAGGGCTAGCTCGCCGTCCCTCCGTCTTAGGACGACAGGCCGTGTCGACGGCGCGTTCGTGTTCCACGCGCGCCTCAAAGAGATGTCAGCATAGGGAAGGGGCCCGCAAGGGCCGATGCCTGCCGGGTGCTGCGGGTTGTTCGAAAGAGATACCGCGGCCCCGGAACACAAAGGGCGATGAAGGAACATGGGTGGGTTTTAGTCAGTAGTCTGACACACCCTCCCGCTCAGCCCAGAGCGGGAGAAGTCATTTGATGATTTCCCATCCGGAAAAAAAAAAAAAAAAAAGGTCGGGCAAAGTGTTATTGGGTTTTTCCATCAGAAATTTTTCAGTAGCAGCCTCGGGGTTTACATTTGAGCCCGGTTGATGGCAATTGGCTCGCCCCCCTATTACATAGGACTAAAACATACATAACTGGCGAAATGTGTGTGTAGTACTACACCTCAGCTTAACCCTTCGGCGATTACAGAAGTGATGTTATGTTACATGTAATGTGTGACTCTGGTTATTATACGATAAACGTAAAAACTGAAATCAATGTCTTGTTTATACATTTTTAGTGGCCGTTTTTTTCGTAGCTGGGTTTTAGTTTTTCACCATCCACCGTCTCTGTACATACCCTTTTGCCCTTTTCACGTCCTTAGTCCCACGACGAGATTTATTCCATTCGCAGATTCCCAAAAAAATCCTACCCATAACATATAACCCAACCTTCACTGCGAAAACTTGACGACCCAAGTTTTCCCCACACAAGAAATTGCCAATGCAATATAACATAACCCGATCACTGAATCCATTGGTTACAATATTGATACTGAGTGCAAAGAATTATGGACCTTACCCCCTTCTGATAGAGATTTTTAGCTAACCAAATTGAACGACGGAAATTGGACGCACGAAAAATGTACGGAACTCTCATAGGATTATTTATGGACCGTTGAAGGTCCTTGTGGTAACAATTTTAGTATATTTTTTAAAGTTTTTTTACGGGAATGGTTTGATATTTCTAGAGCAACTGCTCTATTCGGTTAAAATGTGGTTTGTTGCTGGTGTCAAATTTTGTGCGAAGTAAAAATGCAGTTTTTACGTTGTATTTGGAATATGCCAATACTCGAATTTATCGAGGAGTTGTGAAATGTAGACAGCCTATTTTAAAAGGTTATTTATTAGGCTAAACTTGATACTTTTAACAGATAACCAAAGTACTAAATCACGGTTCTAACAACGTGTTGTAGGTTGTGGGTAATAATTTAAACAGGCGTTTAATTTTGAATTGTCAATTCCATTACCACTGCTCTCAAAACGGTGAAGGAAATCCTAGTTGTGGTCATCTTAGCATGTCGATGGCAATCTAAATTGTGTCGGCCCAGCACTGAGCCACTAGTTTGGCGCCTTCAGCAGCGTCGATCAGTTCCTGTAATGAACAAGCAACAGGACACGCAGGACATGAAATTAAGTGTCCAATCGTTTGTGGAACAGCACCACATTTACACTCCAGAGCAGAGTCATTAATGTCAATTGAGCAGGTTTTTCTTGCTGCGACCAACCTGGGTTCGGAGTCTATTTAAAAACTTTCAGGTTAGCTGTGGTGGTGTGGGGATTGGACAAGAAGGAGTCGGGGAGGCAATCGCCACCATGCCTAACATGCTGAAACCCCACCGAAAGAACTTAAAGCACGAGAGCACGAGAGAGGGCGTGAGAGCTTGGTTGGTGGGCTTGGTTGGTTGGTTGGTGGTTGGTGAGCTTGGTAGGACATTGGGGCGCGGGCGTTCAGAGTGGGGGCTCTGTCCTCCCACTACTTGAGGGACCTCCGAAAAAACGGCGGCACAGTGGCCACACCGAGGCTCAGGGGAGACCTCTTTACCAGGGATGTCCCCTAACAAGCGTTGCACAGAGGGGACTCCGGACAGGTCTTTTACCACCAATGACCGGTAGCCTTTTGAAGTTTCGCCCGATAGCAAAAAAACATAAAAGCTCAAGTGGTGATGGATTATGCGCCGCTCTCTCTCACTAATGACTCCCGGCTTTGCATGTGCTATGGAGGTATAAGCAACTAAACGTAAAATAAAATTTTCGCCACACTGTTTTAATAAATTCTCGATCGCATATTCTATTCTTCGGTTCCTTGTTAAGAGCACAGTTCAAGATTAACCACTTAGCCTTAAATATATAGCAGTCCCCGCCACATGTTCTTTTAGAAATCAGAGAGTACATAAACGAACAAAAGCATCAACTGCTATCCTGATGTGGTCTACGCATAAATAAAGCCCCCGAGTTGCGGTCAAGCGTTGAAATAAATCTGGAGTGTGGTGGTCTACTTTTTATTTATGTATTTGAGACTGTAATAAATTAAGGAGATTGTCTAAAGCGTTCTTAAGCTGAAGACCCGGTTTCTTGAGGAAAATCACCGACGCATCAGAAGTAAATGTAAGTCCAAATGATGCAATTGGATGGTTGTATTTCTTTCAACCAGTGACACCTGTGGTTATCATGTGTTTGTATAGTGTTTCAAATATTTATATGGCTTTCGTGCCTATAACCTCGTTTATTTCCGTCTAACAATTTTCCAAGATTGGGAGGAGCTCGTGGCTACATAATTACAGTCGCTCGGGTCGGTCTTCAGATTAAGCTCCGCTTGCCTAGGTTGGTCCGTGGATGGATGACCACCCACCACCAGTTCTATTGACACGTTAAGGCGTTGTCCTGGCTGTCATTTGAAGATCTTAGACAGTCGTTACAGGTAGTCAGTGACCCGAAAGTCTGACAACCAGTCTTACCAAGGGGTATCATAATATTATCCAAATAATCGGGTTGTAGAGGTCAGATAGGCAGTTGTTCTATGTAAAATACTGGTATTCATCTGCATCCGGTTAGACTGGAAGCCGAACCCAATATAGTTGGAAAAAGGCTAAGCAGATGATGGTCGCCTAAAAGCCTTACCAGATGTACTATTTTTTTTAAATATCTTTAATTGGACCACCTGACCTCCACAACAATTACTGATCAATATCAAGTATACAACCAATCCAAGGCTAGATTAGTCGTTAGGTTTCAATACTCCTAATGACAGTCGTAAATATTTGTGTGACAAACGAGACTGGTAGTTTGACGTGCTTTTTGAAACATCCATCAACTACATAACAAGGCGGTGTTTTATCTTCATCTATGTCATAGCATTAAGTATTCGTACATGTTAGTGAAAGCCGTTTCATAGAAGCCAGTTTACACACTTTTCCGCGTTTGTCTGTGTAATCTCGTTGAACTTTTAAACTGTAAATCCAACGAACTCCACTTTCATGGAATCTAGTTTTTTAATTCCTTCCTCGAGATAAATTTATCACCTACGCAACGAAAAGAAATAAAAGAAGAGAAAATTATCCGAAGTTAACATTTTTGTAGCAAAAAAAAAGTTTGTGAAGGAATTTAAAGGCAGAATTTAAGCGAAGCTCAAAAGAGATACTTTTTGTATAGTGACGAAAATTTGACGTCTCAGAAATGCGGTATTGAATAAATATTTTTCTGCATATAAGATGATTACTGCGTGAAGGCAAATATTCTTCTTTAGCGTGTCGATGACAATCTAAATTGAGTCAGTCCAAAATTTGCCACTTTCAGTAGCGTCCATCAGCTACTGTGAAGTGCAAACAACAGGACATGCAGAACACGATGTTAAGTGGCCTATCGTTTTGCGCAACACCACATTTACACTCAGGCAAATATTGAGAGGAAAAGATATGTCATAAAACCAAAATTTGAAGACAAATGTTAGATCTACCAACCTAAAGCACCACCTCCACCTGTCCTGTCTTGTTTTGGTTTGTCTTCGCTAACTTATTCACTACTAGCGGCCCGTCCCGGCTTCGCACGCACTTTCTTATTTTTTACATTTTTAAATATTCACATATGAAACAATAAAAAAAAACATTTAAAAATATATAAAAAAAAAACGAATGGCCAGTCCCGGCTTCATACGGGTATTTAACAAAAATTTAAAAAAATATAAATTTTAACACATACACACAGACACCCTTCTTTTTGCGCAGGTTTTCTAAAAAGAGTACATTATAAGGAAAGTTTGGATATTATTATTTTATTATTATTTTTGTATTTTTTTTGTAATTTTTTTATTTAGACTAAGTACAGATGATATGGTGTCAGTTTCTCGATGGCTTGAACGTCGCAATGCAAACTAAAACGTATTGTTAATTGAGTTAAGTATCTCTTTAAGTGAACTGTAATTTGTTCTTTGAGAAAATAAATGTCTTTAAACCGAAATGTTAAGTCATTAGACCACTATGGTACTTTCATTTACAAAGTTTCCCTCAGGATTTTTCACCTACATTATTATTGATAATCTGAATTTGAATTCTTAAAATGGCATATCGGATCTCAAAGAAATCACAGTCGTACATTACCGGCTGGCTCCGCTATGTTGTCATCATCGCCTAGCCTTTCCCTAGCTTTGTTGGGGTCCGGGTGCAGCTGAATACCAGTACCTATTTTACATGGAGGACTGCCTATCTCACCTCCACAACCCAGTTAGTACTGGGCAATACGTTGGTAAGACTGGTTGTTAGACTTTCGGGCCACTGACCACCTGTAACTACTGTTAAAGATCAACAAATGACAGCCGGGACCCACGGCTTTACGCGCTCTCCAAGGTACGGAGGAAACTCGGTATGTAATGGATGATCATCCATCCTTGTATCGACGTTGGTAAGAGTGGCTTACCTTGAAGATCGACCTATAGCTATGTCTATAATACCTGGAGACATATTATACAGAAGAATTAAAATTGCAGAGAATTATATTCATAATCAAATTATTTGTAAAACTTATTATCTACTTATTATCTGAAAGTAATTCTGTCTGTGTGTTGAATTATTTAAACTTTGCTGCGGAGTCACAAAGGCAGACAAGGACAAAGACGTAATTCGCATATACAAATAACTTTCACAACATAATTAAATCCTTTCAAATAGAATTATATTAGGAGTCCCCCAGGAGTCATGTAACCCCGGTCTTAAATAAACATTACACACTTAAAATTAAATCGAGACGCAAGTTGCATTTGGCGTGCCTTCTGTTCGGTGTGATATAAAAACTTTTTTGCAAAAAAAAACCGACTTCCAAAAAAACACTCAAAAGTGGAAAATAACTTGACTTTCGGAAGTCGGTGACTATTGTTTGTTTCATTGACTTTTTTGCCACCGGCTTTGTAGTTATTTTTCATTGTTTTTTGTTTTTTTGGAAGTTGGTTACTTTTTTTGCAAAAAAACTCTATTTTACCCTTTTCTGTTATGGTATCTCACACAAATCCTTGCCAAGTATCAATGTCGCAATTTCTTTTACTTGGATGACATATTTTTCAGCTATTTTGATTTAAAAGCCAAACTGCTGAACTGGTTTTCATGAAATTTATACTTTCCGATTGGTCCCATAGATAAAATGGATATACCATTTTATCTATGGGACCAATCGGAAAGTATATCCTTTCAAATAAAAGAAGAATTTTTTAAATCGGTTCATAAATAACCAAGTTAAGAGGTAACAAATGTAAAAAAATACAACCGAATTGATAACCTCCACCTTTTTTTGTAGTCGGTTAAAAATATCAGTAATCTCAAACATTGTTTTAAGCTTCTTTCTGTTTTCAGCTGTTTGTTTTTTCTTTTTTTGTTTTATCATCAGTAATCTCTCATTAACAAGCCAAAGTCTAATTTATGAATGGTTGATGGCAATAGGCACGAAACTATTACAAGGGACTTGCCCAAATAGCTGGCGAAAAGTGGGTGAACAACGGCTCACCTTTGCCCATAACTTGAAGGTTCGGCTTACAGAAAAATATTTCTCAAAAATAACATAAACAGTTCACCTGAATATGAGAAACTTAACAAAAATATCTTAAAGTATACGCCTGTAATGAACTGCTATATTACGGGCAAAAACTCCCAGCGCCTATAAAAAAAAACAAAACAAAGTCTTGCACCCAAACAGAAAAGCTAACAAACTTCCCTTCAAAACATTTACTTCCGTTATTATTGTTAACCCTTCATCTTTACATAATACGCGGCACGATGCGACAGTATACTCCAGTACGCAGCGTATCAAAACGTGTCTAATACGCAACAGCGCGGCCGCGTTCCGTGATTCTGAATAATAATCACGATGCTTTCAACACGCTTACAAGAACGATGGTGTATAGGTATGTTCTTGTATATGGGGTATAAAAAAATACAGTGTGTTTGAGAGCGGGTATAGAAAACACTATAGGGAACAGTGAACTCACTACATTTCCGATCACCATAACACGAGTTTAAAGTTTATTTCGGATGAAAATTACAAAATTTTCATTCGAAATATGTACAGTATGGGCCATAAATCCAGTAGCAGTTTAACAAAAATTTCGCTTCAAAACAAGTCGCACTTACGACCTTTTTCTATAGCAAACATTGTGCACACATACACGATCTCGTATATCGCACTCTTTCATCATTATCTAGTCAGAAAGAGTGCGATATAATGTTCATTTGCCTTAGTGGCAAGCCTGTCGTGACGCGACGGCGATGGCGTATAATTAAGATAGTGGTATTTAATTTCAATCTAACTGAAACTGGAATTTATCTGGAATTCTGAAATAGTACTTTGGATCAGGTAAGCACCTATTGGAAATCGACACATTAAATTTTTAGCAATACTATATTAATTTTGGAAAAATAATTTCGCGTCGTGTCATGTCTGCAGAACTTGTAGAAGATGGCGGGGCGAACTTTCAAGAGATCTACAGACTTTAGAATGATCGGGAAACAGAGAAGTCGGCAGTGAATTCGACAGACTGGCAGATCGCACAATATGGAAGCACAGCGCTTTAATCGGGTTCGTGAAACTTCGACCATATAACGGTAATGCTTCGCCGTGTCTCTGCTCGTCCGATGATAGAATATCTGGTCATAAACACACGTCCATGCGAGTACTACGCTAGGTATATGTCCTTCTAGGGCGTACTCCTCTCGGCGCTTACACTCACATCTGATTCTGCAGTCACCTTTCACTGATCCTGTCGAAATTACCAAACAACCTGAGCATATTTTTTTCAATTTCTGCAATCGGGGATAATTTTAAATCCGGTCAGATCCCACCGGATTAGGACGAATCCGGAAATTAAATTAATTTGTGTCCCTCAAACAACATTCGGGTCGAAGAATACGTATTTGTTTTTCATTTTTGTTGTATAAGTTTTTTGGTACTTAAATGACTTTTAATTTAGCAAAATTAAAAGTAACATAAGCATGTTATGAGGAGCACCTTATAACATGCATATGTTATAAGGAGTAACTAAGTTGGATAGCTGTAACTGTCAGTAAAAGTCCCGTTAAAATAGGTAAAGCCGTTTCGGAGTTAGCCGGAACAAACAGACAGAAAGACAAAAATTAAAAAGAAAATGTTATAAGTACCTTATAATATACTTTGATATGCATTCAGTATAAAGCTGTTATGTTCACCTAGTGGTTTCACCGGTGAAAGAATAAAAAAATAATATGACTACATTCTGCTCTCAAATCCCCAAAAAACGAGCGTAAACATTTTCGATAGCAGATTTATCTACTCTGGTGCAGAAAGATTTAAAATGCATTCTAAAATGGAACTTACATTCTCAACAAACAAACCAAAGACAGGACTAATTTATAACTAACTTTAGACCATCCAAACGCAAGCGATTTTCAACCTTAGCATGGTAGAAATTAGTTTCATTTTCAGTTCAGATCCAGGTTTGTATTTATGATTTACATCTGCACCCGTAGACCGGAGTAAAAAGGGTGAAAATTTCTGTTTATCAGGAAAATATTAATATGGGAGTAGTATGCGTTTGACGGCAGTAAACATGAAAATTTTATATAATATTTTTTTTTCGATTTTTCCGCAAAGCAATGGTGTGCCTACCTGCACGTGTTTTTTTAATTGGGCGCAAATGAAATGCGTTTTAACTGGATGATAAATTTTGCACAAGAGGATGAATCCATTGGAAGCTGGTAACTTCGTAAATGGTTGTTAAACATTTCGAGGTTTTGATTAATTAAGCCGAAAGAATTAATATGCGTTCTTTCGACATGTTTAATTATAAAACAGTGCAGTATAAATAAAACGATGTTAAATATGGCTCTATATTATACTAAAGTATTAACATATAACATCACGCCTTGATGTTTTACGAGTATGTTAATACTTTGCAGGGGTGTGCCTAACAGTACAGCCACATATCACCAGTAATGTTTAAGTGCCTTGTAAAAGAGGGCAGGCCTATTGCCATCAACTGGCCACAAATTCACCCTTCGTGGCTTCTACTGAGGCATTTCTGGTGGAAAAACCCACTTACACTGCTCGACCCGGGAAACGAAACCAAGAAGTCATGGTCAGCCGTCGCGCTTACGACTTTTCCACCGACGAGGCAATATAACGGACTCTTGTGGTGTGTTGCTATTTCTGGTAGATGGGACCAATAAAAAATGGGACCAAAAGCTTTCGAATTTTAGGAAATATTCAGTATTGCCATATTAATAATTGCAATTACGTAATCAATATTCTGCACTATTGAGCAATTTTTTTGTAATTTCATTTAGTTTCAACTCAAATGAGACTGGGCAGGACATTGTGTGCCGCATAACTAAGGGCCAAAATAGCACCCTGAGACAGTGAGGCGGGGTCGCGGCAGGCCACGAAGGCGATGGCGGGATGAACTGGACAGGTTTCGTCTGAACTGGAAGGAGGACGCGCGGGTTTGAGAGAACTGGTTGGATTAGAGAGAAGCCTTTGCCCAGGTTACCGAGCAGGCTAGGATAAAAATATTATTCATAAATAAATCTAAAAGAGGTAGAGGAAGACAAAAGAAACGATGGTTATACTGTGTGGAGGATGAGACGGCAAGGAAGGAGGTGACTGATGAGATGACAAGTAATAGAGAAGTGTAGAAGAAGACATGCTGAGCCGACTGCAAATAAATTGGGATAAAGGGCAAGACAACGATGATGATAAATTAATCCAAAACAGTGAAATTTTTGACAGCTATTTTCGATGCTGTCCGCCCACAGGATGTAGTGACTGTAGTTTGTCATGAATTCGGGTCAAATCCGAACGTGTGTCCAGTTGGCGAAAACATAAAAGTGATTGTCTTTAAGTATCACTAAGTCGACACGCGTAAAAATTTTTCAATTTCCAGATGACGAAATAATAAGGCATACTAATTTTAATTTTGAGTTTCACTAACTGGACACACGTGAGAATAGTCTTTCGTGTCGAGTTGGTGACTAACCCATAAAAGTCAAAGTCAAAGATTTATTTGCAGAAAAAAATGAAAGCAATGGTTTTGTATCAAACACTGACATCCACCCACATTTGTTTAAATTCAATTGAACCCAACATTATTCGAGATGCCGCTAATCAGATCAGATACCAGTTAATACTGTCAAAGCAGGACAAATTAATTACCCGTGGATAATTTTATTATTAGCATCAAAATCAATATGAACACTCCCGGGAAATCAAATGATCAAGTCAAACATGGTGGCGCAGAAATTCAATTGGCAAATATAAATTATATTGTGTTGTTGTGTAAATTAATTTATTAGGTAACTAAATGTTGCCCGCGACTTTCGTCCACGTGAAATTATTATAAAAAAATTATATCCCTATTTTTTTTTATCGTTTGGTTAGTGCCTAACCTGGTGTCAGAGTTTTATGCCGCCCATGGGCCTCTGACTTGGCTTTACATGCCGTCGAGAAATATTTCTCAGGCATGCTGGTTTCCTTACGATGTTTTCCTTCACCGAAGCGAGTGATAATTATACAATCCGCACATGATTCCGAAAAATCAGAGGTGCGTATCTTGGGTTCGAACTCGAGACCTATGACTTGGCAGTCCAACGGTCACACCACAAGGCTATCACTGCCTATATTAGGTATTATATCCCTATTTGAATCAGATTTTGTTACCTAACAATTTCAAGGGCTTTTTTTTTCTTTTGCACGGAACACTAGTCCATTTTCTAAAATAAAAGTAGGTAGTCCGAGTTATTAAAAGTCCCATCAAAGTCGGCCCAGCTACTTCGGAGATCTGGAACAAACAGACACGGTAAATATACTTTCATATGCATTCAGTGGAAAGCTGTTATTTTAAAATAACAAAGAGACACTTCAATTTTATTTACTCGTATAGATGACATTGTTATTTTAGTTCACATAAAGAGAATTACAGTTCCAATTTTGTAAAATCGTTCAATTTTACAAATTGATACCTTTTTATACGGAATCGGGTAGCTTTATTAAAATTGTCGACTTCATTTTGATGCGTGGAGTTTTATTGTTTTAATAAAATTATAGTTACAAAAAAATATGAGAGGCTTTGACTTTTACCAAGGTTTTTACACTAATGATGTTGTTAAAATAGTAACGGCTGATAAAATTTCAATTTGCTAGGGCCTTTCGTGTAAATACAGAAAACCGTTTATAACATAACATCGCTTCTGTAATCAACGAAGAGTTATTCAGAGGTGTAACTAATAGGACACCCACCATTTCACCAGGTATGTGTTAAGTCCCATGTAATAGGGGGCCAGCATATTGCCATCAACCGGGCACAAATCCAGACTCTGCGGCTGCTACTGAGAAATTCCTAATAAACCCAATAACATCTTGCCCGACCTGGGCATTGAACCCAGGCCCTCATGCTCAGCAGTCGCGCTTGCGACTATTCGACCAATGAGGCAGTATCCATGCAGATTAATTTAAGGCCAGCCAACAGGCGCAACTTAATTTTGTCACGTGTGTCATTTGCGCCTGCACAAACGAACCCAATTTATTTTGCACTATTACGAAAAAACCCATCACAATTAAAATAATGACGTCGCGTTCCCGGTACTTATACAAATATGAATCGTTATAACTGACAAAATAACCCCAGGAAATAACTTTAAATCAATTTAGAGCTCGTTTAAACGAAAATGACATTCGATAAAATATATTTGGTTTTGTATTGTATTGGGAGCTCTTTGAAACTACATTTTTCAGTTTATAAAATGTAATTTATACTGGCTGTATAGTTATTTCACGTCCGAGTTGTGATTGTGGAGTCAACATCTCCCGAGGATGCCCCGTAGATGGGTAACACATGGCATGTCGAATGTAGGTTGGTTGTTGCTCTACAGCATGTGTCAGAAAGGTGTGGTCATATAATTTAATGAAGTGGCTTAGGGCGACAAAGTGAACAAATTTCTTCATGGGACTATCATCAACATCTGTCTCGCCTTTTCCCAACCATGTTGGGGTCGGCTTCCAGACTAACCGGATGCAGCTGAATACCAGTATTTTACATGGACCGACTGCCTATCTGACCTCCACAACCCAGTTCGTACTGGTTGAGGTAATACGATACCCCTTGGTAAGACTGGTTGTCAGACCTTCGGGCCACTGACTACCTATAACGTCTGTCAAAGATGTGCAATTGACAACTGGGTCCAACGGCTTAACGTGCTTTCCGAGGCACGGAGGAAACTTTTTATGTAATGGGTGGTCACCCATCCACGGACCAACACAGGCAAGCGCGGCATGAGCTGTTATTATTTTAAACACGAGCTTCTCGCTCTTCATAGGTCCATAATCGTAATCTCGAAAAAGTAATCAAGTGACCCACACAAAACTTCAATACCTACTTGATTCAAATGTACCTATGGGACAGTTGAAAAATTTTATGTGATTACGATGTTGGTCGCATGGAAAAAGTTGATCAGTTTGATGGTCTGGATTGCACTCTTAAATATGACCACCACTTTCTATTCTTTTAACAAAAAATAGCAGACAGAGCCGCAGTTTGGCGTAAGCATTTAGCTAATGTGTGTAGCTAATGTATGTAGCTAATGTTTTTTTTTTTTTTTTGATGTGGGCCACTCGCAGTTTTCCAGCTCTCTACGGCTGGTTTACTACTTAACCGGACTATCCTGTGGTGACCTCAAATGAATTTAAGGCCCCCAGCCAGGGCTTACAAGCTAATTTATTCTACTAATGACCGCTCGGTAAGGGCACCCCCTGTGGGGCTCGGACCTCGGCTTAGGGCGTCATTTTGGGGAGGGCAGCAAGTGGGGACAGGCTGGGTCGTATTATTATTATTTGGGGAATTTAACGTTACTTGCTCAGCAACGCGGGCTGGCTCGTTGGGCAAGGGTCGGATGGGGGGTAGCTAATGTCAAATCAACATTTTTGACGTATTCGTTTTCGCTCGCAGAAAGCTCTGCATTTCTAGGTACCAACAAAGATTTTTTGTGTGACAAAAATAGTATCCTATATGCTATTCCAGACTATAATCTATCACTGTGCCAAATTTAATCCAAATCCATTCAGTCGTTCTGGCGTGATTATATAACATAGATCCATGCAAACTTTCGCATTTATAAATTAAATCTGTATCCTTGACAAATTTCATTACGATCCGATCAGCCATTTAGTCGTGAACAGGTAACAAACAAACAAATAAACAGAGTAACTTTCGCATTTATAATATTAGTATGGATTAGTTGGTATAGATTATAACATACACCTATGATGACAATTTACCTCACAGCACTTTCAAAAACCTGAGAAAGTTCTTCTTTTATTTGATTTCCAAATGAAAACGAGTTGTGAATACAGTAGAATTCTCCGTAACGACATTTTTATTAGTTTTCCGCGACCGCTACACACCGCGTCCGCTTTTCAATCTTGGAGCTTAATAGTGTTTTGCTTTACGGGAAAATACTAGTTTTTAAACTTGAACTATGAGGGATTCCTCATAGTTCCAGTTTAAAAACTAGTATTTTCCAAACTGTGTTCCAAATGTTTTTAATTTTTTTTTTTTATAACTGGGACCCACTATTCGTAACCTGATTGGTTACGAATAGTTCCAGTGGGTCCCAGTTATTTCATCTTGTAAATACCCGTTCATGTTAATGCTGCACCAATACTCAGTTAACATTTTTCAATTTTACTAGTTATCATGAAACAAAATGGTTACCGAGCGTGCCATTTTTTGACTACCTACTGTGACATTTTTCTTCAATTTTCTCCTGTCAATCGTCAAGCTGTCATTTTCTCCTATTGATATGTAGGCTATACGCTAAGCATCATTTAGACAATACAAACAAGTTACTATACAAAATAGACTAAGTTTTTTGTTCTTTAACTACCTATCTATACTTATAATAAATCTGTAGAGAGGTCAATTCTGTACATGAAATATATTTCCAAAATAACTATCAGGGGGTGATTAGGGATCGATACTGATGCCAAAAATGCAATCAGTAAAATTTTTGTCTGTCTGTCTGTCTGTCTGTATAACCGTTATAGAAACAAAAACTACTCGACGGATTTTAACGAAACTTGGTACAATTATTTTTCATACTCCTGAGTTGGTTATAGTATACTTTTCATCACGCTACAATCAATAGGAGCAGAGCAGTGAAGGGAAATGTTGGGAAAACGGGAGAAGTTACTCCATTTTTTAAGCTTCCGTCGCGTGTGCAACCTTAATGGTTAAAGATACACAGAAATCATGTATGACGGAAATGTTCTCCTTAAAATTATATAAAAAATATCCCACGACAGCATATGTCTATCTTTTATGGTTGACTCACAATATCACGTGTAACTCCCGATAGCTTAGCAGTTCGAAGCTTTCTGATTATATTTGTCTACTCTTACGTTTATAACACTCTGTCATCCCTAATTAAAAAAGTTAACGTTATTAAATATTCCATAAAAAAGAATCATAGAAATCGGTATAGAAACACCAAAGTTATACATGAAATACGCTAATAGTAAGCCATCGCGCGTGAATACTGAATCATGCTATAAGGATTATTTTTGTTTACGGTTCGAGAACTGTAGTATTTCATGAAATAGCGACAAAGCTAAGGTATTACGTGAGTGTAATTTAATCATATGGGATGAATGTACGATGGCCCATCGAAAAGGAGTAGAAGCGGTAGACAGAACTTTAAGGGATATAAGACAAAATGATCAACCAATGGGCGGTATCACTGTTTTATTTTGTGGTGATTTCCGACAAACCTTACCGGTAATACCACGGGGAACCCGAGCTGATGAGGTTAGGGCTTGCCTGAAAAGCTCTTATTTGTGGCGTGATATACAATCGATGCACTTGACTATAAACATGCGAGTGAGAACTGGAGATAACCCGGATGATCGTTAATTTTCTGATACATTATTAAAGATTGGTGAAGGTACCTATCCACAACTACACCAAGGAAAAGTTATTCTGACGCCTGAGTTATGTTGTATAGTGCATCCCAACCACATCTTATATCGTCGGTATACGGTGACGTAACAAATATATTAAATAGGGACAATTCTTGGCTATGCGAAAAATCCATTTTAACTCCTCGCAATGACCAGGCATTTGAGATTAATAACAAAATACTGTCGAATATACAGGGGGAAAGCAAAGTTTATAGTTCAATAAATAGAATGGTCGATGAACAAGAAGCCACTAATTACCCGATAGAATTTTTAAATTCTTTAAATAGGCCCGGACTTCCTTCTCATGAAATTTGTTTAAAAATTGGCATTCCGATTATTCTGCTCCGAAATTTAAGACCACCACAACTTTGCAATGGAACTCGGCTAAAAGTAACCCAGTTGCAACAAAATATATTCGAGGCTCAAATTTTAACAGGTTGCGGTGCAGGAGAAACCGTCTTTATTCCCAGAATTCCCATAATACCAAATAATTTTCCATTCCAATTTAAAAGAACGCAATTCCCAGTATCGGTGTGTTATGCAATGACAATTAATAAGGCTCAAGGGCAGACTTTTCGTGTTGCTGGAGTAGATCTCGGTGTCAGTTGTTTCTCGCATGGTCAGTTGTACGTCGCTCTTTCCCGGGTTAGCAGTTCTGGAAATCTTTATGTTCACGTGCCGGATGGGTCAACTTTCAACATAGTTTACCCGGAAGCTTTGTGCTGAAGTATTTTTGTTCTATAGGTACTTAAGCCTCATGTGAACGTAATCTAAACAATATTACTAATACATTAACTTAATAACACACAAGGAGTTACACGCTGACGGAGTCGCGGGCACAGCTATTAACAATAATATTGTGCGGTTCCGTATTGCGATATTTTCAACAGTATTGTAGATTGACATATTATATATCCCTACTAAAATATGAAAGTTAATCTGTCTGTTACATCAAAACCACTGAACTGTGAGGAAGGACATAGGCTACTTTTTTTCACGAAAATCGACGGAAACGCGGACGAAGTCGCGGGCAACAGCTAGTCTAGAATAAAGTTCTTGATTTGTAACGTTGTTGGTTGAAGAGTGTGTTCGCCATACGGTATTTCATACAAATTTTCATGTCCTTATTTTTCGAAACGACTGCACCGATTTTAATGAAATTTCACACACATAGTTTTAGTTAAAATAAGATGATTGGAAATTTCTGTTTCTATGGAAAATTTAAAATCGGTCTCGATTTAACTGTAACACAATTTCGCGAAAATGTTTTCTACTAAACTGCTTATGGGTTTGAAGTTTCATTAAAATCGGTTCAGTCATATCGAAAAATAAGGACATGAAAATTTGTGTAAAATGCCGTACGGCGTTCGCGCTCTTAAACAAATTAGCGTGCTGCGACATTAGCCACGTTAAGCATAAAATTCTTAAGCCGGACACGCGTGGTAGGTGCTCTTGCGTCATCTAAGTATATCTATATCTATGGTAACAACCAAACAAGAATCAAGTGCGGTACATCACGATATCCACTATCCAATGCGCCATACTTCAAAGTTATCTGCGACAGTAACAGCCCATTCCATGCTTCGGGCGTAAGGATGCACACGTCATGTACTTCTGGAAATCTTTGTTCGTGATTTGTTTGGTAGCTTGCTAGAGATACTAGTGATGTTGACTGACGAGCTCCTTCTTGGAATATCAGTCTGTGTTTTACTTATATATTAATTGCAGTAGCTCATCATCTGCCTAGCCTTTTCCCAACTATATTGGGGTGGGCTTCCAGTCTAACCGGATGCAACTGAATACCAGTATTTTACATGGAGCGACTGCCTATCTGACCTATACAACCCAGTTAGTGCTGGGTAATACGATACCCCTTGGTAAGGGTGGTTGTCAGACTTTCGGGCAACTGACTACCTTTTACGACTGTCAAAGATCTATAAATGACAACCCGGACCAACGGCTTTACGTGCTTTCCGAGGCACGGAGGAAACTCGATATGTAACGGGTGGTCAACCTCGGCAAGGGCTGCTTAACCTGATGGTTGATTTGAGCGGCTGTTATTGTTTAGCCACGAGATCCTCTTTAATTGCAGTAGCTAACCAATATCATGGTTTTTGGTGTAAAAATACCTAACCACTTTGAAACCTTCCAAATGCTTTTTTTAGGCGACATCATAAAAAGGAGGTGTTTGTTACACCTAAAATTGTCCCAACGAGTAATCCAGTGTTACTATTACAATTTATTGGGTATTTTATTTAATTTCTTAAGGAAACCTTCAGCTAGGATACAGATAGTTGAAAGTTAGAGAAAGAAGGCCAATTAAAAGTTTTCACTGACAATGAAAGGTTAGCACAGGAAACAGTAGACAGGCAAGAGAAAGAAAGAAAAGAAAGAAAAAACGTTTATTGGCACACGCCACAAGTACACAATACAAAATATAAAAAAGCAAATATTAAATAACCAAGAAATATTGTGTGACTCACGGCTGCGCCAAATAGGCATAGTAGAGGTAGAAAGTATATGCGGTGCGAAAACGGAAACCAGATACTCAGTACATCATTCTGAACCCCCACATAGAAAATTTTCTTCGGTTATTAAAAAGAAATCTGCTGTTTTCTACAAAAGTGCAATACCTACACGGTCAAAATGTATGGAACAGCTGATTTTTTTTTTAATAACCGACGAAAATTTTCGGGGGTTCAGAATGATCTACTGAGTATGTGGTTTCCGTTTTCGCGTCGGTGTCCCTTCTACCCCTTATATAAATGTTAATATGTTCAAAACTTTAGTTAACGGACCCTTCACGAAGCCATCAACCAAGCATTCTGTACGTCAAACTAAGTAACTCTGTGCAAAAATTATTGCTGGGAAACGTCTTTGTTTTTGGGCTGTAACGCACTCAAAACATTGTGCTGATATTATATGCATTGTATAAGACAAGGTTCATGGAGGTATTCAAAATGAAGTTATAATATATAAAAAACTGGCTTTTATTAAAAATGTTTTAGAAAAGTTAGAACTTAACTCCAATATTATCTTCTTAACTAGAAGGTTCCCAGGTATGGTCTAAAACAAAAAATATATCGCAACGGCGGGGAGATCAATAAGTGCCTTTCAGTTTCGTTAAGGGTAATTTTCCACCCATAACCTATTATAAATCAATCAAAACTGGAGAACTTAAGTATGCCTATATTGTAGATGTAATTATAATTGAATGTCTAATAAAGTGATGTAATTTCCATTGTGATAATTGTATATTGAACAAATAAAATAAATAATTGGATAATGTAAATGACTGAAAATTTGAAATTTGTTTAACTGTGACTGTTATTTAATGTATAAGTGTAAAATTTAAAAATCATTGATTTAATAATAATGTTTGTACCTTAAAGATATTTGCACGCCATGAAAAATGGCAGGCATGTCGTGATTTAATATCTTGCATGCACGTATTAATTTAATTCTGTATGTATACACATGTTTGAGCAAATATTTTTTTTTATTCTTATTCTTAAAAAACAGTGAAATTGCACGGTAAA
Source organism: Standfussiana lucernea (assembly GCA_964057025.1). Lineage (NCBI taxonomy): Eukaryota > Metazoa > Arthropoda > Insecta > Lepidoptera > Noctuidae > Standfussiana > Standfussiana lucernea. Next base: position 9,463,021 of record OZ059808.1, on the reverse strand, counting down.
GTCTGGCTGGTCGTTTCGTAATTATATCCGGGTCGGCTTCCATACTAACCAGTAACAACTAAGTAGGTACCGGTACTTTACAATGTAGACAGAGAATCCTATTTTACAGCTTTTATATGTCTGGACTGCTTCGCTCGTCTAGTGGTAGCAAGCGAGACTGCGAAGCATGAGGTCCTGGGTTTGATGCCCAGATCGGGCAAGATGTCATTGGGTTTTTCCATCAGTAATTTCTGAACAGCGGCCACGGGGTCTGGATTTGTGCCCGGTTGATGGCAAAAGGATCTCCGCCTATTACATGGAACTGAAACATAATTGGCGAAATGTGGGTGTACTTGTTGGTTATTGGTACACCTTTGCCTATCCCTTCGGGGATTACAGGCATGATGTTATTGTCATGTTACTATTTCAATACCTAAACAATTCTCCAACGCATTCTACCTTTCTGAGAACCCACGCCATCCCCACCAACAAATTCTATTTTAAAAGATCATCTTTACAAAACAAGGCTCTGTAAATTCAATGTAACAAGATAGCCAGAGTTCTACCAAGTGATTATGATCAAATTTAAACTTGTGGAATCGGAAATTTCTCGGCGAAATGGCCCAAGTTTCGCCAACTGCCCGTAAGAAGGTGTTCCCTTGTCCAATTTGCAATAAAAATATTTTTAGGGCTGTGTAACGGGTCTCTTTGGGGAAGCCCTTTTATTTCAAGTTCTTTTTTCGAACGGTTAAGTTGTGTGCGTTAAGGATTATTAACTCGTTCATGATTTTATCAAAAAAATATTATTTCTATGCCCAGAACGGTGTAGATTTCTCATAATTCACAGTTTATGGTGGAGAGGTGGGTTACCAAAAAAAATCGGTTGTCTGTAAAGTCGGTTTACTGACGATAGTTGAACGTGACAACGTCACCGATTGTGCCTCTTTGTCGCTCGTTCCGCGCTCTCGCTTGCACTAATGGAACGCCTCAGAGCGAGGTAACGCCTCAGAGCGAGGTAACGCTGCATTTTTTCGTGCGTGCAGCCGGCTCCATCGAATTATAAGACGTTGTCACGTCAAAAAACTTTTTAAGTTCGATTTCTCCAAAAGAACCCAGTTTGGACCCCACGTCACAATAACGTGGGGTCCAAACTGGGTTCTTTGTCAAATTGTAATTTTGCCATACTAACAACCATTCCAAGGAATGCACCGGTTCACCAATCACCTGGTATACAACCTTAGTTTTTGTTTACCCTGAACCTCTTAAAGTGTCGTTGTGCTCATCAGTACGAACAAATTTTACTATAAAACGAATCATGAAACTTGTGAAAAAAATACGAAGCAGCTGATTTTTTTCCCGATTTCGGGGTCCCGTGGTAAAAGTTGTTTTACCACTGGCTAAATGTAAATAATAACAGCCGCTCGGGTCGATCTTTAGGTTAAGCTGTACTTACCTAGGTTGGTCCGTGAATGGGTGACTACCAAATACCGACTTTCCTACGTGCCGTAGTTTGATGTACAGAATGCTTGGTCGGCTTCGTGAAAGGTCCGTCTACACCATATTTAAAAAAACAACTTCCGAAATTAAAGTTATTTCCACTTTTTTTGTGTTTTTGTTTGGAAATCGGTAATTTTTTTGCAAAAAAGTTTTTATTTTACCCTTTTTAGTTATCGTATCACACACAAATCCTTATCAAGTATCAATTTCGCAATTTCTTTTACTTGGATGACATATTTTTTCCAACTATTTTGATTTAAAAACCAAACTACTAAACCGATTTTGATGAAATTTCTATAAGACCAATCGGGAAGTGTATCCTTTCAGCTAAAAGAAGAATTTATCAAATCGAATAAATGACGAAGATATGTGGTAAAAAACACAAAAAAATACAACCGAATTGAGAACCTCCTCCTTTTATTGAATTCGGTTAAAAAAGAAAACTTGACCGTATTCCAACGATTTTTTGCGACACCTAGCTTCGCTCACCTAGATAGAAATTTAAGCTGGGGCTGCTTCGAAAAACTTGGTAGATAATATTTTTATTAAAGTGAATAAATTATACAACATACAAGATCCTTGTAATAATTTTGTTACATACGAAAATAAAAAAAAAACACTTGTTACAGATCCACTCATAACATTATATTATAATACGTATATTATATCATAACGTCTGTAATTCCCGAAGGGTTTGGTAGAGGTATACATATATTGAAGCACACCCACATTTCGCCAGTTACTTTAAAATCCCATGTAATGTAACATACGAGCCCACTACCAACAACCAAGCACAAATATAAACTTCGGGCTGGTACTGAGAAATTCCTAGTGGTAAAACTAAATTAACCTGCCGAGCTATCAAACCCAGGACTTCATGCTCAGTAGTAGCACTTGCGACCACTCGACCCACGAAGAATTTCAGATCCACTGATAATATTTAAAAGTCATAACTCCAAACTACTCGAGCTAATCCGAAAACCAGCCAGCAGAAATTCAAAATTCGAATATTAAAATCCATTCCAGAAGCGAGGGGCGGTTACACGGAATTCCAAATTTAAATTGTCCAGTGCATTTGCATAGACACAGCTGTCGCACATTTCCATTTCGACTTGGTTATCTATATGCAACGGACGGCATTTGGCAGCCGATAATAGACTCTCCATGGTGTTTGAGTTCGAATAGCTCCGATTTTGTTATGTTTTTTTTCTTGCTCTGGAGTTTAGAGATGAGCTGGAAAGTCGAGCTGTGCGAATTTTAAATGTATTCGGCTTTTTTAAGAGACTGGAGTTACGAGCATCGAATTTTAAAAATCGGGTTCGATATTCGAATCATGTGATTATTATAAAATTATTTTTGCAATAAGCTTGGAATATTTGTACGAAACAGCCAGCAAAAATGTAACATTGTTATTCCCATAAAATTCTCATAAAAAATAACAGTAATATTCTGACACGTTTTAAATATAGAATTTAGCATTTCTCATTCATCATCATTCTCCTGCCCTTATCCCAATTTATTTGGGGTCGGCGCAGCATGTCTTCTTCTTCCATACTTCTCTATTACTCGTCACCTCAGCAGTCACCTCCTTTCTAGCCATATCTCCTTCCACACAGTCGATCCATCGTTTCTTTGGTCTTCCTCTACTCTCATAGCCATCTATATTCATACACAACATTTTCCTCACCACATTTTCCTTATTCCTCCGCATAACATGTCCATACGATTACCACACAACTTTTCACTCACCGGCGCCACTTTCAGACTTCCTCTTATATACTCATTCCTCATTTTATCCATTAGCGTAACACCACACATCTCCCTTAGCATTCTCATCTCAGCCACATGCAAATGCCTTTCATTCATCCCTTTTGTGACCCAACATTCTGATCCATACAAGACCGCAGGTCTAACCATGGTTTTATAAATCTTCCCCTTGAGTTTAAGGGGAATGCGGGCGTCGCATATTGTTCCCGTGACCTGCCGCCATTTCATGCCGTGTTAATACTGTGTTTAACACTCCGATCTATTTCGCCATCGCTTTACACGAGTGAACCAAGATACCGAAAGACGGAGCAGACTGGTAGGGGCGCGCCATCTAGCGCTAAGGCTTCAGAACTGAAGAGACCACCGAAATCGCAGAACATGTATTCAGTTTTACTTCTGCTGATTTTCAAGCCGAAATTCTCCAGCTTCTGTTGCCAATTCTCCAATCTGCTCTGGATCTCAGGTCCATCTTCACCGACAAGAACAATGTCATAGGCAAACAGCATACACCATGGTGCCTCTTCTTGTATGTCTGACGTCAGAGCGTCCATATTCAACAAAAAGAGGTAAGGACTTAAAGCCGACCCTTGATGCAGACCTACAGCCACACTGAACTTGTCGGTGTTGCCGGCAGCTGACCGGACGTAGGTACAAGATTGACTTTGATTTTTCAAAAAGAAAACTACATTATTGCTTGAAAGTCGCGAAAAATTGGACTATCAGGAAAAGGCCCAATCGCAATGATTGACAGATCGCAACAAAAATAATGCTTTCGTAAAAGGCGATTTATGATCTGTGGTCGCCATCGAATTTGTACCTTGTTCATTCTCTATTTTGTTTATCCTGAGTTTTTATCAAGCTAACACCATCCTCTATCGTGTTGGAAAAGAGTGATGGATATTAATTTTGATGGATGCAGGGTGAGAGAAAGGTCAAAAGAAAGATGGATAGATTCTGTGAGGAATGATATGAAAGAGAAAGGAGTAAATGATGCCGTGATGTCTGACAGGGGAGAATGGAAGAAGAATACGTGTTGCGCCTACCCTAAGTAGAATGGGACGAGGGCAGGAAAATGATGACCCCATCGTCTACTGCATCCCTTAAAATCCGATCAGAAATTAGTCAAATGTCAATCTGTCTATCCAATATAAAAATTTTACACATTCATATCCTATTCCATTTGCAAAAATACAAAAAAAAAAATGCGACCGTCACTTTTTTCATACCATCCTACACACGGCAACGAGTTTCCCGAAACAATCCATAGTTTATTGAGTTAGTTTTTTTATTTTATTTCGAAATAGCGGTGTCATGTGTCGATATAGCAAGTTTTGAGCGCAGAATTCTGATATATCCAACTACTGTTAAGTTGTTAAAACCATATTTTGCAATTCACAATTCATATTTTATTGCACCATGGAGCGAAATTTTAAGTAATAAATTAATTACGACCACTATTTGCGACGTACTTTGTCAAGTTTCAGAATGCACAAACTTAAGTCGACCCGAATGGCGCAGCGGTAGTGAGGCTGCCTTACGTTCATAGGGTTCGGGGTTCGAATCCCGGTAGGAGCAAGTGTTTGTGTGATAAGCATGGACATTTGTTACCGAGTCATGGATGTTTATATGTATAATAAGTATGTATTTACAAACAAAAAGTATCTATGTAGTATATCAATACTATCTAGTGTCCACGACACAAGCCTCGTTGTTTAGTGTGGCACTAGATGGCGCTGTGTGTAATGTCCAGCGATATTTATTTATTTATTTATTTAAGTGAGTGCTACGGTATTGAAAGTATTACATTTTAGTGCATTAGCGATATTTCGTAACTAGCTGTTGCCCGCAAACTTCGTCCGCGTGAAATTATTATAATAATATTACATCCCTATTTGAATCTAATTTTGTTAAAAAATTCCTTTTTCTAAAATTAAAGTAGCCTATGTTACTCCTTAAACATCAGCCATGTGCCAGTGACATCCCGTATATTTTTGTCATAAGTACCGTATAATTATTATAGTTTAATAAATGCATTCAGAAAAAAGCAGTTTTGAAATGTTCTGAGTGTACTCAGACACTTAAATTTTATTTACTTCTTTAGATGTATAGATATCATTTAGTGATATTGTTCAAAGGTCACCTTGTTGAAACAGCGAAATATTTGACAGCTACGAGTATGTGCGACGTTATTATATTTCACAACTAGCTTTTGCCCGCGACTTCGTACTAAGAATATAGAAGAAAAAAATATATCATTTCCTGTAGTAAAATGTAGCCTATATTTAAAGTTATGCATCTAGCAGTAGAGCAATGAAAACTGCGTTCAAATCCATGCAGTAGTTTTTGCGTGATGCGCGTACAAACACACAGACGGAAAGACAGACAGACAAACATTCTAAAAACTGTTGGTTTGGCTTCTGTTGCTCTAATAAAGACCCCCATATATATATTTTTTTTCAATATCTTCAATGTACATACATCGGCCCGTTACAATTTTATTAAATGTGTATGTAAAGATGCACACACGCGAAATGTTTTCATAGCAATCTTTTCTACAGTGCTAAAGGATTTTTATGGTGCTTGAATTACTTGGATGGGGGGAAGTTGTTGGTTAACATTTGTGCGAGTTCTTCGTGAAAATTCAATAAAAACAAGATGGCGCACTTAGTTCCAAAAGATTCATGACAAACAATATAATCTTATTTAAAGTTACCTGTTTATAATTATCATTCCATTCCATTTTTAAGCTAAAACGCCATATTTTCCAGGAACACAAAAAAAAATTGATCAGCACAAAAAAAAAAACACGGTGCCGCTGTCTCCCAAAGGCCCCAACATAGCGGTTTAGTGAACTTCCTTCAAGTCGAGATTGTTGTATAACTACGTTACTTACATATACCTACACAGATTGTTTGGGGCCAGAATGTAATACGCTCAACGAGCGAGTCATGAAGGGAGGTATTGGATAGTGTGATAATCGATTTGGGTTCGAAAATTATCAATTATGTGGGTTTACCGAACAATAGGGAGCAAGGAAAGAGGGTAGCGATTGTTGGGAGTGAGTAAGACTTATCTGGATAATGTAACATCACGCCTCTTTCTTCCGAAGGGATATGCACAGATAGAATATAAAACTTAATAACACTTCTGATCTATTAAAAGACTTATGGACATTTCGGCGTCTTCGGAAACGTTTTCCTAGATCGATCGAAATTTACGAGTACACCAATAGTGTCGCAGTGGTCTCACCATCTGCTTAGCCTAATCCAAACTATGTTGGATTTGGCTTCCAGTCTTACTGGATGCAGTCGAATACCTATCTAACCTCAACAACCCAGTTGGTACTGGATTCCGATAACCCTTGATAAAACTGTAATTGTCATTATGTTATCGTCACAGCGATCTGTTTGCAATATGCATGCCTTCTCTATTTTAAAATTGGTATTTGTTCTCTGGAGATTGAATGGTTTTTTCTGTGAATTCGCCAACACGCGTTGAGCAAGCGTGGTGATCAAAAGGCTCTGCTGTGGGATATCAGTAATAAACTGCTATTATTTCACCTCAATACGAAAATTACAAATGCGAAAGTTTATAAGGATGAATAGATAGATGTTTGTTACTCTTCCACGCAAAAACTACTGAACGGGTTTGAATGAAATTTGGCACACAAATAGTTTATAACCTGGATTAACACATGGGATACTTTTTATCTCGGTAGTACGAACCCGTGGGACAATTACCGATATCCACGCGGGCATAATCTAGTAATCACTCATTTTATTTTTCTCTCCTAAAATGCCTCGTCCAAAATCATTGTACATCTTAACCTAAAGCGTGTCTTCGCCGCTGAACTCCCAGTTCGTTTACAAGATTAGGAAATGAGTAAGTTTCAAGTGAATTATCTCCGCAAGGTCAGTCCGTGGCTCTTTTTTAAAACTCAGACCTCTGGGATTAAAGTCTTAGGACTGATTGATTGAATCATGATGAGAGGCGTTGGCGAAAAATGTGGTTGTGTTTTGTTTTTTTTTTTTTTGTAGGGACTTCTACAAGACGCACACGAGTTCTGCTTGTTTGCAGAGTTGTTGTAAGCGCTTACCGAGAGCTTTGGAAACGGTCGTGACTCACGTGTCACAGTTCGTGGGTTATGAAGGTAGCGAGCACTGTTACTTCATCACCACTGATCTCGAAACTGTACAGGAAAACATTGGGAGAAAATGAATTGCATGTTCCAGAACTGTATTTTGAAATTTGAAGACATGTGAGATCGAGCGCACTAGGCCCGCGTTGTGGATTGGGGTCCATTCTCTGTGGGATACATGCCACAGGGTTCCCCCGCCCCGACGCAAGTATGCGACGGATCACAGGTGTGATTTTATTCAGTAAGGGTCTGGTAGACCCCTCTTTCACATCCTCCTCCTCTGACCTCCACCCTGGGGAGAGCCCCAGGGTGGAGGACATCCATTGAAGGTTTCCACATCGAGGAAAAAAGAGGCCGCAGGCTTACCACTACCCTCATGGTACTAGGTTTGCCCTTTGCGACTGATCTAAATTCGACCTGATTCCATCGTCAACTTTCGAATTATACACGCACACGAAGGATTGTGTGCGTGTATAATTCGAATTCTCCTGATACAAACACGTGATCATAAACAGTAACACAAAACTTGAATTAAAAATCAAACGATACTTCAAGACCCAATTTTAAAACAAAATTTTTGATGTGTAGTGCAAGTAGGCCTCTTCACAACAAATCACTAATTTTGTTTGCCGCTAAACCTAGTCGAACATGGTTCTGTCTCTATCAAATTATAATGCGTCAAAAAAAAGGAAAATTCGTTTTTTTTTTGTTTCTTTTACACGTTAAACGCTAAATGCTTTTAACAATGTATGGTGCAAGCGGCCATTACTTAAGTCTGCGTATCTTAGCACTTTACAGAGAAAAATAACGTGGAAAGTGTGAAGTTTTCGCACACATACATGGCTCGCTAATAATTACTGGAGTCGCGCGATAAAGCACGCTATATTCAGTGTTCGATGGTTTGTACCTTGCATGCAAAAGGGAGTCACGAAGTTTTCGTTAAAGGTTTTATGCGGAAATTTTCTTACGGAGAACTGTCACTTTGATGTGGGCTTTAAAATCAGCCAGACTCTAACACCCTAACCTAAAGTCAAGTTAAATATAAACCTGATTATAAAAAAATTACTTGATCAGTTATAGTCAAGTTAAAGTAATTACTTGAATTTAAGTAATTACATGAAAAAAAATTATGCAATAGACAGGAATTTAAACGAAGCATGAACCGTCAAAGAAAGCAAATAATTCTAAGTAACTTCAAGCAATTACTAAACTACAGTATTAACTCTCTTCTTCGTTCTTTGAATCAAGTAATAACTTTGACTTGTTTATAGATACAGGTGTTAAACTTCGACCATACCGGTACGGTCTGAATGCGGTCCGGCTATGGACGGACACTGGAAACTGAGAGATAATGTACACCAATGGATGTAAAATACCCATAAAAAACCGAAAACCACTTCTTCTCCCCGTTATATTATTATTTACTCACTTATTATTATTTATTTACCATATTATTATTTATTCGTTATTTTTTCTTTGTTCTAGCCAGACCATACCTGGGAACCTTCTAGTTACTGGGATTTTGGGGTTAAAGTTCCAACGGACTCAAAAGTTTTTTTATTAATAAGTTATAAGTTAGTCCGTTTTTTTATAAGTTTTTTTTTGTGTTTAATGTTATAACTTTATTGTAATACCTCCATAACCCCCGTGCTATTCAATTCATCTATCTGCTCAATGTTTTTAGTGCGTTACATTGAGTTTTACCGTAAAATGTAATTTTTCGTTTCTCAGCATTTTTTTTTTCCTAGGGTCATTTAGTTTGATGTACAGAATGCTTGGTTGATGGCTTCGTGAAGGGTCTGTTTACACCTTGTACCTATATCTCAGTGTATGGTGTCCGAAATTTGGCCGAGGTTCGACCAAACTTTGACTGACTAAAATCAAAATGTGTTTCCTCAACTACTTCGGTAGTGAGCTCGCTTAGTAAAGAATTTAACTTCGTAAAAAACAAAAGTTTAAATCTATTTCGAGAAAACCTAGTCACGTACTGAATCAACTTTTACCATTGCAAAATTTTTTCATCATTATCATACACTAGCTGGCTCGCGCAATTGCGTTTGCGTTACATTTTTGTTTGATGCTCCGCTCTTGTTGGTCGCAGCGTGATGGTATATAGCCTTCCTCGAATAATGGACTTTCCAACACTAAAATAATTTGTAAATTCGAACCAGTAGTTCCTGAGATTAGCGCGTTCAACCAAACAAACAAACAAACTCTTCAGCTTTATGATATTAGGATAGATTATAATATTATATAGTACTCGTATAGATTCAGATCAATCGCTTTACTAAAAAACTTTATCCAAACCGATTTAATTGCAATGTTATTGAGTTGTAATCCGATTTTCATTCGATTATTATAAATCATCTGCATCGAGTCAGTGATCAAAGTGATATATCAATTAGGGATCGTTAATGATAATTCCTGTTCAGTAGCAAGCATTAATAGTGATCACCAGCAGCAACTTTTAAAAGTGATTTTCTCCTAGTGTTCAATTTTAATATGTTATTACGAACGCTTTTTTTATTGTTCGATGTTCAAGGTTAAGCAACGATTGCCAAGGTTGGTCCGTAGATGGGTGACCATGCATCATGTAGTCTTACCAAGGGGCTTCATATTTCTCAGTTACTGGGCTGCGGAGGTCATTATAGGCAGTCGCTCCATTTAAAATACTGGTATCCAGATGCCAGCGGTTAAACTGAAAGCCGATCCACCATACTTGGTCAAAAGATAGGCAGATAAACTAGCTAGTTTTAAAAGTGACTTTTTCCTATTGTTTTGATTGCCATTTCATGCTGTTGTGAAAATTGTATTTTGGAATGCATATTATCAGAAATAGGTCTTATGTCAAAATTATTTACAATCGATATTCCACGAGAAAATCATATAATAATTAACTACTAATTTAATACATTTTACTGCTGATGAACTGTCATCATCAGGTGTTTTAAAGGATAATAATAAATAATAGGTACAGAACTATTAGTTATTATTATATTATATCCTAAAAAATCAAAATCCTTTAAAGTACATTTTGGTGTGTAACGGATAGATTTCATGCTTTGTTGGTTTCAGAGGAGGTTATTGACGCGTATTTTGTGTGTGTCGTTGAAATTAAATGGTTGCTTTTATTTATCTTGTAAGAGAATGATTTAATTGTTGCTTAGACCCCGCTCACGGCCTCGGGCCTCGGGCAAGTTCTTATAAACTACTTCTTTGATCCTATGAAGTAAGATCTAAGAAAGAAGGTGAAGTGAGATTTGCAACTGGGCTTATCCCAAGTGTAAACGTCCCTTTGTTCTGTCTCCTTCTGATATGGCGGGAAGTGTAAAGTATGTTCTTCCAACTCCTTATTTTTTTTTTTGTGAGCAGTGATCCAGTGAAGTAAGGTCTAAGAAAGAAGGTGAAATGAGGTTTGCTGGGAAACTTGGCTTATCCCAATTGTAAACGTTTCTCTATGCCTATTGGCCTTGTTGTTTTTCTCTTTCTGCTATGGAGGGAAGTGGAAAATATGTTTTTCCTACTCCTCAGCTATGATTAGTTGCGGGATCCAAGACCGTAAAATTGTTTCTCTGGGACTTCGTCGAGCTTCATTATCTCGGCACTCGTCTGGTGGTCGCCACTGTTGATTCAGGTTTTCAGGATTTGCCGTGGTTTGGGAATAGTGTGGTGGTGGGCTTGTCCCAAACAAAAAAGAACGATACTTCAATTTTGTTTTTAGGGTTCCGTACCTCAAAAGGAAAAAACGGAACCCTTATAAGATCACTTTGTTGTCCGTCCGTCCGTCCGTCCGTCCGTCTGTCAAGACCGTTTTTCTCAGGAACGCGTGGAGGTATCAAACTGAAATTTCTATATCATACTTAGTTCTACTGTCCCTGGAAGCTGTAGAAAAATCAACCTTCTAAGTCAACGCAATCAAAAGATACAGCCACTTAGGCCGCAAATTTCCGCAAATTTTCGAAACTCGCACGGGAATCAAAACCTACAGGGTACTTCCCGTGAACTTAGAATCTTGAAATTTTGTACGAAGTCACGTCTTATAGTACAGATATAGGAAAAATTACGAAAACCGTAAATTTTTAGTTTCGTCATATAAAAAAAAGTTATATACCCACAGGTTTGTACGGAACCCTCGGTGCGCGAGTCCAACTCGCACTTGACCGGTTTTTTTTTTTTGCAATGGCGGACCGCTTGAGCCTGAAGCTCATATTATTATCCAATCTGTCACGGCAGGCTCTTGTTTAAATTATACATCAATACCTACTAATATACAAAAGAGTTAAGCGGTCAAGTGGTGACTGCCTTGTTGGTTTATTGGTCGCAAGCACAACTGCTGGGCATAAGGTCCTGGGTTCAGGTCCCGGGTCGGGCAAAGTGTTCTTGGGTTTCCCATCAGGAATTTCTCAGTAGCAGTCACGGAGTCTGGAATTGTTACCGGCTGATGGCAATAGGCTCGCCCCCTATTATACTTAACTGGTGAAATGTGGGTGTCCTAGTAGGTACACCTCTGCCTAACACTTCGGGGATTAGAAGCGTAGTGTTATGTTATGTTATGTGGTAACTGACTGACTCAACATCGCTGAGCCTAAACGAAAAAGTTACAACAACCAAAGAACGCTCGCTGCCAATCAAAATGTACCCAAGGTGACAGGAATGAGACCAATCCTAGTTCTTCTGTCACTAGGAAGACAATACAGAAATAATGTATTTTTTTCAACTTCGATGGCTAGATTGCAATGAGTTTTTCTGCAGGCGTTTCGTTTCCGCATTTTCCTGCTATTGAATTCATCGTGTTTGGGCTCATTGATATTCTTGTGATAAGTCCTATTCAATGCGGTTAGTTAAAATTGCATGTCTTTAATTACAACAAAATACCGTCAATTTTAACATTGTGGAAACAAAACAAATCGTCGACAGATAAAAAACCATCGCACGGAGAATAAAATACGCAAGTCAACCTTCAAAAGACCACTTAGTACACCCAAAAGCCAGCTAACTAGAACTACCTACTTAATTCAATCTCTCCCGAACGAACCAAATATTTAACATAATGACTTGCTACTTCTCACATAACGCCGTCCTTCCTTGCAAGCAACCTCGAAGATAACACCGTGCTCGGGAATTAATTAGTTAACTAAAAACTTCACTCGTTACTTAACTCAGTAGCTAGATAGTGAAAGAAGGCCAGCTCTATACAACGAGCAAAAACAGGTCCACACAAATATTGGCACGAAGGTCATTGGTTTCCGGGGGTCTACTATACGGGCCTGTACGAACGTAGATCGAAACTTCGAAATTAACCCTACGCCCTATTATTTTCGGATTCATGAATTTTGAAAATATACCGGGAGTAGGGACAACTGTCCAATCGTGTTGTCATTCGTGTTTAGTTCGGGTCCCTCACTAATCGTATGTCCGTAAGTGATACGGAGTAGGGAACGCCCGTATCTTCGGCCGAAACTACGGGTTTCGTGTATAAAGAGTAGACCTCCAGAAGCATCCGCACGCAACAAACGACGATCTAAAACAAATGAGAGTAGCGTTCTTAAGTGCATCATCAATGTTGGGGTCGGCTTCCAGACTAACCGGATGCAGCTGAGTACCAGTATTTTATATGGAGCGACTGCCTATCTGACCTCCACAACCCAGTTAGTACTGGGTAAAACGATACCCCTTAGTAAAACTGGCTGTCAGACTTTCGGGCTACTAGCTACCTGTAATGACTGTCAAAGATCTACAATTGACAGTCGGGACCAACGACTTAACGTGATTTCCGAGCCACGGAGTCATAAGTGCACTGAAGAAAATACTTTTCTGTATTTTTTTTTACGGCTGCTTCATCTCAGCCTAATAACAGACCGTAGTGACTCAGCACGCCGCTGTGGTTTTAATCCAGATCGCGGCCTCACAGCTGTGACAGTAACGTTATTTGTCTTTTTCACTTTTGAGAGAGTCATCATCAGCCTACATCATTTAACTTTTGGTCTCATGTTTTTCCAATTGCTACCAACCACCCTACGGGGATCGTTGATCCACCTAGCTTGAGGGAATCTCACCATACACTCACGCTGATTCGCGGTCTCTACTCTAAATATGTCTACCCCAACGGTCATCGGTTCTACGGCTAATATAGGCAGCCGCTTGACATTGAGATGTCAAACAAAAAAAACTCTATTAAAGACAACCAGCGACTTGATCTACGGTCGACGGTCGACCGCAGCGTCAGACAGACAAGTTGCCAACTTCGGAACCATTCCCATGGAGTTACATAACACCCAAACATGTCGCTGCTGTTTTTTACAGCGATTAGGCCGAGTTTGTTGCCACAGTTTGCTGTTGCGGTGTCATTCGGAATCATTAGCTGTACATGAATTGTGTGCGTGCGTTTTGGCTCGTTTTATGCACCCGACCTTCTGTATTTATCTTCTTTGTGCGTAAGTGGAGCAGTCCAAGCAGTTGGGGTAGTAAACAAGATTTAAATTTAAATAAGGGACAGTTTGGGAGACTGGGGTAGATGCGTTTAATTTTTTTTTGTTGAAGAGAGCGGTTTTGGAAAGAGTGCTCAAGACGACCGCAACTGCAAACCGCAGCTGCAAAGCCGCTCAATCGTAGACACGGCCGTAAATATTGTTGTTTCTCTCCACCTAACCTACTTACCATTTCATTACAAGTGTTTCTATTGCAACAATGAAGGAACGAAAGAAAATCAACGTTATTGGTAATTTGCTTCCGAAAAGTCAGGTGCTTGGAGCTCGCAACCACCGTGCGTGTATGATCAGATGTGTGAATAAGAAAGGATCGGTTGGTGTTCTATAGTTTCTGCTTTGCCCTATGGGAAAAGCCGGAAGATCAGCCCGAGCTGTAACCACGAGCTCCTCCATGCCATGTAACGAAAGAACGTATTTTCAGTTTTATAATCGTTCGAGTTTACGAGTATGTAGCTTTTACTGCCCGAGTAAGGACGTACGTAATATTCAATTAATTTCACAGTGATTTGTGAATAGTAAGATTATATTGATTAATTTATCTAACCACGTACGTCTCCGAAAATCATGTATATAAATCTGAATTGGCCAATTAACTAAACGGAATATCAATCGTCAACGTTAATCTTTTAGATCATGACTTGTCTTTGGAACCAATGAGCTCTTGTACTGTTTGGTTAATAAGGTAATTACTGATTACTTTGAAATGATCTGAAAAATATGCTAAGGTGGTTTGGGCATGTTGAGGGTTTGAGTTAAAAGCGACTAATAAAAGGTATTTACAAGGCAGATGTGAGTGGTAGCGCTGGAAGTCGAGTACCACATACATTGTCCTGTCCTCCGAAAAGTCAGGTAAGTAGTGCTCGCAACTGGCGTGTGTGTATGACCAGATCTATGAGCGTGGAAGATGCGAAAGGAGTATGTAAAAATCGCAGCAGGTGGCATTCCGTAGTTCCTGCCTGCCCCCATGGAAACAGGCGTGAATTTATGTAACTGCAAAAGAACTAAGGTTACTGATATACATAGCTTGCAGAGCTAGCAAGCTGAGCTGCGTGGCAGAGGGCTGGCCTTGTTTGTCGAAGGACCGATTTATGGTTGCTGGAGCAAACGCGTTTTTTTTTTGTTTTTGTTGTCAGGGGAATCCTCCTAAAGACGACTAGTCTTCGGGGAAGAGAGCGGAAAAGGTGGGATTTACACCTCACTGTAACCACCTACGAGTAATCCAATTAGCATGTGCTGGTGTGCTTTCCATGTGGAAGGAGGTTCCTCCTAAAAAACTCTTCGATACACCCTCTGCGTAACGCGTGTCAGTGCTCTTCCCTGGCGAGACTGTCAAGACCGATGGTCGATGGAGCAAATAAGTCCTGCAGTGAAGGCCACGTATCCATAGGCGTAGCGTATGGAGCCCTATAGGTAAGTGGGTCGAGGAAAAGGTAGCTGGGTCAGACTGGACGCGGAAAGTGGTGGATAGTGTTTCGAGTGCAGATTGGGAGACTGAGTTGACTGGCTACTGTCAGACCACTGCTGGGCAAAGGTCTCTCACATGACGTCTAAACAAACACAAGCAGTAATTATACTGGTATGTGTTGAGTATGAATGTGGATGGGTACAAGAGTAGAGGAAGATCAAAGACACGATGGATGGACTGTGTGAAGGATAATATGACAAGAAAGAAGGTGTCTGATGAGATGACAAGTAATAGAGAAGTATTGAAGAAGAAAATAATGTTCTGCGCCGACCCCACATAGATTTTGATGATGATGTTGAATGATGATATAAACATTACAGCATATGTATCAGAAAGGTTCAGTCGTATTGAAGGATGTGGTATACACCATCAAACTGAACAACTTTCTTCATTATAATTACACAAATAAAAAGTTGTCCCATATTTGGGTCGAGTACAACTGATACACGTGCTATATATTTTTTGTAAACTAAATAAAATTTTCAGATGTAGTAAAAAAATTAACACCCACAAATACAAGGTTGACAAAAATATCTTATTTCAAATATTATTTTCTGCTGGAAAGAAACAAAAGTGTATTGTTTGCCTAGACAATTATGATGGTGTCCGGGAATCAGTTCAGGCTATTTTATTCAGTTACGTCATTTTGCCCCTGGCTTGGGACACGTGTCATGCGAATTCAATCCTCCACTGTAAATAAAAAAGCAATAAAAACAAATTTCTGGATAAAGCTCGCATTTGTAGGTACATAAGTTATTATGTTACAATTTCCTTGTGATTTTTGTGTAAAGTAAGGATTCTTCTTTCTTTATCGTGTGGTTAGTACCTAACCTGGTGTCAGAGTTTTTATGCCGCCCATGGGCCTCTGACTTGGCTTTACATACCGTCGAGAAATATCTCTCAGGTATGCTGGTTTCCTCACGATGTTTTCCTTCACCGAAGCAAGTGATAATTATTCAATACGCACATGATTCCGAAAAATCAGAGGTGCGTGTCCTGGGTTCGAACTCGAGACCTATGACTTGGCAGTCCAATTGACACACCACTAGGCTATCTATGCTTCCAAAAAAAAAACGATTATGAATAAATTATACAAACATAAATCCATGACATTTAATTTTCGAGATAAATATGTAGTCTTTAATTTCGCAAAATTACATCCAGGCTTGGAAGTAGAATGCGGCATTCTGCATCCAAACCTGGCCAAAATCCACCCACAAATGCAATAAACATGCAGAAGTTGTGGTAATCGTACCTAATGCAACATGTTTTTTTTAATACATAATTCTCGACATCAGATTTGATATTTGAGACA
Organism: Standfussiana lucernea; assembly: GCA_964057025.1. Taxonomy (NCBI): domain Eukaryota; kingdom Metazoa; phylum Arthropoda; class Insecta; order Lepidoptera; family Noctuidae; genus Standfussiana; species Standfussiana lucernea. The sequence continues at coordinate 9,446,372 of OZ059808.1, read as the reverse complement.
TTACATTTTGCACATTATGCACAGAGTCATAAGGTCGGATGTACAAACTCTCTAGATTGGTACGTCCGACCTTATGGTTCTGATGTCCAGAATTATACTACCGATATTAAAAATAACCTTATAAAATTAAACTTACGTGTCTAGTTTCAATGGCTAAATCCAGCTATAATCAATCAATCAATCACAAGTGATTTATTCAAATTAGGCTGATAATCAGCACTTTTCGAACGTCGAGTTTACAAAAGACAGTCCCCCAAAACGCCGTCCTTCGCCACTTCCTAGTGTATATTAAATTAAATTCCGAAAAAGTAATATTAAATTCCGCTCAAAATATGAACACGTTACTTCAATCCTTTGAGGCACATTCTTCAGATTTTTCTGGGAAACGGTTAAAAGTCTTTTGTTGCTTTTGAAACACATTCATACTTTTTTCTGGCAAACGGATGAAATGCAAGCCTCCTCGTAGCAAAATTCAACGCAGTTACGACTGATATAAAATGGCAGCCGTACATAGTTAGCCGGTATAACTGCAGACGAATACATTATAACATAACATCAAGCTTGTAATACCCGAAGAAGTTACATTGATGTCCCATGTAATTAAATAGGGAGCGAGCCTTTTGCCATCAGCGGGGCATAAATCAAGACTGTAGCTGCTGCTGAGAAATTCCAAATGGAAAGACCCCCGATCTAGGAAACGAAGCCAGGACCTTGTAATGGAAAAACCCAATAGCACTATAATTCTCGTACAGGTAATGAGAACCAGGACCCAGTAGTAGCGCTCGTGAAAACTAGACGCTTAAAATATAAACACACATTTTTTTTTTTTGAGAATAAGAATACTTTATTTACTTAAAATACAGGTGTTGCCAGCTGTTAAAGTTGGTTGTTTAGGCACAAACCATATTTTGCATTTTTAGGGCATGCAAATATAATTTTACCTTATTATATAATGCGCATTTAACGGGAATATAACAAATATTTCCGTAAGCTAATTTAAATAAAAATAATTATAAATAAGAAGAAAAAAAATACATCCATCATATTTTTCTGACAAACTGTTGTAATTCAAGTCAACTCATATCAAAATTCAAAGCTGCTACCACTAATGTAAAATGGTGGCCGTGCAAAAGTTCGCCGGTATAATTTGCAGAGTAATTACCAACGATTTCGTCAACGACCAACTAAAGTACCTACGCGCTGAAAGTTGACGTGTCTCTGGATGTTTATTTCGTTTATAGCACAGATTTTTGGTACATTACTTGGTAATATAATTATGGTGGTATTTAGTAGTTAGATAACTGAAAGTCTGAGGAGCTCGTGGATAAATAATAAGAGCCACACGGGTCGCTCTTCACGGATAAGCCGCGCTTGCCAAGGTCGGTCTGTGGATGGGTGACATCATTACATACCGAGTTTCTTGTTGTTAGTAGCCGTATGGACATGATTGTGTAGTTGTCTTCACAATCATGTCCATACGGCAGACGACTCCCTTCTGTCTTTTCATGGGCACTATTATAATTAGCTATGTGAGGTGGTGATGAAGTGGTAACGGTCCCAACTTCGAATTCATATGTAATCCATCAATCCATGTGGTGTTTTAAGCTTTCACAGTTTATAACTAAACTTACACTATCACTTACGGGATATCTTCCGCGATTAAAAGAAAAGTTTCCTAGGAATGGCACCAAAAATATTTAAGAAACTACCTAAGACAATAAAAGCATCAAAAGATTCCAATACGTTCAAAAAAACACTCCATAAATTTTTAATCCAAAAATGCTTTTTGGATTAAAAATTTATGGAGTGTTTATTTTTCTTCTAAGTATTCATTGATAGAATAATATGCTTATTATTCTATCAATGAATACTAAGAAGAAAAATAAAAACTGTTTTTATCTTCATATTTTTAATAATTCTATTTCCTAATTATTATAAGCATTAGTTCGTAAGATTGTTACTTTATTGTTTATAGTTCGTTTTGTTTAATTTATATTTTATTAAAGATTAAATATTAAGTAATTAGTTATATTAACACGTTCATCGCCATGGTGGGTCAAAATGACCGGCACTTGATCTAGCCATTTGGGCCATGGGGGGTCAAAATGACCGGCACGCCAGACCTACCTTTGCGAAGCCCGTTCGCGCCGCAGAATGCAAAAGCTGTGTATTCAACCATACAATGTGACCGGCGCGGCCCCAATGAACACCTGTAACTACTTGGTTTTTTGATTTTTTGATGGCATACCTGTTTTTAGGACTTAGAGAAAAAAGTTAATGAAAAAACATAGGATTTCGAATCATATATTTTTATTTCTGTTATAAGTTGCATTTATGCATAAAAATGAAAAGACAACAGAATATTATTAATTTTAGGCATGTTTTTATCAAAATTTAAGAAAAAAAGAAAGACAATAGAACAAAAAATATTAGGAACGTTTTTTATCAAACCACAATTACAAATCGTCATACGAACAACAATCAAACTAAAGATTAATTCAACTCTAAATGGATATTCAAACATTTTAGTGGCATTTGTCAAAACATTGACGACATAAATGGGGATTGCCGGGACAAATAGTGCAAAACCAAGAAACCTTCTTTGTTTTGTTCTTGGCCACATTTCTTCCATGCAACTCAACATTTGATTTGTAACAATCACGACAAAATTTTCTTGTTGATACTGCTGCACCTTCTTTTTTCTTAAGCTCGTGTTTTTGTCTTCTGGGTCGTGGTGTGGTCAATCCCGTATTTTCTTGACTACCATCAATCAACTGCTTTGCCAACAGTCGCCTAAAATCGACGACAGATATCTTCTTCTTCGTTGTACTTTCATATAGTACTCTTGCATTTACTACAGCAGTATTGAGTAATAATTCGATACCGAGCTTCTTATACCACTTTAACGTCTTTCGCAATGGACTCGAATAAGCACTCATTTGGTCAGACAAGTCAACGGCTGCTTTGGCTTTATTATAATCAATCACAATTTTCGGTTTAATTGTTTCAACCCCTCTTTTGTTCTTTTTTTTTGTAAAACCAATTGAATGTTTGGTTGACAACAAACACACGTCCCTCTTATCCTTCCACTTCATAACCGTGACTCCGTTTTTGTTTTCTTTTGCCATAAACTCACCCGGTTTCAGATTTCCAGTCATGACGTCCTTTGGTAAGTTCTTCCTGTTTTTTCGTAGGGTCCCTACTAAATGAGTATCGTGTTGAACTAACTTCTCAGCTAGATCTAAGCTTGTATACCAATTATCTACGAACATGGTATGACCTTTTCCAAAGTAGTTACGTGCTAAATTCAAGACAACGTTGGTTGGAGTATTATCCTGTGAATCTAATGTCTTTCCTCCATATACCTTTGTCGTATAGCCAGGAGTAGTACACAATTTAAATAGCTTGATGCCATATTTATGTCTTTTCGACTTATTATATTGACGGAAAATGATACGCCCACGAAATGGTATCATACTTTCATCGACGCATAAACATTCATCGGGAGTATAATGAATTGAAAATGTTTGGTTCAATATTTCAACCAATCTTCGTATTTTACCCAGCCGGTCATTTTTTGGAACTTCTTCGTTGTTGGAAAAGTGGAGCATTCTAAGCAAAACTTCGAAGCGGTTGCGACTCATAGTCTTTTTTGCAAAAGATTGACCCAACATTTCATCATTAGACCAATAGTCTACGATTTTTGGTAACTTCACTATACCCATCCAAATAATCACGCCTAAAAATCGTTTTATTTCTTCTTTGTCGGTTGGCGTCCAGAGCCGTAGTCTCGACTTATCTTTAATGCCACCTTTATCGATACTTTGTTGGGCAAATATATTCGTCTGATGTGCTATATTTTCAAATAACTGGTCAGTGACTAAGAGGGAATAGAAATCAACAGGTGTAGCATTGGCTAGTTGATTTCGAAGTGAGTAAGGTTTCAGTCCCGGTATTTCGGTAAAAGGAATTAAACGAGGCTGCTTACCACGTGGCTGGTACCACTCACATTCAGGTGTATGGCCGGATAAAGCTGGAGACAAGTCACGGTCATCTTCTTCACTGTCCGACAAAATAACTCGACGTTTTCTGGTACGTGGAATATTTATCACTTCATCACCCTCACTTATGACATGGTCAGTACTGCAATGTGACCTCTCTAAACTGTCAATTACATGTAATTGTTCTTGTGTAAACTCAAAGTCAAAAAAAGTGTCCATTTTAACAATAAAACTATTTTTTCTGCTAAACAAAATCTTAGCGTGCATTTGATGACCAAAACAAATGCGAACTAACGAAAACAATCCGTGATTGGCTTGAGTCATAGGGAGAGGTGAAAGGGGTGAAGGGAGGCGGGAACAACAACCGCACGCACGGTGTACTCCCGCGCTAGCATCCATTAGGCGCGCGGTACCCGTGCGTAGTAGACGTGTCTATAACGTTTATAAGTACGCTGACCGGCATTGTGACCGGCAAGGCCTGAATATAATAATTATTCCGTTTAGGCCGCGCCGGGTCGTAATGACCGGCACTTAAAAAAACCCTAAAATAAAGCCAAAATAAACAAATATCACTGTAAAACTTTTATATATGAACAAATAAACCTATAAATAATCATAAAAACCAATGACATTTTTTTATGATTTTGTAAAATACTAGTCGGCGATGAACGTGTTAACAGTAGTTTTTAATATTCATGAAAACCACAACCTGCAATTCTTAATGTGTAAACATTATTTGTATGCCTTGCATGGCAGCACATAGTGAGACATAACTCTAGTTATAACACCATGTAATTACTTTTACCTATGTGTCACGAATAAACAAATTTTAATTTGATTAATGTTAATATTGAAATCATTTTCTTTCTCTGTTTTTTTTTTTTAATTTTATAAAACAAAATATTTATTTAATACATATTTGTATATATATTTGTATTTATATGCATTGTATTTATATTACATGATAAGTAGTGAATAACTTGTAATATATTAAATTTTGTATATTAATTGCAGTACACCACTGACCCCCTCTTTTTTCTATTTCATGTTCGTACAGTCCATCCAAAGGTTGTCTGGAAGAGATCGCTATCAGCGCTAAGACCGCCATTGTAACCATAAAATTAACAATTTTTGTAAAACCGTTCTGTATCAAATTTTGGTGTACAATAAAGTATATTCTATTCTATTCTATTGAGCTCCCGATATTTCGACGCTGTCGCAAGCGCCATGATCACGACATGACATGATGTTGATCGCGGAAGATATCCGGTAAGAGATAGTGAAAGTTTATACATACTGTGGTGGGTTATCCCCACTTATGTGGATTCCCTCTTGGAGAGAGGAAGCCTTTGTCATGCTATATTATAATTAAAAATTAGTTCACGTACGAATAATATTTAATCAGATGTATTTGTTGATTCCTTGGTCGAGTGGTAGCAAGCGCGGCTGCTGAGCATGAAGTCATGGATTCGATTCTCGGGTCAGACAAAGTGTGATTGGATTTTTCCATCAGAAAATTCTCAGTAGCTGCCGCGGAACCCGGATTTGTACTGGGTTAATGGCAATAGGCTCGCTCTCTATAACGTAGGGCTTAAACATAACTAACATATTTAATTTTTTTTTTTTTGCTTTGTGCCTTTGACATTAATTTTGATGTGTTCTGACATGTTTTTTTCTCATATTAATTTGTACGTCATCAATTAGTTATCACTTATTTATTGCAAGAATAGAGACCTATGTTAAATTGACGAAATTGTAAATTGTTCTGAATCTAATATGGGTCAATGACCTGAAATAAATGAATTTTATTTTTTATTTTATTTATAACTGGCGAAATGTAGGTCTACTATCAGATACACCTGTGCCTAACCCTTCGGGGTTTACCGGCGTGATGTTATGTTATGTGTTGTTAAGATTATTATTGGAGCGTGTGGCACTAGGTAATGCTTAAAATCAGCATCAGGCGTAATTATAGTCTATCTAGATATAGTTATTTTACGTATCTGATCTTGAGAAAACAGTTTTATCAAAGCGAATTTATTTGAAAGCCAACCATTCCGCTACTCGCCACTTTCAACATCAAGAGTCAGACTAACTTAATAATCAAATTACTTCATCTCAAAAGAAAACTTTGGATGCAACGGACTCGAATTTCTAAGTACGCAGAACAACCAATGAATCTATAAAAACCAATGTAAGCGGATCTGTGATTGTACGGGAAATCTATACAAAGCGGGACCATTTTATACTGGAATATACCTGTAGCTTGATGTGACGCCGTGTGTACTCCATATCCATACTAGTGCGAAAGTATAAGTCTGTCTCTCGTCAGCTTTTGATAGAAGGAATGAAATAAAAAGTGTGTATTAGTCTCGCATAGGACAAAACGAAATGGTTAAATATATCTATATATATATATATTTTTTATAAATGTATATATATATATATATATACATTTATAAAAATTAATTGACGTTTGTTAGTCTCACATAAACTCAAGAACGGCTGAACCGATTTGCCTAATTTTGGTTTTGAAATATTTACAGAAGTCCAAGGAAGGTTTAAAAGATGAGAAAATAGGAAGTAGGTAGGTAGTAGGTAGGTAGTTAGTAAGTAGGTAGGTAGGTGGTAGGTAGGTAGGTAGGTAGCAGGTAGGTAGGTTGATCGAGTAGTAAAAAATACAAGGAGATAGTAATAGGTAATGAAACGTGCATTGCAACGCATTCGGGGTACAGCTAGTTAAAAATAAAACAAAATTATATAAAAAGTTTACTTTTAATGGAAAAAATTAAAATAAGACTTACTGAATTGGTTAGGACCAACTAAGACTAAAGGACCCCTATCTCAACTTGGTGCTGTAAAATTAAAATAAAAGATTTCACACTTTAATCGCTGAACAGACTTGAACAGGACAAAGAATGCTTTTTAAACAGGTAGTATGTTCCCGTGTGATGATTCCCGGGCGTCCACGCATCCAAAACTGCGGTCATAAACTAGTGTTTTCTAAGAAACGGGATAAAACTGAAGGGCATCGATCCAATCAAAGAGAGAATGAGTGATGTAAGAGTTTGCTACTGGTCTTACCAAAGAAATCGATGTGCAGTCATTGGTTTGTCATAATCAGTCGCTTCATGTAAAATTCAGCCACATCAGGAAAATTTTACACAAACTGGCAACTCAGATTCTCTCATTCTCGTTTAGCATGTTTATAAGAGAAAACCGAAATACCCCGAAACCGAAATAGACGTCCTGATTGTTGACAAGAGCCCAACAGAATCCTCGACTTCAAATACTATCCTTAACTATTTGAACTTATGACAGCCTACCCTACCCCCTTCCCCGGCCCTACCGGCCGGCAAGCTAAATACGTATAAGGTAAAACATATTTCAGAGAAATTTTAAAGGTACAATTCCGATGCTGACCGCAGTGGCAAAGTCAAAATTCGTCGAAAACAACATCAGTTTCTTTTTTTTATAGCGTCTAGGAAGTTGGCGTCGGGTTAACTGGACTTTTCTGTGGGTGCCATTACTCGTCATCACAGAAGTAACCTCCTTTATGGCGATATCATCCTTCACACAGTCCATCCATTGTTTCTTTGGTCTTCCTCTACTCTTATATTTGCTGCGGTTTATCGTTGCGATTGTGCGGATTTGCGTTTCTGGTCGCTTCGGAATCATACCTTAACAATATTTTCTGTCAGAAGCGTACCGAGCCTAAATTGTAAGGGTAGTTGATACAAGAGTTACTAAGCCCAATGTGTTTCTTAACTATTTCGATACAAACTTTGAGGTGTTAGCCTAAATGAAGGATTATGTTCAAAGGTCGGGAGGGGTCAGATGTAGTTTTGTAATTATGGAAGCACGTGTATTTTAGGGTTCACGTAGAAAATGAGTGGACCGGTAAAACATAGCAGGTGTAGATATACCAACAGGCATTTCTACAATACCTGCATGCAAAATAAAAATAAAAAATTGCCTTGGTTGGCCTGGTGGTCGCAATTAAATTCCCGGGTCGGACAAATTACTATTAGCTTTTTCCTTCAGGAATTTCTCAGAAGCAGCCACGGAGTCTGGATCTTTGCACAATTGATGGCAACTGGTTCGTCCCCTATTACATTTCACGTTAACATAACTGGCGAAATGTGGGTATACTATTAGGTACACCTCTGCCAAACCCTTCGGGGATTACAGGTGGATGCCACTGAATACCAGTATTTTAAATGGAGGAACTGCCTATTAGACTGCCACAATCCAGTATCTGGGTTACACAGTACACCTTGGAAAGACTGGTTGTCAGACATTCTGGCTTCTCGCTACCCATATGGGCTGTCGAAGATCTACAAATGACAGAAGGGACGAAAGGCTCGACGTTCTTTCTGAACTGAATTCGGCCTAAAGCCCACTTCTGGACATACGCCTCTAACAAGCTGCGCCATAACACTATCCCCCGTCTGACCTCCACTGAAGAAAGGTGGCTAACTCAGACTGGATACAAAAGGCGGAGGACACAGTATTCTCGGTATGTAACCATCATCATCACCTGCCAGGCCTATTCCCTATCTATATTGGGGTCGGCTTCCAGTCTAACCGGATGAAGCTGAATGCCAGTATTTTACATGGAGAGACTGCCTATCTGACCTCCACAACCCAGTTAGTAATGGGTAATACGATACCGTACGTGAGACTGGTAGTCAGACTAACGGCTTAACGTGCTTTCCGAGGCACAGAGGAATTCTCGGTATGTAACCAAAGAGACCTTTATTATTCGCATCAAAACATTCCTCAAAGAGCAAAATGAACGCTGGAGGTAAAATTTATTCATGTCCTATCGTATGCAAGCGTAGCATTTCGAGGTTGTCATGAACAATGCTCCGTTTGTTTGTTTTTATTTCGTATGACGTTTCGTTCTGTGTGGAGGGAACTATTTTCGATGTATCTAGTTCAATATTGTTTGTTGTTCAGAGGCCCTAAGTACGAGGAGCAAACGTAACGTAAATACGTCGATTTTAAAACTAAAGGTACCTGTTTCACAGATAATATTTTCATAATTTTAAGAATGTATTCATATCTATGGAAGTTATTAGTTGTGTTTGTTGCAAACATTTTTAACTAAAATTCTATCGTATAATTGTATTTTCGATTCAATAATCTACGTATTTACGTTACGTTTGGTGTATTACTGCCCACTCCTTCTCATAGAGAGAAAGTCTATCCCAGCACTGGGAACATTAAAAGCTGGCTACGTATGTATGCTTTTCAAATTCAAATTCTTTTTTTTTTTGAATGTCTTGATGGCCCAGACCCAGCCTTGCCTCTCATGCATGAGGTTGTGGGTGCAAATCCGGGCAAGTACCAATGTGACTTTTTCAATTATTATGTGATTTTAATTTGATTTTTAATTTTGATTTATCTAATTTGATTGTTCGGTGTACTTAAATTTGATTTATTCCGTTGTATTTATTTGTGTGATTTTGTATTTATTATTGAATAATTTAAGATTTTTTCTAATATGGGCTATGTGGTACCTGAAATAAATGAATTTGAATTTGAATTTTGAATATGTACTTTCTGAGTTTATCTTGGACATCACAGACATCGGTGAAGGAAAATATCGTAAGGAAACCTGGACTTATACAACATTAGTTTTAGTATTTCCGAAACCTGAAACACGTGTCTAGTATTTTTATGTAAAGAGTCTATGTACAAAATTTAAAAACTGTATCATTTAAAATCACAAAGTTATAAGCTTGTTATGTTACCTGGTTGTCCGTACAAAAACATACTCACCACGCGGCGCCCCACTGTGCGCCCGCGCCTAATGCCTGTGTTGTGCGCGTATAATTGCGGATAGGTACCTACTAAGTGTCGCTCGGTGTCCAACTCGTAACCTTTTTTAAATATTTTTGGGACAAAATATAACATGATATAAAAATTATTGGAATCGATTCAGTTACTTATTCTGAACAAACTATATTCTGGTTTCACATTATAATAAAATTAATGTTGAAAACTTGTATAAGTCTGAAATGGCCAACCCGTCTTGAGCAAGCGTGAAGAAAAGAAAAATCAAGAAGAGGCCTTAGTGGGACAGTATAGGCTGGTATTATTATACAAGGTGTAGTTTTGCATCCTCGTCAAAATTCAGGAGGTTGTCAGAAGACATAAATAATCAATGTAAGTAACGGTACCTCGTCAATAATAATAAACGCTGCTTTTTTAGTTCTTTTAATTTGACACTATTTCAGAATGAAGCCCTTTTCAGAAGAGGAGAATCACCCGTTTATCGAATAAACGTCTGCGTTTGTTTGTGTGTGAAAGCGCGGTTATAGGGCTAGTATTACCTACCCATTTTATTACTGATTCGGGTCGAGAATCATTAGCATAGTTAACCTCCTTGAATTTGACGAGGATGCAAAGCAACACCTTGTATGTATGTTATTGCAACCATTCCAAAATAGTGCTCCGAAATGCCCGTTTGATATCTCGAGCTGTTACTTTTGTGTCGCCAGTCAAAACTGCGGTCGAACGCAATGCGGTTTTGTCGACGGACACAACGACACGAGAAATTTGTGGCAAAATGGATGCCGACGTGTTTATCTCAATGGTGACCGAAAAAAGGACCACTACGCACGGACCGGGAGAACTTTGTTTCAAAAGGTTTTTGGTGTTTTTCATCGTTTACTAAATAAAAGGTTTAGTTGTTAGGTTTTGTACTATGATTATAGTAACTGAAATCTAAAACTTAAATGGATATCAATTAACAATGAACTCCATCATCTGCCTCGCCTTTTCCCAACTATGTTCGGGTCGGCTTCCAGTCTAATCAGATGCAGCTGCATACCCGTATTTTAAGAGCGTGTGCACCGAACGGCATTTCATACAAATTATAAAGTCCTTATTTTTTTAAACGACTGAACCGACTTTAATGAAACTTTACACAAATAAGCAGAAACATTTTCGATATGTCTTATTTAAAAAAAGATAATCGGAAATTTCTGATTCTATGAAAAAATTTAAATCGGTCTAATTTAACTGTAACACAATTTTGCGAAAATGTTTTCTACTAACTTTTTAGATCTATGTATTCTACTTATGGGTTTGAAGTTTCATTAAAATCGGTTCAGTCATGTTGAAAAATAAGGACTTGAAAATTTGTATGAAATGCCGTACGGCGTACACGCTCATAAGTAGACCGACTGCCTATCAGATAATTAACAACAAACATGCTAAATAATATAACATCGCACCTGTATTTTCCAGAAAAGTTAAGCAGAGATGTAGCTAAGAGCTGTTGAGTTCGATTCCTAGTCAGGCAAAGTGTTATTTGGTTTTGCCTATACAATTTTTTAAATGACTCCCTATGAGTACGAATATGGATGGCTATAAGAGTAGAGGAAGACCAAAGAAACGATGGATGGACTGTGTGAAAGATGATTTTGCTAAAAAGGTGGTGACTATTGAGATGACATGTAATCTATATCTATACTAATATTATTATGTGTTGCAAGGGAGAGTATCTCTCACTAAGAACTCATTCAAGCCTGAAAACACTCACTGACTCCCACTAATACACACATACATACTCACACACATACATTATACTCACACACACACACACATACCCACGCACACCCATACATAAACAAAAACACGCGCTCTAGTAGAATGTACTTAATTTTAATTTTCTTTCTTTTCAAAGCAAAGTAGAAGTTTTCGTTTGTTTGCTTTTTTTTGTCATACAACAAATGTTTCTTTTTATTAGGGGAGGACACTGGCTCCTGCAACACAATTTTAATTATCGCAGGAGTCAGGGAATTCCATTGCATATGTGTACAATGTTTTATGTCAATAATTTTTTTTTTTTTTTATTATAAAGGAGAAGAGTTTGTTTGTTTGGTTGGTTGAACGCGCTAATCTCAGAAACTGCTGGTTCTAATTGAAAATTTATTTTAGTGTTGGATAGCCCATTTATCGAGGAAGGCTCTAGGCTATAACATCACGCTGCGACCAATAGGAGCGGAGTATTTATCAAAAATGTTACGCAAACGAAGTTGCGCCGGTGAGCTAGTTGTGAAATATGAAGAAGAAGACAGTCACACTGCGCCGAACCAAAATAAATTGTGATAAGGAGCAGGAGAATTTATGGTGGCCACTTTCGAATTGAGTGTTAAAAATCCAACGGTATAGTTTTATTTAGGAATTCAGTTAAGTGCCACGTAGTGTTGGTGGTAGCGTGTGTTAGAGTTTCAACACTGGAACACTGCCAAGAAAGACCACAAGAGTCCAGTTTCGACTACTTTTATTTGTTTTTATTTAAGAGATACTGTTTGGGGACTTCATTCTTGTAGCTGGTTTTTGCTTCAATATGACTATTTTACTGAAATAATTTCAATGTTTGACTTAGTTAGTACTATTTGTAACATCACTGAAAATAATTGTACAAATAAATACGTCTTTTTTTGACATGGCCACTCGCAGCTTGTCAACTCGCTAAGGTTGGTTTACTACTTACTGGACTATTCTGTGGTGACCTCAAATGAATTTAAGGCCTCCAGCCAGGGCTTACGAACTAGGTTACAATTAAATTAAATTACCGCTCGCTAAGGGCACCCCCTGTAGGGCTCGGACCTCGGCTTAGGGCGTCATTGAGAGGGGGGCATCAAGTGGGGACAGTCTGGGTCAAGATATTATTATTTGGGGAATTTAAAGCTATTTTCTCAGCGGCGCGGGCTGGCTCGTTAGGCAAGGGTCGGGCGGGATAAAATAAATATAATACGTCAATAAATTAAAGCTACTTATAGAATAATTCAAACTGAATATTTACAACAAAAAAAAGGACAAATTTATATAAAACTAGCTGTTGCCCACGACTTTGTCCGCGTGGACGAAGTTTCATACAAACTTTCAACACCTATTTTAATCCCTTTGGGGATGAATTTCCAAAAATCCCACTTACGTCATATAGGGAACGTTTGTGCAAAGTTTCATGCTTTTGGACCCAGCAGTTTCAGCTGTGCGTTGATCGATCAGTCAGGGAATCAGTCATCCAATCAGTCATTCCTTAATTTATTGATTATAAATATAGATAAACAAACTAACTAAATACACACATCAAAAGTATCTAGGGATCAACATATATTTTTGCAATAACTTTTCTCCTGATTGATATTAATTAAAATTTTCTTTAAGGATTCATCAAATAAAGTGTTTTCGTTTGTCACAGTAACGATAAACCAAGTCACCTTTGCATTAATAAAGAAATTTGCCATTTTCCTAATAAAGGGATTTTTGACATTTGAACCACTAACATTAAAGTTCGAAAAAAATACTGAAATAACAGTTTTCTTTAAAATTTTATTGGGTAACTTAAACAATTAATAATCCGTGTTTCTACCGCGAACACTAACAACACAAGAACATCGGTTTGGCATACTCAAAATGAGTTCATCCAAATCACGCTGTGGAATGGCCGCCCATGTTCGTTGCAACAACAAAAAAAGGTCTTCTTGCGACTGGATACCCTCCATATTCGGCAGAGCTCTTCTCTGTAGCATATCCCATGCATGCTCAATCGGGTTCAAGTCTGGCGACTGAGCAGGCCAGGGCAGGACATTGATGTTAGCTGCGGCGAGAGTCTGTCTTACAACTCTTGCGGTGTGCGGTCGTGCATTATCATGCATTAACTGAAATAAGGGACCGATTTGCACTTGTAGAGGAACGATGACGTCTGATACAATCGTCTCAGCATAAATTTGAGCGTTGAGGTTGCCTCTGATCCAAATCAACTCAGTTCTTCCGCCGATCCAAATACCCGCCCATACCATGATGGTTCCACCACTATAAGGATGGACTTCCTGGCAGGATTTTAATCGCTGTTGGCGTCCAGGGGTTCTCCAGTGTCGTATACGTCTTGTATCCGGTCTCATACCAAAACGAGACTCATCAGAAAAGCACACGAAACGCCATTGTTCTTCTGCCCAATTTCTGTGTTCAAGAGCCCATTGATATCGAATCCTACGATTGTGCATTGCTATAGGTGGTACCCGTAGCGGTCTTCGGGAATGAAGGTTCACTTCATGCAAGCGGTTTCTGACTGTTTGGTCGCTAATTAAGTTCCCTGAAGAGTGATGAAGCCTCACGGCTAACATCATGGCGGTTATTGTTGGAGCTCTTCGAGTTAAGATTTGAATGTATCGGTCTTGTCTCCGTGTGGTGCAGCGATACCGTCCTCCATGGCGCTCAGCCACGGTACCAGTGCTTCGGTAACGTGTCCAAAGTCGACTGATAACACTCTGACTTGTATTCAGAGCTAAAGCCACAGTACGTTGCCGGGAACCAGCTTCTATCATTCCCACGGCTCTGAGCATTTCTTCCCTGCTTAAATGACGTCGCCGCTCCATAATAACGTTGGTTTTAATCAGTAGTAGGGAAACAGTAGCACTAATAATGTCTTCAATGCGTTGTATGTTTTTATAGGGAAAATATTGACAGCTTATTTTCATCTTTTACTCGAATTTGATTGAGAGTTCCTGATTCAAATTATGAAATGCACCAAAAAGGATCCATATAAATTTATAAAATCATAAATTTATTACAAAGCCACATCTCAATCTCAAGAAATCCGCATAAAAATGCTTGATCCCTAGACACTTTTGATGTGTGTATAAACTAACAAAACACAAACACTTCAATGTAAAAAAAAACTATTCAATAAATATCTCCTAAACACTTCTATCTATATCTAATTTATTGCTTATTCCCAATTGGCAGTTATTTATGATGTTAAAGTTCATAATATCAAGTAATAAATAAAATTCAAAGAATCGTAAAATATTTTCAATTTATCAACTGATAGATTATAATAAATTAGAAATAAGTTAAACCCATGAATAAAAAAATAAACTTTATTGGAAAAGGCCTTTAATATTTTTAAATATTTTTATCAATGTAATACCTATGGATTAGTAGTCGTTGATCGTTAGTGCGAAATGTTTTCAACCGAATTGCAACTTTTATTTTTAACTAGCGGACTCTCGCAACTTCGTCTGCATTAAATTTTTTATTGATGCTCGTAATATTTTTGATAAATGCTCCGTTCTCCGCTCTTATTGGTCGCAGCGTGATGTTGTATAGCCTAGAGCCTTCCTCGATAAATGGGCTATCCAAAACTAAAATAATTTTTCAATTCGAACCAGTAGCGTTCCTGATATTAACGCGTTCAACCAAAAAAACAAACAAACACAAATTCTTCAGCTTTATAATATTAGTATAGACTACATAACTGTTGCCGCGACAATCGTCCGCGTGAAACCATTATAAAATGATACTCCCCTATATCAACCGGATTTTGCTAACAATTTCAAGGGTATAATCCTAATCTTTTTTTACTATAAAAGTAGCCTTAGTTACTTCTTATAACATCAGCTATCTGCCAGTAAATGTCCAGTTGAAATCGGTCCATTCGTTTCGAAGATTAGCCGGAACAAACAGACAAAGATTTTAAAAATATGCTTTTTGTTATAAGTACGGTATATACTCTGGTATTCGTTAATTAAAAATTATAAATTTCAAACAGACACTTTTGTATAGATTGATTTTGCGCACGTAGTCAGTTCTGACGAAAATAAGGCACTTTATACACATTGCTACCCAAATATGTTCGTGGGATAATCTGGAGCAATTGTACAGAAAATTTAAATGTTTTTAAACTAAATTATAAAAAAAAAAAATATAATTCGCTTATTCGCGTACTGCAAGGGCGTGGTTCGAGATGGGATGAGAAAAGGGCTCTTGGAAATAATTAGGGACAGGGCCCAACACTTTGCCCAGCAGTGGGACAGTATAGGCTAACTAAAAAGGAAAGGTATTCATAGAAATATTCAACTCGGCGCACTTTTTCCCTCAATCCTGAGCGCGCTGTTTTCATTTTTTTTTTTCGTTTTTTAGATTCTAAAGTATAATTTTTTTTCTATTTTTCAAGATTGATGACGTTGTTTTTGTTTTAATATTACGTTGGAAATTCAAACTCAAATTTACCATACTGTATACTGAATATAGTTTATTTTTTTCAGACCAGGTTTAAAAAAACGTGCCTTCGTTTTTTTTTTAATCCAGTTATATTCTAAACTTCACTCACTTTGACATTTGAATGTGGGTAGGTAAATTTATTTAAGTAAACCACATTTATTTCAAACTCAATTACCATGCGTTGGTCTAGCAAAAATACGAAAATGGTTCGACCGATTTGGCTAATTTTTTTTCCAGGTTCGTTATAGCCAAGGCAAGGTTTGTATAAAAGTAAATTTTTAGTGAAAAAAGTGCAATTTTTCATTGGATAGTCAATTTCGCCGGTGTAAAGAAGGGGCGGGTTGCTAGTGGTTTATAGAATTGCAATTTACTTTCGTGTAGTTGCGGCATTTTAAGGCTTATTGCATTCTGGAACAAAGATTATTATTTTCAGCCAATGGCATAGTTACCAAGAGCCTTGACCAACCTGAGGAGGCTCTCGTTAGGCAGCTGGATCAAGGGCTTGATTCAGAAAGCAGTACTCCTGAACACGGCTCGTAGTGTTAGGAGGTTCCTCTCTCTGGTGCCCTGACCGCCGA
This sequence comes from Standfussiana lucernea, assembly GCA_964057025.1. Classification (NCBI taxonomy): domain Eukaryota; kingdom Metazoa; phylum Arthropoda; class Insecta; order Lepidoptera; family Noctuidae; genus Standfussiana; species Standfussiana lucernea. The sequence goes on along the minus strand of OZ059808.1, from coordinate 9,429,766 downwards.
TAGCTTGGACCCTGTTCCCGATACCGGTGGGCTAGTATTTTTTTAATACATTTATTAATGTCTAAATATTTATGTAGGTATGTATAAATAAAGGTGTGGGTAAATAAAGGAATAAAATTCATAATATTACACACACACACGCATACCACTTCTTTTCTCATATCATACAAAATATTATCGAACTTTCGGTGACCTAACATCACCCTTGGTGATTGATAAGTTCTGACTTCGACGAGCCTACACCGCCCTCTGGTGGCAAAGTTCAATATTTGGCAACAAATTCGTTTTGCGATACAGTTTGACTGTTTGATTGGTCGAACACTTTTATAGCAACTTTGGGAACTGTTGTGTGGGGCCCTGAACAAAGCGAGAAAAAGACCCTATGTTGGTTAAGGACCCGAATTGGGTTCAAACTAAGGCTAGCGTTTTACTATTTGTAATTTATGTCACCACAACTGCTTCCAAAATGGTGAATCGATAAATCGAAAAATAGTGACATTCACCAAACCTCACCGGGCTTGCAAGATGGGCCGTACTCTCTTACAGATAGGAGGTATGTGTGGCTTGTGTGTGTGTGCATATTCAAATCCAATCGGGTGGGCGCGAACTCTCAGCTCTTACATATTGATAGATCAACAAAACACCGTAGGTATTCCAAACACGTACCTACATAGGTACTACCGCATTCACAGATCGTCGACCACTTTTCAGCCTTATTGTTCAGGCCATAAGGATTAAAAGTGGTCGACCGTCAGTGAACGCGGTAGGATCTAAACCATCATACGCCGTCACCTAATCACCTCACAGAAAAAAAACTCATATTCAGCTGTACCCGGTTAGATTCGAAACCGTCCTCAACAGTATGGAAAAGGCTAGGCAGATGATCTTCTTCTTTATCGTGTGGTTAGTCCCTAACCTGGTGTCAGAGTTTTTATGCCGCCCATGGGCCTCTGACTTTTACATGCCGTCGAGAAAATACGCACATGATTCCGAAAACTCAGAGGTGCGTGTCTTGGGTTCGAATTCGAGACCTATGACTTGGCAGTCCATCGGTCACACAACTAGGCTATTACTGCTGTTAAGCAGATGATGATGATTAAAGAATGAATCCCACTGGTTTCTCACAAAAGATTATGTCCAACATGTTCTGGGCTGCCCTTACCCCAGAATCTTCCTTAGCATGCACTTGCCAATTTTGTAATTGTATTTTGCCCTTGCTAGCACAGGATTGCCTGACAGCCGATTCACAAAGTAAAAAACCGAAATTCGCTAGTTTCGAGGCTCCATTCCAAGAAAACTTTTCAGGATGTATTGCAAACTGTTTTTTTTTTGTGTCTTTACCCTCCATTGACACTTACGCTAACTCGTTTATTTGTTTTAAATTAGTTTTTTTTTCCTAATCTTACGACAGGCTTTTCAATTGTTTTCAGATCTGTTTCAAAGATCTGATTGAATTGAAATAATTAAAATTTTGAAACAGTTTTTTCAAAGTCAGGGTATACAGGGTGGCGCCGATAATACGACAGTAAATGAACCACCCTGTATAAATGTTTTAAGATATAAATACATTTCTATACTACACTATCACTTTTTGTTTAATTTTTTTTTTCAAATCTTTTATACTCGTTTAAGGGTGGCCAATTGAAAACATTAGAACCTAAGCCAATATGCACCACACAAATTATTAAAAATAATTATGCTAATTGCATTAAAAACATCGCTCTCTTTCGCTCGTTCGTCCGAAAGGTTATCCCATCAGAAAATGTAAACTAAATGAACTAAATGAAATGTAATTAATGTAACTTCAATACAAAACTTTCATCCTCAAATGAACCCCTCTCTAGGGGATTTATTTTCAAATATCCATGTTTAGGACTCACCTTTGTTAAAAAAGGGATTCTTGTACAAAATTTCAAGGTACTTGACTAACCATTGAACATTCCATGGGCTATTTGCTACCAACTTCATGTACCGTATGCGGTTTGAGGATGTGCTTTGTCAGTTAAAATATCGGTAGGTATTGCAAGACCAGTTTACGAGCTGGTTATACGTTGATCTTTTATAAAATTGGCGTTTAAATAGTTGACCAGCTTCGTTTGCGTGGACGAAGCTTCATACAAACTTTCAACTCCTATTTCAGCCCCTTAAGTGATGAATTTCCAAAAATCCCTTCTTAGTGCACATTTACGTCGTTTAAGGAACGTTTGTGCAAAATTTCACGCTTCATGACCAGCGGTTTCTGGTGTGAGTTGATCGATCAGTCAGTAAATCTGTCAGCCAGTCAGTTTCTTACTTTATATACATATATATGTGTATATATATATATACGGGTGGAAGGGACCCCGTCCGAAAAAAAAATCAGCTGTTCCATTCTTCTTCTCATTTTTTTTTGTTAATTTCAATGTCCCTGGTTCAGAATGACGTACTGAGTATGTGGTTTCCGTTTTCGCGACGGTTTCCCTTTCAGCCCGTTATGTAATAAATATAGATTAAAATAATTACTGGAAAGAAATCAGTTATACGTATATATATATACATGTCACACTTCTTACGCCCGCCTCAACTGTCTCTTCTTTTATTATCCTAATTTGAACCCTATTGTTTATTTCCTTTTTCTTTACAACGTGCCAGAGTTTACACCTAAATGACCACAAAGGTTAAGGTCTCTACAGTACTTACTAAGTCCAAACCAACCACCTATTCCTTTAAAGTACCCCAAACGCACATACCCCACACCAAACACATACCTACACACCAATATTTTCCCTCTAGAACTAAAAACATTTCTCGATCGATCCCGTAAAGCAAAGAGTGCGAGCGATACAAAGTTTGTGAAGTATTATCGAGCAAATATGTTCAGGGTTGAAAGCTGTTACCTCGCATGAAAAATGAGTTCTCGAATCGAGTTGATATCGGTATATATCGATTGAAGTTAGGAGTAGTTTTCGTTTTTTTTTGTTTAATAGCTTTTAGGTTGTCAGTCGTTTGGGAGGGGCTGGCCTAACGAGCGAAACATCTGGGTAAGTGCAAATTGTGCCTATCTACTGAGGTGCCACCACGAGCGCGTGATATTAAAGTTACGTCAAAACATCGATTATACAAATTATCAATTTCTTACAACAACACACAATCAGTATCACTATCGGACAAACGGAATCTTTTAAATATTTACTATTTCTTACTTACATACGTCATGGTGCTTGCAACGATGTTATTCCTTGCAGGTGTCGAAACTACCTGGATTAACATATAGGATAACGATCCTGAGGGATAATTACCGAACTCCACGCGGGCAAAGCCGCGGACATAAGCTATTATTATAATATGTGAATCGAGCACTTTCAATTCTAAAACACTCGTATTTACGTTACGTTTACACCACCCGCTTGTGCGCCTCTAGATCAATTAAGATAATATGAGATCAATTAGGTTTCGAGTTCTATCTGGCTTTAAGTGTGTCATGTGAACGTTAATATTTTTGTGAGATTTTATTAATAGTGAAATTGTAATTCCAAATCCTCCGTTATAATTAAAGCGAATGTCCCGTTCATTTTTAACTTAATTTTTGAAAACAGCTAAGGCCCCTTTTATCTCGAAGTCGTTATTGGCTGACCAAACAAAATCAACCCGGTGTTGCGAGACTAGCGTTTCCGTTAGAACGTGGCCACGCAACCACTTTCCAGTTCATATATTTGAATAGTGAACTAGTCGAACTATTATAACTTGATTACTTTAGTGTACATGTAGAATTCAAAATTTAAAACTTATAATATCGGTATCAATTTATTTGGCTTCCATACTTCTCTTTTACTGGTCATCTCATCAGACCTTTCGAGCCATATCATCCTTCACACAGTGTCGAGAATATCACGACGCGCCGGGCGATCGCGGGCGGGGGAGCTGAGGCCGCGGTGCAGGGCACTCGAGCTGCGAGCGCGCACCGGCCGGCCCGGCACTGCGTCATCGTCCGCGCCACTGAGCGACTCATTTATCTGTTTCTTTCTCGCCACATCATAATATTATTTAAACCGTTTGTTTTCCTATTAAACCATAATTATTGTGATACAGTCCACTTTTATAAATACCGCGTTTTAGTCCTCGTACCACCAGGAGGATATTACCCATTTCTCTCTACACAGTCCATCCATCGTTTCTTTGGTCTTCCCCTGCTCTTAAACCCATCCACATTCATACACAAAACTATCCTCACGACATTTTCCTCATTCCTCCGTACTAGTTACCAATATATAATATATTAAATCTATACTAATATTATAAAGCTGAAGAGTTTGTTTGTTTGGTTGAACGCGCTAATCTCAAGAACTACTGGTTCGCATTGAAAAAATATTTTAGTGTTGACCCATTTATCGAGGAAGGCTATAGGCTATAAAACATCACGCTGTGACTAATAGAAGTGGAGCATTAATCAAAAATGTTACACAAACAGTCAGATAGTATAATATTATAAATATACATAATATTTAATTATCCGTCATACCAATGCATACATGAATAAACTAAGCTCTACATACTAATGCACAAATAGTTAAGAGCTTTTATAATTTATTTCTTACTAACCTACAATCCAAATACTTTAAAACGAGAACTAGAAGAGAAAACTTTCCTTCTTTTCGCATTTCTCACAATTTAACAAAGTAGGACCGCAATCTAGGCAAAAAGTCAGAGATAAAGTCCAACAATGTATCCTTTCATACAAACAGTGAGCAAGGGAATTTAAAAGTTAAAATTTATTCATAGGGAACAATTCTGCTTAATCCAACTAGGCGCGTAATTAAATTGTTCTTGAAGAATAATCTCGTCCCTCATATGATGTTTTTGTTCAGCATCCACTGGGATATTTCGGAAGTCAATTTTAAAATGTTGAAAAAAAAAACACAAAAAATAATGGAAAATTATTTTACTACCGGAAGTCGGTGACTTTTGCTGGTTTCATTGGATTATTGCCACCGATTTTCGGAACCTATTTTCCACTTTTTAGTGTGTTTTTTTTTGGATGTTGGTTTTTTTTTTATGCAAAAAAGTTTTTTATTTTAGACTTTTTAATTTCGGTATAATGCGAATTCTTGTCGAGTATTCATTTTCCATTGTTAAATGAATCATAAAATATGTATTATAGAAGATAATTTATATACAACCTAAACAATGTGAATAAAAAAGGAACCACCGCGCAAGCTTCTTCTACCAAATAAACAAAAATCATGTAAATCGGACCAGTAATCAAGGAGCTGTGTGGTAAAAAACATTTTAAAAACCCAGAAAAATTGAGAACCTCCTCCTTTTTAGAAATCGGTTAAAAAGACTATGATTGTAGTCAACAAAATTTTAAAAACTACGCTTAGGTGGTTGCTGAGACTCAAGCTGCAAGGCAGATTTGACTGGAACCAGGACCAACCTAGACAAGCACTGCTTAACGTGAACCTGAAAATTGACCTACGTGGCTGTTATTATTTAGCCACGAGCTCCATATATCCCTGATAAAATGTCACGTTAACTAGGATCTTCTTATTCATTTCCATAAAACAGTTGTGAACGAAACATGTCATCAATCGAGCGATTATGGCGTACAAAGATCTAGCTAAAACTGGGCCGTTCCCAAAACCCGAGATGTATGATTTATAGTTCAATCACCGTAGCTTTTCCGGGAATTCGCAGTACTAAAAAGAGGAACAGAAAATCAACTGAACTCGTGAAATGTTTTTTTATTGCTTTTTTCTTGTATTTTACCAAGAATTATCTCAATAACAGGATTATTAAACAAAAAAGTAAACGACTTCCAAAAAAACTCAAAAAAAAATATTTGAAAATAACTTTACTTTCTGAAGTCGGTGATTATTATATTTCATTGACTTTTTTGCCAACAACTTCCGAAAGTAAAGTTATTTTCCATTTCCTTTGTGTTTTTTTTTTTGAAATCGTTTATTTTTTGCAAAAAAGTTTTTATTTTACCCTTTTTAGTTATCGTATCACGCACAAAGCCTTGTCAAGTATCAAATCGTAATTTCTTTTACTTGGATCACACTTTTTCCAGATATTTTAATTTAAAAACCATACTACAAAACCGATTTTGATAACATTTCTATGGGACCAATCGGAAAGTATATCCTTTCAGATAAAAGAAGAACTTTTCAAATCCGTTCATTAATGACGAAGATATGAGGTAACAAACACAAAAAAAACACAACCGAATTGAGAACCTCCTCCTTTTTTTGAAGTCGGTTAAAAATAATAAAATAAAAATAATTGTTTATTCACACAAAAGTGACAGATTTGCAATCAGAGCAAAATCTGTACGAAAAATCTTCTACTACTAAACCACTTTTACCAGGCTGACTGCTTTAGTTTTCTTAGGATAATAAGCAATGTCACCCTGCAATGGTAAAATGGTAAATGGTGGCCAATAATATAAATGCTAATGAATAAATTTAATTTAATTTAATGTCGTTTATGTTTGTTGTATGTGTGTTTATGTTTGTATTGTTATTGAAATTGTGTTCCTAATAATTATTATGAGTTACTTGATTATGAATAAATAATAATAATAATGGTACATTCTCTGTATGTGCATTTCCACTTCTGGGAAATAGATCTTTGCTGTCAGAGGACGTGCCATGCCCTACCATGCAAGTGTGTTTACGGATGGACCATGTCTTCGTCCGAGTTCGAACCCAAGATGATGATGAAAAGTAAAGTACCTAGTACATTTTGATACAACAAGTGGGAAAACTTTGTCGTTGCAGCCGAGCCGAGAACTGCAGTGACAAATGCCCTTGTGAATCAAACGACGTTTTTCAATACATATCCTCGAAAACTGTCTTTCATTAATGTATTGTATTGACATAACCCTTAGAACACCTGTTGTTAATCATATTGGAAGTCATTGTAAATAAATACGAAATGCTTCGAATTCTAGGCCGTCATTTCAATCATGATTTGAAGCAATGAAAATGTGCCAGTCAAAGATTTTACACGGTAACCAATCATTACATATTTCCCTTGGACTGGTCCTTCTGAGCTCTCTAAGCATTTTGCGATACCTATCAGTTTTGAAACTCGAGCCAGGTTGAGCGTGATCAACAATTGATGCAGTGCTATATGTAACATGGAGCTGAAAGCTCGTAACTATCTGTAGTTCAATCCATGCTAGCCTGAAGTGCTAATGGACGTACAAATTCACACTACACGTCAGTACGTACATAGGTGTAGTCGAACTTGGTACTGTTTAACCGGTATGGTTAAATGAATATCCCTCACACGTCTTAAATTTAGTAGGTAATCATTATATTTAACAGAAACTTAATCGAAGTATCTAAGGCTGTTTTCTATTGTTGGTGTTGTTTAAATAAAAGATGGGTATGGCTTTTCTATTATACAGGGTGGCAATTTAAACACTCACTAGCATCATGCTATCGATTCCTTCATACCCGTCATACTAAACAACGTCCGCTATTATGCTCACGTTTTTTTTTTATTTTTATTTTTTCCATTTAAATAAAATAAATACACATACACATCAGATTCGTAAAAAAATATAATTACAATTAACCTTTACTTATAATAATGCACTCTGTATATGAGTAAAAACTCATTAAAAAATAACGAATTCAATAATTGAATTCTTATAATCTCTTTGTCTCTTCCTATACTCGTATATCTTATTTACATTGACTTATTATAAGTCTATGATGGTTAAATATGCAATTATAAAACTTAGTTAAGTTGGGACATGGGTTTTTTTGGGCCATCAACAAAAAATATTGAAAAATGTATATCTTTTTGAACTGCAGTGGGACAGAATAGGATTGAAATAACAATAAGAAGCAACAGAACTTAACAGGAAAATTCTACTGAAAACTATAAGTTTCAGCACTGTAAGAAATGCAATTGTATGCAGACTGCAAATTCAAAGCAGAAACATCTGGGACCTTATAACATTTGTATGTAAAATGAAAGGAAATCATCATAACAATGAATATATCGAGGAAACTCGTGTAATACTGTAGAGTTTAGTGTTTAATAAGTAACTTATTACTAACTTATACCACACTATAACTAAAAAAAACTAACATTATCTATCAAAGATATACAATAAAAAAAAACAGCTTCTTTCGTACAAAATTGAAATGCTTACGTCCTTCACGGTCAAAATGTATGGAACAGCATTTCTTTTTAAAGTACTACTGAATAATTTTTACTGAATAGGAACATGGTAACCGTTTGAGCGTCGGTGCCCCTTGTAGCCTGTATATATTTTGTAATTGTTTTTCGTGTCTGTTTTTACTTACAAATAGTTCTTCTTGATTATTAAATCAAAGTCGAATCTTTAAGGAACTAATATTTGTGTGACCTACAGGTAGTTGTTCCGGGTCTTGGTTGTTTGTGTACGTGAATTTAAAAATGTTTGTTAGTGAGGAATAAGGATTTTTAAACAAAAATAAAAGCTCATCGCCCTTTTACACAATGCGATGCGCGGGTTGCACCATCTTTCGCGAATTTATTCATGTGTATGGTATTGTATGTCTTTGTTCACGTATTTTAGTGCCGCTGTAAAGCTCAAACGCCTAAAAAAAGTAAATCGGAACAAAGCGTGGAGCATTTTTCAACGTGTTTTGATTTATGTCTAACAAAAGGTGGTTTAGTTTTATTGCTGAAAAAAGTTTTATTTATATGATACATTGGAGACATGGAAAATTCGTGGGTCGTAAGTTTTTTTAATAATTTTTATTTTTTTTTCGTTTGAATATTGATCAAGGCATAAGGCTTTAATCACGGCCTCGGGTGATGTGACCTGCATCATAGCAAGGGTTAGTCCCCGAGTACCCCGATCCCCGAGGCACCCGTACCGGAGTACCCCGATTTATTTTTATCTTGAGAAAGTCAATCAAAAGTCAGTTTAGCTTAAAAGTACCGTCAGCAGATGAAATGTTAAATTACATTTTATTACGTAAGTCTTGCTTGGTTAAGGTAAATATTATAATTAGAGAATACAATATAGAGTCTCGTAGAGTAATCACAGGTTTTAATTATTATCACAATAGTTGCATTTTCAATACCGCAAATCAAAATGACTACCCTACATGGAACATTAACATGTTCTAATATTAACATAATTTAAAAAATACGCAAAAACAGAAGTGCCGCACTATAGGTCCCACTATAGGTGCCCGACCCAATTCTCGAAAATGGCAATATCACACTGTACTGGGATCAATCCATCATCACTGACAGGACTATTGTAGCTAATAAGCCTGATAAATAGTGGTGATGGATTGATCAGAGCGGCGCGCAGTGATTGTTGACATAACAGTCCCGCATGACGAGAACCTCGTGAAAGCCAAGATAGATAAGCAATAATTAAATATCTTGATTTGGCTCGCGAAGTTGTCGACATGGGTGGGATGTGAACTCAGTGATCATTGCCAATGGCTTAATTGCCAAGAGCCTCGACCAATACCTGAGGAGGCTCTCGTTAGACAGCTGGATCAAGGGCTTGATTAAGAAAGCGGTAATCCTGGACACGGCTCGTATTGTTAGGAGGTTCCTCTCTCCAAAAAAAAACGTTACTTTCGTACTTTACATTTTTAATAACAGCAAGTAATAATTCATTTAATAACATGATTATTTAGTAACATGAAACACTTTACGAATCGAAAAAGAGGCTGACTTAGCATCAAAGAACTCTTGGGCTTCCAAAGATAGGAGGAGTCTTACCGCAAATGGCTTAGATTTGATGGGACGTCACTATTTTTACGTTTTTATGTTCCAAATGACTTCGTTTAGATGTTCAGCTTAAGCTAAATATTTGTTTTTTCTTTTTTTACTTTGTGCAGCTTATAAAAAAAAAGATATTATATGGAAAGAAAAGCCCCATGATTGCTTCATATAATGTACATACTTTCATTGAAGAACGCTTTTGAAATTAAACGTGCCCCCAAATTCCGATCTTCTTTCAAATAAATTACTTTCTTCTTATGTATTTCAAACACATACATTTAAGCACTTTTTATGTCGACCGTACAAGTTGAAAACAATAGAAAAAAACAAAAGAAAGAAATGTAATAATATTTATCGAATTCGGGGTCTTCCGGTACGGGTGCCTCAGGGACCGGGGTACTCAGGGACTAACCCCATAGCAAAACGCGTGCGCGTCATTTATTTCCTTCGCGTGACTAATTATGATGATGATGACTACATAATATTATACAAGGTGTTGCTTTGCATCCTCGTCAAATTTAAGGAGGTAACTATGCTAATGATTCTCGACCCGAATCAATAATGAAAAGGGTTGGTAATTTTTATTTGTTTTTTTCTTAATATCGGATATCGATAAGTGTACACCACCCGTATTAAAACTAGCCCTATAACCGCGCTTACACACACACAAACAAACACAGACGTTTATTCGATTAACGGGTGATTCTCCTCTTTAAAAAAGGGCTTCATTCTGAAATAGTGTCAAATTAAAACAACTAAAAAAAGCAGCGTTTATTATTATGACCAGGTACCGTAATTTATATTGATTATCGTTATTTATATTTATATTAGTTATTTATTATTTCTTCTATGACAACGTCCTGAATTTTGCCGAGGTTGCAAAACTACACCTTGTTTAGTCGATTTCGGTCACAGCGACTGCATTCGATGACTTTCTAGGGCGGTTGTTGAGAGCTTTGTGTGGGTGCTCTAAAGTGGCTAGCATATCTAACTTTAGCCGAATAACTCCGAGCACAAAGCGGACAATGTCAGAACACCATTGATGACATTGCAGGGTACAGCTGCAGGTGGTCTAGCTTTAAGGTCATCACATTTTAAATCTAACTGCGACCTTCTCTCTTCAAAGGCTGTTGACCTACCGATGCACAAGACGTCTCTACTAGGGTCGATTTTGTACCTGCTTTTGCTATCTCTCGTCTATTCTGAACATCCTTGAAACGTAAGAACCGAGTACTGGCACCATCAACACATGGTTTTTCATTTGTTTTATCCGCAATCGCTGTCACAAGACTTAATGAGTATTACTACAGCGTATAACCGGTGGCCAAGGTAATTCATTCATCTCTCATTTCTATTTAAAATCAGCCACTATATAGCCCCAAATCATTCAATAAGTTCACAATAATAATGGTTATAAATTAGGTTAATTAAAAGATTGGAACTCATTCAAGTATTCAAGAACATAACCCTCCTACTAACGAATTTTGGTTTGCCTGACCGAGTAGATTTTTTTCCATAAGATGAATGACTGTTTAAACTGTAGGGGTTTCATAATTCTTTTTTTTTTTGTCTTTTTTTATATTCTAGGATCGTTTATTTTAATGATTCGAACTGTTTTGTTACTAGTCAGAGAGCACATTGAATGGTTATTCTACAGCTTGTGGTATACCAGGCTTCAAATAAAATGGTCAAGGTAAGGAATACCTGTTATTGAGTGTGCGTTACAACACTACATATGTATTCTGTAGTCGTTTTGATAATAGACTAGCTGTCGTCCGCGTGAAATTATTTTAAAAATATTGTTTTCCTATTTGAATCTTTGGATTTTGCTGTCAATTTCATGCGTTTTAATATTTTTGCATGGCACCCTAATCCTTATTCTCAAACAAAAGTAACCTTAAATAATCATTATAACATTAGCTGTCTGCCATTAAAAGTCCTGTTATAATTGGTCCAGCCGTTTTGAAGATTAGCCGAAACAAATAGACATACAGAAAATTAAAAAAAAAAACATATTTATACTCACACTACACCCACACTACTCGTATGTCACATGCATCAAAAAAGTTGTTATTTTTTAATTAAAAAGAGACACGTCAATTTTATTTATTTGTATAGATAAATTACTATTTAATAAATAAATCAATAGAGTCGGCATTACAAACAAAATGCATGTCTCCGAAAGTGTGTTGAGCCAACAATTTCCATCACTGACCACCAGTCAAAGCTGTCAGTTTCTATATCAACGGTGTTTGTGCCGTAGAGCAACACAAGAGTAAAACACTGAGTTTGTATAGAAACTGTTGACAATGCTGTCCCTAGCAGCAAACGTCTATGAGATCCTTGGTCTGTGGGTCAGAAAGACCGCACCCAATCACAGTAATAACTTATTTCTCACCGGTACAAAACGGTTAATGAACAAATCTACCCTTTAATATTTCTCCATTTCCTTTCCAAATTACTCCTTACAAATTCCTACCGAAATAAATTACAAATCTGTCAAGCAAATCGTCTTATCATTTTCTATGACGGTTTTTAATAGCAGCACCCCAATATTTCGCTTTAAAAGAGAATTTTGGCGTGATAAATTATATACTAGAAGGCAAAGGGTGAGAGGGCTCATATATATTTTGTGGGACCATTATTTTAAGCCAAATGCGCTGAGTTACGAAAAAGAATAAAAATATATGAGATTTTTGAAATAATGTTGGATAGACGGGCTATTATGTAGTGAACACGCTGAGCAATATTTTTAGGAGCACAGTGACTTAAATATATCGTGGTGTTTAGAGTTTTTTTTTTTAATTACTGTGTTGGGTACGTGTTATTTTTTTTTGGGTTGTTTTCTTTTTTTTTGTGTGTTTGTCCTGTGCAAGTCAAAGAAATCCTTTTTCTTTATTTATTTTAATTCGTTGTATTAGAGTTACGACTCATCGATTTTTTGTCGAATGTATCCATAGATGGTGATGATGGGAAGGTGTGGGTTCTTTTTATTTCGTATCGATGATTTCTTTTATTAGAATCAAATTAGCTTCGACCTTTTCTACTAGAAATATTTTGATACGAATACTGAATGGAAGAAAACTAACCATTATAAATAACAAACAACCTAGTTTTAAAAAGCGTTGTCGTGAAAGCGCTTTATGAAATCTAAATGGTTGGTAAATTATTGCTACCGACACAGAAAAGTGAACCCTAATAAACCTATTGATATTTTCGATTTTTGTTTGATTTTTTTTTGTTTCATTTAAGAATTTATATACTGGTGTAAAATCAAGCGTATAATTATTATAAATTTGATGTGGGTGTAAGTGTGTCTGTGACAAAGATGATTAAACGAAGAATAAACTAGTGGACGTGATAACATGCAATTATTTTCAAACAGACAGATCATGTCCTTGGTTAACTCACAGGTAGTATTTTTATCGTTGTGACAAAGTTGTTGTCAATTATCTATATAAATTGTATATAAATTATATTGCTGTTTTTCTCGCTATGGAGCAAAAAATGATTCTTCTTCTTTATCATGTGGTTAGAGCCTAACCTGGTGTCAGAGTTTTTATGCAGTCATGGGCCTCTGACTTGGCTTTACATGCCGTCGAGAAATATGTCTCAAGCATGCTGGTTTCCACACGATGCGTTCTGTCACCGTAACAAGGAATAATTATACAATACGCACATGATTTCGAAAAATCACAGGTGATCTTGGGTTCGAACTCGAGACCTATGGCTTGGCAGTGCAACGGTCAAACCACGAGGATATCACAGCTTGTTAAAAAAAAAATGACGACTAAACGAAAAATATCAGTTTAAAAGCCGAAATATTTTGATACCTATTTAATTGATTGCATAATCTATTTTGCTAGCGTAAACAAAACTAAATATTGGTACTTAATTCCTACCATAGTTATTTATCTTCTGTATTTTCACATGCAACTGGCCACTTTTTTAGTTTTTATTTGTTATTCGTTAGAGTCAGAAATGTGCTGACAAAAATCAACGTTTGGTTTGGGAGGTAAACTAAACGCTATGTTGGCACAATTCTTTTTCGATTTAATACCAGAAATATTGATGTTTTTGCCTTCAAAAGCCAGTTACTATTTACCTTTGATTATTTTATTTTTATTTTAAGAAAAATAAAAAAAAGAATGAAATAAATGTAAGATAAAAAATATGGATACCTTTCAGTTCCCGATCATTATTATATTTCATATATACATTCATGCATAAACTCATGCCATTTTCTTATGGGTTTAGGCAGACACTAAAAGAACTTCACCTTGTACGATCCTTACAATACTCCTTCACCTCGATACGGAATATACACGCACGCCGTTTGCGAGTACTTAGTTTCATGTTCGAATGGAATTGCGTTTTTTTAACCGACTTCAAAAAAAGGAGGAGGTTCTCAATTCGGTTGTATGTTTTTTTTTTTGTGTGTGTTGTACCTTACCTCATATCTTCGCCATTTATGAACCGATTTGAAAAAATCTTCTTTTATCTTAATGGATCTGCTTCCCGATTGGTCCCATAGAAATTTCATCAAAATCGGTTCAGCAGTTTGGTTTTTAAATCAAAATAGCTGGAAAAAATATCATCCAAGTAAAAGAAATTGCGAAATTGATACATGACAAGGATTTGTGTGTGATGCGATAACTAAAAAAGGTAAAATAAAAACGTTTTTGCAAAAAAAATAACCGACTTCCAAAAAAAACACAAAAAAAAGTGGAAAATAACATTACTTTCGGAAGTCGGTGCCAAAAAAGTCAATGAAACAAACCATAGTCACCGACTTCCGAAAGTAATGTTATTTTCCACTTTTTTTGTGTTTTTTATGGAAGTCGGTTATTTTTTGTTAGTTTAAACACGGTATTGGATTCGTAAATGAATTACTTACTGAAGTAGCAAACTTACCTTAATGTACGATGAAAATACAATAAAAACAGTCACATAACTGTTCATATTATTCTCTTCCTGTTCTCACAGACTACTGTTTACATTTATTTTTTCATTTTTCCTCTCGCAGGCCTACTGGTAGAAATACCTTCACTACATAGTATAAAACAAAGTCGCTTCCCGCTGTCTGTCTGTCTCTATGTATGCTTAGATTTTAAAACTCCGCAACGGATTTTGATGCGGTTTTGTAATAAATAGAGTGATTCAAGGCAGGTTAGGGTATGAAATTTGTCTAGGTTTTGTGTAAATTGGTTGAAATATGACGATAATTGTTGGAAGTGTCGTAAAATGTCAAGCCGCCTAAAATGCTCCACTACCCGTGCGAAACCAGGGCGGGTCGCTTGTTTGAAGTAAACCGGCCTTTGTACTCTAAGTATGTGTCCATAAATGATTAAATAAATAATTATTAAACGCACAATGTCAAAACCGATTAATAGCCATTTAATGCAAATAAAAAATACTCGACTTAAATTTAAAACGACATAAGCATTTGTTCTCAGTGGATGGTGGACTGAAACGTCGTGTATGCAAATAAGATTCAACTAACTCTTGCAACTGATATTTGCATAATCACCGGATGAAATGTAAATATTATATTCGTTCGCCGTTTTCCCTCACTTTGCAAATTAATATTAAAAACTCAATTTGTAAATGCTTACTTATATCTTTTGTCAAAGGATTTCCATAAAAACCAATGGTAAATGGTTTTAAAACGAGTTAAATAAATATAAAAATAAAAATAAAATCATTTTATTTCAAGTAACACAGACTCATAATAGAAATATTACACACAAACAGTCACATTACATAAATCCAACATTACTCATTCAATTCTATAAAATTCATAATAATTTAATTTACTCAATTCATTTATAATACTCAATTAATTTAAATAGGTCATACATAATAAAAGAATAATAATAAAAAAAAAACGTTAAGTTTTTCAATATCCTTTCAAAAATACTTTTTGATAACTTTCGGCAAATAAGATTGGCATTATTTTTTATAGTGCTTCTGGTGTAAGGTTTGGTATATTTTCTATTTTTCTGTTAATAGGTACTGGAAAAAAACGGAAAAAAATCGCGTGTTTTTTTGTGTTTACGCTTTTTTGTCTTTGTTTTAAAATTGACGTAATTACGTTACGTTTACACCACGCCCGCGTGCTAGGGCCTCGGGCAGTTACATTACGTTAAATAATCAACTAACACTTATTTTTGTACACGCTGACTATTAACTTAAACACTTCGAACGTCGACGGCTATTAGCTCCACGTCTAGAGGTTATTACATTTGGTTCAATGGATCGCTCTCAACGAGTATTTCCTTCACGTTCTAACTAAATATATTAGTTTCTATCATGTGAAGAAGACATGCTTTGAAATTCAATGTTTCGTTACTCGTGGTAGGTAATGTGTTTTTTGAAAGAAAAAAACGCAATAACTCAACATCTGCCTAGCCTTTTCCCAACTAGGTTGGGGTCGGCTTCCAGTCTAACCGGATGCAGCTGAATACCAGTATTTTACATGGAGCGACTGCCTATCTGACCTCCACAACCCAGTTCGTACTGGGTAATACGATACCCCTTGGTAAGACTGGTTGTCAGACTTTCGGGCCACCTGTAACGACTGTCAAAGATCTACAAATGACAGCCGGGACCTACGGCTTAACGTGCTTTCCGAGGCACGGAGGAAACTCGGTATGTAATGGTTGGTCACCCATCCAACCAATCTGACCAACCCAGGAAAGCGCGGCTTAACCTGACGATCGACCCGAGCGGCTGTTATTATTTAGCCACGAGCTCCTCAAAAAAGTCGCAATAAGTATGATACTTTCCAGGTCAATAATAGGATATTGTTAATCATATCGCGGTTTCAACTGCTCAAAAGATGGACAGTGTATCGAACAGTGGTATGAAGTTGGGAGATTGTTGATGGATGTGGGTGTGGCCCAAAGTGTATCGAAAGTTTCGACATACGTTGGATTTCATCCATATTGACTCCATACTATGTGTGTGTGTAGTATTCTTAAATGTGTTTGTTCATTTTATCTTATACAGAGTGTAAACGGACCCTTCACAAAGTCGTCAAGCATTCAGTGGTCCTAGCACCAGCGCACGTTGTATACGTACGTAAATACGTCGATTTTTGAATCGAAAATACAACTATACTGTTTAACTATAAATTGTTTACAATAAGCACACATCAACTGCGTTCGGCCGCACACTGATAGATGTGGCGCAACCCTTTAAAGTCCAAATACAGCTTCGTTACCAAACCAAACACATCTCTACTTCCCCCAAAACACGATTGACACACGACACTCTTCGGTGGAGTGTTAGAAAATAAATTCACCGACACAGGGCATAAATTGGCACCGCCATCCATCAATTAGATCCAGCTAAGCATGCATTATATTGGCACCTGTAGAGTTACGACGCGGGTAGAATGGGAAGAAGTATTTTTGGTAAAATATTTTTGTTTCGGTATTTGGCTTTAGAGGTAGATTTATTAACCGACTTCAAAAAAAAAGAGGAGGTTCTCAATTAGGCTGTATGTTTCTCCGATGCCTGCCGGGTGTCTGATGCCTGCCGGGTGCCCGATGCCTGCCGGGTGCTGCGGGTTGTTCGAAAGAGATACCGCGGCCCCGGAACACAAAGGGCGATGAAGGAACATGGGTGGGTTTTAGTCAGCAAAAGTCTGACACTCCCTCCCGCTCAGCCCAGAGCGGGAGAAGTCATTTGATGATTTCCCATTCGAAAAAAAAAGGCTGTATGTTTCTTCTTGGCCTATGTTGATGACATGATGGTCCCTTAATAACTTCTAATTACAATGTGAGATTAATTCATGACAAAAATTTGTTTGGCAGCACAGCTACGGATAAAAAGGGAAACATAAAAAACATAAAAAACATTTAAACAAAAAACCGACTTCCAAAAAAAAAATTAAAAGTCCAAAATACTTTTACTTCCGGAAGTCGGTGGCAAAAAAGTCAATCAAACAAATAAAGTCACCGTATAATTTCTGTTGTCAAGTAAATATCGACAGCTAATTAAATTGGAGTCTGCACAATTAATACGGGCTCGAAACCCAAACCGCAGACGTCACTCAGCAGCTAAGCTAAGTTACGACTAGGCTAGACATGACCGCCGCATATCGATCTTATAATGGATATCAACCACAATGCGTGTCCCGGAACATTTCCGACAACATCGCGGGTACCCGACGAGCTTGAAACCTGCAGGAAGGTTTGGTACACATCATTTTTGCCAAGGCAAAAGGAACAGCCTAGCTTTTTCCTAACCCAGGGATGGAACCCTGGGTCTAAGTAATGCTCAGCAGTTACGCTTGCAACCACTAGATCAATGGAGCAGTTAATTTTGGGAGATCTTGCTGGAAATCACCACACGGGAACTGGGATAAAAGTCTCCTAAACTAGGTGGAAGGGACACTGACGCTTAAACTTTTCTATAATTACCGATGACATTTTCTATGTGGGGGTTCAGAATGATGTATTGAACACGTGGTAACCGTTTTAGCTTCGTTCTTCCTTAAACCCTGTATGTATATTAATCCAGGTCGTGACCTACCTGTTAACCTGCCAAATATGGTAAAATCCGTTCTCTTTTATAATATGGACATAGATGATCTCATCTCAAATCAATTTTTTTGACGGTTTCTCTACATCATTATCTTCCTGCCCTTGTCCCATTCTACTTGGGGTCGGCGCAACACGTTTTCTTCTTCCATTCTCCCCTGTCAACTATCACTGCATCATTTACTCCTTTCTCTTTCATATCATTCCTCACACAATCCATCCATCTTTTCTTTGGCCTTCCTCTCCCTTCCATCCATCAACATTTATATCCATCACTCCTTTAGTAACATGCGTTTCATCTCTCCTCATTACATGTCCATACTAAGACAGACAACTTCCTTTCAATTTTTCTGTAACAGGCGCCACTTTCCAACTTCCTCTAATACACTCATTCCTTACTTTATCCATTGTTGTAACTCCACAACATCCATCTCAACATCCTCATCTCCGCTACATGCAATATGTTCAATAAAAGCTGCTTGCAAGGACCAAGTTTTCATTTCTAAAGGAACACAATTTGGTTCTTCAAAAACTGAAACATAGTCCTTTGTATCGGTTCTTAACCCACGCTATATAGTAGCGATGACATAAATTGTCCTGTTATCGCTTTCCGGCCCACTTGACGGCAAGCGCGCTCGTTATGCGAACAATTGCGGTCGGACTGAAACGTTAGTGGCCATTTTATTGCAGCCTCACTATAGTCTGTTTGTATTAAAGGCGTTATCTTGTTTTAGGTTCTGGATTGTAATTTGATGGAGATTAAGATTATTGGTTATTGTTCGAGAAGCTCGTTGCTAAGCAATAACAGCCCATGGGTTGATCTTCAAGGTTGATCACCGAGGTTAGCTCGTGGATGGGTGACCATTCCTTACAATATATCGAGACTCCTCTGTACCTCGGATAGAGTTGTTAAATCGCAAGTCACGGCTGTCATTTGTAGATCATTGACACTTGTGACTATAGTTTGTTTCATAGGCTTTTTTGCCACCGATTTCCGAAAGTAAAGTTATTTTCCACTATTTTTTGTGTTTTTTTTGGAAGTCGGTAATTTTTGAGCAAAAAGTTTTTATTTTACCCTTTTTAGTTATAGTATCACACACAAATCTTTGTCAAGTATCAATTTCGCAATTTCTTTTACGTGGATGACATATTTTTTCCAGCTATTTTGATTTACAAACCAAACTACTGAAATTTCTATGGGACCAATCGGAAAGTGTATCCTTTCAGATAAAAGAAGAATTTTTCAAATCGGTTCATAAACGAAAAATATAAGAGGTAACAAACACAACAAAAATACAACTGAATTGAGAACCTACTCATTTTTTTTGAAGTCGATTAAAAAAAAAACAAAATTAAAACGTTCCGATTATAAAGACCAAAAATGGAATATTACAAAATTATCATCCCAACCAATCACCTTTTACGACTATAACAATCTTTTAGCTAATTAAACAAACATGATACATACTCCATAAAATAATATTTTAACGACTAATAAAACTTTTAAACGAAGTAATATATTTAATTTCTCTTCTTATCTCAACTATGCGTTGTTACAGGCAGCTTTCATTATTATTATATTTTATCAGCTTTCTAGCCCGATTGTCTACTGTTTCAGCAATAATTCCTGCAAGGAATAATGAACCTCATTGTCGAAGAATTAAAGTTTAAAGTTCCATGTACAGTTCTGTTCATGGACCATGGCCGTTTGATGAATGTTCTGGAAAATTTTAAGCGTTTCGTAGAACGTTTCAGAGATAGGTAGTAGGTAAGATGGAAATAGCGTTAGTTTTGATAGAAAAAAAGAAGTATTTATCGATACTTTGATCTATGACCTACACCGTAGAGCAGTTAATCAATTGATTGGATCCGTGAATGAGTAGTATTTCTTCGATATATGTATTTAGAAGCACGAAACATAATTATTTTAAAGTTTCATTTTTTTATTTTTTTTATGAATTATGTTCTGCTTTTTGTTTTTCTATCAGTTTTATTGGGATTTCACTAGACACTGGGCTCGGTTCATTCCAAAATAATATTATGATTTTAATTACGTGTTAAAACACTAACCAGAGGTCAAGAAATATACTAAAATAACGAATACAGCTTAAATTCACTAGGGTTTTTTTGCAATTGCAGGTCAGTTTTAGGCATTAAGTTAAAAAAAAAAACTTTCGCGAGCTATCGTGGCGCTTTCATCTTAAATTTTGAACGATTTTGCATTCAGTTATTCCAGGCACCTGATACACAATAAAAGCTGGATCATCGACCATAGTCATACATATTATGTTTAATCGATTAATTGAGAGAGGACATCAGAGATAGCCTATGTCACAGCAGTGAAAACATTACAGGCCGAGTACCTACGCTTATTATATGCAATTAATAGCATTGAAACTAACATAACATCACGCCAGTCATCCCCGAAGGGTAAGGCAAAGGTGTACCCAATGGTACACCCATTTCGCTAGTTATGTTTAAGTCCCATGTAATAGGGGGCGAACCTATTGCCATCAACCGAAAAACCCAATAACACTTTGCCCGAACTGCGAAATGATCCCAGGACCTCATGCTCAGCAATCGCGCTTGCGACCAGTATAGCGACAAGGTAGTCAAACATTGAAACATTCTCAAAAAAATAAAATTATATGGGGTCATAAAATTGTAATAATTATTTTAGTATCCAAAATTCAATACCTTCATTTCTAATAATTGGTCCCTGGACTTATAATTATAACAAAGTATTCAAATAAAACGTTAACCTGACTCAAAACAGACATTTTGAATTTTACGAGGTAATATAAAAGCGTCATTACTTAGTCGTACTACAATCAAATCGGATTGAACGAGATAATTTTCTACGTCAATTTTATTACCAGGCGGACTAGTTGTGGACCTTGTCGTGGCTGCTGTCTACATGTTCGCTAGCAATTTTTTTATTGACCTCAAGACCTCGGGAAAGTAGCATCCTATCAGACACAACGATGTTGGAAATTATGTCAATAAAGTTTGTTTTAAAAATGTTTTCACTAAATTGTTTTCAAAACACTTCCTCGAAAACTCTCTTATCGCACTACGATTAGGTTCAAAATGCTATGGATATCACCCTCGTGGTTTTCTTTTTATATTCCCGCACTATAGTGCGGAAATAAAAATTCCACAGCCAGGTGGTGAGGCAGTTTTCAGCTCCATAACACCCTCGCCTGCGGCTCGTGTGTGTATTTCGCCTCGGCCGCAATAACAAACTTTCCCCACTTATATCCAAATGTACTATTTTAGTTTTCGTTGGTTTTTGTGTTCTTCTCAGCAAACCCTTTTATTTGATACTCATATCATGGTGCATAAAAATATAACTAATCCAACATCTTTGGGAGTCCGTATAGTCCGCGAGAGAGTGTACAATTAACGACATGTTTGCACCCAAGGACCGTAAAATAGTCACAAAATGTAGAATACTCACACAGACACACGCTTTATTTTACATGTACATCCACATTTCATTGCCCAAGTTACAGCAGATTAACAGAGCCTTCCATAAGGTCAACTTTATAGCTTTTCTTTGAAAGTGTTCGTGATATTAATGTGCCCTGAAAAATACCAAATAGGCTGGTGTATCAGTTTTTGTCGTGTTCCGTAGTTGCTGGCTGCTAAGATCCCGAAATTCATCCTGATTGTCAATTTGAATGACGGAGCTTGTGGCTAAATAATAACAGCTGCTCGGGTCGAACTTCAGGTTAAGCCGCGCTTTACCAGGTTGGTTCGTGAATTGCCGTGGACCACCCATTACATACCGAGTTTCCTCCGCGCCTCGGAAAGCTCGTTAGGCCGTTCGTCCCGGCTGTCATTTGTAGATCTTTGACAATCTTTAGAGGTAGTCTTCGTGATTTCACTATATCATTGTTGAGCGGTGCATAGAATACACCTTCTCTCCAATTAATCTGGAAATTGTTATCCAGATAGACATCATTATCTGCCTAGCCTTTTCCCGACTATGTTGGGGTTACTTCCAATCTAACCGGATGCAGCTGAATACCAGTATTTTACATGGAGCGACTGCCTGTCTGACCTCCACAACTCAGTTAGTACTGAGAAATACGATACCCCTTGCTAAGACTGTTAGACTTTCGAACCACTGACAACTTGTAACAACTGTCAAAGATTTTCAAACGACAGCCGGGACCAGCGGCTTCACGTGCTTTCCGAGGCACGGGGGAAACTCGGTTTTGCAATGGGTCGTCACCGATCTACGGACCAACCTAAGCAAGCGCAGCACAAGCAGAAGATGGACCTAAACGGCTGTTATTATTTAGCCACGAGCTCCTCATAAACACAACTCCACTCTAAACTATAAAGTAACAGAACATTCAGAGAAACTTCGCAATATATCACGAAGGGCCAAACACAATTACGTCGCAGACACTCTGCGAAATAGGTAAAGTCTGAAATGTCCGAAATGTCCTTCATACGTGTTGAAAATTAGACAGTGCGGCGGTAACCGCAGCGCAAATTACAACTGTCCGCAAGTTTCATAGTGTAGAGTGGGTTTTGGGGAGTATTTTCTAGATTTTACTCGATATACATAAGTTTTTTCGGTCCATTGGGAATGTGACGATTTGGTGCAGATTTTTTTTAACTTGTGTTGTTGTTAACAAATTCTCTATCACAACTCTTTTTTACACAAATAAATACACTCACACCGTGTCCCGTCGGGGTAAGCAGAAACCATACAACGCCATCGGCTACGATACCTAATTTTTACATCATTAATAAAATAATACTTGCCATGTTGAAAACCTTGTTTTTTAGATTATCACCAAATATTTAAAAACCTCTGTATTCTGTCCAGGAATATTTACGAAACCAGCATCATCAACCAAGTAGAATAAACCAAAAGATATGCCCCGGGTGAGGATTGAACTCACGACCTTAAGATTATGAGACTTACGCGCTGCCTACTGTGCCACCGAGGCTGGTGAAATGATGTTCGAAATGCAAGACCACTACATAAGACTCATTATTAAAAAAAAGTTAATCAGTAGACAAAGACAATAAAAATTTATTCATAAACATAGTACGGACGTTTTCAGTTACGTAGTCTAGATTTATACCCAGTTGTTAGTAAAATAGACTTGATTTCTATAACAAAAGACTTAAACATAACTAGCAAAATGTGGGTATACTATTAGGTGTAACTCTGCCTAAACCCGTGGTGATTACAGGCGTAATTTTTTGTTAAGTTAAAGGTTGTTAGTAGTCTTTGGCATCCGTCAGATGCTAGAAGAAGCACAGGACAAGCCTTTGTTCAGCAGGTGACGTCTTTCGGCTTAATGATGATGACGAGTCAAAAGACAAAACTGAATAAGAACTCTATTGACACGAGCACCATCTACTGAATTATAATAACGGAAGGAAGATTGATATGATAATCAATACAGTTATTAATAGGTCAACATTAAATGCATCTAAGGCTATCGGTTAAAAGATAAAATTGTAAGCGGTCATCGTGTAGGTCTTCTTTCTTCTTCGTGTGATTTGTCTATAACCTTGTGTCAGAGTTTTTATACCACCCATGGGCCTCTGACTTGGCAATCGAGAAATATCTCTTAGGCATGCTGGTTTGGTTTGCTCACGATGTTTTCCTGTACCGAAGCAAGTGTTTTTTAATGCAATACGCACATGAACCCGAAAATCAAAGGTGCGTGCGTATCTTGGGTTCGAACTCGAGACTTAAACCGGCTTTTATTATTTTGCCACGAGCTCCTCCACACCAACGTCATTTCCTTTAACCATAATTATGATTATAGTTAAAAAAAAGTTACACAATGCAACATATTTCGGCTGCAAGGACCAATTCTAAGAACTGCAACGTCAGCTCTTCATATTACTCACAATTTAGTCAATTCTATATATATGAATGGTCAACTACTAACTCCTTGAATAATTCCAGTTCCCAGTATTTGTTTAAGCCGCTCCCAATAATCAGACAGAATTTTAATTAAGAATTTTCTCGAAAGAGGTTGGTCGAGCAAACATTATCATTCGTACAATAAATAATAGGTCCATGAAATTATAATACGTTAATACTTCATAAATTATGAAGTCATCGCATCACTTCTGTAATTCCCGAAGTGTGAGACGGAAATGTACATATTAGTACATCCAGATTTCGCCAGTTATGATTTAAGCCCCACGTAATAAGAGGCGAGCCTATTGTCATCAAAAGAATCCGTGGCTGCTACTGAGAAATTCCTGATGGAAAAACCCAATACCACTTTGTCCAACTTTAAAATCCAACCCTGAAATAGGTTTCTATAACGTTAGAAATTGTTAAAGCCAAACTTTTCCGAATGCATGTTCCATACTAACACAACCGGACAAAGGGCACCGATATGTCCGAAATTATATTGGAATTTACCTCGTCGCAATAAAGGCTATTTTCCCTTGTACTCCTAGCTACAATAAATATTTCACTTCGCCACTATGAGAGAAACAACAGTACTAATTATTCCAAGCAAATTGTATTGTAAAGTTTGTATCTACCACCATTGTGATGTTTTATGAGTTATCGAATTCATATCGATGTAATTAATCGAGTTTGGTAGCTTTGTATGTGACTGAGTTGTGATAGATGTTCATTTAATTTAAGTTATATTATTAGTCCAAGGCTGTAGATCAAACCCAGTCGGGCACTTAATTTTTTGTAATTTATTTCATAGTAGCGACCCGCCCCGGCTTCGCAAGGGTGCAATAAACATACTATAAATGTTTTTTCTATTACTGCTATATTATACTACTATAATATACATGTATTATACATAAAAACCGTCCTCTTGAATCAATTTGTCTATAGATGGAAACCGCATAAAAATTCGTTGCGTAGTTTAAAAGATCTAAGCGTACAGGCGGTGGGAAGCGACTTTGTTTTTAACCGACTTCAAAAAAAGGAGGAGGTTCTCAATTCGGTTTTTTTTTTGTGTTTGTTACCTCATATCTTCGTCATTTATAAACCGATTTGAAAAATTCTTCTTTTATCTGAATGGATCTACTTTCCGATTGGTCCCATAGAAATTTCATCGAAATCGGTTCAGCAGTTTGGTTTTAAAATCAAAATAGCTGGAAAAAATATGTCATCCAAGTAAAAGAAATTGCGAAATTGATACTTGACAAGGATTTGTGTGTGATGCGATAACTAAAAAGGGTAAAATAAAAACTTTTTTGCAAAAAAAAAACCGACTTCCAAAAACTTGTTTTTTTTTTGGAAGTCGGTTTTTTTTTTGCAAAAAAGTTTTATATTGTCTAGAGAAACGCTGCTTTCAAAACGGTAAAGGAAAAGAGGAAACGGGCATTTTCTAACATCTAAAAGTCGGACTCTGTTATTTGCAACAGCTTCCAACGCTTGCAGCTGGTACTTGGCTGATCCATCCCGGAGGTGCGAACAGTACTCCATGCACGATCGAACTTTTGCTTGGAATAACGTGAGCAGCTATTCTGGCGTGAAGTACTTTCGCAACTTTGCAAAACACCCAGCTTTCTAGGACTCAAATATAGGACCCAAAGTTGAGGGTCGAGGCCAAAGTAACACCAAGAAGCTTGAGATGGTGAGTAATTGGGACGGATACATTTCGGAAAGTAGGGGCCAGTTCAAAAGGCCTCTTTTTGGCGGAGAAAAGACACGCCTGGGTCTTGGCTGCATTGAACATGACCAGATTAGCAATGTCCCAATTGGAAACTGCCTTGAGAGACAAGTTCAAGCGCACTGGCACGTGCACTGGATATGTAACTCTCTACAACCGTGCTGTCGTCTTCCTGCCCAAAGGTACCGGGTTTTATTAGCAGGTCATTAATATGAAACAAAAAAAAAAAGATTGCAGAGAGCACCGACCCCTGAGGGACTCCGGAATTTATAGCCATTCCAACGGAATAGCAGCCACCAATAACTACTCGTATAGACCGTTCTCTTAGGAAGTCCGATATCCACTAACAGAAACCAGTGGGCAAGCCATACGATGGAAGCTTGTTTATAAGGCCGTCATGCCAAACCCTATCAAAATCCTTCGAGATGTCCAGGGAGAGGGCAATCGCTTCCCCATATTTCTCAAATCTGCAAAATGCAGTTACTCCATACAAGCAGTTTCGGACACATACTAAATATTTACGAATATTTCGTTAGAACCTGCTTTAATACAAAAGGTTGCATTGAAGCCCTAAGATAATTATAAACTATTAAAAAATCATAGGACCACATTTTAACAAAAGGTGGTCAAAGACAATGCACGCAAAATTTGAAATCAGAATAATGAAATAAAAAAAAAAGAATATAAAATCTTCATTTAAATATTTTCTAACAAAATACTTATCACAGCAGATTCTATATTCCACACTCTTATTACATAATTTAAAAAAAATATACACAAGCAAACTATTAAATCTATAATAATAATTATTATTATTATGTAGGTTCTTATGTCTAAAAAAACATTACCAACATTCATTGATCTTTGAAAACTCGTCGCCAAATGGGGTGACTCAATTTTAATTTATCATCGGCAAGCTAAGAGGTATGATTCTTCACTTTTACCTCGACACGATTACAACTTAATATAAGTTTCCATAAGTTGTATATAAGAAATAAGAATACTAGACTAAATCCAAGAGCAAATGCCAATACAGTTAGCACTAGTTTTAGTTCCAGATACTGCGCCCACGACATGTTGGCAGCGGGCCCGCGCAGATGTTTCGCGCCGCCGTGACGCAGCACGTGCTCCGTCCACCACACGGCGCGGTCAAGTGGAGGAATTGGCTGATCACGCATCACGGCTCTCAGTCTCATTATGTTGTTACGATAACTGCAAATCATGAACAAGCGATAAGTCTATCGTAAATAATAATAATACTCGAACCATTGCTGATAAATGTTGTAAAGTCAGATTTTGCTCTGTCTGCCGATAAGAGGAATAAATACGACAGTGACATGCCAATATGAATTATACACTACATATCTGTTTTTAGTGTAACTGTACCCAATCAGTACAGTACTCATACGTCATAGTATGTCTAGATTTTTTTTTCGAATAAAATGCATCACATCACATTTTACACTGGGGGTAGGCACAACATATTTTTTTAAACGTTGCCCCACACTGGCCAATAGGCCGTCCCGAAATAAATACCGCTATTCAAATATTTGTTTCGTGCGGGGATCGAACCCGCGACACGCCAACCGTACCATCTAGATTGATTTGGTCCACTCTCCGCTATAATCTTCGCGCTATCATACACTCCCTTTTTTATATCATTTCTCATAAATCCATCTATCTTTCGGCTTTTCTCTCCATCTTCATCCATCAATGAAAAAAACAGAAAATTATTAAAATTGACAAAGTCTCCAATTACCAACCTTTGATTCTCAGTAATAGTGATAATTGAGTTTCTAAATTCTTCCTCAGTCATTGTTAGTAGATCAAGTTTGACTCCAATACCATAACGTACGTATTTTTCAGTGTTATACCACTGATCGCCCAACATTGGTATACCAATTAAAGGTACTCCTGCTGTGATAGCCTCGTGTGTTGAATGCAGACCTCCTTGTGTTATGAACAGTTTGATCTTTGGATGCCCTGAAAGTCCATCATTATACTCAATTCGTCGTTTAGTATAAGTTTCTTATATTATCATTTCACAGAGCCACCATTATGGAAGGTTTGTAAAACTGTATTGACTTACTTAGAAGGTCCGATTGTGGCAACCATTTTGAAATCTTGACATTCTTAGGACGTGCTGGCAGTACATCGGCATCCCACTTCCAGAGGACATTGTAACGTAACTCATAGAAGACTTTAACCATCAGTTCTACCCTGTCTGGAGGAAAAAGTGAAGGTTTCACGTTTGTACCAAAGCTGACGTAGATCACGCCGTCCCATGAGGAGTCCAGATATTTTTTGAGATCCTGCAAAATAATAATGATTAAAAAAATTAAAAGCGCCTAATTAAGTGATACTAACGACTTGCAAATTTCATGGACACAAAACTGAAAACCAAAAACGAACCTGATTGTTTTCGGAGGCGATGCGGATAGTGAGGTAAAAATGAAAATACAAGATGGTGGCTGTCCCCGAAAACCACGAAAACGACACCCATGACGAAAATTTTCACATCCACCAAACCATGAACCGCGGTCGGTGCCCGATGTTAAGCCCGGGATGCAAGTAAAGGTTAAATTTAAGGTCGAAGAGATTATTCGAACGATTCGATGTATGTCTAGGGGTAAGTCCCCCGGCCATGACGGGCTTAGCATCGAGCACTTCCAATATGCTGGCCCTCACTTGCCTAGGGTACTTGCTATGCTGTATAGCTTCTGTATGGGTCATGGTTATATGCCTAGTGAGATGATGCGAACATTGGTTGTGCCAATCGCTAAAAACAAAACTGGCGACCTCTAACCAGTAACTATAGGTCCATTTCACTAGCTACTGTGATATCTAAGGTTTTTGACAGCATGCTTAATGCACAACTGAATAAAAGAACAACCATACATGACAACCAGTTCGGTTTCAGGACTGGGTTGTCAATTGAGAAGGTGAGTGTTGTGTCTTAAGCATGCTGTCACATACTATGCGGAGCGTGAGACGCCTATTTATGCCTGTTTCCTGGACCTATCTAAGGCTTTTGATTTGGTTTCTTATGATGCGTTATGAAGTAAGTTAGAACGTGTTAATTTACACACAGAACTTTTCAATATTTATAAGTTTTGTTATGGAAACCGGATCAACACTGCACGATGGGCTGGGGCATTGTCTCGTCAATACGGGTAGGAGTGTGGGGTGATGCAGGGTGGTTTGAGCTCACCTACGCTCTTTAACCTTTATGTGAACGAATTGATTGCCGAGCTCAGCAGTACCAAGGTTGAATGTTACGTAGACGGTACCTGCGGTAATAATATCAGTTACGCGGGCGACATGGTGCTGCTGAGCGCGTCAATTTGTGGGTAGAGAAAGTTAGTTGCCCAGTGTGAGGCGTATGCTAAGTAACATGACCTGGAATACATCGTCAAGAATTCAGAGATCATGGTCTTTGAGGCTGGGAGTAAGAGCCCTAATAGGGTCCCACCTGTTTTTCTTTAAGGAACGCCATCCGGTCCATAAGTAAATAAAAAAAAAAGTAGTAGTAGTAGTAAATATCTAGGTCATTTATTAACCCCCAATCTCAAAGACGATGACGACATTGAACGGGAGCGGAGAGCGTTTTCGGTTAGAGCGAACATGCTGACTCACAGGTTTGTACGATGCTCACTTCCTGTTAAGATAACGCTCTTTCGAGCCTACTGTACGTCTTTTTACATGAGCAGCCTGTGAGGTAGACATACGTAAGGATCGTACAACGCTCTCCACGTGCAGTATAATAACGCGTTTAGGATGCTGGTGGGGCTGCCCCGCTTCTGTAATGCGTCGGGAATGTTCGCGGATGTGCATGTAGATTATTTCTACGTAACCATGCGCATAAAGTGCGCTTCCATGGTGCGCAGGGTGTGGAGTAGCTCCAACAGTATCCTAAGCATGATTTCAAGTCGCCTAGACTGTGTTTTCGCCATTTCACATGGGTTGCCACAACGGTGATCCACTACTATTTGTTTATTTTTGTTTTTTTTTTTTGTGAATTGTCAGTTCTTATTAATATAGTTGTAAGTCTTACTAATTATTTTTGAGTCATCTGATACTTGAATAAAGATAATTCTATTCTATTCTATGAAAACTTCTCTTGAAATTTTCGCAGCCGACATCTTGAATTATCGTTTGGGCATCACCTTACCCATCGACATCGACAAATTCCTTACTAATGTATTGTATTGGGTTGTGGCTGTTTGAAAAATGCTTGGAACGCGTTCTGGTATTTCCTCACTGCCAGAATTTGTTTTGGTTTAAAATCAAAACAGCCACTACCCGAATTTCGCTTTGTGGTCGTTTTGAAATTTCCACATTGCGATGTGGTCGGTTTTTTAAAAGGCCGAAAACGCTAACGTACACATATTATATTATAGTTTTCGCTTATTGTCAGCCCTAAGAATTGTACACTGCAATGAAAATTTCGCAAATCCTAACTAACCGCAACGGATAAAATTAATAGAGAAACAGAAATAATATTTGAGTACTAGCTTTTGACTGCGGCTTCTCTCTAAGATATCGGGAACAATAACACACAACCGAGATGTAAAATATGCTATGACCGTTCAACCGTTAAGGCGTCTACCAGGCAGATGAGCAGGTTTATTTCCACATGTACAGCGTATTTCTGAAAAGTGTGGTCACAATATTGTAATCTATCTAAAGCAACATTCCAGGCCGCCAGGCCTTGCTTATTTTCTGACTAACAAACTGGGTGGGATCGAGTAGTGTTAGTGTGTAGGTACTGGAAACGTATGCATATCTGCTTGCTTGGGCTGTCGGCCAATTTTGTTTTTATTTCTAATTTTTTTAAAGTGATTTTATATGTTTTATAGAATATATTTAAAATATTTTAATTAACACTGTACACTTCACGTTGGCAGAAATTACTGCCAGACGCTTAAAAGTCGGTAAAAATTTGACTTTACTGTTCTTATCAATACTCAGAGAATTATTTCAGCACAGAACATTTTGTTTACCAGAAAATAAGTAAAATCTGGCAGGCTTGGGTACTTGGACTATTCAGTATGTGGTAAAGACCATTAAAGTAAATCACTTTTTCCATAGGACTATACCATATCCTTAAATATGACCACACCTTTCTTAAACACGCTGTATAATATTAGTATATACATTACATAAACAAACCTTACCTCTGGCAATTCTTTCTCTGGCTTCTGATGCAGTCCCCCCACATAAATTACACTAGGAGGCACTGGACGATTGTCTGCCCAAATGGGGTGAGTATTCAAAAATAGCATATCGACTTTATTTTTTAATTCACTTATAGTCGGCACATTTGGTCCAAATATTCTCTTGCCCATTTCATTTTCAGAATCTTCAATTTCTTGCATAACCCTTGACATTCTATAAAAGTTAACCAATTCTGTAACTTTCTCTCCATTTGTCAAATTGTACAGACGCTGGCTGAAAGTATCCGGGTATAAGAAAGGATGCCAAGCTGATCCAATAGTTTCCACATTGAAATTCATAGTACCGAAAGAAGACACTAGAATCACGGGTGCATTAACAGCATGTGCCAGAAGTAACGCCGGTCTTGCACAAGCTTCTATCAAAAGCAAATCAAACTCTTCTTCCTTTATTATCTTCTGCACTTCTTCTAATTTCAACTGCATTTCGACGATCTCAGCAATCACATTGAATGCTATTTTCATTTGTTTAACCAGATCCTTATCACTGGTAGAAGTCACTTCATACGATGTTTTCCATTTGTTGTAAGATAGGTCGTGGACATCGATTTCTATGAGATTCGCAGGCGTTCCTCCCTTTTCAAAGGCAGGATCTGGTGTGATGATAGTGACTTTATGCCCTCGGTTGGCAAGTTCTTGAGTTAGAGGACGAAACACTACTTGATGACTGATAGACGGAACTGGGAAGAATGCTAGTATTCTTGTTGCGTCATTTGAAGTAATTGCTACCGATAGTAATAGCAAGGCGATTCCCGCAGACATTATTGTACGGTGTTTCAGAATGCTGTGACAAATACATGAATACGTTTACTGAGTACAAACATTACAGCATAGCGTATTCTAGTTATCTTAATGGTAAAATGAAATAAACCGTGACCGCGACTTCGCCTGGAATTATTTTTGTATCCACAATTGTGATGGATAAAGAACAAAAAGAATTATTGTTAAAAATATTAGGATTTTGCAGAGTCACCACCACAAAACCCACAGTGTGAGCGGTAATCATGTCCGAAATCATATTCAAACATAAATAGCGTAAAAATATTATCAATAAAAAAGCCAATTTCATGGATATTAAAAACCATTTTTCATTACATTAATCTCCCTAAACTTTTCTCTGAAAAAGTGTCTCGAACTCAATTTATAAATTGATCGAACCGCACTTTTCTGCAAAACAAAGATAGTCTGAATGTCGGTGGCATTCCTTCACAACAGAATTCCGCACGACATTTTACGCTATAAAAATATCTGAAGTACACTAATCGGGCTGTCTCTACATCGGTTAAATTACAAATTTTAGTAACTGTGTGTTAATAACTGTGTGTGTGTCTTTTTCTGAGTGTGCTTCACACACTTATTATACCTTATGTATTTATTCGTTTATACACTTTATTTATTATTATTATTAAATGACCGTGGCATCACTTTGGGCCCTATCAGAATACCAGCGCTGTGACTTTTTCTAATGTTACAGCACCATGCTGAGATAGGTGCCTTTTGGCCTCGTACAGGACCAGTTTAGTTAGTTTTATTTTAATCTGTTTTTAAGTTTTCTTTTTTTTTTAATCTTCGTCTTATTGTCGAAATACCACTTTGTTTTGTCCAGTGCGAGACGAATAAATACTTTTTCTTTCTTTCTTTCTTTCTAACTGCGTATGCTGCGGAGCTCAGCTTCTTCGACAATTTATCTATCTATATATCTGTGGGCCCCTCTGAAGCTTGGCGTCTAAAGTTAAGCCCAAGAACACCGTACTGTCTTTAGGATTGAACTCTGCGCCCTTTACCAGCACACTAGTTTTCACTTGCCTAACGTGAGGTAGTGCAAACTTAATGTATTTGTTTTTTTTTCATTAAGGAATAAACAGGGTGACCCGCTCTCTCCTAAACTATTCATCAGCACCCTCGAGGAGATATCCAAAAAGCTTGCTGACACATGGACAACGCAAGGCATTCCGATCGGTGATAAAATGCTATCAAAACTTCGTTTTGCATACGATATGTTTATTTTTGCTTCTGAACTGCAACAAATGCTCTAAACTTGAGCACTGCAACCTTAAGGTTGGACTGACGATGAATCAGCCAAAGACTAAAGTTATGACCATTGCCCCTAAATATAGGGTCGAGGTCGATGGGCAAGAAATACACTATGTCGACGAATATAGCTACCTGGGTCCGCTAGTTTCCTTTAGCAAATGCCTGGAGAAGCTACTGGTCCATGAAGGCGCTTATGAAGGGCGACCTTCCTATCTCACTTAAGCGTATGCTCGTCGAAATGTGTATCCTGCCTATCCTTACCCATGGTACCCAGACTTGGTTTTTGACGGAGGCTCAGAAGTCCAAACTCAAGGTTTGCCAAAGAGCGATGGAGCGTAGCATTTTAAACATCAAAATCACCGATCGAAGCACCGATGCGCAGCACTACAATACGCTCCAAGACAGGCATCGCCGACGTTGGTGATAAGTCTGCGAGGTTAAAATGGGACTGTGCGAGTCACATTTCCAGTTTGGGTCAATACAGATAGGCCAGAATCGTCACACAGTGGGTGCCTGAACACGGTCGTTGTCACCTAGGCAGGCCCAAGGAATGCTAGCGTGACGATTTGGACTCGTTCCTAACTGATTGGTCAGAGAAGGCAAAATACCGGGAGAGTTGGAAAGGAATGGGGGAGGCCTTTGCCAAGCAGTGGGACAGAAATGGCTAATTAAAAAAAAATATTTTGCGTTAAACCAATGCACTCGTCAGTAACTAACTGCTGACGTTAAAGTTTAAACAAAAATGAAGTATTAGCAAACAACACTATCCTTTATGAGGTAAGGCAAGTCATTAATATATGTAATTATGAAACAAGAAAGGACCAAGAATTGAGCCCTGTGGCACTCCCATTGTTACTATAGATCCGTGAGATCTTTTACCGTTGACGTCAACTCTCTAGATTCTATTACTTAGGTAAGAGGTAAGAAGATCCAGAGCGATGTTCCGGATTCCGTAGTGGCGGAATTTCCTGAACGCAATCGAACGCCTTGGACCAATCGCAAAAAATGCACAAAGCATCTCATTTATGCATCACCATGCACCATAAATATGTCCTAAAAGTTCAACACCAGTATCGATAGTTGAACGACCCCTTACAAACCAGAACCCGTAAAATCGAACTGTTTGCTATGTAAAAAGTTATGTTTATTAAAATTATTTGCAATTGATCTAGAATTACTTCACAAAAACTTTACTAAAAGAAGTAAGTACTGAAATACGTCAATTATTTATGGGGTCTGATGCACTACGTTTAACAGGTAGTCAGTGGCCCGAATACCTGAAAATTAGTCCTTGCGAAAAGGCTATGGTGGTGATAATGGGAGGGGTTTACTAATAAATTAAACAACAGTTACTTCACAAAATTTAAAATTAAAATACATCATTTCGTCATGGTAGGTACTCATCAAAATATGAGAGCCATTCTCTCAAATCTCAAATTAATGACATAGAACGTGTACAGGAGATACTATAGTTTACATCTCCGTACATACACTGACTCCAATGAACAACATTAAGTTCATGCAAGGCTTACAGGTAAATCATCTTATCATCACTTGAAGTCCTATACCCATAAAACGTTTGTGGATTTAATGTCATATACGATAGGATATTCTTTTTCATAGATGTCGTAGGACTTACTGTCGTATTCCATTACGTAGAACTGGTTTTTGCGATTTGAATGATACCAAAAACACAATTTCGAAACAATTGGAGTTACTACTGTATACCTCTGAAGTACTGAGTACATGCTAAGAGGCTAAGAGGAATGTTCCTTTACTTTTATATCGACACGATTATTACTTAAAAGTTTCCATAAGTTGTATACAAGAAATAAGAATATTAGAATAAATCCAAGAGTGAATGCCAATAGAGTTAGCACTAGTTCTAGTTCTAGATACTGCGCCCACGACATGTTGGCAGCGGGCCCGCGCAGATGTTTCGCGCCGCCGTGACGCAGCACGTGCTCCGTCCACCACACGGCGCGATCAAGTGGAGGAATTGGCTGGTCACGCATCACGGCTCTCAGTCTCATTATGTTGTTACGATAACTGCAAATTATGAACACGTGATAAGTCTATCGTAAATAATAATTATACTCGAGTCATCGGTGATAATTGTTGTAAAGTCAGATTTTGGTCTGTCTGCCGATAAGAGGTATAAATATGACAGTGACTTGCCAATATGAATTATACACTACCTATCTGTTTTTAGTGTAACTATTTACCCAATCAATATCATACTCATTCGTCATATTATGTCTGTATTAATTTTTCGAATAAAATGTCCTTATCACATTTTTCACTGGGGTTGCTCCACACTATCTGTAGGCCATACAAAAATTGTTCAGTGCAGGGATCGAACCCGCGACACGCAGCGCAGCAGCTAAAAGCTCAGCCACTGCGCCAACCGTGCCATCCACATTGATTTGGTCCACTCTCCGCTATAATCTTCATGCTATCAAAGACTCCCTTTTCTTTTACGAGTATATCGTTTCCCAAACAATCCATCTCTCATCTCTTTTTGGCTTTTCTCTCCATCTTCATCCATCGCCGAATAAAACAGAAAATTATAGAAATTGATAGTTTTCAGTTACTAACCTTTGATGATTATTAATAATAGTGGTAATTGCACTACTGAATTCTTTTTCAGTCATTGTAAGCAGATCAAGTTTGACTCCAATACCGTGATGTACATATTTTTCAGTATTGTACCACTGGTCACCCAACATTGGTATACCAATTAGAGGTACTCCTGCTGTGATAGCCTCGTCTGTAGATTGTAGACCTCCTTGCGTTACGAACAGTTTGACTTTTGGATGACCTGAAAGTTCATCATTATTTAGTACGTCGTTTAAAATCAGTTTTTTGCATTGTCATTTTACAGGGCGGTCATAATGTAAGGTTTGTAAAACTGTAGTGACTTACTTAGAAGGTCCGATTGAGGCAGCCATTTTGAAATCTTGATATTTACAGAACGTCCCGGCAGAAAATCGTTGTCCCACTTCCAGAGGACATTGTATCTTAACTCAGAGAAGACTTTAACCATCAATTGTACCCTTTCTGGAGGAAGCAGTGAAGGTTGCACGTTTGTACCAAAGCTGACGTAGATCACGCCGTAGTTTGAGGAGTCCAGATATGTTTTGAGAATCTGCAAAGTAATAATGATTAAAACAATTGAAGCACCTTATCACGTGATACTACTGACTTCCTAATTCCATGGACTATAAACTGAGAAGCAAAAACTATCCTGATGAATTTAAACTTAAAACTGTACCTATTACATTTTTTTTAGTAATTACTTCATGGCAAGGACACGAAGTAGTATCTACTTAATATCATCATCATCTGCCTAGCCATTTTAAAGCTATGTTGGGGTCGGCTTCCAGTCTAACTGGATGCAGCTGAATACCCGTATTTTACATGAAGCGACTGTCTATCTGACCTCTACAACCCAGTAAGCTACCACTAGTAGTAGCACTAGGTAATACGATACCCGTTGGTAAGTAAGACTGGTTGTCAGACTTTCGGGCCACTGACTAGCTAAACCGACTGTCAAAGATCTAACATTGATAACCAAAGCCAGCGGCTTAAAGTGCTTAATTAGCCACAAGCTCCTCTATTATGTACTTATGTATTCATTTAAAAGGAAGATAGAGGTAAAAATAATAATGGGTAATTTGTAATGAAAGAAAAAAACGATTTATCTTTCAATGAAACATAATAGGAAGCTGACAATTTATTCTAACCTTGAGAATCAATGTATGTCTATTCTGAAGATGGAGACAGAATTACACATCGTTGAGGCTATAATTACTTTTAACAATTGCAGTAGTGCAACGTCGCCTGCCATACGTATTTATGGAATGTTTCCATTACGCTATGACACCTAAGCTCCAACCAAAGGTTTATTCATAGACGTTTCTTTAAGTACTGATTAACAACTGCATTACAAACAGTTTTTTATTAAAACGTCTCATAACTTTAACCAGCGTCTATGAATAAATCCCATAATATTTTGGATATTGTAAAAAAAAATATTTACTTTTTTTTTGCGTATTGTCAGCTCTAAGAATTGTACATTGCAATTAAAATTTCGCAAATCTTAACTAACCGTAACGGATAACATTAATAGAAAAACAGAAATCAAGTGTATGTGTAGTTATCGACTGCGGCTTCACTATTAGATATCGGAAAAAATAACACAGGAACACATAACCGAGTTGTAAAGTATGCTATGACCGTTTAGCCGTTAAGGCACCATCAGATAGACGAACAGAGTTATTTCCGCATGTATAGCGTTTGTCTGAAAAGTGGGGTCATATTATCTAATGGGTATAATATTACCCTTAACGAAGCTGAAAGGTACTTTGTACTCCTCGTCATTGCAATCATTTTTATTGCTGTTGTCCATATCTGGGAACCTTCTAGTTACGGAGATATTGGGGATCAAAGTTCAAACTTTTCACATATTTTTTTTAAATACAGCGTTTGTAAAGTAATAGTATAAAGATTACATTAACAAACCTTACCTCTGGCAATTCTTTCTCCGGTTTCTGATGCAGTCCCCCCATATAAATTACACTAGGAGGCACTGGACGATTGTCTGCCCAAATGGGGTGAGTATTCAAAAACAGCATATCGACTTTATTTTTTAATTCACTTATAGTCGGCACATTTGGTCCAAATATTCTCTTACCCATTTCATTTTCTGAATCTTCAACTTCTTGCATAACCCTTGACATTCTATAAAAGTTGACCAATTCTGTAATTTTCTCTGCATATTCCAAATTGTACAGACGCTGGTTGAAAGCATCTGGATATAAGAAAGGATGCCAAGCTGATCCAATAGTTTCTACATTGAAATTCATAGTACCGAAAGAAGACACTAGAATCACGGGTGCTTTAACAGCATGTGCCAGAAGTAACGCCGGTCTTGCACAAGCTTCTATCAAAAGCAAATCAAACTTTTCTTCTTTTATTATCTTCTGCACTTTTTCTAATTTCAACTGCATTTCGACGATCTCAGCAATCATATTGAATGCTATTTTCATTTGTTTGACCAAATCGGTATCACCGGTGGAGGTGACTTCATACAATGTTTTCCATTTGTTGTAAGAAAGATCGTGGACGTCGATTTCTATGAGATTCAAAGGCGTTCCTCCCTTTTGGAAGGCAGGATCTGGTGTGATGACAGTGACTTCATGCCCTCGGTTGGCAAGTTCTTGAGTTAGAGGACGAAACACTACTTGATGACTGATAGACGGAACTGGGAAGAATGCTAGAATTCTTGTCGCTTCATTTAAAGTACTCGTAAGTGATACGGATAGTAATAGCAAGGCGATTCTCGCAGACATTATTGTACGGTGTTTCTGACTACTGTGACAAATACGTGAATACGTTTCCTTATATACTGAGTACAAACATTACAGCAAAGCGTATAAGTGAGCCTATATATCTTTATGATTCAATTAAACAAGCCGTGACCGCGA
This sequence comes from Standfussiana lucernea, assembly GCA_964057025.1. NCBI lineage: Eukaryota > Metazoa > Arthropoda > Insecta > Lepidoptera > Noctuidae > Standfussiana > Standfussiana lucernea. The sequence continues at coordinate 9,391,094 of OZ059808.1, read as the reverse complement.
CTTCGCCTGGAATTATTTTTGTATCAACAAGTTTGTTGGAGATAAAGAACCTAGATTAGGGTTTTGCTGTTTTAACCATGAGTTTCGTGTTTCGTGTTGTGTGTTTCGTGTGCGTTTGTGATAAAGATAAAGATAATTTTATTTTGCAAACATGGGTAACATTAAATGGTGACAAAAAAAACATTGAAAAGTTCAGCCATATGTGTTTCATTGTATTTTTTTTTCGTTTTGTATCAACATTTTTATTGCAGATAAAGAACACAGACATTGCATATCTCTAGAGTTAATTCTTTTGTCGATGGTCAAAGGTTCGATCGTTACAGTCAACAGTGAGCGGTACAGAGACATGATTTATTTACACGAAGAATCAGCCACGGAAGCCACATGTCTGAAATCATATTCAAATATAAATGGCATAAAATTATCAATCAAATAATGGCAATTTCATGGATATTAAAATCGTTTTTATGTGTAGTGATTCAATTTAAAGATTTCAGCCTTTAAAAAAACACCTGTTATATTATGTTCCGTTTCCAGTGAGTGAACCCAGGTAATTATCAATCGTTTTCAAACCCTTTCGTATTTCTTTTAGGACTGTCACTATACACACTTTTGCAGAAGTGTTTGACTTTTAAATTATTGTTATCATAACATTCATTTATGCTCAGGCAACTTATACAATAATTTGTGTTAGTAAATAGAATCTTAAAACTATACTAGTAGCACTTCACTATGTCACTGTGCGTTCATGTGTCACTTGCCCGTGGGAGCGGCGGGACACCGTGTGGTATTTCGTCGCTTCCACGAGCACGTGTTCCTGCGGCCGAAAGTCCTCTACCAAGACGAGGTGCAGAAAATACGTTGGTAACCCCACCACGAACGCCTTAAAGTTGACATTGTGGCGCTAATCAAGCAGCTACACTGAGAGTGTAGATGCTTGATTAGCTTTCTGATGCTCGTACTCCACGATGTTCTCCGCCGTAGTGGCGTAGTGCAGACTGGAGATGTACATCGGAGAGTTCGGCTTCGCGGCACGAATAGGCACGTTGGGCTCCAATATGCTTAGGAAATGACATAGGATACTTTTTATCCCGATTTCATGATCTCGTGATCCGAAACCTAAGCGGGCGAAACTGCGGGCATTCAGATATGTGATAATATAAGATAATAAGCGCGTTAAACATGTTTTCGTTAGTAAGTACCAATTGGATCTCTGATCTGAAAATAAAGAGTTACCACTACATAGTATAAATCAAAGTCGCTTCCCGCTGTCTGTCTGTACCTATGTATGCTTAGATCTTTAAAACTACGCAACGGATTTTGATGCGGTTTTCTTTAATAGATAGAGTGATTCAAGAGGAAGGTTTATATGTATAATACATGCATATGATAGTAGAGAAAACATTAGTATCTACGTTGCACCCGTGCGAAGCCGGGGCGGGTCGCTAGTTTATTAATAAACAAGTACTTCCTACATTCACTATTGGTAGCTTCTGTTACCGCGCCTGTTACGGTCGCCCTAAGGTCTCGACTTACTTGACTAATTAGTTTGTGGGTGAGTTACCTCTCGTCTGGAGTGCCATTAAATACTAAGGTACTGTGAGATACTGACTTCTCATTGGTGAATTAACTATGTAACTAGTTCCTTTTGAGTAGAACCGTTAAAGAACAAACTTTATTTTAAAGCTAATTTAGCTTTAATTGAAAATCATGATTATATAAACAGATAAGTAAAAGCATTTCAAGTTCTTCACCAAAGCAAATAAACAATTATGATTTATTACATTTGATCGTCATAATTAATATTTGCACAGTATTATTTCCTTTATTTACTTTTCTAACTTATTTATTATATTTTTGAATATTCCTATATGAAATAAAATTAAAACAAAAACCTTTAAAAATATAAGAAAATGTAGCCCACCAGTATCGGGAACAGGGTCCAAGCTACCGGCGCGCGGCGGTCAGAGCTCCAGAGAGAGGAAACTCCTAACAATTCGAGCCGTGTCCAGGAGAACCGCTTTCTGAATCAAGCCCTTGATCCAGCTGCCTAACGAGAGCCTCCTCAGGTATTGGTCGAGGCTCTTGGCAATTAAGCCATTGGCTGAAACGACTATCGGCACAATGATCGCTGAGCTCACATCCCACATGTCGACAACCTCGCGAGCCAAGTCATTAATGATTAAGACACTCATTTACGATGTTATTACTATGTATAACGGTGCATTTATTGATACGTGAGCATGCGGCCGTCTAGTTTATTTTGTTCGAAACTGAACACGTAGTTGCACCGCCAGAGGGCGCTTTCCAATTTTTCGAACAAATGAGTGAAATTTACTGTTTTATTTATAACTAGCTGTTGCCCCCTACCTTTGTCCGCGTGAAATTATTATACAAATATTACTTACCTATTGAAATCGGATTTTCTTAACAATTTCAAGGGTTTTAATTCTTTTTCTAAGAAACTAAAAGTAGCCCAAGTTACACCTTATAATGTTAGCTATCTGCCTGTAATAGTGCCATCAAAATCTGTCCAGACACAGAATTAGTTAGCGCGTTGGGTAGCGTACAAACTGCTGGAACACAGGACTCGACTTTGTAAGTAGAAGTGAGACTACATCGTCCTCACGAGCTCAGTGTGGTGCTTAACCACGCTGGGCCCGCCTGAGGACTATGTCGCATGTCTTATTTTTTTTTTTATTATAACACAGGGTGTAATTAATAGACCCTTAGAGAAGCCGAAAGGCATTTGTTCTGCCCGTCATTCACCAGGATCATTTTCACCTGGGAACCTTCTAGACGGAGATATTGGTCAAAGTTGGAATTTTGGCCAATATCTATATGCCAGTTTTTTTTTAATACTTATTTTTTAGTTTTCAACTTTACTTTAAATACATCCATGAGCCGTTCACTACTCAATGCAAACTTGTTTTATCACCACAAAAAAGTCGTGTCCCAGCAATAATTTTTGCGTACAGTTGCTTAGTTGATGTACAGTATGCTTGGTTGGCGGCTTCGTGAAGCCGTTCGTTTACACCTTGTATAAGGCTGTTACCACACAATGTCTTCCTTCACTGTTTTAAGAGGAGGGTGTTCCTGTTTTTAATACTAATTAAGAATCCGTCCATTACATTACATTACATTGAAAAGTAGTGGTCGCAAGTGCGACCGCTGGGCATGAGGTCCTGGGTATGAAATCCCGGTTGAGTAGATTGTTATTGGTATTTTCAATCAGAAATATTCAACATAAACACATGTCTGTTTAATTTTACATAATATAAATACATATATATTTAGTTAAGTATGATTGTAACTTGTTATTTTGTTTATATAGTCTATTTCCACTTAATATTTAGTTCATTAATTTAGTTTTTAGCTTAAGTTACCACTTATGTTTGTAAATGTTGGTTCACCTGTTATTGGCAACTGTATAAGCCATACTCATTACCACTTTATTTTATAATTTATATACAGAAGCTGTTGGTGTACCTTTTTATTAATAAATAAATAAAATAAACATAACTGGTGAAATGTAGATCTGTTAGGTATTCCTCTGCCTTACCTACCCTTTGGCATATCAGGCGTGATTTTGAAATAAGTTAGTCGAAACCATTTTGTGATCCCAACACTCGCATTAACCACAAGTTCGCCACAATATTGGCAAATAAACTAATATTAGCCGAAACTGCCCAATCAATGAGAGACCAAAACCGACTAGTGAACATGTTTGGTTCAAAACCGATAGCAATTGTTTACCCTGCCTTTTCGTCTATTATGGCCAAAACAATCGAGAGCCAATTGTGTTCCCCAAATGCCTTCCTTCCACTTGACACCACCAAAACGACACCACCGGTGGTGTCGTATGGAATCTCTAGTCCATATGACACCACCGACTATTAGTGAGGTTACATACAAAGTTGTTGATATGAAAACTCCAATTAAGTTCAAGCAGTTTCATTAATGAGGTACGTCATTTGACAAAGTTTATATTTATCTGTCACTCAAATGGTCATCTTGACATTGTTCATTGCAATTTGCATATTATTGTCGTTCCGTCCTAATCTTTTAATTTTTCAAAATGGACATGGATACTAATACTGAAGACATAAAATACATAAAAACTCATGGCGGAACAGCTTTGCTCTGGCAAACGTATAAATTTCACCGTCACAAGGGATATAAAAACGGCTCAGTGTTATGGAGATGCACTAGCTTCAAAAGGACAAAGTGTCCAGGTACTATAACTTTAATGGTAAGCATCCTTTTCATTTGACATTTTTTCGAGTATTCCATAGCCTTTACTTATTTTACTAGAATAAATTTTAATATTACTTTTTAGAATGACGTAATTACTCAGACCAAAGATCACACTTGCGGAAGAGACGCCTTTGCAAATGACCGTTTGCTGGTAACTAACGCATTACGACATCTGACCAACCAATACCAACCTTATATGAAGATAATGTGTTTACATTGAAACAAAAAGGTCATGATTTACTGAATGCAATTCCAAAGTTTAAAAATATTAAACAGTCGCTTTATAATGCAAGAAATAAAGAACTTGGAGTTCCCGCTACAATTTTTAAATCTATCAATGAGGTCACTATACCGGTAACATTTCGCGAGTCTATATTAGCGGATTACTATTATGATGGTACTCGCATATTGATTTTTTGTCCCATACGTTGTCGTGAAATGATTTGTAATATCACTGAGTATTTCGTTGATGGAACTTTTGCAGTCTGCCCGACTCCCTTCCAACAAATCTACAATATTCTTGGAGACATAGGCAGCACTTTTGAAGAAACAAAAGTGATACCACTTATCAGTGCATTTATGACTAATCGAACACAGAAAAGCTATGAGTTATTATTCCACATGATTCAATCACAATTGCCAGAATTTAAACCTTATAAAGTACATTGTGACTATGAGTCCGCGGCAATTAACGCTATAAAAGACGAAAATCCAAATGTAATAATAAAAGGCTGCTATTATCACTGGTGCAAAAATATTTGGAAAAATGCCAGAAAGTTTAAAAATAATCAAACCAAACCGGAAAAAAGAATTGTCGCTCTAACAGCGGCTTTACCGCTCTTGCCACCACGATGTACTTTAAAAGGATGGGAGTATATCAAAACCCAAATTTATAGAATTAATAATATAAACATGACCAGATTTATACATTACATCGAAAATTATTGGTTGAAAATTCACTCCCCAGATGTTTTTAGCGTATATGGTGAAAGACATCGTACCGATAATGTGTCCGAAGGTTTTCATTCGAAACTAATAAAGGGAATCAACAAGACAACAGTTACTTTGTTCAGAACCATGAATAAAATGAATAAATACTTAGGTATGGAAGCTTTAGAAGAAAAAAGGAAGAGTAAATACACTGTGGATGATGACTTTATACTTGATGTTCAAATGCAATTAATCAATGGTGATATTACTGTGGCCAAGGCTTTAGATGAACTCAGATAGAGGTTTTTTTAAACAGAGTATCACATCATCGGGTAAATCGGAGTAGAAACTTTTTTAATGTTTCCACAATGCTAGCACATGTGACATGATATTAAAGAATATAAGTATGTCACTGTGGCGTTTCTGAATTCACTTGTTTTCTGTTTTGTTCACTGACATCGTATTTAGAAATATATAAATACTTAAAAACATAATTTAGAAAGTATGGAGAGTCAATCAATTTTGAGTTCACAACCTAAATACCAACTCTCGCCCGATGATGTGTTTGAAATGCAGGATACTCAAGAGTATTTCGTAGAGTGTAGACATGACGACGCCACACCAGACATTTATATGTCCGTGAAAACGCAAACGGAACAAAATATGAAGGATACTTGTACCCAAACGGACCATTTGAGTGATGCTCAGATTGTATTAAATACAGCAAAATTGTTGGCTGAAAGTTTTTTTCCCGGAAAAGAAACACTAAAAGAAAAGTTCATTAAGGCCTATTACAAGCACGTAATAACAATTGTTGACATGCTGGAAGACTAGTTTTCCGGTCCGTTCTTTAATACCTACATAACTACTTACTTCACTTAAATAAAAAAATAATATTTTATAAACTCTGTTTCATTAATTATCGTTTAACTATAGATAACTTAAAATAATGATTTGGGAGCTGTTTGTCAAAAACACGAGTTTCTGGACATCACTAGGGTGGTGTCATATGGACTAGAGATTCCATACGACACCACCGGTGGTGTCGTTTTGGTGGTGTCAAGTGGAAGGAAGGCCCAAATGTTGTGGAGGTATTTTCGAGGTAAACTGGGTAAAGTTGTACGGGAATACAACTTTACCCAATAGAGATGTGGTTTTTGTGATTCACAAGTTGTAAAAGTACTCTTCATAAAGCCGTTAACTAAGCATGCTGTAGGTATATCAAACTAAGTAACACTGCGCATAAATTATTGATAGGAAACGACTTTTTTAAATTTCTTATGGAAAACCCAATACCACTTTGCAAGACCCGGGAATCAAACTCAGCCAGGAGGCAGGTAAAATTTTAGACCCACAATAATTTAATATGGCCGTCGGTTACTTTAACAGTAATCAGTTGTTCTATATACATTTTGACTGTGTAAGCTGGATTGCACGTTTGTATGGACCAGCTGATTTTAAATGTGCTTTTGTAGTGACAACTACACAATAAGTACATAAATTCGGTTCAGGTGAATGACGGGACCGACTCGTTTAGAACCTGTTTCATTTCCCGTGAGATGCTTTCTTTGGTGATACGTTTGTGCTATTATATAATTGAGTACTTTCGATTTGATTACTCCATTCAGGGCATCGTGAGAAAGGTTCTCAAATTAAATAAAAAAGAAATCGTGCGTGTATTATTAGGTAGGTATGTAGGTACACCTCTACCTAACCCTTCCATGCGTGATGTTATGTTATGAAACTTACAAATGTATGTACTTACTGATAATTTTCTTTGATTAAGCATTATGACATTAACGATATCCCATTTTGTAAGTAGAAAACCTATCAAGTAAATAGCTTTCCTTCTGCACAGGGACAAGACCAGCGACCAGTGGTCCACATTGGCCCTGGGTCGAAACAACTGGAAGTCATTTTGACTGTGTAAGCTGGATTGCACGTTTGTATGGACCAGCTGATTTTAAATGTGCTTTTGTAGTGACAACTACACAATACAGGCGCTGAAAAAACTCTCAACAACGCTTTTATATTAAAAACTACTACATAACTTCAAGAGCGTACAGTGGAATCCGTTTATAATGACATGGAAGGGAAATGACAAACACGTCATACTAAGCGGACGTCATACAAAGCATTTTGTAGAAAATAAACTATCTCCAGTTTTTTTTAGGTACCACTGAATTAACTCTTGATCAACATTTTCCTGTTGCGATTTTCAAAGCGTCTTCGATTTCAAAACATCAAACAAACATTAAACATTTTGTTTGAATTAAAACACAGAGAGAAAGTAAAATATGGATTTCACTTATATTTAAATCAAAAGAAAAAAACAATGGCGAGTTTCACGCAACGAAATAGTAAAAGCCAAAAGAAAAAATGTGTGTTGCCACACTTAAAAAATATTTTTAAGGCACATTAATATTGCCCAAATAAAACCAAAATATTTATTCGATTCTGAACTATTATAAATCAATGCAATTAATTACATTGATTTATAATAATTCAGGATATCAAGTATATGTTCACATTGTATTGAACACATATGAATTTAACGATTCCTTAATCTGGTTCTATTTTTGAAAATCATTGAGATTGCCCAACACTGCCGAAGGTGTTTTTAATCATGTCGGTCACTATAACCGGACATAATTTATTAATACAACGTTTTTACAAAAAAATAACTGACTTTTTTTACAAAAACGTTTTTATTTTACCCTTTTTAGTTATCGCATCACACACAAATCCTTGTCAAGTATCAATTTCGCAATTTCTTTTACTTGGATGACATATTTTTTCAAACTATTTTGACTAAAATAAATCAAACTGCTGAACCGATTTTGATGAAATTTCTATGGGACCAATGGGAAAGTATAAATGACGAAGATATGAGGTAACAAACACAAAAAATACAACCAAATTGAGAACCTCCTCCTTTTTTGAAGTCGGTTAAAAATGAGGTCACAATGAGCGACATGTGACTATAAGCGAAGTCATTATATCTGACTTTGTTATAAAGAATTTTATATGAAAACCAAACCTCGCTGTGTAATTAGTTCATATTTAGCGGTTGGTCAATATAGACGGAGTCATAATAAACGGATTCTATAAGTACCTAGTTTTCTTATCTTATCATCATTATCAATCTCCAGCCCTTATTCCAATTTATTTGGAGTCGGCGCAGCATGTCTTCTTCTTCCATACTTCTCTATTACTTGTCATTTCATCACACACTCAAAGTCAATGGATAAGAAAAAGTAATTTCCTGAATTGATAACTTACTAACAATACTACAAAGTTAATAAGTTAAGATAGTACACAGGTTGTATATAGTCCAGAGTTACAAATGACAGAAATTCATTACAAAACTACACGAAACTTTAAAATTGAGCTTACTCGAAACTTTGGTCGCACATTCTATTTGGTAATTGTTAAAGTATTGATAAGAAGTAGAGCGCTAGAACTTAATTGTAATGTCAAGTGTAAGACCCCGTTAAGGAACTCGGGTGTTGTGACTTGCTACGCGATTAGCGTCAAGCGATCCACATTGAATCCGGACCAGGGTTAGACGAAGCACGGAGGACTTGCTCAGTTGGTGAATAAATGAATAAAAGACGATTCAAGCTTTAAGTAAAAATGTGTATGCTGTTAGACAACCGAAGAAACCCCGTATCGTGTCCTGCAGTCTAATGCTACAAGAATTGCTAGACGCTAATCATTGCATGAAACCCGCAGCTAAGATTCTGCGCCGACTCAATGTAGATTGCCATTGACAGCAGAATAGTATTGGATCCTTCACAAATGCGGCGACTGCAAAATAATTCGCTTTTTCATGCGCGGTCTATAATATGAATACGTACAGGTAAATCCATTTGGAACTCAGTTGCAGTAGCGCCCATGTGTTTGCAGTACGTAGCCGAGAAAACTTAAACTTAAGGGGGAGGGTAGGCCGCGAAATTAATTTTTTTTACACGTAAATATAGAATAGAATAATTATACTTTATTGTACACCAAAATTGATACAGAACGGTTTTACAAAAATTGATAATTTTATGGTTACAATGGCGGTCTTATCGCTGATAGCAATCTCTTCCAGACAACCTTTGGATGGACTGTACAAACATGAAATAGAAAAAAAGGGGGGGTAGTCAGTGGTGTACTGCAATTAATATACAAAATTTAAAATAATACAAGTTATTCAATACATCCCATTGAATGACTATTTCATGAAAAAGATTAATTACCGAGGAGAAGATGGTTGGACGCCTTGGATAGCTTCCTCGCGAATTGGCGAAAAGAAGCACACCATCGTCAGAAGGAATTATTCCCAATAGTCTCCTCTAGCCCTGTCCTCCGGGGTGACAGCTGGGAATTGTCTTCCCAGTTGTTCACCGGGGTGACAATTTGTGCCAACTGTTGCCTTTGAAAGGGGACAAATGGGAAGTCTGTTTCTCAGTTGTCACCGGGGGGGGGGGGGGTGACATTTGCTACGATTCCTTCCTTCCCAGAAAAAAAAAGTAATTACTATAGCTTTTTTATTTCTGTCAACTGGGAAGACAATTCGCAGCTGTCACCCCGGAGGACAGGGCTAGAGGGGACTATTGGGAATAATTCGTCAGAGAATTATTAGTGGAAGGAATAAGGGAGGCCTTTGACCAGGAGTCTGCCAAAAATCTGTAAAGCCATAATTGCAAATTGCAAAAATGTAAGAAAATTTGAATTTCGCGTGCTACCCTGGCTCTGCCCTCTTAACGCGAACTCTTACGTTTACTCACCGTGACTAGTTCGAATGTTCGAAATTCTTCTGTAGGTCTTAGTAAGGAATAAACGTAACGTAGGTAAATTTAAACGATTTTTAAACAATCCTTAGACGAATCACAAAGTTACACTTAAACAAACATTACTACCTAAACATGTTTGGCACAGAACAATACATTTTTGGTAAATATTTTGCGAAATAACACATGCCATAGGCAGTTTCTACCAATCCATCTTTGGGTGATGCAAAGACAAAAACTGGTAGATTTAATAAAGCGAGAAAGCAACATACATAGCTACCCTAACACGCATATTCGTATGCAGTCCCTTTCAACGTTTGAACCATCTGTCATGTAAAGTTTCTCTTATAAGTCAGATTTTCTACAAATCTCCATTTTAATATTCGGGAAGGACTGAAACTGACGCGAGTGAGCTATTCCCGGCACGCTTGGGCGGAGCAATCCTGTAGACTTTCTAAGGGCTTGCTCGTAGGACCAAAAATGTTAAAATTTATGCAAAAAAAAAAAATGGTTTAAAATAGTGACTATGTCCATGGAGTGTCTTGCCCAGTCTTCTTCTTCATTATTTAAATGGGCAACTACGGTCCTTTCAAAGTTAGTAAGTCTTATGACTGGGAATTTAGCTTCATATTTTTGTTTTTGACAGTTCAAAAGTGCCTGGCCTATTTGAAATAAAGACTTTAAGTTTGAGTTTAATAATAAAATTGCCTTATTGGTCTAGTGGCCGTAAGTGCGACTGCTTGGCATGAGGTCCGGGGCTTAATTCCCAGATCGGGCAAAGTATTAATGAGTTTTTCCGTCAGAATTTTCAACGTAGCAGCCAGGGAGTCTGAAATTGTGACCTGTTGACGGCAAAATAGACTCGCTCTCTATCACACGGAGTTAAAAATAAATGACGAAACGTTGGTGTATCATTAGGTACCTCCTCATCTGCCTAACCCTTCGGGAATTACATGTGTAATAAAGTTTTCTCTCAAGATAGAAAAACGCCATAAAAGACCAACCAACTAAAAGACCAAAGTATGAACACATCCTTAGCCAGTATATCTAAACCAATAGCTCAGAGAAAGGTCTCCAATTGAAGACACCATAAAACCATACTTACTTCCCCATAAATTGCAGACAATAACAATTGGTCCCCCCATTGTCCTCCATACGACCTCTGAAGAACTCTTTTGACCAATAAATGGCTCTGTACACTTTTACAAATTTAATTTTGCTGATGCTCAAATCGTATTCTCTCTTGGTCCTTAAGGTTTCTAGTCTTTCGAAGCGATTGTTTTAAATTTGTAAATGTATGTATGTATGTAGGAGATCTTGACAGGCTCGTTTTGAAAACTACTGTGTGGAATTAGAGTCAAAATCAAAAAAAAAATCAAAATCAAAGCATTTATTTCAAGTAGGCCAATTACAGGCACTTTTGAATTGTCGAAACAAAGACAGCAATAAAAAATGAAGCTACAGTCCCAGTCACAAGACATAATAACTGTGAAAGTACTGTAGTTGCCCATTCCAAAGCGTAGATCTCTATGGAGAAGAATGGGCAAGAAACTCCATGGACACTCTTTTAAATCATAATGTTTTTACAAAAAATCTTGGATACATCATTCTTGTAGAGATGGTACATTATGTGAGAACGATGTAGCAAGACGTGCACGTTAAAAGTGTCCACAGTACAAAAAAAGGCAATTAAAAAACAAAATAATTAGTTCAAATAAACCGTGGCAACCAAGAGATGACCAGTCACAACTGACAGCGCCCGTTCACGAACATGACGCATGGATCAGCCATCATTCAACTCAACCATTTTGAAGGGAACTAAATGACCCGACACACACGCCACCATCAGCGAGACATTTGAGTGAGCATGACATACTCTTAACCGCCAGGGCACATTCAAGTCGAGAAAAAGTAAAAAAGTAGGTTTCCTGTGACTGATAGCTTTCTAGTACATAGTACTCACACAATATAGGCTATGCTGCTATATAATACTAAAAAGATTGAATTTATACAATGCAAAGACAGTTGAACAATCTTCAGCAGCCCCAACAATACTATTTAATGCTATCAATTTATGCGCCCCCGTCCTTGTGGAGCAGGACCAGCATTGAGCCAAGCATTATTATATCGCTGATAAACAAAAAATCTTGGATACATCATTCTTGTAGAGATGGTACATTATGTGAGAGCGATGTAGCAAGACGTGCACGTTAAAAGTGTCCACAGTACAAAAAAAAGGCAAAAAACAAAATAATTAGTTCAAATAAACCGTGGCAACCAAGAGATGACCAGTCACAACTGACAGCGCCCGTTCACGAACATGACGCATGGATCAGCCATCATTCAACTCAACCATTTTGAAGGGAACTAAATGACCCGACACACACGCCACCATCAGCGAGACATTTGAGTGAGCATGACATACTCTTAACCGCCAGGGCACATTCAAGTCGAGAAAAAGTAAAAAAAGTAGGTTTCCTGTGACTGATAGCTTTCTAGTACATAGCACTCACACAATATAGGCTATGCTGCTATATAATACTAAAAAGATTGAATTTATACAATGCAAAGACAGTTGAACAATCTTCAGCAGCCCCAACAATACTATTTAATGCTATCAATTTTTGCGCCCCTGTCCTTGTGGAGCAGGACCAGCATTGAGCCAAGCATTATTATCAGCGATATAATCGCCCAACTTGTAATAAGCTTGCTTACACAGTGTGCGTTTAATGCATGTTTTAAATTTCGTCTCATTAAGTTCAAGAATACTTTGTGGTATTTTATTGTAGCATCTCAAACAGTACCCCATGAAAGATGAGTCTACTTTAGCGAGTCTAAAGCCTGGCTGAACTAATTGGTCCCTATTTCTAGTATTGTAATTGTGTCTGTCACCTCTTTTTTTAAAAAGATGCAGATTTTTTCTAACGTACATTATGTTTTCATAAATGTATTGGCTATGTACCGTCATAATGTTAATGTCTTTAAACAGTTCCCTTAGAGAATCGCGCCTACGGAGGCCGTATATGGCTCTGATGGCTCTTTTTTGCAGAATAAAAATAGACTCGATGTCTGCAGCCCGTCCCCATAACAAAATGCCGTAAGACATTATACTATGGAAGTAACTAAAATAGACCAGTCTTGCGGTATCTACATCAGTGAATTGACGAATTTTTCTAACAGCATATGCTGCCGAACTCAGTCGCCCCGCAAGGGATGTTAAATGAGAACCCCATTGTAGCCTCGAATCCAGCGTAATCCCCAGGAAAACCGTTTCATCGACGAAATCTAGTTTCTCTTTATTCAATAGAGAGTAGGTATTCCAATTTCAATAAGGTTAGTATTACTGTCTGTTTATTTTTATTTAGCTACTTTGTTACCCAGTTATTTGAGCCAGTTATTTTCAGTTCTTGATGGCACACTTTGTTTTTACTAGATGTTATTTAAGTCATATTTTTTCTGAATGTTTCCTTTTAAGGTGGGTCCATGGCCCCGGGTGAAGCGACTTGTATAATGAGTTTCCTTCGTGAGAGTACTATCGCTCAGCAAATCCCGAGGCGATGACTCGTAGCTCTAAACAATTTTGTTCATTTGTTTTCTATGCAGTTGGTGTTCGCTTGAGCACGTAGTTTGTGGCCGAGGAGGTATCTTTTGATTATTGGTACTGAAATTGCCTCGCTACTTCGAGAATTATTTTATCTGGCGTAGTTTTAATATTTCAAAGAAACGTTTCGCCCGTTGAAATAAAATAAAGGAAATGGTTGTTGCTAAGGAATATACTTTTTGATCGTTCAGAGTTTTTGTTATCTTGAGAAAGTTCAGTTCAGTTCACTCAAACTGTTAAGTCACTGAAAAAAAATTTTTTTCACGGAAAAATTTAAAAATTCGTGCCAATTTTTTTGTTGCCTTGCTGTATTTAATTTGACAAATCATTTACTGTTCTATGTCCAATTATTGAATGAACGAAAAATCATTCTTGATTTACATTCAATCGTAAACTAATTTAAACTTGCTGATATGGGTAAATATTCTGTCTTCTGAAATTAGTAATTCTATTGACGTAAGGAAAAGAGCTGACCTGACCTGCAGAGGAAATTAATAGAAAAAGTTAACTTCTCTGGACTATCTTCTTCTTCTGAGCGTGTCGATGGCAGTCTAAATTGTGTTGGCCCAGAACTGACAGGACTATAAATATAAAGGCACATATAATAAGGTTTATTTTTCTTATTTTTTGTACGCATATGCACCCTTTTGCTTACGCCGGGAGACTGCCATAGCTACAATATACCAGAGAATTAAGCTTAAAACAAATAAAAAAGCTAATTTTTTGTCTTCATCAGCACCATTTTTGGTATCATCCCTCTTAAAATATTTTATTGCAACCTAAATATTCATATTTATTTTAATAACACAACCCAAAGCTATAGTGTGATAATAAATTCATTCATTCATATAACTTGGGTCACCGTTTAATTTGAGTCTCGCCTAAAAGTTAAGTTGTTAGAAACTGAATTTGTTTTTGTACGCATTAAGTTGGGCTTCCAAAATGGCGGTCGCCGTCTGACAGGTACACTTCAACCAACATATCCGTTCAGGCGGGCAAACACAGAACTAAAATAAATATATCAAGTTCGACATATCGATGCAAATTGTCTTGACAAGCAACGCCACCTAGAACTGCACATTTAAAGTGGTCATACAATAAAAACAATTTTAGGATCAATGTCACAGAAACTTAGACATCGAGTCTTTTCATTGGAATTTTACCTATGTCTTTGCGTTACTGTCTAAATCACTGTGATATTTATTTTCGTTTTAGTAAGGTTGTCTGTCAAATGTTAGGTCCAATTAACAGTGAACTTTACAATCGTTTCAATAAAAGTACTGGTGGTGGATTATCAATGATGGACCACTCATCTGCCTAGCCCTTTTTCCCAAATTTATTGGGATCGGCTTCCAGTCTTAGCGGATACAGCTGAGTACTAGTATTTTACATGGAGAGACTGCCTATCTGACCTCCATAACCTAGTTAATACTGTGTAATACGATACCTTTAAGTAAGACTGGTTGTCAGACTTTCGGGCCACAGAATACCTGTAACGACTGTCAATGATCTATAATTGACAGCCGGGACCAACGGCTTAACGTGCTTTCCGAGGCACGGAGGAAACTCGGTATGTAATGATGGTCACCCATCAACAGACCGACCTTGGCAAGCGCGGCTTAACTTCGGAGAGCGACCCGTGCGGCTATTATTTAGCCACGAGCTTCCACACAATAATGTAGAAGACCTGAGTCCCAGCTGTGGGAATGTTAGGTTGTCTTGCTAAGGTATAAATAGTACTTTTTTTTTTTGTCCTCTAATCTGTGTGAGGTCTATGGCGTGACACCAAATTCAAAATGGCAGGTAGGTACCATACATCATGATTGTTATCTTACTAATTCTATGTTAGTTTAAGATTTTTTTTTGTGTATTGTTCTTGTTTCTTCCGCTTGTTTCAGAGCCACAAAACATTACAAATACTTTTGTTACTCCCAAAAAAGAAATTCACACGAATTTAGCTCGAAAATTCCGTACAAACGTTATTTTGGAACTTTTGCTGTTAAGAGAAAGCCACAAAAAACAATATTCTTGAAATGAATTGAAACAAAATAAATATGAAGTAAAAGTGTGATTGAATGTTGTTAGAAAATAGTGTTATTAATTTTCTAAGATAATTAAAAAGATATGTTAAAGTCCTATGTAATAGAGGGTGAGCCTATTGCCATCAACCGGGCATAAATCCAGACAGCTCTGCCTTATCCTTCGGGTTTCAATTACATTATGATCAAGAAGATATACACCAGGCAGACGCTTTACTTTGTGCAATTAATTTCATCATCGCTGATCTTAAAACTGTTAAGGATAACATGGTGAGGAACCGATGCCCACCTAAACTTTGAAGACAGGTGACATCTGCCAACCATAACTGGGCCCGTGATCTTCTTTTTAACCGACTTCAAAAAAAGGAGGAGGTTCTCAATTCGGTTTTTTTTTGTGTTTGTTACATCATATCTTCGTCGTTTATGAACCGATTTGAAAAATTCTTCTTTTATCTGAATGGATCTACTTTCCGATTGGTCCCATAGAAATTTCATCAAAATTGGTTCAGAAGTTTGGTTTTTGAGAACACAGCAGTCAATCGCTCAGCCATTGCGCCAACCGAGCCGTCAAACGACACAAAATACGGATAAGTTGAGTGCTTGTCTGGCTTCCAATTCACGATCTACAAAAACCACCAATCGTAAATCTAAGCTGATAACTACTAGGCCACCAGTGGTGATGACATTCACAATGAAGTCAGAATCCATCAATCTATCGATCATGAAAAGAATAAAAAAATCCAACCTCTGACAAATTACGTACCGACATCTTTGAAGGACACCCCGTGGTTTACATATTTGGGTCACTTTGAAAGGCACATTGTTTCCGTATATTATTTCTTCGCCACTAGAATTTTCAGCATGTTATTGGCTAAAATCGGAAAGGCAATATATTGGAAGGGAGCGTCGATATGTCTACGAATAGTCTCATTCCATAGTAGCGAATATAAATCATAGGACTAAACTTTTATAAAACTAGCAACCCGCCCTGGCTTTGCACAGATTTTGTGATTACAAAATACTGAGATTTCTGTGTTTTATGCAAGGTGTAGTTTTGCATCCTCGTCAAAATTCAGAAGGTTGTCTTAGAAGACGTAAATAGTCACTCTTCTCTTTTGAGTCATGCTTTCCTGTATGTGCCAGTCTCATCCATAATACGCTTTCTGTCTGTCATCGCTCGATCTACTATCTCTAGCAACAACTTTGTATGTGTATACAATTAATATAATATTAATGTATTTGACAACTAGTATACATTTAATCACAATCTTCCTGCTCTTGTTTCATTCTACTTGGGGTCGACGCAACAATTTTTTTCTTCCATTCTTCCCTGTCAGACGTGACGGCATCATTTATTCCTTTCTCTTTCTATCATTTCTTACACTATCCGTCTTTTCTTTGGCCTTCCTGTCCCTCTCTATCCATCAACATTCATATCCAGCACTCTTAATAAAACAGTATAAAGTTTTTTTTTCTTCTAAATAATGATAAAAACCGCATCATAATCCGTTTCGAAGTTTGGAAGTACAACGCGGTAACACAGACAGACAAAAAAAGTGATGCCTAGTATTTATACTATGTTCCTCAAGATTAGAATTTTTCTTATGAAAAAGCCCTTCGCTTATATATTTGAATATTTATTTGCGCTGATTTTGAGATGAGTCGAAATGACGGACGGGTGCGAGTTCAATGAAATGTTTGCGGACAGTTTTTTGGAAGATTTTTATGAGATTTTTGTGTCAATTTATAAGCAAAAAGACTTATGATGAAAGGATCTGATTTTGATGAGCAAAATTTAGGCACATTGCTGACTATCTCTTTGTTCTAGTGATCGCAAGCGTGACTGCTAAGCATGAGATATTGGGTTCGATTCCCGGTTCGGAAAAAGTAATTTATTAGGTTTTTCCATCAGGAATTTTCTCAGTAGCAGCCACGGAGTCTGGATTTGTGCCCGGTAGATGGCAATCGGCTCGCCTCCTATTAAATGGGGCTTAGACATGACTGGTAAAATGTGGGTATACTAATAATTGGGTACATCTCTGCCTAACTGTTCGGGGATGACAGGCGTGAGGTTATGATGTTTTTGCTAGACTCATAATTGGAGATCCTTGTGAGGTAATGACGTAACACACTACCAATGGCAAAGCTTTTCATATTGACACAAACATTGGTTTTTGTTATGTATGTGGGTAAACATAAATGAATGTTCTTACTCATTATGAAATTGATGTGGGTAACTGTTAAACATGTAATCTTCTCATGTAGCCCGTGTCAGTCGGAATATAGCTGTAACTGTGTCTAGCTGTTTTATTCCGATCACCATATCCGGACTTCCCGACGATTCCCCAAATATCTCAGTTTTCTTGTGATACTCATTCATTTTCATGCCAGCAGAATTTACATACATTTTTTTTTTGACGAACTTTTCAATCATAATATGAAGCAATGGATGAGGAATTTATTTAAAACCCCCAAGGGTTTTAAAATAAATTCTTAATCTACTATTATACGTGATTGTATGATGAAATGAAATGAAATAATGTTTATTTTTGCAAATAGGTTTTTACAAACACTTTTACACGTCTTCTTTTTTTAAACTAGATGAGGCCGGTGTTTCGTACCTGACTACCGCTATGGTCTGATGATAAATGGTCGATGCAGTTGCACTCTTGCCTATAAGCTACCAATTCAACTTCTTTCTTTTTAACCGACTTCAAAAAAATGAGGAGGTTCTCAATTCGGTTGCATTTTTTGTTTTGTGTTTTTTACCTCATATCTTCGTCATTTATGAACCGATTTGAAAAATTCTTCTTTGGTCTGAAAGGATATACTTTCCGATTGGTCCCAAAAAATTTATCAAAATCGGTTTAGTAGTTTGGTTTTTAAATCAAAATATGTGATAAAAATATGTTATCCAAGTAAAAGAAATTGCGAAACTGATAGTTGACAAGGCTTTTTGTGTGATAAGATAATTAAAAATGGTAAAATATAATTATACTTTTCTACAAAAAAAATAACCGACTTCCAAAAAAAAAATACAAAAAAAAATTGAAAATAACTTTACTTTCGGAAGTCGATGACTATTGTTTGTTTCATTGACTGTTTTGCCTCCGACTTCCGAAAGTAAGTTTTTTTTATGTATGCTACCTCATATCTTCGTTATTTATGAACCGATTTGAAAAATTCTTCGAAGTCGATGGCAAAAAATCAATGAAACAAACAATAGTCACCAACTTCCGAAAGTAAAGTTATTTTTCATTTCTTTCAGTGTTTTTTTGGAAGTCGGTTATTTTTTGGTGTGGTGTTTTTTGTTAATATTTATCCCGCCATGCCGCATGCTCTGATTTGGCGTTACATGCCGTCGAGCAATACCTATCAAGTGCTCTGGTTTGGTCTTCTCTCGATGTTTTCCTTCACCGAAGGAAGTGATAATTATACAATACGCACATAAATCACACCACTAGGCACTGCTGTTTATCATGTGCGTATTGTGTAACTGCGTGTCTTGGGTTCAAATTCGAGACATTCTTAGAAACCTTAATGATTGAGTGCAAAAATGTTAATGTAGTAATAAATATTCATTACATTGTTTAAATATAGGCAAAACAATAAAAACAACCGTTCAAAATGAAAGTGATTGACTGGCAAATTAAGATGAAATAATTCATGAGAATTTGCTTAAAGCAATAAGATACCCCCTAAGGAAGGAATACCTTTGCATATTCCTGGTCAGATTATTTCAATTTGTATTTTGCGCAGCAACAATGGCCAATATCGACTCCGACTTACAATTTTTAGGTCGTGTACTCACTGAGTTGTCGCCCGAACAGCCAGGCCCAATGTGGTCGCGCGCAGTGGTTCCTGCGCGCTTTCAAGGAGAACGTGCGGTCGCTAAATAGGCTGTACTTGGTGATGGGGCCCGCCTGGAATGGCGGGCTGATACCAGTCGGGGGTGCGCGCTAATGTACTTGTATCTCTCGGGCCCCCGGCACATGGTAGTAGTAGGAACAGTGGGTTTTTAGTCGGTTACGTCCGACATAACCTTCTGTTCGCCCCAGACCATGAGGATTTTCTGACTCAAAAAAATAAATGGAAGTTAAACATAACTGACGAAATGCAGGTGTAATATTAGGTTGATCGAAGAGTCAGTTCTTCGGGGATCATTTTTATTTTATTTTTATTTTATTTATTCGGGAAAATAAATAGTTACATATTAAAATCTTACACTAAGTTATAAATATACACGGTTTATAAATCTATAACCTACGGCATTTTCCACAACATATTAAAAGTTATATCGAACAGTGCGCTATTCTAAGATTTTAAAGCAAAAAGACAGTTAAAGGTGAATTTAAACATAGACAGTCACGCAAACAACTGAGAGAGACGATTACAGGAGTAATAATATTGTCAAAAATATCACAAAGCAACATTTTATGAATAAAACCTTTCCTTAATTAACATGACAACTATATGTAATTCAATGCGAACACAATTCTTGCAATTAATGGAGCGTGAATATCGAATGTAAAAAATATGTAAAACATGAAAGTAATTGTGTAGTCAGACTTCCGAATATTGCAAATAATCCCATTGAATAACAATTCAAATTCAATATTTATGTTTTTATTTCACCAAAAACAAAATCCAGGTTTTTTTTTAATCTAGGATGCAGAATATATCATTACTCTCTCTCACAAATCCTTTACATGCAGAACAATACCAATGCGTATGGTCACTCCCAAGGTATTCGAATTTTTGTGCTTGAAAAGCTCCTGCAGGCACTACACCAATAGAAGAGAAAAGATAGGCAGTGATAGGCAGTGTCTATCTGGCATCAGTGACCAGTCACTACCATTAGCCACTGGCACTTTCTATCACGCAAAATGTACTGAACGGATTGGCACACAGATAGTTTATAACCAAGATTAACAAAACTTTTTATCTCTTTTTTTAATTTTTTTCTGTTAATACGATCTCGTGGCACACTTAGAACTCCAGGCGGGCGAAGCCGCGGGCCTAAGCTATTTAGTTGTAAAGCACACAAACAATAAAAAAATCAACAATATTAACACAAAAGTGTTATTTACACAATAAACACAAAAGTGGCCAACTAAAACTCATTCAGAACTGAGATATATATCAACCTTACAACCGGGCCTAGAAAATCCAGGAACATTAAACTTTCATATTGTCGGGAGCTTAGTACTGACACTCGTCTATTATCCCCAGAACTTTGTTAAAACTTCTTTACAGGGTGACATGTCATCACCACCAACTTATATCTACAATCTCTGAACTAAAAATCAAGGGATTATCAAACGTATTGTCGTGGTGGAAGGTATGTAGGCTGATAGTTCATTTGTTAAGTATGTTGGCAATTTGTAGAACCCAGAAGGCTTTACAACGCAGACAATGTACGCTTTTTGGGACATACGGGTGTAAACGGTAGCGAGCTAGTTTATCATGCTTAGCGTCTAATGTTCCCACCTGGGACACTCGTCGTCACGCGGTCCCAGTGCGGTCCCAGTGCGGTGGTTTTTGAATGATTGGTGCTATGACCTTTATGACTGTATTTGATATTAATTCCTAATACTCCCTACAGAATCATGCGAGAAGTCTCGGCGAGTAGGTTCGCCGGGACATAGCGTGAGAACCGAGAAGGTCTCTACATCCATGCGACATGTGATACCATTCTCTTTCCTCACCCGGGAAACCCTTTCAAGCGGGCAAAAAAACAGACATCGATCGGAGAACAGGCGAGCGCGAGAACGAGATGGCGAGAAACCAATCACATTCACGCTTCTCGGGTGTTCTCGGGGGTTTTCGGCGTGAGTCTGTAGGGCCCTTAAGAAGACTTACAGACAATCGGTGAGAAATGGACAATTACATGTTTTCACTGATAAAATTAGGATAGACTGGCTCGTTGTGCGAGTGATCGCAAGCGCGACTGCTGAGCATGCGGTCCTGGGTTCGATACCCGGATAGGGAGAAATGTTATTGGGATTTTACATCAGGAATTTCTCATTGGCAGACGCGGAGTCTGGATTTGTGCCTGATTGATGGCAATGAAATAGTTTGGTGTGAGATGCAATATGTCATGTTGCATCTCACATCAAATTATTTCATTAACATCCCATCGTAACTGATTTCATAATCAATGTAGTACTCGACAATAATTGGGTCGTTCCACCGTTTCGTGCAAAAAACACCGTTTTGAAGAACCAAATTTTTTTTTAGATATTCTGCATTTTTTTGTGAAAAATCGAATTCAGGTCGTTTACAGATTTATAAAAACTCAAAGGCACTCGTTTATCTTGTTTAGTTACGGAGAAAATGATAATTGAAATTTCATGATTGGATGGTAATGAAAAGAGGAAGGATCGTAATGATTTGAGCTGCGATGGTAATTTTTGAAGCAGATGGTAATGAAATACCTACTGCACAATAACTGTGAAAATAGATTTGAATGCGAATAAAACAAATATAATATTGATAATCAACATTTATTTCTATTCTGACTTTGGTTTCCGTTCAATCAATATTAAAAAAGATAGGTTAATTACAGTTTTTTTTAAACACGCAAAATAAAAACAAATGATTAACGGTAGTTTAATATTTTTTTTTACTATAAGTCACTAAGGTGCTAACAAAAAATAAGATTCTTAATAATAGGAACTATAATTTTTTGGTCTTAGATGCAAAATCACAATAATCAGTTTACTTGAGAATCATTAAAAACTAAAAACAAAACAACAACATAAAAAAGATTTCTAAAAAATTAACAAAACAATCAGTCTGCTATAAGTCAAAATCTACGATTAATAATATCAACCAAGAAGGTTCAGACTTCTTATTTTAATACTGAATAAATATAAGTAAAATTATCAAAATAATTAACTATAAAAATCAAACTTGAGAAGTTATGCTCATCAGGTAACAATCTAAATAAAATCAGTCAGAAGAGTTTCTTAAAAAATATTATAATCCTCACTGTCATCTGATTCTTCATTATATTTATTATCATCTTTGTTTGATTTACCAGTCTTATTCAAATTAATAAATGATTCGAATTGCCGTTGGTGTTCAGAGTTAAATGCTGGAGTCAAACTTTTTGGGACCAGATTTTCCTTTAGTTTCCTATAAAATTTACGATTTTCCCAAGTTAATTTTACGTCAGATAAAATCTTAACTTTAGGCGATTTGGCCCCAGTCGTAGATGCAGCTACATTTACCAACGGTGATAGCTGTAAATCAATTGGACCTGCTAGAGGTTGTAAGTTTTTGAAAACATCTGAATCATCGATGTTATTTAAAATTGTGGACGTGTCTATGCTTATTATAGACTCATTGTCATTGGCACATGTAACTTCATTCTGATCACACTGAACAACAGATAAATTGATCTCATCCTCGTCACACTTATCAAAACAAAGAAATCCTAAATGCTTATTATGTATACAAGAAATGCTGCAATCATGACACTCGAAACAACTTAATCTACGCAAAGTTATAGTTTTCGTACTATCAGCTGTCCAAATAATTTGATGAACTTTCATTGTGCCTTTGAATCCGGGAATATTAGGCGGAAATATTATTTCTCTGATTTCGCTCTCCGTTACCATCTCAAAATAGACGTTTGGTATGTTTTTTGTGACCAAAGCCCAAAAATCCTCAAAAGAACCGACATCTCTACCATATTTGACAAAATTATCGGCAGTCCGTTTAACAACAGCACCAATACCGTCCGGAGCTCCCTTGCCATGACCGGATTCTTGATAATTCCATGTCACTTTACTTATATTTTTATTAAAATCTTTAAATTTTGTGATCAAATAGAATATAAACTTATTGCGATATTGGCTTGAGGGAGAATCGGATAAGAAGTGTACTGTTTCATAGGGCACTAAAGATTTCATCATCTTTAAAATAGGTCGTAGATGAGCCCAAATGGCTTTAGCATCATGTTGCAAACAATTACTAACTGTACAAAAAGACTTGGTTTTAAATGTTCCACCATCACTGTCTTTATAGTAAACAACCCCTGTATGTAAGGATACCTGTTCTATACTTCCTCCGAAATGGAAGGATTGTATTTCCTGATTATATTTCAAACAATAATTTTCACTGAAATCTATGTGCACTAGTATCTCCTTTTCGTTCAAATTTTGTTTCAGTTGTTTTATAACGTCATACTGTACTATAATATTAAGATTGTGCCTAAGGAATACGTCTAAAGTTGACTCTAATTTGTAAATAACATTTCGCGGATAATCTTCAAATTTCTTTTTTATGGAGACTATTTTAATCTTTTGTGTTTTGTCTTTTACTGTGTATGGCTTTTTCTCTACAACCCACTGAAGGAAAATAATGTTTTTGTCATTCTGAAATTCATGATAGTTCAAAACTTTGTTTAAACAGAATTTACATGTACGTTGTTGACATTTTTGCTTTACATTACAGCACAGACTATTAATAACATCTGTTCCTGTGCTTTCAGTGATGATCTTCGCGTTTTTTAATGCCTTAATCAAGTAATCAACGTTTGAATGGAGTTTACATTGACAAGTATCACGATCTGTTTTTGGAAAGACTACCCAAAAGGGTCTATATTTACAGAACATTGAATAACTTACTTTACATTGTTCTTTAATGAACTTACCATGCAAGTTTTTTAAATTATTATTTAAATACCGCTTTTGTTTCTTCTCACCTGCCTTCTTTATAAATTCTCTTTTACCTGCTGCAACTCTACTATTTGTATCTTCTTCAAAAAAAGCCTGGATTCGATTAATCATTATGTTTTTTGTATCATTGGCTACAGTTTTTCGTCTTCGAGAAAATGGCAACTTGTGTAGCAATTTATATTTTCTTAATCTCTTATCATCTTTGACTATCGTATCCACAAAGCTTCTTTTGTCTTTTTTATTAGCAGTTCTATAGCTTTCTTCCAGGTTTTGTGACACAGTTTCACTAAAGAGCAGTTTCTTTTTTATTTCATTCTTCTTTTCTGTTTGAATATCAGACAATGCTTCGTAAACTGTTTTTTGAACAGAGTCACACACTTTTTGTGTTTCATTTTTTCGTTTACGTAAAACATCCTTTTCTCTTTCTAGTTTACTAATTCTAACTTTTAGTTTCTTTATTGTTTTTATATAATTATAACGTAAACGCCTAATTTTGTTCTTTGAAATAGATAATTGATCAGGAATATTTTGACTTTGACCTGGTTCACTAAGCACCAAAGGATCTGGTCTGGGAGGTTCTAGATTTTCAAATTCACCCGAGTCACTCTGGGGCGGTGAGTTTTCCATCAATATCATCTCTAATTTCTTTTTTTCTGCTTTTCTTTCTAAGTATTTTAGTGAATTTTTCCGCCAGCGTCTTCTTTGTTCTCGTTGTGACCTAGGAGTCATGTCTTTAATGCTGCAAATCTTCTTCTTCTCTTTCCTCGCTAAATATCTGCTTTTTTCTTTTTCTTTTTGTAAAGAATATAACTCAGGATTTTCTTTTATTTGTGCATATTTTTCACGTTTACGTAACCTATCTTTTGCTAGCTTTTCTTCTCTCGTTAACTTTTTACGAGGTTTCCCCATGTTAATTCTGAAAAAAATTCAATATAATTATGATTGTATAACTTCACTCATCTATATTTAAATGCAAAAACATGAACATATATGCCAATAATAGTCTCAGAACTGTATTAAACATCGTATTTAGTTAAGATTAAAATTATTCATTTTCTTCCAAAATCCGTTCATTACCATCCCTCAAAAAATTGGAGAGAAAAGACGGTAATGAAGAGGAGATGAATGAAAAAATCAAACATTTCCTAGGATATAATTGTTATCAACTACAGTACAAGTTAAATATTAATATAAAATCAAAAATAGTTTTAGGGGTAAATATATCAAACAATTAAAATCAACTACTTACTGCAGTTGTTTTTTTAAATCAAGGGAATGTAATGAGTCACTTTGCGGACGAAGCACTATAATCGTTGTGAAGAATGAATGTAATTGCGACAGTGATGGGCGCACGTCCCTCCCGTTCTGATGTCGCGGACCACTGACTGTTATAACCGCATAGCAACCAAGCCGAATTAGAGATCGCGTATCAAACCTACGTAATTTAAAAAAATCTGAACACGGATGGTGATGAATTTTTTCGTGTGACAATTTGAAAATGAGCTTTTTTTCTGTTATTACTTCATGCATTGTTTACTGAAATTATTTAATCAATAGCTCAGAAGTTCAGCTTTAATTAAATATATTAATTCAAACACTTCACTCAAATGCACGTATGTAAATAGTAACATGCCTGCCAAGGTCCCTGCTTGGAAACGGATGGGAATGAATTTTTACACAGTTTTTTAATTTTCCTGAAAAAACTATTTAATAATCCTTTAATATAAAAGATACTCCCTTTAAAGTCAGTATTTTACCAAATTTTACGATATAAATAATTATCAATAAATCATAAATTCACGACTGAGTAGCCTGGAAATGCTTTTTGCACGAAACGATGGAACGACCCAATTACACTACAATTGGAAGCTGTCACTTAATTTGAATAATTATCTAAAATTGACACCTCTAATTTGTCACGGCACTTAGTGAATAATATAAGTAATTTAAGTACCTACATTGTATCAATTACTGCCTGTTTCAACGCCAAGATACGTGTACTATTACATCTTTGGAAAAAGTAAGTTGTTATTCATTTATCAATCTATACAAATAAATAAAATTGAAGTGTGTACTGAATGCATAGAAAGTATATACGGTACTTATATCCATCATTAAAAAAAAATACAAATATTAAGTAATATTAAAAAATTAAATAATATAATTCAGTTATGAAACATAGCTCTGTGGGTCACTAAAACGTTGATAAAGAATTGTAATATTTCGTTCAGAATACACAATTTTTAGATTTTAAGATTTATTTCTTATTTACGGCGGTACAAATTGTGCTGATCGACTAAAATTAAACCAAAATACTATGGGATAGTGTTGTATTTTCTATTCAAAAATCGTTCGAGTTGAGTTCACGTACCAATTATTCGCTCTAGACCCACTGATGCCTATCCTTCGAACTAGTATGTCCCATTTAAACTTTTTAAATGACATATAACTTACGGATGGTTTACACACGTCGAATAACTAACGGACGGCGAACGATCCGTTGCTAACTTCGCAGAGTTTAGAATTAACAGTAACTATCCACTCGCCTGAGTTGAATCACAATAGAGGCGGCAGTTTTGCCGTACATGCGGAATAGATTTTGTGAAATATAGGGAGTTGATTTAAACCTACGGGCAAAATCATAGTGTAGATTTTTCTGTATTTATTACTGCCTCTTGGTATGCTTCGTTGGCAAGCGCTACTGCAGTTAGTACTGGTTAACACGGAGCCCCTTGATAAGCCTGGTTGTCAGACTTTCAGGTTACTGACTAACGACTGTCAAAGATCTAAAAATGACAGCCGGGACCAATGGCTTAACGTGCTTTCTGAGGCACGGAGGAAACTCGGTGTGTAATGATGGTCACCAAACCACAGACCGATCTTGGCAGGCGCGGAGTAAACTTGAAATCGACCTGTGCAGCTGTTATTATTTAGCCACGCGCAAGCAATCTCCGAAGGGTTAGGCAGAGGTGTCCCTAATAGTACTTCCATGTTCTGCCAGTTATGTTTAAGTCCCATGTAATAGGGGGTGAGCCGGGCGCAAATCCAGACTCCGTGGCTGCTACTGAGAAATTCGTAATGGAAAAACACAATAACACTTTGCCTGACCTGGGCATCGAACCCAGTACCTCATGCTCATCAGTCGCACTTGCAACCGCTGGACCAACGAGACAGTCCAGTTTATGTGTGTAATGTGTAAGTAATTATAAAACAAAAAATGCAATACATTATCTTAATTGCCTTCTCTAAAGCCAATATCCTCAGCTTCATGACTCAACACTTACCATTTAGACAGCCTTCTGGAGAAGTTCCTTTAATTAATGACTCCTTTCAACCTTTAATTGTATAAGGAGTTCATTGTTTAGCGAGTTTGCTGAATAAACAGGACTGGCCTTTATCGGATTTATAATTTTGATGTTTGTTTATTGGAAAATAGGGAAAGAGATTGGGACGTTTCCCACGTCATGATTTGTGATGGTTAATTTGAATGTATGAGAAAATAAATTGGCCTTGAAAAATCATCTCTAATGTTTTGGAGTCAAAACTCAATCACCAAATACGGTTCATAATCGGTAATTCGAAAGACTGTTGTTCCGACTACATGGGTGTATCTTTTCAATGGTAAGAGATAGAAATACCAGGGTTAGATTGTTAGAAAGAGACGCAAAATACAATAATTATGTCTACACTGATACCTAAGTAATTTTTATCGAAAAGAAAATCCAAATAAGAATCGCGGAAATCGGACGAGCAATCGGAGTTATGATCGGAGTTGTATCTTTTTTTTAGGTTATCTTAGAAGTTTGATTTTTTCACAACTTCAAAGTACTGTAGACTTGTGTATGTATATGTATAGTTTTAATTTCAACTCGATACCTCCAAGCGTACCCGAGATAAAGGGTCTTGACAGACATGCAGATGATTAACAAAGTGATCCTATAAGGGTTCCGTTTTTTTCCTTTTGAGGTACGGAACCCTAAAAATAAGAAAAATACAACAAATAAAAGTGGCAGGATCGTAGATCTTGGTTTTTCGTGAAAACTACGTGATACATTTCTTTTAAGGCGTTTTTAAATTGATGCCTCTATCTCGTATAAAACAAAGATGCGAGAAATATACTATAACACCGTCCACAATACACCCCCCTATATTTCCACAATCAAGTACCTAGGTATGTTTACTCCAAACAATTATAGTTAATCAATAGGACCCTTCAAAATAACAACATCAAAGTTAATTACCTACTCTGTATCTGTATTGTTATGTCTGTTATTTACTTCACTGTTTAGATATTGTGTCTAATTGATCCTGTGTTGGGTGGTATATATATATTTGTTCGAATAGACCTCGGTTTACCGTTACCTCATATTCACCCAAGTTGATACCCAAGATCTTTGCGTTACACTTGAGTTGTCGTACCCAAAAATCGTAGATGCGGAAAGTGGTGTTTTCTCAAACACGTATCTCCATTTATTTTTTGGTTTAGGTTAAGTTTAATAATTTAAATGAGAAGAAACGAAAATGTGAAAAAAAAAACATTAAAATATCTTTATAAATGAAAAAGTTATGCGAATTTAAAGTTGCCCACCAGACACAACACCCGTCTGATCGGAGGATCCTTCATTTTCAAGGGGGTGAAGAACTTTACACCCTGTTCTTCATACTTCTTAAGCAACATAATTCTCACTAATATGTATGTATTATAAACCCGAAAGTTTGTATGTATGGATGTTTGTTACTTTTTCACGCAAAAGCTACTGAACGGATTTGGATGAAATTTGGTACACAAAAAGTTTATAACCTAGATTAACATATGAGACACTTTTATCCCTGTAGTACGAACCCGTGGGACAATAACCGAACTCCACGCCGGCAAAGCCGCGGGCATAAGCTAGTTATCTATACGTATATTTATAAAATAGTCGACAAAATTTCACTTTTTCTAGAAAGCCTACTTAATCTAGATCCCTCCTAAAAACTCTCAATAAATTCCAAATAAAACTACTTACCAAGTAAATCTGGAACATTCACTACATGGGTGGATCCTGAAATCAGTGTGATGGATGACCACTTAAACCCTAGCCGGGCCCGGGACTTTATAGCGATCCAACGACGTACTGTGTAAATGTAATGATAGGGACCGAATGAAGTGATTTAATTTTGCCTCGCTTTTAGATGTACTTAGAGTTTATTTTGGCTAACGCTGGAAGGAAATATTGAATTAGAGGTGATTTTTGTTAAAAACTGCGGTCGATTTTCAAGATTGAACAATGCTTGCCGAGATGGGTTCGTGGATGGGTGACCATTGATTACACATCGAGAACCATTTTTTTTTTTTGAGAAATCATCAAATGACCTCTCCCGCTCTGGGTGTAGCGGGAGGGCGTGTCAGACTCTTACTGACTAAAACCCACCCGTGTTCCTTCACTTGCCTGTGCCAAGGGCCAAGGTAACTCTTTCGAATAAACCCGCAACCCTGGTAAGCATCGGTCCTAGTGGACCCCGTCAGTTTGTGCTATATATCGAGAACCCTAAGTGCTTCAGAAAGCACGTCATGGATAGCCTGCAAGCCAAATGTCTGACAGCCGGTATTACTAAGGGGAAGTAGTTAATGGGTTAAAGGAGCTCGTGGCTAAATGATAACAGCCGCTCGGGTCGATCTTCAGGTTAAGCCGCTTGCTTGGGTTGGTCCGTGGATGGGTGAGCACCCATGACATACCAAGTTTCCTCCGTGTCTCGGAAAGCACATCAAGCCGTTGGCCGCGGCTCTCAATTGTAGATCTTTGACAGTCGTTACAGGTAGTCAGTGGCCCGAAAGTCTGATAACCAGTCTTAGCAAGGGGTGTCGTATTACCCAGTACTAATTGGTTTGTGGAGGTCAGATAGGCAGTCGCTTCATGTAAAATCCTGGTATTCAGCTGCATCCAGTTAGACTGGAAGCCGATCCCAACATAGTTGGGAAAAAATTAGGTAGATGATGATAACTGTTGGTACAAAACATACTTACCTATACATACTTTTCAGTTTTATACTCTTAAAGTGTGTATTATACAAGGTGTTGCTTTGCATCCTCGTCAAATTCAAGGAGGTAACTATGCTAATGATTCTCGACACGAATCATTAATAAAATGGGTAGGTCATTTTTTATATATTTTTCTTAATATCGGAAATCGATAAGTGTTAAAATTAAAACGCGGCCCGTCTAATACTAGTCCTATAACCGCGCTTTCACGCACACAAACAAACGCAGACGTTTATTCGATAAACGGGTGATTCTCCTCTTTTGAAAAGGGCTTCGTTCTGAAATAATGTCAAATTAAAGCAACTAAAAAAAGCAGCGTTTAGTATTTTTGACCAGGTACCGTAATTTATATTGTTTATTTACGTCTTCTATGACAACTTCCTGAATTTTGACGAGGATGCAAAACTACACCTTGTATTTGTATTTTGTTTTAAATTGTTTTAAGAAATCCTGAATATTCTTTAAATATGTATTACTATTCCGGCTTAATATTATATGAAAATATGCTTTAAAAACTTTTCAGAGAACAGCATGACTGTGACGTCACAGATTGTTAGTGCACGTACAGTAATGATATTCAAACAACACGCGCCATAACGAGATAGGAACGTTGCACCAACTTTGTACGTGTACTTCATTTATAGGGTTCCCTGTTTTAATATGAGAACGCTTCTGCAGTTTAATGAAAATAATACACGTCTTTGGAATAGGAAGCTTAAGATATTTAATAGGTATTATGGTAAATGATGAATTTGATTTTGTTATTGTGATTTTTTATGATTCTTAATTTACATTTTGTATATTTTTAGGGTTCCGTACCTCAAAAGGAAAAAACGGAACCCTTATAAGATCACTTTGTTGTCCGTCCGTCCGTCCGTCCGTCCGTCCGTCCGTCCGTCCGTCCGTCCGTCCGTCCGTCTGTCAAGACCGTTTTTCTCAGGAACGCGTGGAGGTATCAAACTGAAATTTCTATATGATACTTAGTTCTACTGTCCCTGGAAGCTGTAGAAAAATCAACCTTCTAAGTCAACGCAATCAAAAGATACAGCCACTTAGGCCGCAAATTTCCGCAAATTTTCGAAACTCGCACGGGAATCAAAACCTACAGGGTACTTCCCGTGAACTTAGAATCTTGAAATTTTGTACGAAGTCACGTCTTATAGTACAGATATAGGAAAAATTACGAAAACCGTAAATTTTTAGTTTCGTCATATAAAAAAAAGTTATATACCCACAGGTTTGTACGGAACCCTCGGTGCGCGAGTCCAACTCGCACTTGACCGGTTTTTTTATATTTGTTTTTTTTTTATGATTTTTATTTTTTTTTTGGCATTTTATATTTGTAATAATTTATTTTTATTTCTATTAATTATAACATTTCTTATTTTTTATTTATTTTAATTGACATTTTATATTTGTAATCGTTTATTTCAAATGTACATTTATGTTAATTTTCATTTGCTTTCTGTATTTTAATTTGTATGTCCGTAATGACAAAACATAGCAAGAGCCTTTACTATTTACAAGATCATTAATGTTGTGTGTGAACCATTGTTTCACTACATAGTATAAAACAAAGTCGCTTCCCGCTGTCTGTCTGTCCCTATGTATGCTTAGATCTTTAAAACTACGCAACGGATTTTGATGCGGTTTACTTTAATAGATAGAGTGATTTAAGAGGAAGGTTTATATGTACAATACATGCATATTATAGTAGAGAAAACATTAGTATCTACATCGCACCCGTGCGAAGCAGAGGCGGTCGCTAGTAACAAATAAATGATTCTGATTCTGAGCCTGTAATTCCCGAAAACTTAAGTAGAGGTGTTCTATTACAGTAATATTATGTTGTATTGTTAGAAGAATCCATTTAGGACCATAACAAGGTTAGTAAATTCCTGATAGAAAACCCTAATAAAACTTTGCCCAAAACTTAAATCAAACCTAAGTAGTAAAAGCGCTTGCAATCTACCTACTACTAAACCAACAGAGCAGTTCATCCCAATAACACAATATAAATAACGCCGTAGCTCAAACTCAAACTCAAAGCATTTATTTCAATTAGACCATTACAGGCACACATTACATTACAGCTTTTGTATCATCCGATATACTGGAGAATATATCCATCCAATATAAAATAAGATGTAAGAATGATAATAAATACAGTTCAGTATATAGTAAGAATGAGAATGAATATAATGTAAGAATAAATTGGCTTCTGAAGTACCGGTAACCAATTAAATAGAATATATTATGCAGCAAACTCCACTTGCGTATTTCATGTTGAAAATTCTATTCTTCGAAATCTGAAGAAAAATATCAGGAAGGTTCATATCTAGAGAGAGGTTCAATCTGAGAGCTAGCAAACGAGATGGCGTATGTAGTTCGCGTTATTTGAGTTGATAGAATGCAATATTGGTATAAGATAACATTTTTTTTACGCATAATATTTTTTGTCAAATCAGGAATTGCAGATGTAGGCAAAAAGGCTGCCAGGCTCAAATGGGATTGGGCGGGTCACGTGAGCCGCATGCATGACGACCGCTGGGCAAAGGTCTCAACACGATGGGTGCCTGAGAATGGACGGCTTGGCCGAGGCCGGCCTAGAAAGAGATGGCGAGATGATCTTGACGCACATCACAGAGGCTGGTTGGAGGTGGCGCAGGATAAGAGTACCTGGAAGGAAATGGGGGAGGCCTTTGCTCAGCAGTGGGACATACAAGGCTTATAAAATATATATATTTTTTGTATTTTTGGGTTGTGGAGGTCAAATAGGCAGTCGCTCCATGTAAAATACTGGTATTCAGCTGCATCCGGTTAGACTGGAAGCCGACCCCAACATAGTTGGGAAAAGGCTAGGCAGATGAATATTTTTTTTATTCCAATATTTCTTAATTCGGCTAGTCTTACTTACACATTTTCAGTTTAAAATACTAGATTGGATGACTCGTCTCGCGATAGTCTCGCGCTTGCAACAGCGTCGAAATATTGGGCTCACAGAATAGTTGAAAATCACGGAAAATATCCCGTTAGTGATAGTATAAGTTTAGTTATAAACCGCGAAAGCTATGGAATGAAGGAGATGCTAAGGCCTGTTAACCACAAATGCGTTTACGTACCTACTTATTTAAAATATATATCTGTTGTCCCACCCATACGAAGTTTAGTCTGGCCATAATTCAACGTGGTGAAATTGAAGGTACTGGTTAAGTCGTGTGGTGCACCTGGGCGTAAAACGAGCTGTCCAGAATCAGAATCATTAATTTGTTAAACATAGATATGTATCAACATTAAGGATCTTATAGGTAGTAAAGGTTCTTGCTATGTTTTTTCATTACTGACATACAAATTAAAATACAAAAAAAAAACAATTAAAATTGAAAATATAAAAATGACAATTGAAATAAAAGATTACAAATATAAAACGTCAATCAAAATATAAAATTGCAAATAAGAAATGTCAATAAAAATAAAAACATTACAAATATAAAATGCCACTAAAATCGTAAAAAAACAAATATGAAATCTACATCTACATATCTGTTCTATTTCCAAAACATAGCCGTCATACAATAGCGGTCAGTGATACGATAACGTAACTATACCAATACTATTTAGCCTGATGTCCACACGATTACATCAACTTACCTACCCACATGCACATGTAAAACGTAGCCACGGAAATGACCACGCGGTGTACGACGATTAGATTGAAACGCATCCGCAATTTCACAGGTCCAACACTGTTGGTAACGCAGGTAGCGTCCCCAGTTATCTGGGCCACGCTAAATTGCGAGCAAGCTACCATAAACGTGTCCGTGTAATTGTCTAAATTAGGTCAAATTTTCATCGTCGATCGGGAATTTTAGTGTGTGGTTACGTAAATACAAGTTGTAGTTTTGCAACCTGGTCAAAATTCAGGAGGTTGTCATAGAAGACGTAAATAATCAATACAAATTACGGTGCCTGGTCAATAATATTAACCGCTGCTTTTCTTTGTTGTTTTAATTTGACACTATTTCAGAATGTAGCCCTTTTCAAAAGAGGACAATCACCCGTTTATCGAATAAACGTCTGCGTTTGTTTGGGTGTGTGAAAGCGCGGTTATAGGCCTAGTATTAGACCGGCCGCGTTTTAATACGGGTGGCGTACACTTATCGATTTCCGATATTAAGAAAAAAATATAAAAAATTACCTACTCATTTTATACGTATTATTGATTCGGGTCGAGAATCATTAGCAAAGTTACCTCCTTGAATTTGACGAGGATGCAAAGCAACACCTTGGATATTGAACTACATGTTTTGTTGTTATATTGAATTCTAAACAGGAAAGAGGTTTTTGTGTTTTTGTGAGGTTATTCCACCGGCATCTTTTTTTTTAAGAAAGAAAGCAAAAATATTTTTTTTAGTCTCGCACATGACAAAACAAAATGGTGAAATTAACAATAAAACAAAATTATATAGGAAGTAAAAATAAGATAAAATTAAAAAATAAGACTACGTATCCCGATTTCTTCGGGATTACTGGTTCGATTAAGTAATTATTTTATCATCTGATAGTAAAAACTTGCGCGGTGTTCCCATATGAATATTATTAACTTTGCTTCGGTAATTTATGAGTTATCCTCTATAATTTGCGTTTTTCTTCGTCTATGTGGATGCTGTGTTAGGTACCTACAATGTCAAAAATTGATACTAGACTAAGATTTGTGTAAACACAACTAAAGTGAAAAAAATTAAACTTTTTTGGTCGGAAGTCGGTGGCAAATAAGTCAATGAAATAAAAAAAAGTTACTGACTTCCGAAAGTAAAGTTATTTTCCACTATTTAGTGTGTTTTTTTTTGGAAGGCGTTTATTTTATTTTTTGCAAAAATGTTTTTGTTTTGAATTGACTGTTAATTATTTTCGTTACTGAGAAATTTGGTTTAATTTATCTTGTTTACCTATTAGCTTACATGTTATAAAAACTATTTCACAATGAAATGAAAGGGTATATATGACATTCAAAATGTCGCAAGGACGACCTTCCTGAAAACAAAGACAAAACATTCCATCAGTAATAAGTAATAACGACGACGTTCGAAATTGAATTGACAACGAACTGACTTAAGCTACCGAAAAACAACAATGGACGTAAAGTTTTCGGTAGCTTACGTCAGCCCTGGTGAATACCGTTGTAGAAAATACGAAACGAATGTCACTTGTTCAGCTCCATGTGTGTTGAGATTCGCACAGACCAGGGAAGTAGCTGCACAAAAGAGAGGTCTAATTACTCAGCAGTTACTGAAACAAGACTCCCATGATGACGATAATAACACAACATTTTATTGCAATATTTTCTGGATAATACTCCATCGCAATGTATCTTCATATAAAGTTGCCGAGGCGCAGTTGAAATCGCGCAATGGAAACACAAATCGTGAATGATCGTGTTCCATTCGAATTTGGAACGCAAATTGTGAGCGGCCAAAACAAGACTTATGCCAGCCAGTTTTAGTAATAAAAAAATATATTGCTGTCCATTTCTATATGATACAAGCTTTTCGGATGTCTTCACTTGTGTATTAATGGTTGGTTGAGGAGGCTAGATAAGCTATATCTTCAAGTAAAATACGAGTATCCAGTTTTATTTGGTTAGACTTGAAGCCGACCCTAATATAGCTAGTATGATGGCTCTCCTTGTGGTCAAATAATTTAAATAGAGAATTGTAATTCCGCTAAAAAGATGTTGCTCACTGATATAACTATTAAAATAAATGAAATAAAATAAGTAAACAATAATAAATTTCTAGCAAGATAATGATATTATACTGTCTCGAAAGTCAAGTGATCGAAAGCGCGACAGCTGAGCATGAGGATCTAGGTTAAATACCCAGGTTGGGCAATGTGTTATTGGCTTTTTTCATCAGAAATCTCTCAGTAGCAGGCACGGAATCTGGATTTGTGCCCGGTTGATGGCAATAGGCTTACCCCTATTACATGGGACTTTAACATAACTGGCGACATGTGGGTGTACTATTAGGTACACCTCTGCGTAACCGTTCGGGGATTACAGGCGTCATGTTATGTTATAATGATAAAATCTTGATGATTTATGTAAAATTATTTAGATTTACTACTAGATGAACGAATAGCTATCGATCGAGATCAACATAGTGATATAAAAGTAGCCTCCCATACGTCGCGTGACAAAAAATCCAAATAATAATTAAATTCCCATTTTCCGTGATAAATCTTAGGTGACAGTCGTATTTCGATCGGTTTGGTTGTACATGATTTATTAATTGGTATCCATAAAAACAATACAAAAAAATAAGCCAAACGGTTATGATTAATTTAATATTATTTGAAGTATCAGCACGGAACAAATATTTGTATGGCCTACAGGTAGTTGTTTCAGGTCTGGCTGTTTTTAACAGACTTCAAAAAAAGGAGGAGGTTCTCAATTCGGTTGTATGTTTTTTTTTTGTTTGTTACCTCATATCTTCGTCATTTATGAACCGATTTGAAAAATTCTTCTTTTATCTGAATGGATCTACTTTCCGATTGGTCCCATAGAAATTTCATCGCAATCAGTTCAGCAGTTTGGTTTTTAAATCAAAATAGCTGAAAAAAAATATGTCATCCCAGTAAAAGAAATTGCGAAATTGATACTTGACAAGGATTTGTGTGTGATGCGATAACTAAAAATGGTAAAATAAAAACTTTTTTGCAAAAAAAACCGACTTCCAAAAAAAACACTAAAAAAGTGGAAAATAACTTTACTTTCGGAAGTCCACCGAAGTCGGTTTTTTTTGCAAAAAAATTTTTTTGTATGTGAGTTTATCACCCACGATACGGGAGAAATTACTAGCGTAGGGAAAAGTTTTTAATTTAAAAAAATATACATTAAAAGAAAAATATATTATTGCACACCTAGCGTAGCCTACGAGTTTGAAATGGATTTCTAATTGGAGCTTCAAAATAATACCAATTGCTGTATATTGCTGGTTCTCAAAAGACAAACTTAAGGTGTACACCTAAAACTACAATACAATTTTGATCAAATCGCTAAAAAATCATATTCCATATTATTTTCAGTGCACAACTAAGTGTCATTTTTTATATTATATTTGAAAATTTAAATACAGTATATTCAGGGATTTATTCAAAAACAGTAATCATAGGTGAATGTTTGGTTGAACAGTCGCCACTATTTAAATTTCATCAGGGTTTATGAATAAAATAACAATTAACTGGTATACAATACGTCGCGCGTCGCGAGCTTTCTGGGTCCACTTCTCTTACTTAACCCTCCAAATGAATAACCGTATTTCACTGACCCCAAGTAACTTGGGACAAGTGCAGGAAGATGACGATTAAATTAATAAATATGAATGCACACCTATAGTCTGTGGTAAAAGCCGTGGGACGACTAAGAAACAGGACTCCTCTCAATGAGTGTGACCTGTAAATGCAGTAATCTACCACGCGGGTCCAATACGGTTTGGTAGGTGACACATGACTTCGATTTTTCAGTTCTAGGACCTGCTGGTTTTTAACGGACGATGTGCTATTGAATGATTATTGACAAGGATTTGTGTGAGCTACCACAACTATTACAAACTTCCAAAAAAAAAAACACAAAAAAAAAACAAACTATACTTTCGGAAGTCGGTGGCAAAAAAAGTCAATGACACAAATAAAAGTCACCGACTCGCGGAAGTAAAAAGTAATAAATAGTAAATAAGTAAATAAATAAAACCAAAAAACTTCCTATACGCAATTTTGTCATTCTGCCTGCCTACTGCGCAAATCGTATGAAACAAATGTATTGTATTGGGCATCGTATTCGTATTGAAATTTATACCCCTGAGAATTGATACGATTTTATTACCTATTGTTTTTATTTATTTGTAACGAGAAGAAATGATGGCTATTATTTATAGGGGTTAGAGGACAGATGTTTATGGAAATTGGTTGAAGATGAAAATCTAGGTAGATTTTTTAGGGTTGAAACAATATTGTGTACTAGCTTCTTACCACCACTCGACAATATTGTAAGATTTTTATTTTAACATTTATTGTAGCTTTATTGTCGTTTTTACATTGTAGTGACAGAATTTTTTCAATCGGATGTGATGAATGCCTACATCCAAAGTTACAAAAACCAAAAAAAGACTAGCTTTTGAACGCCGCTTCGCTCGCTTGGTGATCGAAAATTAGTGATATAAAATAATATCCTATATCCTGGAGACAAGTCCTGAAACCACATTAGAAATACATTCGGCCGCTGAGGCATGGAATTTTTAGTTAAGTGCGTATCATAAAGTCATTTTTTTTTCTAGCCTGCTCTGTCCCCTCTGTCATAAAGCCATTTTAAAAGAAAATTACAAAAAAAAAAAAATACATAATAGCTCCATTTGTTTCTTTAAATTTTTAAACACAGTTTTTAATTTATCGGTATCAGTTCTCAGCAGATTTATAGGATTCTTCTCCAAAAGATATGCCCCGGGTGAGGATTGAACTCACGACCTTAAGATTATGAGACTTACGCGCTGCCTACTGCGCCACCGAGGCTGGTGATAATACGTCGAAATAAGCTGTTCAGTTATTTTCTATTTTGGTTTCAGTAGATAAGAACTTAAAAAGCAATGGAAGTCAAATGTTGAGAAGGTTTATTTAACAAAAAAAAAAAAAACATAAGCCACGATTTTAATCGACTTTAAAAAAAGGAGGTTCTGTATTTTACCCATGCCAGCCACGCTTGCGATTTCTCAAAATA
The DNA here is from genome assembly GCA_964057025.1 of Standfussiana lucernea. NCBI lineage: Eukaryota > Metazoa > Arthropoda > Insecta > Lepidoptera > Noctuidae > Standfussiana > Standfussiana lucernea. The sequence goes on along the minus strand of OZ059808.1, from coordinate 9,352,010 downwards.
AGTAATGAACTAATTTTAGAGATTTTTCTAGATACACACACACACACACACATACATGACACATTACATTACACATACACACACATTACATTTGATACATTTGCTTATTTGTCGAGAGCTCTATTGGAGCTTTAGCATTATCAACTTAAAGCATTCCCACGGCTCGGACATGCTCTTCTTTATAAGATTTGGTTCTAGGACTATACCAGTTTCCTCATGCTTTTAATTCTTTACGGTTTTGCGCTCATAGAAAATGAAGAATACCTCAAGATAAAAAGGTGTATGATTTGTTTACTGGTGGGATTACTGTATATTTTCTTTTATTGCAAAAAAAAGCCGTCATAGATAAGGTATCATCATCAATACATTGTGTAACTTTTATCTTCACTTCACCGAGATTACTTATGTAAACATTGGATTTATGTGATAAGCTATAAATAAAAAAAATCATAACACTATGAAAAATGTATACAAAGAGAAATAAAAATTAAAGTGTCTGTTTGTAGTTTCAAAATAACAGCTTTTATCTGTACCTATAACAAAAAATCTTTTATTTTTTAATTTTTGTCTGTCTGTCGGTTTGTTGCGGCTAATCTCCGAAACAAATGGACCGATTTTGACGGGACTTTTATTGGAAGATAGCTGATATTATAGTTACTTAGGCTTAGTACCTTTATTTTAGAAAAAAGGTTTATGGTCCCTCTCAAAAAAAAAGAACTCTTGAAATTGTCAACAAAATCAAATTCAAATAGGGAACTACATATTTTTATAATAATTTCACGCGGACCAAGGTCGCGGACAACAGCTAGTTGTAAATAAATGTATGCCGTCTGGTTATCAAAACTTCAGCGCCTCTGAATAAACTGGAAACAAAAGAATTATAATGAGAGAATTTCGAAATCTTAAGAACTCGAAATTGGCGAAATATCTTTGGAGCTGACATTGAGTTATTACTTATTGGTGGGTGGTACAAGGTTTTAAGTGGGAGAGGGTTTTCGAACACAAGTTTATTCTCAAGATTCAAGAATCATCGAGAAGAACCAAGCATGCCTGAGAGATATTTCTCGACGGCTTGTAAAGCTAAGTCAGAGGCCCATGGGCGGTATAAAAACTCTGACACCAGGTTTAAGCACTGTAATGTCTCGAGAGCCAGAAAACCTGAACGCGTGCGCACTCGCATACGGCCGGTAAGCGACTGCCACGCCAATGCCTGCGCATACACTACAGGCACTAACGACACGATAGAGGTAGAAGAGACGAGAGAGATAAAATAATATTAATATAATGTTCACGATGATAGTCCGAGGATGGGTGAACATCATTACATACCAAGTTTAGTCCGTGCCTCGGAAAGCACGTTAAACCGTTGGTCCCTGATGTCAATTGTAGATTTCTGACAGTCGTTACAGGTGCCCGAAAGTCTGACAACTGTCTGACCAAAGGGTATCGTATTACCAGTTACTGGGTTGTGGAGGTCAGATAGGCAGTCGCTCCATGTAAAATACTGATATTCAGCTGCATCCGGTCAGACTGAAGACCGACTCCAAAATAGTTTGTAAAAACGCCAGAGGCATTACACTTTCTAATACAAATACTAATTACTAAAAAAGTCACTTTTCGTGTCTGCCTTTTGATGGTTTTCGTCATCATTCAGAGAATAATTTATTCTAAAAGTATAAATGTGTATAGCACGTCAATGTATAATTGAGGTATAACACATTCACAATCTCGATGTTTTGACGCCATATCAGTACATCGCGTCAGTCTGAAGAAATGGCTCGATAAAATAAAATAACATAGGTGGGCATTATGTTTGTGATTAAAAGTAATAATCACCTTTTTCGTTCATATAATGTCAACATCTTTGACTAAGAACCTACTAAGAACCCATTCGGTTTATTACAGAAGTCTCCTACAAGCCTCGGTGGCGCAGTAGGCAGCGCGTAAGTCTCATAATCTTAAAGTCGTGAGTTCGATCCTCACCCGGGGCATATCTTTTGGAGAAATACTTAATAAAACTGTATACAAGGTGGAAGCAACATCGACAATAAAACAGTTACCACGTATTTAGAGCATCATCCTGAACTCCACCACATACAAATTTTAAACAGCTGTTTCCTACAAAACTGCAATATCTACAAAAAACTACTACGGTAAAAATGTATGGAACCGCCGATTTTTTTAAAATTACCTATGAAAATTCTATGTGGGGAGGTTCAAAATGATATACACTACTACGGTAAAAATGTATGGAACCGCCGATTTTTTTCAATGACCTATGAAAATTCTATGTGGGGAGGTTCAAAATGATATACCTAATGCGTGGTAACCGTTTTAGAGTCAGTGTCTCGTTCCAGCCTGTATAAACCCTTGACCATGCTTACACGCGACACGCGTTTTACAACAGCGACTGCGGAACTAAACAAATGAAGGAGCGAGAACTTGCCACAAGCCACCGCGACGCGACGCGATAGTTGTCACACGAAGAATACGCCAGAAACGCGCGCGCCGCTTGACATAAGTGTCACCTTGTTTTCTTGAACTGGCCATAATACAAGCAGCTTGGCGGGTTTAAAAAGGAAAGCTATAAACATTGATTTTTAAATAAAAAAGACCCAGATCAGGAAGTGTCGTCGTAAATCAAAGTAAAAAATAACAAACATCTACGCACGCCTCTGCCCAACGCATTTCAATGGGTGATGTTAAGCTATATTATGTTTATACTACACCACTTAAATTCTAAGGATAAAACTAAATTTTTAACTTGTACATAATGGGCACCACAAAGCGATCTGTTACAGACATTTTTGTATAGATTAAATGAACACCCGTCCATTATTTCCGAAATACCACTTCATTTTACTCCTTGTACCACATCCCAAAGGCGTGGCATCTATAATGGCTGTCTGTTTAACTGCACCGTTCGTTTCAGTCTCCTTTTATTCAAACGTCAGGAGTTTGCTATATCCTTGATGATTTTCTACAATTTATCGCTGCTGTAAGGGCGCTGACAGTTTTATTGTTAAAGGCCAATGTCTTTTTTCTTGGAGATGTGTCTGTTCGGTGATCGATTTTGAGAGGGAACTTTGGAGCTTGGAATGGCAAAAGGTTCACTCCCTATATTATGTGGGACTTAAAACTTAACTGGCGATATGTAGGTGTACTATCAGGTACACTTCATGCTAACCCTTCTGGGATTCCAGGCGTGATGTTATGTTCGATGCCAAATAATCTAAAAATAAAATGCCGACAAAATCACAAATCAATGAATCGTGCATTAGTAAAGTATAAGAACTCTCGACTACTTCGTTAGTCTAGTGGTCGCAAGCGCGACTGCTGAGCATTAAATCCCGGGTTCGGATCCCAGCTCGGACAAAGTGTTATTGGTTATTTCCATCAGGAATTTCTCAGTAGCAACCACAGAGTCTGGATTTGTGCCGGGTTGACGGCAATAGGATCGTCCCCTATGACATGGTATTTATTTATTTATTCATTGATTTATTCATTTATTTATTTATTTATTTATGTATTTATGTATTTATGTATTTATTTATTTATTTATTTAATTAATTAGGTTCACCAACAATTGTCACACCGAATACAGACACACACTTAATCGTAACTGGCGAAATGTGGGTGTAATATTAGGTACACCTCTGCCTTGCCCTTAGGTGCGAACAGCCGTGATATAATGTTATGAACAGGCTTACTGCCCACATTCATACTCAAACTGTATTGATGGTATACCCCTAATTTTTCAGCAATAAATTTCTAAATCAAGGCACCATTTAATTTCTAGGAAAATAATAAGAAAAAAATATAATTATGCCTTTCGTTTACAAGCGCAAAGGAGCCTGTCCACATAATTTAGTACTTCGTAACAAAAAATCTTAAAAACAAGCAAGTCTTTAATTACTGAAAACTTTTACCATTCTTCAAAAGCTGACAAAGCTTTATTAAAATTTTATGAAAAAAGAAAAACAAGACTCGACGAAGGGGTTTCTTAGTTAGACTTACTTTATTAATTAATGAAATTGATTTTTTTTAAGTTCTTCGATGTCTTTATAGTATCAATGGTATTAAAATTGATATTCTTTTCTGTTCCTCCGATTTCGGTGCTTATTCATTTCTGGTACCGGCTTATTTATTCATGAATAGCTGACCCACGCAACTTCGTCACATTTTTGATTAATGCTCCGCTCCTATTGGTCGCAGCGTGATGTTATAGCATATAGCCTTCCTCGATTAATGGGCTATCCAACACTAATAGATTTTTTCAATTCGAACTAGTAGTTCCTGAGATTAGCGCGTTCAACCAAACAAACCTAAGTAAGTAAGTAAGTAAGTACCTATAAAAAATATTATTTATTTATTTTTATAAAATAAAAATAAAAAACTACTACTATTAGTATAGATATTATTATGTATAGATGAGTAAAGTTACATTATTCTATCTGGATAGCGAAAGATGGTCTTACACAATAGTACAGCATTCTTTGACTGAGTCGTCTGGTCATGCAATCAAGAATATGTACCTGCGACCAAATTTATTTTTCTTAGTCTATATTGTCCCACTGCTGGGCAAAGGCCTCCCATATCCTTCCAGTCTTCTCTCCGTGCGCTTTTCTCCGGCCAATCTCTCGCAAACGCCTCTAAGTCGTCATGGCAGCGTTTTCTAGGCCTCCCTCGGCGACGAAGCCCGTGTTCTGGCACCCACTGCGAGGCGACTCTGGCCCATCGGTCCTGATGCATTCTACAGACATGGCCCGCCCAATCCCACTTCAACCCAGCAGTCTTATGACCCACATCAGCGATACCAGTCTTTGAGCGCATGGTGGTATTACGAATTCTGTTGCTGAGCTTAACACCTAAAATAAAAACACAAAATTCACAATAAATGTTTTGAATGTGCATTGACATATTATCAGCTATTTAACATACATACATAAAATCACGGCGTTTTCCCATGGGGGTAGGCAGAAACCACATAACGCAAACTGCTACAATCCTTACATACTCCTTTCACCTCGTCCACGTTCATACATCTGGTCATACACGCACGTCGCTTGCGAGAACTACGCACCTGACCTTCCCGAAGAACCCCACCAATAAGGTCAGTCGTGTATGTCCTTCTAGGGTGTTCCTTCCCGGCATTGTCACTCACATCTGCCTTGTCAATACCATTTGTTTTACTTCAAAATAGTATAGACCGTGGAGAGTTGCTCTAGGTAGGACACCGGAATGCATCTGAATAAACTGGAAGCCGAACCCAACTTCGTTGGGGAAAGGCTAATCTGATCATAATGACATTACAGCGGTGCGGTATCCTCCTCTTCATCTTCTTCTTTCGGACCGATGGTACGACTCCTCTTTGACAAGCTTGTACCTTTTTATATATTAGCCTGAACTATCTCACTCCTGGGCAAAAGCCCGCTCCCATTCCTTCCACTTTTAGCGATATTGTAACTCTTCTTGCCAATTGACGAGGAAGCCGGGAGTTTGTATCATGGAAGAAAATAATAAGAAGTTTATGTAGCCACCTTTCCAAAATATTTCCAAAATTCTAGACAAGTCGGTTAGTCTATGGAAGTGTTTACCAAAAACACTTTCATAGACTAATTTAGTTTAAGTTTCAAATTCAAAATGAAAGGTCTCCAAAAAGTGTACCTACCATCTCCGAAAACCCACTTGGGACGAAACAAACGCGTTAAGTTGCCAACAGACTATTTAAAATGTGTTTAAATTTTTACCCTCCACAAGCTTTATGCGCCAAAGTTTTTGGAAGCAAGCTCAACTTAATTCATTAAGGCCGGCTGATGCCACTAGGGTAAAAACTGTTTCATATAATACGCTGGTGAAATTAGGATGGGTTTTGCAAAGGGGTGATCAACGGCCTAGAGTTTTGTCAACTACTTGGGTAAGTTTTGAGGCAATCAGGCGTAGCTGAATATCTTACACGGTTTATTTGGCTTTAATTTGTTCTTTACAACAGCGTTGTTACCCGCTTGATGTTTGTTTAAGACCTTAATCTATACTATTATTATAAAGCTAAAGAATTTGTTTGTTTGGTTGAACGCGCTATTCTCAGGAACTACTAGTTCGAATTGAAAAAATCTTTTAGTGTTGAATAGCCCATTTGTCGAGGAAGGCTATAGGCTATATGACATTACGCTGCGACCAATAGGAGCGGAGCATTTATTAAAAATGTTACATAGACGAAGTTGCGCGGGTCAGCTAGTAAAAAATAAAAATAAAAATTGGAACAGCGATTTTGAACCCAATCGTGCACTTTACTTTGTGATATTTATTTCATGACCACTAAATTGCCTCGTTATTCTAGTGACAGTAGACATGATGTCCTGGGTTCGATTCCCGGGTCGGGTAAACTGTAATCAGGAATTTCTCAGTTGCAGCCACGAGGTCTGGATTTGTGCCCGGCTGATGGCAATAAGCTCGCCTTCTATCATATTAATTTCGCATAGCTAATTCGTTAAAAGGTGGTACAGGGCTAACTTCTCGGGAACTATTCGGACTCAAAAATCTAAAAACAAAATTTGACGCTCCATCCCCCTAAAAATGCTTAATCTGCTGTTACAAGTTTCACCAAGATTCCATTTTCCCAATCATCATGATTATCGACATATCGATACTTTTAATCCGCCACCACACCACTAAACCTAGGTAGACAAAGCCTTCGGTAACATAAGTTAATATTAGTAGTCTATTGTTCTTGTATTAAGCTGACGTTAGGAGGGTAATAACTTGGGTTAACAATGAACAACAATGGTTGTAGTATTAGGTGTCCTTTATATCAGCATGGGTTATTATTTGGAATCACAATGTTACCTAGTGCGAAATCGAAATGGGTTAGTAACATAGAACCAACGGCTGAATGTGCTTTTTGAGGCACGGTAGAAACTCGGACTGTATAATGGATGGTCACCCATCCATATATCGACCTTGGCAAGTGCTGCTTCACCTTGAAGATCGCCTTGTGTGGCTGTTGTTATTTAGCTACGACTCCCTCCCCGAGTACCCGAAAAAAGGCTAGAAACAAGTGAACAAACTTCAACAAACGAAACCTCTAACGTGCACCGAACAAAATACTTCTGAATGGAAATACGACGATTGCATATTCATAATTCCTCTACCAGTTTGCATAGGAATTATTTAAAACTTAAACTTCAACAAGGAACTAGAGAACGCCAGAGTTCTCCCGTAACAAATTACTGGAGAACCGGATGGTTTAGAATAACACCCAGTTTCACACTGAACAGACTCACAAATATTTATAAGCTGTAAGAGTTTTGTACATTTGTAAATTCAATGCCTTGTGCACGACCACAGTCGATGCGATTCGCGGCTAGAGACACACTGAAGCAACGGCTTTCCACAGCGGAGAAAACAACTGAAAGAACTTGCTGTGAGTATGCTGCAATTCGCCGAGACTTAGCTTTTGAAGCGACTCTACTCACGCAAACGAAACAAGTGTCGCTGGACACAAACTGCATCGCTAGTAGCATCATCCGAGGCCGTGAACTAAGCCTTAGTAATTTCTTTCATTAATGTTTTCTTTGCTGTTACTGTTGCAACAAGCGTGTAGATCGTGGCCAAGGGTCATCTCACTAAACGGCACGACTGAATACCGTGAAGTTAGGCTTAGAGGTATCCATTAACATAACATAAGCTACCTATTATGCTTCCAGGGCTGGTAAACAGGCTCCTCTTTGTGTGAGAAAGAGGGATTTAATAGCTATGTAAGTATGTGGTAAATTCTTGTTTTGTTTGGAAACAAAAGTTGTATAACATTGTATTACGAACATGTTTTTGTGTTGCTATCATTGAGGCGTGTTGATAGTAGTCACAGTAAAATTTGACAAGAATTGACTTGAATGCCTTGTTGATCTATGGTCGTAAGCGGCTGCTGAGGATGATGGGTTCGATATGCAGGCCGGCCAAAGTGTTACTGGGTTTTTCCATCAAGAATTTCTCAATAGCAGCCACGGAGTCTGGGTTTGTGCCCGTTTGATGGCAATAGGCTTGCTCCCTATTACATGGGACTTAAATCATGACTGACGAAATGTGGGTGTACTAATAGGTACACCTCTGCCTCACCCTTCGTGGATTACAGGCGTGATTTATAGTTATGTTGTATTTACTACTTCTTGCTTCTAGTATGTAAAGGTGACCTACTGTAATGTGGTTCACAGAGGCTAACACAGTGACACATCTGTATCATTATTTTCATTTAATATGGCTGCTCATTAATCTTTCGTGTGACGCGACAAGTTGTGACGTAATCTTCAGACGCATGATGACGTAACCAAATTATCATTATTTATCAAACGAACCATGCACTAGCAGGACTCTTACTGAAAGTGCTAGTACCAAAAAGTGGTAGGTTACTACTGTCGTAGCTTTTGCCAGTCAATTTTCGTTGTAGTGATTCAGTTTCAAGGTTTAAATTACGTTAGCCAGAAGATTGAAATTCCGGTAAACTGACCAACAAAGGGATATTGAAGCGTACATAATACACTCGCAGAGCACCTATCATCATTTATCTAGCATTCTGCTTAATAACATGTATCGGTGGCGTGCCTAGGAGCCAACAATACGGTAAGCCCATAAGCTTAGCAGGGTTGGGTTGTAAGGGCAAGCCAAGCATTTAGGCTTGTATGAAAGGACCGCCACTATGCTCCGCTTCTAATGAATGTAGCTGAATACTAATCACTACATAGTATAAAACAAAGTTGCAAACAAACTACGCAACGGATTTTGATGCGGTTTTTTAATAGATAGAGTGATTCAAGAGGAAGGTTTTTATATATAATAAATACATGCATATTATAGTAGAGAAGAGAAAACATTAATATCTACATTGCAACCGTGCGAAGTCGGGGCGGGTCGCTAGTATTTTATAAGATTTTATTTCTAAACTTTTGATCTAACTAAAATTTTACTCTTTGTGAGACTGGACTGACTTCCAAACTAATGTATCGCCATCTTCCTTTTCCCTTCCTTGTCTTTTATCTGACCTTGTCCCATGTTTCTTGGAGTCTTGTGATGTAAACAGAAGGACTGACGGACAGGGCGATTCTATAAGGGTTACGTTTTAGCCAATTAGCTACGGCTATATTATCACCAACATAATTATTGTAGCCAAGAAAGTAACTCTACCTATTTGTTAACTTTCAACTCCTAAACGACTGAACGGAATACGATGAAACTTAGCACAGACATAGGCCATAGGATATATTTATTTTATTTCAGTACTAGCGACCCGCCCCGGTTTCGCACGAGTGCAATGCTATTATACATATAAACCATCCTCTTGAATCACTCTAACTATTAAAACAAATTGCATCAAAATCCGTTGCGTAGTTTTAAAGATCTAAGCATACATAGGGACAGACAGCGGGAAGCGACTTTGTTTTATACTATGTAGTGATAACCCTGTATAAATTTATTGTGTATAAATTCATTTTATTTCAATAGGAGCCTTTACCCAGAGTGGGATGACACACCCTAACAGTAACAGTTCTGTAGTAAGTTCCCGTGTAACAATTTTAATTCCGTCCACTACGCAAGTAAAGCCGCGAGCACTATTCATCTTTCGGCCATTCATCGCATAAGCTCCATCCAACATTTATAGAACCTGGTCACACCAACCATTTATATAGGAAGCTTAACAGATCTACATATTCACTACAATGCAAATATTCCTGCAACTAGGATTTACTCGCTCATATAAACCTCATGCAACTGAATATGCGGTCAAATGCAAATGGGATTTATTTATTTTCATAAAAAGGCACCGCAAACTAAATGGGTCTACCCTTTATGGCAGAACTTTTTTTTGTTTGTAGCACAACATAATGACTTTTAAAGAATATTATTTTAATTGAAAGTTAAAAATGCTATCAATGCTATGCCTACTAAAATTATTTCAAATGAAATTCTGCCATCTTCATACTATGCCAAGTGAAATTGTGACAAGTACTCGTAATTGTCACTTTAAATAAAAGTTATGCTAAATGAAATTATGCGGAATTTTTACTTTGCCAATGGTAATTATGGCAAACAAAATTCTAATATCTTAAAGGTATGCCATTGTAAATTCGGACATAATATAAACATTCGGCCAAACAATAATTATATTAAATATTTTTTATGCTTTAATAATATGCGTTTAAAGAAAATTATGCCAAGTGTGTTATGCCAAATAAATTTCGGAGCATCAAGATTCTGCCAGATAGAGGGAACCCAAACTAAATAGCATTGGATTTTATATAAATACTAGCGTCTGCCTAAATCGTGTTACCTAGTGACTGGATCGTGGAGGTCAGATAGGCAGTCGCTCCATGTAAAATACTGGTATTTTGCAGCATCAGGTTAGACTGGAAGCTGACCCCAACAAACATGGAAAAAGGCTAGGCAGATAATGACCACCTTTTACCAGTAGTTTTTAAGCATAGATAGGCTTTCGTTCCGTATAAAATGCTGGTAATTAGCTGCTTCATGTTACAGTCTTCTTTCTTTTTCGTACGGTTAGTGCCTAACCTGATTTCAGAGTTTTTATACCGCTTCTGACATGGCTTTACATGCCGTCGAGAAATATCCCTCAGGTATGCTGATTTGGTTTCCTCACGATGTTTACCTTCACCGAAGCAAGTGATAATTATTATACACACATGAATCAGAGGTGCGTGATTTTGGTTCGAACTCGAGACCTATGACTTGAATTGAGGTGTGACTGGTAGCCGACTTCAACATAGTTGGAAAAGGCTGACTAGCTTTGACATGTAGAGGTCAGAAATTATGCTACGAACGTGCGACTGGGTCAAAGAGCTGTAAGCTTAAAGACCCTGTAGCCCATATTCAAAGACTTCAAACATCTCATGCTACACATTCTAAGGCGGTCATGTTCTAGATTTTGCGTATTCAGCACATACATGCAAGCTTGTAAGTACCTAAGTAGTGCACTTACTGCCGAGCGCTAGGAGTTTTAGTCAAAACACACGATTAGAATATCAAGTGCTTCAAAATATTATTCTGCTTACCTTACAGCCCGTTCACACGACGACGATTAGTTTTTTTTTGACGTATCGTCGTTGTTCACGACCCGTAATTTTTTTTTTTGACGACAGGAATGCTTTTTAATTGCCCGTGTTCACACGCATCACGAATCGTGAAAAATTACGTACGAAAAAAAAACAAATGAAAAATCAGGTACGTCAAAAATCACGAATTGTGAATTTTATGTAACGGTTTCGCTGATGCGCTCGCTCCCGAAAAATCTAACCAATGTGAATAACAATTTTTTTTTTTCGGATCGTGATAAAAACACGACGATTCCGTATGCAATGTGAACGTCCATCCGTCATGATGTATCGTGTTATATGACTGATCGTCAATGACGGAAGTCGTGTGAATGAGCTCTTACTGCTGCAGCTTACATAAATAAATACGTAAAATATTATTTTCATGGATCTTCTAAAAATACTTCAGTTTATGAACTCTTTTAATACCTACCAGGGAAGGGCGTAGAACTAAAACGGCACTGTCATCCTATCGCGGTTTTGGTTTTTTTTAAGTTTTCAGCGCACTGTGGTACTGGCTGGCAAATATAGTATTTACGGATAAACGACATTTATACAAACAAAAACACGGTACGGTTAGAAAGCACGGCTGGCGCAGTGCCTGAGCTATTGGCTGCTGCTTGATTTCCACACGGAACTTATACATCTTTGTATTGCCTACAGGTAGTTGTCCGGGGTGTGGCTGTTTGTGAATGTGAGCTTTAATGATTGTCAACGCACCCACGATACAGGAGAAAGTCCTAATGTGGGGCAACGATTAAAAAAAACGGTCAAGGATTTGAGCAATATTCATTCCACACAATTTATTTATTAAATTTAATTAACACCCACACACTGGAACATCACCACTGCTGTTTGATGACTTATTTGAACACAAAATGGGACAACTAATTTTTAATCACAATATCCTCTCCTTATACAGTTCACGTCGTTATTTGTTATGCAGCCGATGAAAGGGTTCCGTGACAAGTTCAGAATCTCATTAGCAGTGACCTAAATTGTCAGACAAAGATCTCTATAGTGGCGTAATTAGAGCGGGGTGGGTGGGACAAATGACGTCCGTGGTAATTATGTGGTTGGATTTAAAAAATGTTGGGGGCAAAGTTTAGAAAAAAAAAATGTAGCCTCGTTAGCAAAGCCGTAGATCTAGTTGAAGTTGTGGTTAGAAATAATACAAGGTGGAAGGTACACCAACGCTAAAAAAATTCAGTATATCATTCTGAACCCCCCTAAGCCGACCCCAACATAGCTGGGAAAAGGCTAGGCAGATAACGATCCTGAACGCCCCTGCATAGAAATTTTTCAACGGTAATAAAAAAAAAAAACTGCCACTCCAAAAAAAAAATCAAAAATAATCAAATCATTTATTTTTGCTGAATACACTGTTACAATGGTGTCATAAGAATTACATGTCTCAAGTGATTCTACCGTAAGGCATGCAAAAAATTTATATAGTCATAGTTATTCATAAATTAATAAAAATCGACATTGAAATAAAATAAAATTGGATGAAATAAGCACGATATAGTTATAATAATAAGTTAAAGTCTTAATAGAGAATAAATTATGCATTAAATAATAAAAATATTTAGATTATTTCAATGTCAATGTCAAAATTAGTTATAAAGAGATACATGCATAATTCATTGAATAATTGATTTTACTTGATGTCACTGTGAGGTCTATAATTTGGCAAAATTGTCATTGAGGAAGTCATTCAAGTTGTAGTAGCATTTATTAACCAGAATTTGTTTAGATTTTTCTTAAATAGGGCCGTATTCATTGCCCTTATTTCTTTAGGTAATTTATTAAAGATTACAGGAGCCATATGGAACACACTCTTGTACATTAAAGAGGTACATGTTCGGGGTACATAGAGGCGTAGTGCGTCCCGTTGTTGCCTATTATTTATTTCTGATGCATACATTTACATACATTTTGACCGTGTACGTACTGCAGTTTTCGTGCATGTTTCTTTTTGATAACCATATATCCATAAGTTCTATCGTCGTCGTCTGCGTCGGTGTCCCTTCTAACCTGAATATAGGATTAAAAAAAATGACGATTTTGTTATGTAGAAAACTTTTGGACCTACAGTTGGTTTTTTGTCTGACCAAGGAATTGTTTGTGAATTGTAATGTGAAACTGTTGTCTTATTATTAACACAAGTAGTAGTCGTTTTGTATTTACTTCATACAGTAATGTTATTTTATAAAGTATATATCTACGGGCCATCGTAGCCTGAAACAATGATGTTATGTTGTGTTTAAACATTAAACAATGATGTCTCTGAAGACTTAATTAATCAGACATCAACCGTCATAATAGTGAAAATAGTTTTTCTTCTGTGTGTAATTTGATAATAAATAAATCTTTCTTTTCGAACAATAACTGAAAACTAATAATCAAAAGATCTGTCTAAAATAAGCCTAAGCTAAAAAAACAAACAAACTCAATAATTGGTAGATATCAAAATGTTGACGTTGCTAGCGACTAGCCATTTGTTCCAATGCCAATACTAAAATCTACAATCATAATTATAAAAATTTTAATCAGCCGAGGATTGGTGTAGCCTACCTGAATCTTTTATCTCAGAACAATAATTGCTTGCGTGGTAGAATGGCTCTACGATGCATGTATACGATATGCTATTTTGACGAAAATAGTATTAGAAATTCATAGTTTTTAATACATTGTTCGAGTATCGAATGGTTTGGTCGAGTTGAGAGAACGAGTGAATGCCGACTAACAAAAGTTATTTACAAGACAGATGCGAGTAGCAACGCCGGGAGCGATCGCTCTAGAAGGACCTACACTGACCTTATTAATGAGGTTCTTCAGTAATGCCAAGTGCTTAGTTTAATGCTCGCAACCAGCGTGCGTGTATGACCAGACGTATGAAAGTCGGTGACTATTGTTTGTTTCATTGACTTTTTGCCATCGGCTTCCGAAAGTAAAGTTACTTTCAATTTTTTTTTGTCGGTTATTTTTTTAAATTATTTTACCCTTTTTAGTTATCGTATCACACACAAAGCCTTTTCAACTATCAATTTCGCAATTTCTTTTACTTGGATGACATATTTTTACCAGATATTTTGATTTAAAATCCAAACAACTATGGGACCAATCGAGAAGTATATCCTTTCAGACAAAAGAAGAATTTTTCAAATCGGTTCGTAAATGACGAAGATATGAGGTAACAAACACAAAAAAAATACAACCGAATCGAGAACCCCCTCCTTTTTTTGAAGTCGGTTAAAAATTCTATTAAAGTAACTCATGCAAATACCGAAGCAGGAAAAGTTCCGTCAAATAAAAACTTTAGTAGAACTAATATAGCGGAAGGCAGAAGCGTAGTAAACTAGCAAACTTTGCACTTAGAAATCGATAGCTGAGATAGATTTATTAGTTACTAGCTGTTGCCTGCGATCTTCGCACATACACTCACGCCTTCATCAAATGAGGGTCGGCAGAAAGCACAGAACGTTAACTGCTACAATCTTTCACACTCCTTTTGTTTCGTCCAAGTTCATACATTTCATCATACACAATGATTGCAAGTACTGTGGTACTACGGTTTATTTAATATCGCAAATGGCTCAATCGACTGTCCTGATCTTGTGTCAAAAGTTACGATACGCACTAATCAGATGGAACTGCGGCAGCGACCATTTCTAAATGTGCCTTATGCAAACACAAATTATAGACGTAATGCATACTTTCCGAGAGCCAGTCGCAGTTTTAACAAAATTTCTTGTGACACCGGCATTGACCTATTCTGCACTAATGCAAGCACAGTAAGGAAACTCTTAGCAAAGCTATTTTTTGTACAAGAAGCACCTGCCAGCACTTGAACCACTTATGTTCCAAATTAGCTCAAAATTTAATAATAATTTTATGAAATGAACCAACTTTACTTTGAGGAAGTATCTTATGCTGTAAGGCAGTAACAATTTGTGTATTTACCTATCTGTGGAAGCTTGTAAATAGCAATTTAGTTATATATTATTACTGTTATTATAATGTTATTAGCTTTACACACTTATTATACCTTATTCGTTTATAAACTTTATTTATTATTATTATTAAATGACCGTGGCATCACTTTGGGCCCTATCAGAATACCAGCACTGTGACTTTTTTAATGTTACAGCACCATGCTGAGATAGGGGCCTTTTGGCCTCGTACAGGACCAGTCTAGTTAGTTTTATTTTAATCTGTTTTTAAGTTTTCTTTTTTTTAATGTTCATTTTACTGTCAAAATACCACTTTGTTTTGTCCAGTGCGAGACTAATAAATACTTTTTCTTTCTTCTTTCTTTCTATTAGTCTGTAAGCTTTCCTAAACTGTAAAAAAAAAAAAATACGTACCTGACCTTTTTGAAGAAACGACCATCCATATAATGAACATTTACTAGTGACCACTTCAAGTTAGGTATATCATTGCAGTCAATAAGCTATCTATTGAATACCCAACACCATCCTTTTGAAGTCAGATCAAATATTTACAAAATATAGGAAATATTATGACATCATATAAATAACAGTTCACATTTGCTGGCCTTGAATACTACAAAACCACTTAAGACAAGCGACATTTAACTTTATTGCGAAGAAATAAGGTTGATGATCAACGCAAGAAGAATGGTATCTGCACAATACTATCTACAGCTAAGGCGAGCAATATTAAACTTTATCATGGCAAAGTAAGGTTGATGTTGAATGAACGAATTAGTGTGTGGGCCAAGTAAATATATTATATCCATGTCACTCACAGCCTCTCTGATATTTTCTCAATATCGTTTGGTGCAAATAGTTTAGCAGCAAGGGGTTTTTACAAATCTATCAAAGTGAAAGCAAGGAGTTATTTGTAAACATGTTTTTTGTTTTGAAAGATAAGAATGAAGGAAGATTATTACTACATAGTACAAAACAAAGTCGCTTCCCGCTGTCTGTCTGTCCCTATGTATGCTTAGATCTTTAAAACTACGCAACGGATTTTGATGCGGTTTTTTAATAGATAGAGTGATTCAAGAGGAAGTTTGTATGTATAATACATGCATATTATAGTAGAGAAAACATTAGTATCTACATTGCACCCGTGCGAAGCCGGGGCGGGTCGCTAGTTATTATATAAGAAAGAAAGGGATACTATAAATACGTACACATGTATCAGCACTACAAAAAGTACAACAGCAACTTAACACAAAGCATACTACAGCGCAATCTATGTCACAAATGAAGGACGAACATAAAAATTCTCATTCGCACCATTACAGTTATCCGCGACATAAGAACAACAGAAAAGCCCGACAATAACCGTAGGACAATATCCCTCCAGACACAACACCCGTCTGGTTGGAGGAACCACCCTTTTCTGTGAGGGAAGGAGAACTTTACACTCTGTTCTTCATACCCCTATATCAATAAAAACATAGGTCATACAAAAACAAAACATAGTCATAGGTCTCGAGTTCGAACCCAAGACACGCACCACTGATTTTTCGGAATTATGTCCCTATTGTACCTATAATGATCACTTGCTTCGATGAAGGAAAACATCGTGAGGAAACCAGCATGCCTGAGAGATATTTCTCAACGGTATGTCACAGCCAAGTCAGAGGCCCTTGGGCGGCATAACAACTCTGACACCAGGTTAGGCACTAACCACACGATAAGAAGAAGAATAAAAACACACATTTTTATGTCACTACACTAAGACTGTTTGTCAGACTTTCGGGCTATTGAATACCTGTAACGGCTGTCAAAGATCTACAAATGACAGCCATGACCAACGGCTTAACGTGCTTTCCGAGACACGGAGGAAACTTGGCATGTAATGGGTGGTCACTCTTCCACGGACCAACCTAGGCAAGTGCGGCTTAACCTGAAAATCTGCCCGAGCTAAATAATCAACGAAATTTTACTTAGTTGCGAAAGAAACAAGGAAAAACATTTAAATCTGTTTCGTGTTGTTTCACAAGCGGCCGTAAAACTAAAGACGCCGCTACTATTACGGCCATTTCTCTATTTTATGAGTGCGATAAATTTACTTTTAAGATGTTTGCTGTTTCCGGTCCGCCATTTTTATCTGTAAGTGTCAACAAATGACTGTTGGCACAACCGGATAATACAAGGTGTAAACGGACCCTTCACGAAGCCGTCAACCAAGCATTCTGTACATCAAACTAAGTAACCCTACACAAAAATTATTGCTGGGAAATGACTTTTTTTGGGGTAAAAAATCAGGTTTTACGGTAAAACCCAATGCACTCAAAACATTGTACCGATGGATCTATTGAACAGCAAACGGGTCATGGAAGTATTTAAAGTAAAGTTATAACCTTAAAAACTAGTATTTAAAAAAAAACCTGTGAAAAAGTTGGAACTTTGATCTCCAATATCTCCGTAACAAGAAGGTTCCCAGGTATGGTCCAGAACAAAAAAATGATCGCAAATACGGGGAGAAGAAGGGCTTTTCGGCTTCGTTAGGGGTCTATTTACACCCTTTATAAGAGAGACAGTTCTCGTGTTTTTAAAAGTTTCGCAGTCTAAAAGCCAATTGTTATAAAGCTTTATTAATTCCACACAATCAAATAACACTTGCAATTATAAAATAACCTTAATTATAAAATCAACAAATATAATATTACATTAAATTAAAAAAAAAAAACATTCTTTATTTTAACTCTCAAAGGACATGGCCGGCGTTTGAGGAGAGCTATGCCCTGAAAAAAAAAATCATGTACAATGACATACAGTATGTCATATTAAAGCTTACAGGTATTTATTCAAAATAGTGTATGTTTTATGATCAGAGAATAGGCGAGAGATACTATAAATAGGATACAAAAAATGTGCCTAAACATTTTGCAGGACAATATGTCAATCTTCATATTATGCCATATTGACACAAATTGTCAACAAAGAAAAGAAAAAAAAGTCAATAGCAAAAAGTTTTACACGAAAAAGTTTTACGAAAAAAAGTTTTACTAGAAATAGTATTTTTTTTAAGTGTTTCATTGCTATTCAAAATGTTTAGGCACATTTTTCTCGTATTGTTTCGAGTCGAAACAATAGAGAAATGAAATATCAATGGATATAAATGCCTATATATAAAAGATATAAGCGTTCTGTATTCAGTTGTGCAGTGAATACAGACCGAAAAGTACGAGAGAGATAAAGCGAATTTGCAGCCAGTAGTTCTGTCTTTTTTACGCCTTGCCTTGGTTTGCAGAAAAGATACATGTATTGGCCGCGTATTCGCTTTCTCTTTCTAGAGAGAAGTGGTCAGTTTTGTGAGGCGAATGCTCATTCCATTCTTTATGTCCATGGGTTAGACCTTTCAATCGTCGCACGTCGTCAAAGCAGGTCACAATAGCGAAGAAGAGCTCGTAATCGCCAACAGATATTTCTGAAAATTATGATTCTTCCCTAAGCGACTAAACATAATTATATAATTGGATAGGCAGTAAAACACTAAAATGGTATTTGAATTTTTATTTAAGTATCTAATTATGTAGGTAGGATATACATACATTTGCATATAAAATATATTTATCTACTTCTACTTGTTTTACAGAAGTATTAAGAAAAACATTATTGCAATTACTCAGACAAGACACATTCAATGTTTTCATCCAATCTTAAGCCTATTCATCTTCAGAGATGAACAAAATGTTATCAAGGAATAAGGCTGGTGCCGTTATATTTGCTTGATGCCTGGCCCAGCCTAATTACACCCCTAAAAATACAATGGCTAGAAGTATTCGGAGCACTTTTGTTAATAAGCAGATAATTCATTTGGTCAATTCTTCGTGCTCCAGCAGGATTATCAGCTGGTGCAGGTGGTGGTGGTTCATGTGGGACAGCAGGATTAGCAACTGGTGGAATTAGAGGTGGTTCAGGCAATCCAGGTTAATTTTCCTGTAGTTCTTTAACCTGTCTATGTATATTTAGTACCAAGTGCCGATTAGCTCTCATCCAACAGGGATGAAATGCTTGCCTGTTTGTCCTACGATTCTGTAACAATGTTGGTTAAGTAAATGGTTGAAATGTTTCAGGCAGTCTAATAAATGTGGTAAGTATTTATAATAACTGGTAATTATTAGGGCGCAGTCTCAATTGGTTTAACAGTTTGCGGCTGACTGTTTGCCTGGGTTAGCACCCAATTATACTATCAATATAACGGCCACACTATGCATATGGGCATGTAATTGGCGGACTCATTAATTATAAGGAATTTGCTTTATCATGGGCCCAACACAATAATAATTTATAGCAGCCAGGGCAAGGTAGGCAACAGCACACTAACCTGATTGTGGGTATTCCATGAGAAGAAAATATTGATTAATGGACTGATTTCTTCAAGTGTGTGGTATCGCACTGAGTAATATCCATAACTGAGCATCCACAACCAATTCACACCATTGGGTAGCCCAGTGCTCTGCTATGTGTACCTTCTGCCGAGCGTTGGTTTAACAATACATAACATGCATTGCAAATCACTCTATCTGAGGGAAGCTGAAAAACATTAAATATTGTACTCAGTAAAGTAATACATGATAGTTATATTGTGCTACTCTTTCGGATTATGGAACTCAGCTGATTATAATTTCAGGTGAAGTTGGTAAAATATGAAAATTACTACGTGGGTACATACCTCTAGTACAGATAAGCATTCCGTCAATGTATTTTGTAACTGCGGTGGCAAATATGTTACAATATGCCTTCGCATTCGATTAGTGGCCACACTACAATTCAGGCACCTTGACATCGTGAGCGTCAGAATTTAAATCGTAAACAAACAATATGCACAGCAGAATATTAGGTAATATTAGAAGCGTAAACGAAAGTCCGATAAACGATACCGTGGGTTCAGTAATATGTTTTGAACTTTTGACAGTTGTCAGCGAGAAAATAACTCTAGGACGTTTGGATACACACTCTTGAATATTATGTTGATTCATAATGTGGAACGTGAGTGCCATCCAGACGCGCGGCAGCTTGAAAAGTGATGTCTACGATAATCATGAAACCGTTAACTTTTTAAAGGTGCCTTAGCAATACAATTCTGGCAATCACGGGTATTTTATGTTTAAGTCTGACCTTCAGGCGTACTACAGATAGGTACAGTGTTTGTCTTATGCGTGTATCCAAACGTGGATGCACTTTATATTGATTTATCCTCCATGATTGCAATGAAACAAAACGGGAAAAAAAACAATTAACATACATATTATTTTGGGAATTTTCCTCGCCTATTCTAGAGAAATGTAATTGTTGTGATTAAATTTTATTTATTTTGGAAGTAATTTTCATATAATCATAATTAATGTACATTAACATTCTGAATTGATTCTGAGGGCAGGATTCGGCCATGTCCTTTTCGTAAAAGCCAATAGTACCTCTAATTTGCCTTCCGTTTTTGGAAAGTTTTTGGTATAGATTTTGACTGAGTTGATATTGCAACATTTACACGTTTCGTAATGAACATCACGCCTTGTAATCCCCAAAGAATTAGGCAGAGGTGTACCTTACAAGTACACCCACATTTAGCCAGTTGTGTTTAAGCCCCATGTAACAGGGGGCGAGCCTATTGTCATCGACCGGACACAAAACTAGACTCCGAGAAATTCCTGATGGAAAAACCCAATAACACTTTGCCCGAACAGGGAAACGAACCCAGGACTTCATGCTCAGCAGTCGTGCTTGCAATCTCCAGAACAGCAAGGCAGTCGATGGCAAATTGTGCCCGGTTGTTGGCAATAGGCTCGCTCCCTGCGATTACATGCGACTTACAACATAACTGGCGAAATGTGGGTGTGCTAATAGGTACACCTCTGCCTAAACCTTCGGGGATTACAGTACAGGCGTGATGTTATGTTATGTAATTTCATGCCGACCAAGGTCGCGGGCATCAGCTAGTTGATGAATGAAATTCTCTCTACGTACACCATATGAATTGCAGCTAAAAATGATAATGATATGACGACCCAAATGGCGCAGCGGTAGTGAGACTGCCTTACGTTCATAGGGTTCCGGGTTCGAATCCCGGTAGGAGCAAGTGTTTGTGTGATGAGCATGGACATTTGTTTCCGAGTCATGGATGTTTATATGTATAATAAGTATGTATTTACAAAAAAAAGTATTTATGTAGTATATAATTATCAACTATCTGGTGTCCACGACACAAGCCTCGTTGCTTAGTGTGGCACTAGATGGCGCTGTGTGTAATGTCCAGCGATATTTATTTATTTATTTATAAATGTAAAAAATTAACCTTTATGAAGCTGAAAGATATCGTCCGCTAGAAGAAGACCTCCTTCAAGCATCACTACGACTGATTCTGTACATCCCATATCCAACAATTTCACATAACCCCCAAAGACCATTAAGATTGGGTATTGGGTAATCCTAATTTTCATCACAGCTAAGAACTCAATCTTCAATTCAATACAGTGAAACCAATTTTCTCCTTCATTCAGGAAAAGAAATGTATTGATATTAGCTGTCAGTGCTTTACTTATGTCTCTTGTATTATACCCCGATTCAAATAATACTTGCTTGAAAGGAGATTCGTCTTTATACTGCTCTATGTAAGTATCTATGTGTACTGTAGGGAACCTATGTAGTCATTTTATAAAGTCACTGGCATACGACCACAAACATATTTTTTTTTTAGAATAATTGATTGGATTCGAGGCGGACTTGAGTGGGATTTTTTTTTTTTTGGTAAACTTTGCCCCGTTCTAGGAATTTATCCTGTGTCGTGGGTGCCTTTGCAATCATTTAAAGTCACACACATAAACATCCAGACCCGTAACAACTATCTGTAGGTCATACAAATATTTGTTCTGTGCGGGGATCGAACCCGCGACACGCAGCGCAGTAGCTAATAGCTCAGATACGGCGCCAACTGTGCCGTAAATATTCAAAAGACGTTTTAATTCAATAATTGTTTTTATTATATTTCAAATTCTGCGCATGATTTAATTTTATGTATTGATAATTCCCGATACTAAAATACCTACCATAAATGTTAGAAAAAAGATATGTACAGTCGTCATAACTCATAACAGTAAGTGAAAGCCATCTTGTGAAATAAAGAATGAAAGAAAAAGTATTTAATAATCGCGCATAGGACAAAACAAAATGGTGTGCTGTGGTGTATGGTTGTGCGAAAATCAAACAGATTTAAAAGATTTATAGAGCGGAAAATGTGAATATTTTCATATAAAAATTTTGATCCCTATCCTAAGAGATTAAAAAGATTTACAGAGCAGACAATGGAAATATTATCACACGAAAATTTTGATCATGAACGTTTTTTAATTTTGACACACGAATGCTACTTGACAAGCGGGCGTATGACCACTACGCAAACTGACTTTTTAATAATAGCAACAAGTATTGGATTACGATTTTCATCGCCTTGTCACGTCTTTCGCTCGTAAATATTTGAATATCTTTATCCCGATTTTTTATTTTATTTTGACAAACAAATGCTACAGACCTGACAAGCAAGACTAACCCCCGTATCTATAAACAAGTCAAAGTGTTTACTTGAGTAAATGTCATTTTTTTAAGATACGATTTTTATTATGTAGTTTAATAATTGGTTGAAGTTAGAACTGTAAAAAGTTAGAATTCTTACCTTTGCTCTCTTTGACGGTTCCTACTTCTTTTAAATTCTTGTCTATTGCATAAAAAATGTTGCTTAAGCTAAAGTAATTACTTTAACTTGACTATAGATACGGGTTTTAGACACCATACAGAACGATTTGTTACCAAGCAGTAACAAGTATTGGAATAAGATTTTCTTCGTCTCGTCCCACTTATCGCTCCTAAATATTTGAATTTCTTTGTCCCGAATATTTTTGATTTTGACACACGAATGCTACCTGACAAGCAGGACTAAGACACCAGACAGAACGATTTGTTACCAAGCAGTAACAAGTATTGAAATAAGATTTTCTTCGTCCTCTCGCCTCTATCGCTTGTAAATATTTCAATGTCTTTGACCCGAACATTTTTCACAGGTCTCGAGTTCCAACCCAAGACACACTTCTGATTTTTCGGAATCACGTGCGTATTGTATAATTTTCACTTGTTTGGCTGAAGGAACAGGACATCGTGAAGAAACCAGCACGCCTAAAAGATATTTTTCGATGGCATGGAAAAGCAAGTCAGAGGCCCATCATGTGCGGCATAAAAACTCTGACACCCGGTTAAGCACTAAACACACGATAAAAAAGAAGATTTTGCGGTATGATATTTTCAGCATCGATGGCTAGCCTTTGCTAAGATTCACCGGCATTATTGAAAACGGTCAAGGGTCTACATCTAATCTATTCTATCAGTACAGTATACATTGTGCAATTTATGTAAACATGACCAGAACTTTCATGTTATTTACAGAAGGTATAGAATATTATGTTACGTAAGCTTCGTGTGCTTTGGCTGTATTCGAGAAATTCACTGACTGACCGGCTCGAACTCAGTTCACAATACCTACTTCAATTAAACATTACATCACTTCTAGTAAATTTCAAGCTTGTTGACGAGCACCAAGGTTGGTTTTCCACTACAATACTGTTCTCTCAACTAGGCCTTTGTCTTAGAACCCTTAGGCAGGTGATCGAATTCGGTCCGAGGCTAACAATAGAATTTTAAGATCACTTGTACAGTCACGAGCATCCATATGTATACAGTTTCCTAAATTTGAAATTTTTTGCGAGAAATAACGACTGTAACTTGGAGACAGGATCTGTTTCATAAAAATGTTACTTCCAAAATGCTATGTTCGTAACAACATGAAATTTTAATCAGAACAGTAGGAGAAAATCACTTTTAAAAGTAGCTAAGTGTTTATATATTGCTGCTCATGACTGTACACCCTATTTGTTAACCGACTTCTATTTTACGTTGAAGGTATTACCCGCTTATTATTATAAGCAAGTTTTAATAATATTGGAGAAGTTTCAAGTACTTGGTAAACAGAGTATGTAATAATTGGTTTTATGAAGAGAGAGTTCGAAATTAATAAAACAAGGATAGTTTTGGCACACCAAAACTAACGCCCGGCGCCATCTTGTTTGGTCAACGTTTCTTTTTTTAACTTCCCTATCAACAATTTCAAGGGTTTTCATTTTTTGCACGGAACCCTAATCCTTGTTCTAAAACAAAAGGCCTAAGTAACTCCTTATAATACCAGCTATCTGTCAGTGAAAGTCTCGTCAAAATCGGCCCAGCCGATTCGGAGATTAGCCGGAACAATCAAAATACAAAATTTTTAAAAAATGTTTTATTAAACGTACCGTATATACTTTCATTTGCATTCAGTAAAAAGCCGTTATTTTGTAATTACAAACAGACTTCGATCTTATTTATTTGTATAGAAGATTAAAGAGGTTAAGGCACGTGATGACGTGTGTTCCCCACAGTCTATTAACTTAAATACATATAGTCATGTTGTCTGCAGAACGCGTAAAGCATATAAATTGCATTAACACAAACATTAGTCATACAAGAGGCATCGCACCTAGCTAAGCCAGAAGCAAAGTCAAAATGCATCTTGAGTCTGTTATTAGTTCATCATCTGCCTAGCCTTTTCCCAACTATGTTGGGGTCGGCTTCCAGTCCAACTGGATGCAGCTGAATACCAATATTTCACATGAAGCGACTGCCTATCTGACCTCCACAACCCAGTTAGTACTGGGTTATACGATACCCCTTGGTGAGATTGGTTGTCGGGCCACTGACTACCTGTAACGACTGTCAAAAGTCTACAAATGACCACCGAGACCAACGGCTCAACGTTCTTTCCAAGGCACGGAGGAAACTCGATATGTGATGGGTGGTCACCCATCCACAGACCAACCTAGGCAAGCGCGGCTTAACCCGAAGATTGATCCGAGCGGCTGTTATTATTTAGCCACGGGCTCCTCCTTTGTTATTAGTTATAACACGATATCGATCTGAGAAACGCTTGAGCAGAACTAACAGCCTGATGACCTAGAGTCTAGACCAGTGATATCTTCAAAATCATTTATCATTTCCTACTACTACACCGTGTTTCAACTGCATTGACGTAAAACTTTTCGGTAGCTAATATCAATCCAATATATTTTAGACTTTTCCATCATAGTTATCGAGAATGTCACTTTGTTTAGGCCTATATAACTTCTATGGACCAGTTTCAGCAGAACAGCTTTACTGATTCACCTCCAAATTGCCGGCAGCAAAATCCGTTTATACTACCACCCTCTTTTGTCAAAATCCTCTATGGAGGTAAATCCTGACATTGTTCTAAAAGTGGACAATACGGGATAGTTAACGAGGACTGTAAGCCAAATGGACACCCCATCACAAAGTCTCTCGAACTCGATTCAGTGGAGACCCGAAGCGTTAAATGTCTTTGAATTGATAATATCTTCTAATACAGGTTAAGTGGTTCGGCGTAATTTCAGGCTGTGTCAATCTCAGATTTGTGTGGAATCAAAGAATAAGAAATGCGGGTAGATGGAAAAAGTCATTTGTATGTATCACATTTTCTAATCTTGTTTGTAGTGAGGAAAATGTTGAGCATGAATGTAGATGACTATAAAAGTAGAGGAAGACCAAAGAAACGATTGATGGACTGTGTGAACGGAGATATGGCTAGAAAGGAGGTGACTGCTGAGATGACGAGTAATAGATGAGTATGGAAGAAGAAGACATGCTGCGCCGACCCCAAATAAATTGAGATAAAGGCAGGAGATTTATGATTTTCTTATCTTGTTTCCACTTGCTATTTCCACTATATGGAATATTTATTTTACACTAATTGTATTTCAAGTTGATTTCAGAATTCCGCGTATGACGAATGACGCAGTCAAAATCGATTATTAAAATAACTTTATAACATTATACCTGTAATCCCTGAAGGATAAGGCAGAGGTGAACCTAATAGTACACCCACATTTCGCTTAATGTTTTTGAAGTGCCCTGTAATGGGGGCTGGCTTATTGGAATTAACTGGGTACAAATCCAACCTCCGTAGCTACTACTGAGAAATTCCTGATGGAAAATCTCAATAACACTTTGCCAGATTTGAGAATCGAACACAGTACCTACATCATGCTCACCAGCACTAACCAACGAGCCATTTCCACTTAAAGCACTTTATGCTAACGTACATCGAGGGCAGGTTGGTGGACGGTGCATGCCACCAAACTTTGTAGTTCTGGAATATAACAATTTCCTCCCTTTACCGTTTTGAAAACAGTAGAGATGAGCTCAATTATACGAAGTATAGTGCCTAACTGCCTACCTACAGGCCGGTCTCGAACAGCAAGAATGTCGCGTCTACGCGGTCTTATTCTGTGGTAGAACTTGGCTTAAGTATTTTGATTGATTCTGCTACATAATATTTGCTGCGCGCTCCATTTGGTAAACCTACTTAAAGTCGTGTTTAGTTATTTGAGTAGGTGTAATATCGTCGATTGGGATTTTGCTAAGGGAAGTTGTATGAGGCTTATTGATTAAGGTCTATACAGGGTGGCGCTGAAAATACGACAATAAATGAAAACAATGGTAATATTCGTTCATAGGAATATTTTTAAACTATAAAAAAATCCTAGCATCGAAATTTATAAAAAAGTTCAAACAAACCAAAGTGGCATAAAACTGTCAACGTAATAAAACACCATTTATAAATATTGGTTTACCAACCTTAGGCATATTTTGCACTAATTCGCGTCTGGAAATAACATTAAAGGAACGAATTTAGCAAAGGTTTGTGAAATAGTGAGTTGGCAACATTTGTGTTTAGTGATAACACCGATGCGGGGGTCGTTAACCTGTCAGTGCTAGCCTATTAATCGACATCGTGTAGAAAATATTCGAATGAGTTTTTGTACGTAGACTGGGAACGTCATGATGTATACGGAGTTTAATTTATTGTCGTATTGTCGGCGCCACCCTGTACATAGAACTTCAAAACTATTTCTTCATATAGGCACGTGGGTAGGAAGAGTTCATGGCCCCTGAATTTAGGAGTTTTTAAATGTCTGTCGTTAGGTGGAAAATAAGGGATTTTTTTGACAAGAACAGAACTTTAAAAGTGAGGAATGAGAGAGTGCGCCTTAGTTTGAGCTGACTCTTGTGGAATATTTTTCTGGGGTCTCCGCCGAGATTGGCAAATAACACAGAGAATATATTCTATTTTACTACCACCCAATTCAACAGTGTAGGTTGACGCCTTAACCTTTAAGCTTCATAAGCAGCCATTAACGATAATCCTCCAAGATTCTCACTTAAACACAAAATCCCATCCCACTCACAGAAAACTAATTACATAAACTTATAAACTCAAATAAACACGGGAACAAAATCCAATCTTCTCCGAGATTACTAATTCAACGCAAACAAGCTGTTTACTAAAACCCGGGACCACATGTACTTACATCAAAGTCGTGAAGTTACTGAGTGACAAATAAACAAAAGTTAATTCATTATCACAGGCGTAAACTGCACCGGTGGGGGCCAGCCGTTTGCTAGCTCCAAACTTTGCAGAAGACACAAGAGTAAAAGAGACGGACGTACAAAAAGATCATGATGAAGAAAGAGATGCTGCTAAAGACGTAACGAGGTTAAAAGTTAAGAATCTAGGGACAGTATTAAAGCGGAATGGAGAAGGGTTCCGAGAAAAATGTTGCTCAAGGCGTTCATTTAGAACAAAAATTGTTTAGTTTTGCGTCATCTATATACATATAATAAAATTATAATAGGCCAATGTCTGTACATTGAAGATATTGAAAAAAGATTATTTGGGGGGTAAAGACTCCCCATTTTAGAGCAATAGAAGCCAAAACAAATTTTTTTGTGTCTGTCTGTCTGTATGTTTGTACGCGCATCACGCAAAAACTACTGCATGGATTTGAACGCTGTTTTCACCGTAGAGCGGTGCTTGATGGTTAACTTAAAATATAAGCTACATATTACCACAGGAAATTATCATTTTTTTTTTAAGTACCACACGTACGAAGTCGCGGGCAAAAGCTAGTGGATTAATATCTACGTAAACAAGGCTTGATAAGGTCTTGGGATTTTTTCTGCGTTTACTGAGAAAAGAAAACATCATGATGACGTATGTTTCTCCGCAGCGTTGGACTGGTTGAGCACCTAACCTTTTAGTCCACAAACATTTCGCCCGATCAGGTGAAGTCGAATATAATGGAGGCGAACCTATTATCATCAACCAGGCTGCTACTGAGAGTGTTCTGATGAAAAAACCCAATAACATAAAGTTGCACGGCACTGAGAAGAAACAGCTTTTTATGTTATTTTTATTACTTAAGTAGGAGAGGATAGCGTAGACCTGCCAACAAGAGGTACCTTACCTCACAAAAACGTTAAACTAGTTATAAAATTACCCTGGGGTTCGAGATAACTTTATTCTCATAAGAATACAAAAATCACTTACATGAGAATATTAAAACTATAACATAAGTAAATACTGTTGAGAGTTTTACAAAAACCAGACATTTGTACAATTTTATTATGTGGGTAGACCAAAACCAATTTTAAAAAAATACAAACAACTCAACGTTCGCTTGGTACATGGGCTATATATAATACATTACTTAGTCTATCAAAAAATAAATCATTGTATGAGCTGACTGTATAACGAATCATTATACTTCAATCATTCATCAATCGCGAAAGTTTAACGACATGAATCGGAAGACCATTAAAAATTCCAAAGGAAATGACTTCAGTAATTGCGACGAGTCGCGGTTATCCCCCGGTAAAGTAACACGCATTACGGAAATTAAAAATATAATTGGTGAAATTTTGAAGCTTCCGCTTTCTTGGAATTCGGAAGACATTGGTGGTTTTGGTAAGACGACCTAGTTATTTGCTTACCCTATTATATGGAACCGCAGAAGTAATCTGTATATAGGACAGGACAAGACAGGAGTACACCATTCTGAAGCTTTCTGATATCTCGTCGGTAATTTCAAAAAACAGCTGTTCCAAACATTTTGACCGTGTAGCTATTGCAGTTTTTTATGAAACACATTTTTTTTAACAACCAACAAAAAATATCACTGTGTGGGAGTTTAGAAGGATGTAATGAAAACTTGGTTACCGTTAACATCGGGGTCCCTTCCACCCTAACTAACTTTGTGGTTGTAAGCCACTAAGGGTTACAGATAATTAAGTGAGGGCTAATAATTTCAGAGGAAGTCTGCAAATGCAGACAGTGCAGACGCATGAAGTTTACTTTTTTGAAATCTTGTTTTATTGTCAAGTTACCATTTTTTTTTGTCCAATGCGAGACTAATAAATACTTTTTCTTTCTTTTTTTTTCAAATGGCACCAATGACTGAAAAGTTGAGTGGAAACTGGTCTTCATGAGATCCGGAGGAATGAGGTCAATATCATAAGGAAAGTTTTAAGTATGAATGTGCATGACTACATAGAAGGGGAAGACCACAAAAACGATGGACGTCTGTGTGAAAGTTCATATGTCTAGATAGGGAGAGACTTCAGGGATTCATCACCTGCCTAGCCTTTTCCCAACTATGCTGGGGTCGGCTTCGAGTCTAACCAGATGCAGCTGAATGCCACTATTCACATGGAGCTACTGCCTATCTGACCTCCACAACCCAATTAGTACTAGGTAATACGATACCCCGTGGTAAGACTGGTTGTACCTATAAGGACTGTCAAAGATTTACAATTGACAGCCGGGGAGAGCCAACGGCTTAACGTGCTTTCCGAGGCACGGACGAAACTCGGTATGTAATGGGTGGTCACCCATCCACGGACCAAACCAAACATGCGCGGCTTAACCTAAAGATCGACCCGAGCGGCTGTTATTATTTAACCACGAGCTAGGAAAAACTACAGGAGACTACGGGGATTATAACTAAATAAAGGAGTATGTACAGAGAAGACGATGATGCGCCGACCCCAATGACATTGGTAAAAGGGTGGTCAAGAGGTAAAGCCAATAGCTTGGGAGACGTGTGGTCATCGGGCAGTAGTTATTAGGTAATACTACACCTATGTACTGAAATGATAAGCTTGCTGTGGGTGACGAGGTCTAGAAATGTCGACATGAAAAACAAAAAAATATACCTATATATTTTATAAGCGTTTTGTTACTTAGAAAAAAAATCTCGTACAAATTCAAAGTTCGACTCAAATTTTTCCCAAAAAATCCTTTCTATCTTAAACTACTAATCCTTTCTCTCAAATATCAAAAACAATACAATAAATAAACACAATTCAGCCTAAAAGAGATAGTGCTAACGTTTTATTAGACGTAAAACGAGCATGTCCTATAAAAGAACACGGGAAATGCATTACGCGTTCTGTAGACAAGCGTGTATGCATTTAAGTTTATAGAATGTGGGGAACACACGTGTGCCTTAGGTATGTCTTTAAACCTGAATAATACCTATTTATGAGCCATTTCAGATAAATAAAAAGATCAGTTATAAATGAAAATTATACACCAAGAAATTAAATAAGAAATACAAAAAAATAACCAACTTCCAAAAAAAAAACGATACTTCTGGAAGTCGGTGGCAATAAAGTCAATACACACAATCACATACTTACTTTTTAAGCTTATAAAAAGAATGCACATGCATCGAGAATTATTTAATTTAGCGCTAAAAAAAAACAAATTCTGGAAATAATTTTGAGTGCCGAAAGTAGTGGATCTCTTCAAACATAATATTTTACGTAGAATTTAATAATTTTGCAAAGCAACTGACCGAAATAAGTTTAAAATGAATGAACACCGAAAACAAAAGAGAATAATATCGAAAAACTTGGAACTACATCCAACAGTAATTTTTCCTAGAACACAAAAAGTCCTCGACTCACTTAGGAAGCGTCCCTAGCTCTCAAAGGAAGTGGCTTTATTAAATTAGGCGGATGAAACTCCGGACCGGACTAGAATGTGTCAAGAAAAGGGTAAAAACCTTCTCTTTAGATATACGAGGGTTCGTTTCTATGATAAAAGTGTGACACCGCGTCACTTTTCAATGTTAGTATCAAGTTTTATTTTTTGGTACCAAGGTTGTGGGTACCAAATGAGGAGCTCGTGGCTAAATAATATAATAACAAACGTACGGTTTGAACTACAAGGTTAAGCCGTGCTTGCCAAGATCGGTCTGTGGATGGGTGACCATCATTACATACCGAGTTTCCTCCGTGCCTCGGAAAGTACGTTAAGCCTTTGGTCCCGGCTGTCATTTGTAGATCTTTAGCAGCCGTTACAGGTAGTCAGTGGCCCGAAAGTCTGACAACCAGTCTTCCCGAGGGATACCGTATTACCCAGTACTGTACATTCGCTGAAATCGTTGTACAAAGCAGTTGGACCAGACTTCTTTAGGGACCTCTTCGATGGGTTCATGGAACGCATTCACCACCGATTCAGGGCTCGTAAAACGTGTGCCTCTCAGTTTGTCTTTAATTTTTAGAAACGAAAAGAAGTCGTAGGGTCCGAGGTCCGGACTGTAAGACGGATGCTTCATCAGTTCTACATTTGAAGCCTTCACTTCCGTTACCTTAGCAGAATGTGAGGATGCGTTGTCGTGGTGGAGGACATTGATTCGAGGACGTTTTTCGCGGACTTTTTCTAAGACTCTGGGCAACCAAGTGTTGTCGTACAAATCTGTAGTCACTGTCCTTTGATTTTCAATCGATACTGTAGTATAATATCCTGATTTGCCGAATAGAGAAGCAACCATTTCTCTACCAATGCTTTGATTTTTCTTAACTTTCGTCGGCAAATCTTCAAAAAGAAAGACGCACTCTACCGACTGGCTTTTTCTTTCGGTTTCAAAGCAGTACACCCAGGTCTCCTCACCTGTCACGATATTATAGACTGCCAATGACTGTCCTCCGTTAAACTTTTTGATCATTTTACGGCACCACTGGACACGCAGCCGTTTCTGGTCCTCCGTAAAGTAAGGCGGTATCTATCGAATGCAAAGCTTCCGAATCATCAGATGCACATGTAAAATGTTTTGCACTTGGCTCACTCCAATGCCTAACAAAGTACAAATTCGCTGACAAGTAATTTTTTGGCAGTTTCAATAAGTTGTCGTACGGTATTGTAGGTTCTTTAACCGCAGTTGCCGGCCGACCTTCACGTACCTCATCATGGAGATGATCACGTCTACCTCTAAATTCTCCAAACCACGAAAACATAGAGCTGTGACATGATGCTTCATCACCAAATGCCAATTGAAGTCTCTGGCAACTTTCTTGTTGACTTTAGCCACAACGAAAGTCATAAAAAATCATTGAACGAAAATGTTCACGAGTTAAATTCATTTTGATAGCGACACACAATTTTCGAAAGGAAACCACAGTGAAAACTCAAATGACATTCTCGCTAATTAAAAAATAATAAATGTTCCCAAAGATTTCAATTTTCGAATTCCATAATTGTTTTTTTTTTTCATTCTTATGTTAGTGCTGGCCAAGCATACATCCAGAAACTTTCAGTATGCCCCACGTATAACCTGAAAAGTTCCGACATTGTCTGAGTTAATAATATGTTGTTATGTCATTGAAGAAACAGAAATCATTATTAAAATCTGTCAACGCTTAGAGTAACTCCTCCGAAAAACAACATGCTTACTTAATGTTTATACAAAGGCTTAGAGAGATTGTTATCTGGGTTCCGTTGCACATATTTACCAAATAGTTTCGATTTGAAAAATCTTTAACAATTTTTTTTTCTAAAAAAAAGCCCAGCTGTGCGTCAACCTAACGGCTTATATAATATAAAAATACCTACTACATGGTTAAAAAAAACTAGTTATAACTTCCAAATCAACACGGAAATCTCTTTTTCTGAATATTGCGCGTGGGCGCAGTTTTGAATTTCTCAGCTTTATTTTAAATCGTAATAGAAAAATTTAATAAATAACTTTTAAATTAAGCCTTTGCGACTATCCGTGGCAGCTACGATATGACCAGTCCCTATTGACTTCGAGATTTATTTATGGAAGAACCCAATAACACTACTGACCTATGAATCGAAACCAAGACTTCATGCTCACTAGCAACGCTACTTGACCAACGAGGCAATCAATGCAATATCACTTTAAAATAAATACTCGGCACGTTTGTCCCACGGAACCCTAAAGAAGAACATCATAATAATATTTAATAACGTCGTGAAGGGATGCCTTTATTAACGTCATGTCTGCTACTGAGCTTATGAGTTGCTTCCAGATGTCACTCGGCACATTATTCTCCGAGTCTTTGGATACCCATATGACGTACCTAATGTTTTACGTCATTATGATATTTTGGTAGAATTTTGTATAATGTCAATCCTTTTTTTTGTGGTACTTTTTGGCCGCGCCACAGTTGCTTTTTGATTCGGGGTTAATAAGAATAAATGTACATAATATGTTCATTATTGTACATGATAATTTTAAAAAAGTACTGTAAAGATTCGCCAGATATTTAACAAAATCGGTGGCGCGGCCAGAAAGCATGCTTCCTAGCCGCGCTACCGCGTACACTGCAGTAAATAGGTTATTTATGTACAAACTCAATGGTAAACAATTATTGTACGACTATTTTTTATTGCTTTTTACTAGTAATTTTAAAAATTGTGCAAATGTTGGCTTCCCCGAAATGTCCGTATTATGTGTCTGTAACGTAACTTCTACGATTACCTATAAAATTGAACCATTTTAGTATTTGTGGAGTATTTCTGCTCAGAAATATAATATGGTGGTATTAAGTGAGTAGATCCACCCGAAGAAGCCCTTCTAGAAAAAACTCTATTCCGACATTCATAAGATTGAACAAAATTATTCTTAGAAATTCAATAGACCGCTGAAATTGTTTATATTACAAGACGTTCTATTAAAAGTAAACTATAGATAGGGTATTGAGAAACTATAGAAATACGCATTTAATATAGATGACGCCGACGTAGGTAATCAAAGGCGTATGTTTTTATTTTGTATTTGAGTATTTTATATCTTACAAGAAAAAGTGAGTTAGTATGTACTTAGTTATTTAAATTCTCGACACTTAACTATTAAGGTATTTATGTGGGTATCGTTCAACTTTTGACAAACCAGCACACATCAAATAAGTAGAGATGCTTACTCTTAACTACAAAGACACCAGGTTTAATGGCAGATAGTAACATCATCTAAATAATTTACCATTTTAGAATGGTTTTAATTAACCGTCATAGATGAAAATAGATACTTGCATCTGTGATTTAATTTTTCAGTGATCGCAAGAGCAACTACTGAGGTCCTTGGTTCGATTCCCAGGTCGGGCAAAGTGTTATTGGGTTTTCCATCACGAATTTCTCAGTAGCAGCCACGCATTGTGCCCGGCTAATGGCAATAGGCTCGGCCCCTATTACATGGGACTTAAACATAACTAACCAAATGTGGGTGTACTATTAGGTACACCTCTGCCGAACCATTCGGATATTACAGGCGTGATTTTATGTAAAAATCTATTCGTTTCTTTTTACCACACTTTTTAAAAAACAATTTCACCAAAATGCTGCCAAATAGGAATTTGGTAAAAACCAGTCACTGAATCTAATATAAGCTAATTCATTTATGAATAGCTTTTCTCTATCCGTCAATACCATGTGTCTCCGACTCCTGGGCCGGTCAGTTGAAAAGGGTTGACGTTAATACAAAGGCAAAGAGGATTAATTTAATTTACTTCGCACTTGTGCTAAGTGCTCATGAAAGGAATCATAACTAATATTGTTTAATTGTGGACGGAGATCAACGGTTGTTGTACTATTCTATGAATTTGTTAAAAATATGGTTGTAGATTTTTTTTTAGTTTAAATAATATTAAAATGTTCAATATATTATGTATATATTATATTATAATTAAAGTAATATATATATATACATATATATATATATATATTACTTTAAAATTAATTTACTAGCAAGCTGCTCCCGCATGTAGGTTGTTTGATTTCGATTTATTGTTTCGTACTATCCGTTAATGTTCCACCAAGCACCAAGGGGTATCATATTACCCAGTGTTAACTGGGTTGTGGAAGTCAGACAAGCAGTCGCTCCATTTAAACTGCTGGTATTCAGCTGCAACTGGTTAGACTGGGAGCCGACCCCAACATAGTTGAGAAAAGGCTAGGCAGATGATGAAGTCGACTATCAGACAGAGTTCCACATAAGCAATCAACATAACCTTACATCACACCTGTAATCCCCGAAGAGTTAGGCTGAGATGTACTTAAATTTCGGCAGTCAATCAACCTAAGCAATCAATGATTCATAATTTTAACACTTGTTTCAACGTTCAAATTAAGTTTGTTAATCGGGAGTTAATTAGTTCGAGTACATTTTTTAAGCCATACATAGAATTGACATACGTGTGGTATAGTTATAACAGAATTTTGTAAAGGTAACAAAATTGTCAAAAGCACGTCAGCTTGCAAAATAAGATTCTGTCAAGTCAAACGTAGCAACATTTGCATAGTAAGTACATTCAAATACAGGATATTTGCCTTTCCACTGCATTTACCCTCCAAAATCGAGTTACCAAAACATTAATTGCCAACACAAACCTGTTCATCCACTTCGTGACACAAACTTTGAGGGGGCAATCAGTATTTCGTTCAGAAAAGACTCGAAATCACTTAGAGGTCTCAAACAAACTCTTGGATCCATGAAAAGACCTCTTATCTTGACAAAAAAATCGTTTCAAATGGTTTTCAGAAACTTTTTCGTCCGAAAAAGTTGAGCTTTTAAATCCAATTACGTTTATTTGATTAGGTTTTCGAGTCCCAGATACAAATCAAATCGAAGGTGATTATAACGTTAAACATTTGGGGATGAACTTAATTGATTCTAGGTTTTAGAATTAGATAACGAGGGAAGACTTGGAAACTAAGAAGAGTGTCATTGTTGGAAACAGTCTTGCTAAATGTGGCCCAGCTCCATGTAAAATACTAGTAGGTATTTTATTCAGCTGCATTTAATTAGAAGGAAAGCCGACCCCCACAAAGCATGGAAAAAGCTAAATAGATGTCTTGGTCCCATCTACCCCGCTTCCTCTGTCCGGCATCGGGGCAGATGGGAAAAATAGTTTCATCGTCCCTGGAAGAAATGGCGTCGGCATTTAACGGGACAGATGGCACAGATAAAGTTTAATTTACCTTGGTATTGATGGTTGAAGACATTTGGATTAAATACAATTACCAATAATTTTGTGTTGTTCTTGGTAAGAGAATTTTCAAATTGAATTCTTAATGCGTAGGTATTAGTTCTTCAAGGTTCAACATTATTCTTAGTGGTAATTTTGTTTTCATGGAAATAATAGTCGTCTATTTTTCGTGATGATGTTTTTAATGTCCATTTTTAGGTTTTTATAGTAAAATGGCCAAAATGGGCTTCTATAACTTCAGTGGTATCGGCTATCCGTCTGTCTAAATGTCACACAGTGACTTCACTGGGAGAGTATTTGCATTATATCGATGAGAATATTGTGAAGAATGATGTAACACAACATTACATAGTCTTGTAATCCCCTTAAGTTTAGACCGAGGTATTCAATGGTACACCCGCATTTCGCCAGCTAGGTTTAAGCCTCAAGTTATAGGGGGCGAGCCTCATTGCCATTAACCGGGCACTACGCCTAGCTCCGGGCTGTTACGTACCCAATAACACTGCCCGAACCGGGATGTGAACCGAAGACCTCATGCTCAGCAGTAGCGGTCACGACCACTAGACAGTCAATAGCTAAAATAGCAAGAATGATTTCAAAAAAGATTTTTTAAGAAATATACTAAAATGGAACAAATTAGTCCGAATACATTTAGGGTTGCGCCACATACTTCTATCTTTTTCTGTCGATCACAACCGTCATTTGCTAGAGCGAGTTACAGAGCGGAAGTGCTATAAGCACGCAGCATCGACGATGCACTTGACAGCACGCTCAAACAATGCGCAGAAAAGGATAAGATCATGGAATTATTGAATGATTTGTCGGATTCATGTGCGCATTGTATAATTTTCACCTGCTTGGGTGAAGGAACAGGACATGGTGAGGAAACCAGCTTGTCTGAGAGATACTTCTCGACGGCATGTAAAGCCAAGCCAGAGGCCCGTGGGCGGCATAAAAACTCTGACACTGGGTTAGTCACTAAGCACACGATAAAGATGGAAAAATGCGATTCCGTGCTAACAGATGAAATTCAACCCTTAAGGTCCAATTTTAAAGCCATTTTACAAAAGTCCAGTAGTAATGTCTTGTCTTAGCAAATTAACAATTATCTGGTGACTCGTTTCATCTAAATCTAATCAGTAAAATGGAGTCGACGACCGTTAATCTTACAATGCTGTTTCCGAGTTCTCAATTTCGCACTCTTTATTTAATTAACTTGATTGTCTTTTATTTCATTAAGTGTAACGTTCCTTTTGGCTTGACAGTTTACTGGGCGCTGAAAATATTTCCAAGTTAATGTTTTTATTTATTTTCGTGCGATGGTATAGAATTCTGAAGTTAATTAATTTGATGAATGTTTGTTATTAATAAAGTTTGTTAAATGCTTTTTCCATACTGCCTTGATTGAAGGTACAATTTTGTACGCTTCCATGGATGGCTGCCAGTCAGCAGAATTCACAGCCGGCTTCTCTGTTCCCTCATCTTTATAATCTAAATAAGAAAGAAAGAGACTCTTCAAGGTTCGAATAAATCGGTTTCTGGCTTAGGCATGCGTGCTCCAACTCCAACACGTATCATCTCTTCATATTATCAAGAGCTAGCCTATTAAGAGTAAAAAAAGAAAAAACGGCAACCTGCATCATGGTGACATTGATACCGGTTGCTTATTTGAGTTACATAGAAACTAGTCATGCCGCTACGCGCTACGGTCTGTCATTGCGTTGTGCGGCATTGCCGCTGCGTTGTGCGGCATTACTACTGCGCTATGGTGTTGCGGTCACCTTCGAAATTTCTTGCGTGCTTTAATTCTATCAATCGCCGTACCATTTTTCTTAGTCCACCTGTTTCCTATTCAGTGATCAATTGTGTTAAATTGTCCAGGAAAAATAAAACGATAAAACTTTTTTGCAAAAAAAAACCGACATCCAAAAAAAAACACTAAAAAAGTGGAAAATAACTTTACTTTCGGAAGTCGGTGACTATTGTTTGTTTCATTGATTTTTTTGCCACCGACTTCCGAAAGTAAAGTTATTTTCCACTTTTTTAGTGTTTTTTTTTGGAAGTCGGTTTTTTTTGCAAAAAAGTTTTTATTTTACCCTTTTTAGTTATCGTATCACACACAAATCCTTGTCAAGTATCGATTTCGCAATTTCTTTCACTTGGATGACATTTTTTCCAGTTATTTTGATTTCAAAACCAAACTGCTGAACCGATTTTGATGAAATTTCTATGGGACCAATCGAGAAGTAGATCCATTCAGATAAAAGAAGAATTTTTCAAATCGGCTCAGAAATGACGGAGATATGAGGTAACAAACACAAAAAAAAACATACAACCGAATTGAGAACCTCCTCCTTTTTTTGAAGTCGGTTAAAAATAAACTAAACCAACAATAAACTACCAAACGACAACAAAAATCTCGTCCTCAACTCTGCGAACTGATAATGTGCCCAGGAGACTAGCAGCGTTGCAGTTTCAACGTTGTATGACAATGCTCAGCCTCTGGTTAGGGTGAAAGCCAGCCCTTAGATCAGAGGAAGCGTCAACCTGTTTTCTGAACTTTTGTCTTGAGAGTGTTAAAGAGAATCATTATTTACCATCGTTTGCACTAGCGTCACTCAAAGAAAGAATAAATGCTTAGTTAGTTAGACAAAAATCACCTTGTAACGAAA
The DNA here is from genome assembly GCA_964057025.1 of Standfussiana lucernea. NCBI lineage: Eukaryota > Metazoa > Arthropoda > Insecta > Lepidoptera > Noctuidae > Standfussiana > Standfussiana lucernea. Next base: position 9,313,031 of record OZ059808.1, on the reverse strand, counting down.
GTTCAAAACGATTTCAGACCAACGTCCGATTTAAAATGGTTTTTATAACTTTTGACAGTCCCTAAAAGCCTCGTTACTAGACTTTATCCATAAGTAACTTTCATTGATAAAATCAGCAAACAATAAATTCTTTTGAACAGCCCAATCTAGTTCAAGTTATACGAAAAGAATCCATTTGTATGCAAAACGATTACTTTTGGTTATAAGTACAAAGCACCAGATTGATTTGATTTCGAAACTAAATAACTTGATACAAAAGCTGTTTTGATCACTCAATGCTTTAAATCTTTTTCAAATCCAAATGTATTTACAAGTAATTGTTAAACTTGATCAAAATCCTAAACAACCGTCGAACCAAACGTTTGATTTACAAACTTATGATTAAAACCAACATGGTTATTCATCAAGCTGCCTTAAGTTTCTTCGAAGTTGCGTAATTTATACAAACAAAATAAACAAGAATGATGAATATGAAAACTAGAATCACTAAGCTTATAAGTAGAGTTAGAATTAGTTTTAGCTTTAGGTACTGTGCCCACGACATGTTGGCGGCGGGCGCGCGCAGTTGTCTCGCACCGCCGTGACGCAGCACGTGCTCCGTCCACCACACAGCGCGCTCCAGAGGAGGCTGTGGTTGATCGTTCATTAGAGTACGATGTTTGGCAACGTTTTTACGATAGCTGGAAATGAAGAAGGTTTCGGTGACAGCTGGTATGTTGGCAAAGAGCTAGATAATCCACTTGATGCTAAGTTGTTTTATCATCGTGGTACCAATCATAGTTATAAAACCTGAAAGTCTTCTGAGATTTTACCCTTCAAACCGAAACCGTGGTGCATGGATCTTTTTAAGCGCAGATATTTTTATGACGTTTATTTTCTAGTTTCAAGAGTGTTGATGCCGATCAAAGGTCATCATTAAAATGTATTATGGTCTGGTAGGACGCTCTGTAAGTTTGTTTTCTAGTATTTTTTCTTTTACATGGCCGTTATCCCACGACGATTTTCTTCACAGTTTTGAGAGCAGTGATGAAATAATACACATAACGTAAAGTGCCTGTCTGAATTCTACGAGTACAAATCTTAAATCGCGGCCGTTTCTACAAGTACTCTTAAGTGATTTTAAAAATATCATAATACACATCATCATTTCTTCTTGGATAACAGTAGTGATTGCATTTTGAAACTGTTCCTCTTTCTAAATAATATTTTTTCTAAATCCATTTTGATTCCAATTTTGTAATCTTCTTTATCGTGTGTTTAGTGCCTAACCTGCCTCTGACTTGGCTTTTACATGATGTCAAGAAATATCTAGGAATATCTCAGGCTTGCTGGTTCCCTCACGATTTCCTTCACCGAAGCAAGTGATAATTATAGGTACAATAAGCACACAATTCCGAAAAATCAGAGGTGCGTGTCTTAGGTTCGAACTCGAGACCTATGACTTGGTAGTCCAACGGTCACACCACTAGACAATCACTGCTATCTCATAATGTTGATATCGTTCTACATTAAACCACTGGTCTGCCAACATCGGTAGATCAATTAGAGGTCTCCTGCTGTGATAGCGTCGTCTGTTGATTGAAGACCTCCTTGTATGATGAATAGTTTGATTTTAGGGTGCCCTTTTTTTTTTGGGTGGGAAATCATCAAATGACCTCTCCCGCTTTGGGTGGAGCGGGAGGGCGTGTCAGACTAAAACCCACCCGTGTTCCTTCACTTGCCTGTGCCAAGGTGCCAAGGGTCACGGTAACTCTTTCGAACAAATCCGCAACCCTGGCAGGCATCGGTCCTAATGGACCCCGTCAGTTTGTGCTGACATCTGTTTGAGGCGCGCGTGGAACACAACGCGCCATCGACCCGGGCCTGGTCCTTACCGGACGGCGAGCTACCCATTGCTCGCCGTCCGCAAGCCCGCGCCTACGGTTACCGGGAATCTGCTTGGGATTCCCGACGCCCGGGGCGTCTCCTGCGGCGGCTAGAGGCGTGAGGGCGCAGAGATTGCCATTTTAGGGTGCCCTGAAAAACAAGATTGGCAAATATTTCTATTATAAAACGTTTGTTAATCCATAACTAAACTTCGATATAATAACCTCAATATTGTCATATCAATGCTTAGACTAAATAATCCGCAAGAATAGAATAGAATATACTTTATTGTATACCAAAATTTACAAGAAATAAATAATTAATACCAAAATAAGTAACAAATACCAAATTGACAAGAAGTAATTAAAGCAATCTAGGCTAGTGGTAGGCGCTTGCTGAAACTTACACCACACGCGTCTGTGTGAGAGAGTAAGTACGTTGCATAAGGAAAACTTTCGACGCTTAGTGCTTATTTTCAGTAACACTACGCGAAACGTTCTGTTGGAATTTAAACGCTCAGCTCAGTTCCGAGAGCTGAAATACCAACGATGCAATAATATTTAGGCATGTGTTGGGTCATGTTTGTGAAAACGGAAAAAGGAATGAGTTGCTATACGGAAAAGTTTGAGCGCTGTAAGTGCCTGCAAATAGAAATAAGGTTGGTTACTAGGTTGACGGTGTGGTTAACACAAGTTTGGTATCTACTCTGCTCTCGATTTGGATACGAAATTAACTGATTCGGACGATTTTTTCTTTGGTTTCTCATACTAATTGAATGATGTATCTCTGGATGAATTTATAGATCATAGTTTTATTTTACCCCCGTCTCATCCTATGAAACAGTTTCTACTTTTTATTTAGCACAATTGAGATGAAAAGTCGTGATTGGAAGGAGTGATTGCCATCACCAATTTATAAAAAGGGGAAACTAATTTTGACTTCGACGACACGGTCGGCGCAGTGGCTGAGCGATCGGCTGCTGCGCTGCGTGTAGCGGGTCGTTGTTCCGGTGCAAGCTGTTTTTGTATGTGAGTTTTAAATGTTTTAAAGGCATCCACGCTACAGGAGAAATTCGTTATAAATAAACGCAATGTTATCCATAACCTAAAATTATTTGCTGTATTCAATCCTCAATCAAATTAAATCATGTACATACAACCATTTATTTAAATATACCTATATAAACAGCATGGAAGTTAGAGCAAAATTAAGAAGTATCTCACAAACTCCAATTATTAAATCCAAGCGATGGTTACATTCGTCAGTCTCAAAACTGTAATTAAGAAAGTTTAATCCAAATAGAATTATAATTAATATACATTCCAGAGATATTTATGAGCCGAATAAGACTTGAGTAATATCGGGAGTTTCTCAACTATCCGCCATTTTAAATTACCGTTATAAACTCGAAGGAATTTAAATGTTTGAAATTAAAAATGGAAGTTGAAAACAAAATTTAAGTCAGCGCCATCTAGTTAGATTTGGGAAAAAATATTCAAAAATTGGTCTTACAAGATTATGAATATTGAATAATTAATGGCGAAGAGTGGAAGGTCTTTACTTGAAATTCATAATTTATTAGCTACTAAAAGTTTTGAATCCGATGCCTTAAGATTTTGAGTGTCCAAGTGGTAGTAAGTAGTTATAAATAATATTTAGTACTTTAAAGGAAAAAAATATTGGAATGGTTATTTATACATATTTGTTATGCGTTGTATGTTTTTTGTTTCTTGGTCCAGCACGTCTCAGCGACAAATCTAACACACACATCCACACACACACACACACACGCACATACACACACACACACACACACGCACACACACACACACTTATCACATTTATAAGTAATTTGCATTTCCATAAACATTGTTTAATTAATTATTAGTAGTGCCTAACTTAATTTTAGTTTTAAATGATTTCTTAGCTTTATTTTAATGTCTTATTTAGAATTTGTTATAATACTTACCTACCTCTTTGAACAGTTATTACCTACCTATAGAATGTCCTCCGAAACTGTTTTTTCAGTCTAAACTTTTATGGAAGGTGCTGGTGCCTGTGATACAATGATTTAATTAGTACAGGTACCAACGACACTCTTTTTCTGTCGTTACCATTTTTACTGCAAAACTGTACTTATTGTTCCTTGTAAAATGTATACTTTTTCTGAATAAAACTATTTATTTATTATTATTCCGTTTGTTTATTTTTCTTACTTATTTATTACTTTAAAAAAAAAAACATTTAAAAATATAAAAAAAAATAGTAGTCCACCGGTATTGGGAACAGGGTCCAAGCTACCGGCGGTCAGGGCTCCAGAGAGAGGAACCTCCTAACAATACGAACCGTTTCCAGGAGAACCGCTTTCTGAATCAAGCCCTTCATCCAGCTGCCTAACGAGAGCCTCCTCAGGTATTGGTCGAGGCTCTTGGCAATTAAGCCATTTTACATTTTTGAAATTAGTATAAAAATATTTCAAAATATAAAAAGTAGTAGCCCACCGGTATCGGGAACAGGGTCCAAGCTACCAAGCCATTATTATTATAATACAAATAAACTCAAACATCACGCCTAATTCAAAACTCCGAACAATGCGCTATCATCATCAGGAATCTATTGAGTCGGTATCAGGCGCTTTCAAAGGCTCGCCTTCAATGGATGAAAGACTTGGCTTCAAGCCATTGTTAGGCTCTGTTTACTGACTGCAATAATGGGTAGATGAACTGTTTGGACCACAAAGAGATGAAGTCTTATTTGAAACGTCTCAATGGGCGTTTCATCGCTTGACCACAAGCAACATTACTAAAACAACGCCTGTTGCAACAGTGATTGCGTAGGAAGCAAATGAAAGAAGTTTGGCAACGTCGTAAGTAGCTGTCAATGAATTAAAAATATCAAGCATGTGTTCAAAACAGAGGTAGGCAGACGTGAAATGGAATGGGAAGTTTAACTGGCTAGTTATGTTTTAAAATGTTAGTGAAGTGTTTTTTTTTGTGTTTGAAATTACTATAAGTCGGTGCATAATCGTTTAAAAGTTAGCAATGTAGGCCATGTTTCTTTTTTCGCGAAACATTACCACGAAAGGAATTGTTTTTGAGTATATTTAAGGGTCCAAGGATAAAAGTGAAAATAAAAAGAAACCTGCCTGAGATACGATAGCTGCCTCGTTGATTTAGCAGTCGCAAGCGCACCTGCTGACCTGAGGTCCTGGATTCGATTCCCGAGTCGGGCAAAGTGTTATTGGGCTTTTCCATCAGGAATTTCTCAGTAGCAGCCACGGAAACTGCATTTCTGCCCCGCTGATGGCAATAGGTTCGCCCCCTATTACATGGGACTTAAACATAACTGGCGAAATGTGCGTGTACTATTAGGTATACCACTGCCTAACCCTCCAAGAATTACAGGCGTGATGTTGTATTTATGTTATGTGTTATAAAAAGATTTTGCTTTGAGCCAAAAATTTTTAGATTATTATTGTGTTTGAATGAGTAAAACTTTGTCATTCGTTTAAGGATTATAAAATCGTTCAATTTTAAGATACGCTTACGCCGTACTAAGACCAACAGAAGAATTAAAACATTGTAAACAAATAACTTAAAAAAAATGTTCAATGAAACCGCGATTGTGTCTCAAAATGAAAAACGGTCGGGGGATTTATGAAGAAATATTCCACAAAACTGTTCCGATACTTGATTCAATTGTGTTAGTACTGAGTTTCGAGTTGATTCGATCACGCAATAAGATTTTTCCAAGCAAACTTCAACCCTGAACTTCTTCTTTCACCTGTTTGAGGGCTTTTTTTGAAAAAACTATAACGGCGAACATTATTTTAGATTAACTTTGTAAGCTTGCCAAGTTTAAAGTAAATCCGATCACGCACTTAGATTTTTAATAAAACTTTAACGTCCTGTAGCTGCCGTCCTGCATGGGTTTGGGGGGTTGTGACCTAGCCAGGAAATAATTTTAAAGATTATATTAATATGTAGTTAGGTTACATTTTAAATTTTAAAAAGTTGGAAGCAGGCGGGACCCGCTTTAGTTTGAAAATATAAAAATGGAATCGCTCCCGAATGCTTCCAACTTTTTAAAATTTAAAATGTGCTTATTCTTAGCTTTTCAGTGTTTTTTTTTTAACTTAAGTTTTTTACCGCAGTCGGGTTTTTAGTTTTTTTAATTACTTTTTTTATAACGGCATTATGTCCTTAAATTGGTATTCCTGCCAAGTTTCAAGTAAATTGTTCGCTGATTGTTAGTTGTTTGTTTGTTGTCGCTTTTAGATTTTTTATACAAACTTCAAAACCCTGTCGCTTCCGTCCTGGATGGATTTGTGAGTTGTTACCTAGCCAGGTTTATTCCTTTCATTACAAGGCATCTATTGGTATGTAGCTTGTTCGTATCGATTACTGCGTTTGAAATGCCACCATTTCGTTTATTGCGTTGTGTTATCAGTGAACGAATAGATATTAAATACTACTGTTGTATATTTTTGTAATCAGCTTAACAATTTCTAGACGATGATTATAAATTTATTTTTAAAAAAACAAAGTTGGGTTTTATTCCTAAACCATAGCCACCCTACTATTATTTTTTTAAAATATGCAGCTAACCTATGTTACACGGGATAACGCAACAATTATAACGATACCACACATACATCGAAATCGGTTTAGGCGTTTTGAAGTTATGGTGGAATAAAGAAGCTCACAAACATACATACATACATGAACCCTGAAAACATAACACTCTTTTTTTGGGCAGTCGTCGAGATACAATATTGTTCTTCTGTCGATCGCTATCTACAAACTAAGCTACGAGTTTGGTGCAATTATTAGCGTCCATCAATTCTTATAGTGTTACATCCGTATCTATAGTCAAGTTAAAGTAATTACTTTGCAATTTTTTTATGCCATAGACTAGAATTAAAAGAACAAAGAACCGTCAAAGAAAGCAAAGCTAAGAATTCTAACTTTTTACAGTTCTAATTTTAAGAAATAACTAAACTACATAATAAAAATTGTATCTTAAAAAATTACATTTACTCAAGTAAAGACTTTGACTTGTTTATAGATACGGGTGTTAGCATTCGAGTGCAGGACACGATACGGGGTTCCTTTGTTTGTCTAACAGCACACACATTTCCACTTTACGCTGGAATCGTCCATAATTCATTTATTCACAAACTAGCGACCCGCCCCAGCTTCAAACGAGTAGCACTAATCTTTGCATAGCATTTCTGGAGGTACGGTGGGTTGGACAGCGCATCAGGCTGTATTTTGTCTCATGCATTATAAGATTGCTTTAAAGGTGAACGTGCTGCTACTAAAATAGTGCATAGACATGAGTAATTTGTATGTTTGAAGTCAATCAGAAATCACTCACTTTTATCTCAGAAACTATCAATCATGGGAAATAGTGAGGCAGAAGAAGATTCTGATGAGAAAGTTTTCCTAGCTTCGTCTAAAACTGACCTGGGTTCTGTGCATATCGCTTGACGCTAATTGCGTCGCAAGTCGCATCACTCAAGTTCAAGGTACTTACACTTGACATTACATTTAAGCTCAAGCGCTCTTCTTCCTATCAATACTTTAACAATTGCCAAAATGAATGTGTGACCGAAGTTTCGAGCAAGTTCAATTTTAAATTTTCTTCTAGTACTGTAATGAATTTCTGTCATTTGTAACTCTGGACTGTATACAACCTGTGTACTATCTTAGCTTAATCATGCAGTAGTATTGATAGTAGGTTATCAATTCAAGAAATATCTTCTGATAAGATAAATTGGTACAGGCACGTGATGTTACGTAATAGTTTTATTTATATAATCTAAAATAAATATAATTATCAACATAAATCATAATAGATTGCACGACAACTTCATTTATAACCGCTGTTTGTAACATTAGATAATGTTACACAGAATTTTTCTGCAAATAATGCGGTATTGTTTTGTTGAGAAATTGCGCAATATTATGCCATTATAATATCTATATAATTATAAAATTGTAATATACCGATGTCTGTACATTGAAGAAATCAAAAGAATAAAATAAATGGGGGTTTTTATTAAAGCAACAGAAGCCAAAACAACAGTTTTTAGAATTTTGTCTGTCTGTCTTGCTGTATGTTTGTACACGTATCGTTTTTCTTCTAGATTCTAAGTACGTAGGAAGTCACGGGCAAAAGCTAGTTAAAAAATAAATTGTTAAAAAATCTATTTTACAGTTAATTATTTCCATGAGTTTACTAATATTTGTATCATGATTATGATATGGTTATGATATTGCTGAATACTGATAATATTACAGGGACACGAGATTGCTTGATTTATTTATTTTTATTTAAAGCTAGCGAACTGTGGCCTGTAGAGAGATGGCGTTAGACAGCTGTCCCTATCTCGAAATAGAACTAAAACATTCCTGCATTAACGCGTCATGGTAACCCCCCAGGTCATGGCAATTTTGCAATGAAGTTATTTTTAAATGTCTTATGTTTAACTAACCACCAGATCTAGTAAAATTTAACGGCAACAAATCACTTTATATTGCCAAAAATAGTAAATGATCAACAAAATTAAATCCCCATTTTAGCGTGAAATTAGAACCAAAAATTATACAACTTGTGATCCTACTTAAAACAATCAATTCCAAATTATGGAGTCCACGTAACACTGGTCATTTTCCCTCACTCGTCACTTTAGCTAATTCGACAGTATCGTTGATTCGTCACTTTCGCTGATTGGACACTTGCGTCAACTCGACACTTTCCATAATTCGTCATTTTCGCCGATTCGTCACTTAGGTACACTCGAAATATATAAGAAACAGTTAATGTGGATAATCCAACCTGCTCTAAGGAGATCCCAATTTAAATCAAACTTCAACATGTGTTTTTAAAGTAAATTATATTAATATGAAAAAAAAACGAACAATAAAAACTTAATTTCTAAAACTCATAAAAAAAACATTCTACATATGACAGCTTCTACATATGATTAGGTGCATTCTGCGCAACCCGATCGACGGAACTCCGCTTCGCGGGGCTCCTATTACTGGGTGGTTAAAAAAACATAAACACGTAGAGATGGATGGCGGGATCTTGTAGACCCCGCCATCCATCCCTTCTAACCTAACCTGTCCGAGTCGGGGTGCCTCAAGTCTCGAGCTCGCTTCGGTCGCTCTTGCATCCTCATGTATTTATTTCCGTGTATTTAGGTAGAAATAGCGAAGTAATTTGCTTATATAAATGAGCAAATTATTGCGCAAACATATAACGTGGTATGCTGGAAGAGATTCCATTAGAAATAAACATTACTCTTGTACTCTTTGTTCCATTATTGATTTCTGTATTTATTGTGCACATAAATTCTTGTTAAATAAATAAATAACATAACATCACGCCTGTAATCTCCGAAGGGTTAGGCAGAGGGGTACCCATTAGTACACCCACATTTCGCCATTTATTATGTTTAAGTCCATGTAATAGGGGGCCAGCCTATTGCCATCAATCGGGCACTGATCTAGTATCTGTGGCTGCTACTGAGAAGTTCCTGTTGAAAAAACTCAACATCAATTTGCCCGACCCGGGAATCGAACCCGGAACATAATTCTCAACAGCCGCGATTGTGGCCACTACATCAACGAGACCGTCTAAAAAAAAATGTAGTCAAAAATACTTAAAACAATATGAATTCAGCAATCCAAAGCCAGTTTATCACTACCTCTATATTTCACTGTGAAAGGGAACCGCTTGGCTTATCGTTAACTCGTGTGACCTTTCATAAATAACGTTAAGATACGAACCTTTTATAAATGCTGCCTTTTAACTGTTTCATAATTCGGGCTTAAAGAAGGAAAATAAGTTTATTTGGCACATGTCACAAGTGCTTACAAAAAAATGTAACTGTTGACAAAATAAGATATCATTGTGTGTCCCATGGCTGCGCCAGATAGTTCAGCCAAAGAGCGAAGAAGAGTTTTTGAAAGATTAAAAGAAAAGAAACGAACTCTCAATGTGCGAGGAATAACGCCTCCTCACAATTGGGGGCAGCCTATGATAAATATGCCAATAGGCTGTAATAATCAGAACGCTCGCTAGGAGAAAGGAAATTCATACCTCCAAGTTATTTGTGTCCGCTCCAGTCCAGCTTGTCCAATGAGCATTAATTGTCACAACACACGCAAACTAACAAACAGTCTCTTGGTTTAAATAGAAATATGAGCTTCGATTCAAGGATGACATTAAACTGTTTTTTTTTTCTGACAGACCGCATAAATATTTGTTTGACGTTCGACTCAAAGTTCGAATCGGCCCTCAGAGCTTTGCAGGATTCGAAAAGAATGAAAGAGGTTGTAATGATACACTCAATGTATTAAGATAATCAACGTCTAAATGGCTATTATATTAAAAATCATGTTAAATAACTTTAGACATATTAGTGCCAATGCAAAGTCATTTTTAATTATCTCGGTGTTACATAATATTCACGTTATCATGGAAGCCAAATAACTGATAAGTTAAGTGACTGATACACTAATGAACTGTGGGATTAACTCGCGTTTCCTCTTTGATCAGGAATCCTATAAAGTATAAAAACTGTCCGTCTATTTTTAACCGACTTAAAAAAAAATCGGTTGTATTTTTTTTTTTTTTTTTGTGTTTGTTACCTCATATCTTCGTCATTTATGAACCGATTTGAAAAATTCTTCTTTTATCTGAATGGATCTGCTTCCCGATTAGTCTCATAGAAATTTCATCAAAATCGGTTCAGCACTTTGGTTTTTAAATCAAAATAGCTGGAAAAAATATGTCATCCAAGTAAAAGTAATTGCAAAATTGATACATGACAAGGATTTGTGTGTGATGCAATGACTAAAAAGGGTAAAATAAAAACGTTTTTGCACAAAAAAAACCGACTTCCAAAAAAAAACACTAAAAAAAGTGGAAAATAACATTACTTTCGAAAGTCGGTGCCAAAAAAGTCAATGAAACAAACCATGGTCACCGACTTCCGAAAGTAATGTTATTTTCCACTTTTATTAGTGTTTTTTCTGGAAGTCGGTTTTTTTTTTGGTAACTTTTTAACGGCTTTTGATGAAGCACAAAGGTAAAAGATGACCTGAGATAGGACATAAGATTATCTCCCTTCCCATGGCATATAAATTAATATTAAATGGGCCTGTTCTTGACCTTAATCTTGTCCAGAGAACAGAGATGAACTCGACAGTGGAACGAGCTAACCTAAAAGAAGCCTATTGACTCACGGCTTATATAGATTGGGGTCATATGAACTCGGGAGCACCGACGCAGGCAGGAAATTCCAGCCCTCCAAGTGGGTAAAGCTGCAGCAAAAACTCGTGCAAAACAATTTGCTTATTGGCGATGTAGGGATTGAGAATATTCCAGGTTTGGAGTAATTTAAAGGCCTTGATTTGACTTATCTAATCTTATTATAATTATTTAAATTTAACATAGTGAGAATTAGCTTCGTTTTACTTTGGTATCTATCACAGTATTTCCTAAAATAATCTTATAAATATAACGAACAGTCAAAGCAAATGCTACAGTCACAATCAGAAATGCTAGCAGTAAGGTAAATACTAGTTCTAGTTCTAGATACTGCGCCCACGACATGTTGGCGGCGGGCGCGCGCAGATGTCTCGCGCCGCCGTGACGCAGCACGTACTCCGTCCACCACACGGCGCGCTCTAGTGGAGGCTGTGGCTGATCGTGCATTATACTACGTAGCTTGGCTAAATTCTGGCGATAATATCTGGAAACAACAGAAAAAAAAAATAAAGTTGTCATTAACAATAATTTACTCTTCTCTTCAATTATTCAACAACATTCATAATCTAGAAAGACCAACTAGATGGCGCTGACTTCAATTTTAATTTGGAATTATATTTTTAATAGAAGCACTAATTTTCAATGATTCTGTTACTAACAAATACATGAAACAAGACTTTTCTTGAATAACCTACATAATTATGTTAGCCTATATCATCTCTCTGCTGGGCAAAGGCCATGCCATCCAAATCATTCGATTCAGGGCTAATGTGGAAGACTGGGCGATACTTCTGTCTAGCTCGTCCCACCATCTCCTGCAAGGTCTACGGCGTCACCTTCTGGCTGTGTCAGGGCTCCACATCGTGGTTATTTTGGCCCACAGCTCGTCGGGCAAACGGTTGACATGGCCATTATTATGTTTTTGAAAATAAAAAAAGCTTACGGGTCATTGCTGATAACTTTGTCAATAGCATCAGTCAAATCCTCCTCTGTCAGCGTTCCCATATCCAGTCCAATTCCAATTTTATGGTAGACGATTTTTTCTACATTATGCCACTGGTCACCCAACATAGGAATACTAATCAGAGGTACTCCTGCTGAGATAGCTTCGTCTGTTGATTGTAGACCTCCTTGTGTTATGAACAACTTTATTTTAGGGTGTTCTGTGAATTAAAAGTTTTCAGTGAAAATAAATAAATTGGTTCGTAAAACGAAGACTAGGTACTATATTTATTATTTTTTTTCATATGACACCCATCTTGGTCGCGGGAATCCTGGAGTTTTCCGGAATCAATGAATGTCGGGGTTATAGGATACCAGTAATGGATAGCTTCTCTTCTCAGCGTGTCGATAGCAAAAAAAATTGCTACACACTTGGTAGTGGTCTTCGTTTTAGGAAGAGAAACGTTTGGCGCCTCTAAGAATTAAGAAAAGGGTGGCACGGTGTAAAGTACCCCTATAATTTTGTTGGCAACACTATGCCTCGTCACACAAAATGTTACACATGAAAGAGTTACATTATTTTAGACCCACCAGCATTGACATGTTTCGTTGGTTATAAAAGTCCTGTGCCCCGTGTTAGACTACCACAGGCTGAGCTGATTAATTAATTTAAAAAAAAATACTCACTCAGTAGGTCCACTTGTGGCAGCCACTTCGATATCCTGATGTTATCAGATCGTCCTGGCAGTTCATCTTCGTTCCACTTCCACAGCACATCATACGGTACTTTAGAGAGTGCCGTCACTAGTGTTTGTATTGCTCTCGGCGGTAGTAGAGAGGGATCCACATTTGTACCAAAGCTTAAGTAAATGACGCCGTTTTTGGAAGAATCTAAATACGATTGCAGTTCCTGTGGAATAAATTTAACCATTGTATTTTTTTTTACGTTCGGAAATAACATCACTATCATCTGTCTAGACTATCTTCGGTTCAGTTTCCATTTTAATCGCAAGTAATCGACAACCAGTATTTAAAATGAAGCGACCATCCGACTTTCACAATTATTGCGTAATCTGTCACCCCTTGGTGAGACTGGTTGTAAAACTTTTGGGTATCTTCAAAGTTATCAAAAATCTACAAATGACAGCCGGAATCAACGGCTTACACAACATAAACATAGATCAACATAGACACAGATTGGTAAGATAATCAAAACTCACTTTTGGTAATTCTTTTTCAGGATTCACATGTAGACCACCCATGAACAACACATTGGGAGGGACAGGCCGAATGCCTTCAAACACTGGATGTATATTCAAAAACATCATATCCACATTATTGTTCAGTTCTTGAATCGGAGGGACGTCAGGTCCAAAATATTTTCTAATTATTTCATTTTCTAACGTATTGGCTTCTCGATGTTTCATTTCTAAATAAAAATGCAGATACATTTCCTTGATTTTGTCCCATAAGCTGAGGTTGTTGAGTTTTTGACGATAACAAATCGGATACAGTAGTGGATGTACTGGAGCTCCAACTACTTCATAATTGTCGAAAACCGCTCCATACGAACTAACCAAGATCACTGGTGCCTTGTAAATATGAGATAACACCAGCCCTAGTCTGGCACTTGATTCCATAAATATCAAATCAAATTGTTTGGTCTTATCATTAAACAGATTTTTTACTGTCTCATCTTTGATTTGCGCTTCGAACATCAGCCGTATTGATTCTAAATAAGACGGAAAATGCAGATACAAATCTCTTTTATGACCTTTAGGTAGAAACATAAACTTTTCTTTCCACACAGCGTAGGATACATCATGGACATCGATTTCTGTCAGGTTTGCAGGCGTTTCTCCTTTGGGGAATGCAGGATCTGGTGTAATGATTGTCACTTCATGTCCACGTTTTACTAGTTCATGAATCAAAGGTCGAAACACTACTTGATGACTGATAGAAGCAACGGGAAACATTGCCAGGATTCTTGCAGCTTCATTTTGTTTTAAAAATAATATAGAACAGAAGATTAAATAATGGAATATCATTGACATATTAGAGACTAAATAATTTAACACAAGAACACACTTCGAATTTACTTATAGAAATGAGTTGTCGTCTATTTGGCTCCCACTTATATAGGTATAATATTGAAAATCATGCTGAATGAATTGTCTGTTTGAACATATTAGTACAAGTGCCAAGTCATTTATGTCGCCAATGTAATAAATAACACTGGCAATGTTATCGTAAGACACTTATAACTGATAAATGTAATCAGTCCACACTATTTCCAATTTTGGAACACAATCGTCCATTTTACGAGAGATAGGGGGTTGTTATCTACCACGCAAGCCCAGTGAGCCTCGGTAGATAATACAAAGAACATCAGTCAAATCGTACCAAAAAAAGGATGTGCCAGAAAAAATAATGCGATTTCTTGAATTGATTCTTCTGCACCGTGAACATGTTTTATTATTTAAAAAAAAAACCGTTTACCTGTTCTCGCCTTAGCTTTTAGACACAAAGGTAAAAGGTAACCTGGGTAAGGGTATGGGATTATCATGATAGTAACAACGTTTCAGTGGGATTATAACCGACAGGCGAAGCCATAGACAAATACTGTTAAGAAATAATCTATTTCTTTTCGATTTAAGGATCGAGGATATTCCAGGTCCGGAGTAAATAATAAGCCTTAAAATTATCATAATACTTTGGTATATTTTAAATTTATAATGAAACATAACTCCATTGATCTTAAAATAATTTCATTTAACATTATTGAGAATCAGCTACGTTTGATTTTGATATCAATCACAGTATTTCCTAAAGTAATCTTATAAATATAATAAATAGTAAAAGCAAGCGTTGCTATAACTACGAAAAATCCTAGCAATAAGGTAAATACTAGCTCTAGTTCTAAGTACTGGACCCACGACATGTTGGCGGCGGGCGCGCGCAGATGTTTCGCGCCGCCATGACGCAGCACGTACTCCGTCCACCACACAGCTCGCTTCAATGGAGGCTGTGGCTGATCCCGCATTACATTACGCAGTTTGGCTATATTCTGGCGATAAAATCTAGAATAAAAGAAAAAAAAAATATGAGAAAGTGGAACTATTAAATCTTCCACTCCTCGCTTTTACTTATTCACAAATTTGAAAGAACAACTAAATGGCGCTGTCTTAAATTTTATTTTTAACACTCCATTTTCAAATCAAAAACTTTTCAAAGAAATTGAAAGAAGAATAGTTTAATTGAACTCTGAACAATAAACGTTATCCGTTTTTAAATGAAACTACAAAAAAAATACTTACGAGTTGTTCTTGATAACTTTGTCAATTGCATTGGTCAAATCCTCCTCAGTGAGTGTTTCCATATCTAGTCCAAGTCCAATTTTGTGGTACTCATACCTCTCAACATTATACCACTGATCGCCCAACATAGGGATACCAATCAGAGGTACTCCCGCTGAGATAGCCTCGTCTGTTGATTGTAGACCTCCTTGTGTTATGAATAGCTTTATTTTGGGGTGCTCTGCAAATAAAAATTTGCTTATTAGCAATTATTTTGCGATTGCACTATAAAATACCAGCACAGGTGTCATAGGAAATCAGAAAATGAAAACATTAATTGAAGTCTTTGATAGTCTTAATTCAACAAAACGGTTGCCGATATCTGCTGAAAAGGACTCAATCTTTGGACGCAAAAAACATTGTATCTAAATGTGTTTGCGAACACAGGAGTTGTCTCTTCCCTCATTCTTATAATCTGAGCAGACGACAATCCGTTACGGGTGTGTCGTACCACCAACTTCCAGACTCCGGCTTGCCAACGAGAAATTCCTAGTTTCAAAAAACAGTAACACTTTGCGCGATATGGGAATTTGGCACCACGCTCAGCAGATTGCTCAAAGCGTGACTTGACAAACGAGACAGATACTGTGATGTCTGTTATGATTAAAAAAAATATTACTCACTCAGTAGGTCCACCTGCGGCAGCCACTTCGAAATCCTGATGTTGTCACCTCTCCCTGGCAGCTCATCTTCGTTCCACTTCCACAGCACATCGTACGGTACTTTAGAGAGCGCTGTCACTAATGTTTGTATTGTTCTCGGAGGTAATAGAGAGGGATCTACATTTGTACCGAAGCTTAAGTAAATGACGCCGTTTTTGGAAGAGTCTAAATACGATTTGAGTTCCTGAGAAATAAATTTTAAAATTGTAGCGTAGTCCTGTTATCTTTCACTTACAAAGGTATTTTACAGTCAATAATAAGGCTGATAATCAGCAATTTATGGACTTCAAAATTGCCCAAAAATTCTTGCCCTTTACCATTTTCCAGTGGTTTTACTGAGGAGACGAAGTGACTGAACAAATTCTCCGGGAATGTATTGGTATATTTATAGTATACTTGCAGCTCGCCTCGTCTTCGCACGGGTGCAAAACACTATATTTTTATTTTGTCAGGATGACAACAACCCATTGTGTCTAAAACTTTCCTATCTATTAAGCTGGAATCAGACATGTACATTCACAACATTTCATTGACATCGGTTGGTTGGTTTCGGAGATTAGCGTGTACGAATTTAGTGACACATTATTTTTATTCAAAAGCTAGAAAATAATCAATACTCACTTTTGGTAATTCTTTTTCAGGATTCACATGTAGACCACCCATGAACAACACATTGGGAGGCACAGGCCGAATGCCTTCAAACACTGGATGTATATTCAAGAACATCATATCCACATTATTGTTCAGTTCTTGAATCGGAGGTACGTCAGGTCCAAAATATTTTCTAATTAATTCATTTTCTAACGTATAGGCATCTCGATGTATCATTTCTAAATAAAAATGCAGATACATTTCCTTGATTTTGTCCCATAAGCTGAGGTTGTTGAGTTTTTGACGAACACAAATTGGATAGAGCAGTGGATGTACTGGAGCTCCAACTACTTCATAGTTGTCGAAAACCGCTGTGTACGAACTAACCAAAATCACTGGTGCCTTGTAAATATGAGATAACACCAGCCCTGGTCTGACACCTGCTTCCGCAAATATCAAATCAAATTGTTTGGTCTTATCATTAAACAGATTTTTTACTTTATCATCTTTGATTTGCGCTTCGAACATCAGCCGTATTGATTCTAAATAAGACGGAAAATGCAGATACAAATCTCTTTTATGGCCTTTAGGAAGTGACATAAACTTTTCTTGCCACACAGCGTAGGATACATCATGGACATCGATTTCTGTCAGGTTTGCAGGCGTTTCTCCTTTGGGGAATGCAGGATCTGGTGTAATGATTGTCACTTCATGTCCACGTTTTGCTAGTTCGTGAATCAAAGGCCGAAACACCACTTGATGACTTATAGATGCAACGGGAAACATTGCTAGGATTCTTGCAGCTTCATTTTGTTTTAAAAATAATATAGAACAGAAGATTAAATAATGGAATATCACTGACATAGTAGAGACTAAACAATTTAACACAAGAACACACTTCGAATTTAGTTATAGATATGAATTATCGTCTATCTGGCTCCCACTTATATGGGTATATTATGAAAAATCATGCTGAATAAATTGTCTGTTTGAACATATTAGTACAAGTGCAAAGTCATATTTTATGTAGCCAATGTAATAAATATCACTGTCAATGTTATCTTAAGACACTGATAAGTGATAAATGTAATCAGTCTACACTATTTCCAATTTTGGAACACAGGCTTCTATTTTACGAGAGACAAGTGGTTGTTATCTATCACACAAGCCCAGTGAGCCTTGGCGGATAATACAAAGAACATCAGTCAAATCGTACCAGAAAAAGGATGTGCCAGAAAAAAAAATGCAATTTCTTGATTTGATTCTTGCGCACCCTGAACATGTTATATTATTTAAAACCCGTTTACCTGTTCTCACCTTAACTTTTAGGCACAAAGGTAAAGGGTATCCTGGGTTATCATGATAGTATCAACGTTTCAGTGGGATTATAACCGACAGGCGAAGCCATAGACAAATACTGTTAAGAAATAATCTATTTCTTTTCGATTTAGGGACCGAAGATATTCCAAGTCCGGAGTAAATAATAAGCCTTAAAATTATCATAATACTTTGGTATATTTTAAATTTTTTATGATGAAACATAACTCCATTTATCTTAAAATAATTTCATTTAACATTATTGAGAATCAGCTACGTTTGATTTTGATATCAATCACAGTATTTCCTAAAGTCATCTTATAAATATGATAAATAGTAAAAGCAAGCGTTGCTATAACTACGAAAAATCTTAGCAATAAGGTAAATACTAGCTCTAGTTCTAAGTACTGGACCCACGACATGTTGGCGGCGGGCGCGCGCAGATGTTTCGCGCCGCCGTGACGCAGCACGTACTCCGTCCACCACACAGCGCGCTCCAACGGAGGCTGTGGCTGATCGCGCATTACACTACGCAGTTTGGCTAAATTCTGGCGATAAAATCTAGAATAAAAGAAAAAAATATTAGAAAGTGGAACTATTAAATCTTCCACTCCTCGCTTTTTCTTATTCACAAATTTGAAAGATCAACTTAATGGCGCTGTCTTAAATTTTGTTTTTAACACTCCATTTTCAAATCAAAAACTTTTCAATCAAATTTAAACAAGAAAAGGTTTAATTGAACTCGGAACAATATCCGTTTTTAAATGAAACTACAAAAAAAATACTTACGAGTTGTTCTTGATAACTTTGTCAATTGCATTGGTCAAATCCTCCTCGGTCAGTGTTTCCATATCTAGTCCAAGTCCAATTTTGTGGTACTCATACCTCTCAACATTATACCACTGATCGCCCAACATAGGGATACCAATCAGAGGTACTCCTGCTGAGATAGCTTCGTCTGTTGATTGTAGACCTCCTTGTGTTATGAATAGCTTTATTTTGGGGTGCTCTGCAAATAAAAACTAGCTTATTAGCAATTATTTAGCGATTGCACTATAAAATACCAGGACAGGTGTCACAGGAAATCAGAAAATGAAAACATTAATTGAAGTTTTTATTCTTAATTCATGGAATAGATTCTATTCCGTGTTCGAAACAAAATAGTTGCCGATATCAGTTGAAAAGGACTAAAGTTTTCGACGCAAAAAATATTGGATTGCACAAATGTGTTTGCAAACACAGGAGTTGTCTCTTCCCTCATTCTTATAATCTGATTAGACTACAATAATTCGAAACGGGTGTTTCGTACCACCAACTTCCAGGCTCCGGCTTGCCAACGAGAAATTCCTAGTTTCAAAAAACAGTAACACTTTGCGCGATACGGGAATTAGGCACCACGCTCAGCAGATTGCTCAAAGCGTGACTTGACAAACGAGACAGATACTGTGATGTCTGTTATGATTAAAAAAAATATTACTCACTCAGTAGGTCCACCTGCGGCAGCCACTTCGAAATCCTGATGTTGTCACCTCTTCCTGGCAGCTCATCTTTGTTCCACTTCCACAGCACATCGTACGGTACTTTAGAGAGCGCTGTCACTAGTGTGTGTATTGTTCTCGGAGGTAGTAGAGAGGGATCCACATTTGTACCAAAGCTTAAGTAAATGACGCCGTTTTTGGAAGAGTCTAAATACGATTTGAGTTCCTGAGAAATAAATTTTAAAATTGTAGCGTAATCCTGTTATCTTTCACTTACAAAGGTATTTTACAGTAATTAATAAGGCTGATAATCAGCAATTTATGAACTTCAAAATTCCTGGAATTCCTGCCCTTTACCATTTTCCAGTGTTTTGACTAAGGAGAAGAAGTGACTGAACAATCTCTCCGGGAATGTATAGGTATATTTATAGTAAATTCGCAGCCCGCCTCGCCTTCCCATGGGAGCAAATTACTAATTTCTTATTTTGTCATCATGGCAACAACCTAATGTGTTCATAACTATCCTATCTTTGAAGCTGGAGCCAACCATGTACATTCACAACATTTCGGAGATTAGCGTGTACGAATTTAGTGACACATTATTTTCATTAAAAAGCTAGAAAATAATCAATACTCACTTTTGGTAATTCTTTTTCAGGATTCACATGTAGACCACCCATGAACAACACAGTGGTAGGCACAGGCCGGATGCCTTCAAACACTGGATGTATATTCAAGAACATCATATCCACATTATTGTTCAGTTCTTGAATCGGAGGGACGTCAGGTCCAAAATATTTTCTAATTAATTCATTTTCTAACGTATAGGCATCTCGATGTAACATTTCTAAATTAAAATGCAGATACATTTCCTTGATTTTGTCCCATAAGCTGAGGTTGTTGAGTTTTTGACGAACACAAATTGGATAGAGCAGTGGATGTACCGGAGCACCGAGTACATCATAATTGTCGAAAGACGCTCCGTACGAACTCACTAAGATCACTGGCACTTTATAAATATGGGATAACACTAGGCCAGGTCTGGCAGCAGCTTCCATGAATATCAAATCAAATTGTTTGGTCTTATCATTAAACAGTTTGTTTACTGTCTCATCTTTGATTTGCGCTTCGAACATCAGCCGTATTGATTCTAAATAAGACTGAAAATGCAGATACAAATCTCTTTTGTGACCTTTAGGTAGTGACATAAACTTTTCTTGCCACACAGCGTAGGATACATCATGGACATCGATTTCTGTCAGGTTGGTAGGCGTTCCTCCTTTGGGGAATGCAGGATCTGGTGTAATGATTGTCACCTCATGTCCACGTTTTGCTAGTTCTTGAATCAAAGGCCGAAACACCACTTGATGACTGATAGAAGCAACGGGAAACATTGCTAGGATTCTTGCAGCTTCATTTTGTTTTAAAAATAATATAGAACAGAAGATTAAATAATGGAATATCACTGACATTATTACAGACTAAATAATTTAACACAAGGACACACTTCGAATTTACTTATAGAAATGAATTGTCGTCTATCTGGCTCCCATTTAAATAGGTTTTATGAAAATCATCAGGTTTAATGATTGTCTGTTTGAACATATTAGTAATAAGTGCAAAGTCATTTATCTCGTCATAATGACAAAACAACTTGTAATATTAAATCACCGCCAATGTTATCATAGGAGACTTTTTACTGATAAGCTGTAGGAGTCGTGTCTGGAGTTGTCTAGACTATAGGTACCGCTAACAAACCGTGATAATTTTCACACATTCATTGTTTTGTCGTTTGTCCTGGCTGTTGTTCGTAAATCTTTGATAGTTCCTATACAATAGGTAGTCAGAAGCTCGAAATTCTGGCAACCAGTCATTCCAAGGGGTGCCGTGTTACCAAGTAACTGTGTTGTGGGGGGCAGTCGCTCTATTTGAAATATTGTTTTTAAGCTGGTAGGAAAAAGGCAGATGATATTTATTGTTTTCTAGCTGACCCGCGCAACTTCGTCTGCGTAACATTTTTAATTAATGCTCCGCTCCTATTGGTCGCAGCATATTAAATAGCGTTCCTCGATAAATAGGCTATCCAACATTAAAACAATGTTTCAATTGGAACCAGTAGTTCCTCAGATTAACGCGTTCAACCAAACAAACAAACGAGCTCTTCAGCTTTATAATATTATATGAAACCAAATACTTTTACAACACGAAACATCTAAAAATGTGTTTTACTATAAGCTTATTATTAGAAGTAATGTTAGAGGTCCTATAAAACTAACCAACAGCCAGATCGATGGGTCAAATTAAGAAAACCGTAGCTAAAACCTGGTTGGTTGAGACACGTGCAGACCAGGAAAGCATGGCACAAAAGAGAACAGCCTAATAGTTAGCAGTGGGTGCAACAGGGCGGCTGAAAACAGTTAACAGGAATGATCCTGTAACATACGACGGACTGCATAACCCACTGACATCCTTAGGTTAAGTACGGAACCCAATTATAATATATGTACATGTTTGTAGTGACAAACATGTATATGTAGATATACTTGTGCTTCGTAATGCCCGCCTACATAGTGATGTATTCATCAAATGCTCGTGATTATTTTAGCTATACAAGTGCTAATATTTGTATACCTCTAGTTATAAGTACCTGCTTGGAATAAACATGTTTCTATACGACTCACAAAACGCGAAATTGCAACGTTAGCAGCGTCTAAACACCGTAGTACATGAAGAATTCGTGGCGCCGAAAGTGCGTTGAGCACACTACTCCTGTCACGAACCGCCTTCAAAGCGAGTAAACGGTGACACGCTTGATCTGGATTAAAAGCGTTGGGTCCGTAGGTTACGCCCCCAGTGTGTTTTGCCCCCGTGGTGGAAGCCCCCGATTTCGTTTTAGTACTATAATATTTATTAGTTAAATATTTTTATCAAAAGTACAGTCAGATAGCAAAGTGTAACCTATTATAAAAAATGTCTAAGTCGTGGTTCATTATTAAAATCAAAATCATAGTTTATTATTATAAATCTTTATTAACAATGTCGGTGTAACAAACGTTTGCTTATCTAATAATAGGTACTAATGGGTAATAATAGGTAATACGTAGGTACTTAATATGTAATAAAAATTAAATTAAATGTCTAATAAATAATAATAGGTATCTACGTAAATACAACTTTGATAACAAATAAAACCAAACATTAAAATAAAGCAACAATAACATGCAAAATCACAGATACGAAATTAAAAATCACAGTTTAAAATTAGGATTATTTTAAGTACTTATATACTATTTACGTACTAAGTATATAGGTAGGCATCTACTTAAATATTTAGAAGATTGGTAACAGAATGTTCAAACACTAAAATATAATAAAAACAATTAACATTTAAAATCACAGATAACAAAAGTAACAAAAGAAGAAAAACATAGTAAAAATATTAGGATGATTTGAACTTTGTAATTAAATTATGTAATTTAAGTCATTTATATGCAGTGACTATGGAGGTTACAACATTGATATAGATATAAAATTAAAATGTAGTAATTATGTAACAATAAACATGCAAAATCATTATTTTTAAGCTAAGTAAGTAGGTGATTATTTTTGCTTGACTTGCACATACGGACGGATTTGTTCCAAAAACTCCATAATTGTAATTTGTTTCTTTTCATATTTGTCTGTCAGCTTAGCAATGAGTTTGTCATTGATTATTGAAGATTTTTTCCTTTTACATATAGGACTGTCATTTCTTCGTAATCTGAAAGTATAAGATAAAGATTATTTACTAAGAGTAAAAAAAATGAATTACTGATATATTAAGCGTTATGTAAGTAATCAGCATTTTACCTCACTTGACCTGTGCTATACGTAGAAATATCAGTTGTTATAATTTCCAAAAACGATAATAATGATGGTTTTCGGCCCAGATAGCACTGAAGCCGTTGATTCCAGGCCTCCACTAAATTTGTGGTTCTATGTCGTTCTTTATAGCAACACCACTTTGAGATCATCCCCGGAGGCTCAAGCCATTGTTCAACGAAATAATCGTTGAATTGGGTGACTTTTTCATCGGGAATACTGAAAACAAAAATTATGATATATATGACATGTCGTATATACCTAAGCATTATTTTTATTTTTGCGTACTTATAAAAACAATCTATGAGCTGTTAAAACTTTAAAATAAAATGAAAATTAAAATTACCTGTTTTCCATTACGGAAAGCCAACCATCTTCTATATCTTCTTTAGGAAGAAATGCTAGACAGGTGCACAGTTTCACATACAATGTTGTTTCTTCGTGTGCCAATAAACCTAAAGACTTCGCTTTTCTGTAAATGGCTCTTTGGAAGTGAACATTACAGCCATGTATTGTGACCGCTGGCAATACCTCTTTTATTGCCAGCATTGTAGCTAATTCAAAATCTACAGTGAATTTCATGGGGCTGAAGTCCGGCACAGCTTCTTTAATTTTTTTAAACATGACTTCATATGTACTTTTTTCTTTATTAACTAGTAGCACATAAAATATAGGCACAATATTGGTTGCTTGTGCATCACTTCCCATATCTCCATGAATGGTAAATATTTGGTAAAATGGACCTGGACAACAATCAAATGTACCATCCCCGAAGTAGTGTTGTATATTTTTGATGTGTTTTAAAGCCTGTGCTGATACGAATACTATAATTCTGTTGTCGTTCTCACAGTAATCAACTAATAGATATTTTTGAAAAATCTCAGGTATAATGACTTCAGCTGGATTACGAAACTGTGTCTTTTCTACATTTAAGGCTTTCTTTCGAGAGTTGTATAACTGTTGCTTGATATTATTGAATTTGGGTATGTATTCATCGAAGGCTGTGTCTGTGTTTTTTAACTCGGCAAATTTTGTTTCAAATTTTTGTTGTATAGAGCTCGAGAAACTCGTTTTCACTTCCTTTTTTAATTTTTCCATAACAACTCTAACTTCATTTTTCATTAAGTTAGGTTGACACTCAGCATTATGACACTTTTGGATTTGTACATTGTCACTTTCCTCACTTAATTTTATAGAACCACTACACTTGCCATGTCTTTTATTTACGCATGTCCACACACTCGATTTATTATTTTTCCTATGAAGATTATAAGCAAATCCGACATGTAGTAACGTTCTTCCACCTAGTTTATTTGAAATTATTTTGTAATTGGTTTGTGCTAAACCCCGTGAAGGACCTGGACTTGCCATTTTGAGTTAACATGACCGACTAAACTTTCTTATCAGTAACATATTGCAACTATGTGGGAAAGGGATAGAAATAGTGCCCATCGCTATGTTTGGTGTGACTGACACTGGCTTGGCCACCATCAGGGATTTTAATTTTAATAACACAAATAATTTGTCGGTAATTAGTCGAAATTTGTCGCCCAATATCAGAATTTGTCGGTCACTGGTTCAAAAGTTATAAGGGTTTATAGGTGGCCGATCTGTAGAGACTCTCCCCAGCTTGGCCACATTTATATCTCAGAAACTAGGGCATCTAGTGTTGATCTGTTTTCTCCCAGATTTAGTCGGCAATTTGTCGGAATTTCCCGCCAAGCCACAGATTTAGTCGGCGTGTAATTAAAAAGATATTAAAGAATTCAATTTCTCCATACATTGGTACAATCAAGTACAAAATATTTGAAGTAGTTTCTAGACAGTATCTATGATGTCATATGGTGGAATTTTTGTTACGAAATATATAAATATAAAGTTATTCTATAATTTGAACTAGTGATGCAACGGAAGTGTCTTAACGGAAACAGATGTCAAAAGTAAATCTTAGCGGATGCGGAAGCAGAAGCGGAAGCAGAACTGTAGTCGTGCGACCTTTTCGCGAATACACTGTTTCACAGAGTTTGCATCGGGCACTTGAGTCATTAATCTCAACAAAATAGTTCCAAATGGGACTGGTTTTTGGTTTCATAATTGCACTAGACACAAAACTAATAGGTACCTAAGTAACAAGTAACAAAACAAACATAAAAAAAAATCAACAGAAGATTTACGAACTTACGTTAAACGTCACGAGGCGCGGTGATGCGCAGAATGAAACAGAAAATAGAATGATAAACAAACTCGTTGCGACGCGTTTGTGTACCGCCCCCGCCAACCCCCCGCACGCGCCGATTCCGTCATGCATGTCCAGTCGTTCACGCGCCCCCACCCCCGCGCTCTTCGCTGTATTCTCCGTTTAGAGTTCTGTTATAAAGTTGCGGAACCAGAAACGGAAACAGAAGTGAAAAAGCTTGCGGAACTTCTGCAGAAGCGGAAGCGGAAGCAGAGTTCTGCTGCAACACTAATTTGAACCCACCAAAGGAAAACTGTATTCATTAGCTATAAACAGATCTACAATAAATATATATGTAATTATTTATCGAACAAAATGTGCTCGCTGGCAGATAAATCACTACGCTCCGTTTCATTTATGGTGAGAGGAAAGAGATAGATGCGAGCCAGTCTATAGTGGAGCTCATTATAAATAGTTAGGAACTCGAGTAATAATAGTTTTTTTTTTTAATTAGATAAGATAAAAATAAGTTTGTAATTTGTAATAATCAAATTATTGTAAACTTTTTTTGTTGTCCTACTTCATTATCAATATGTAATAAATTACCGAATATTCCGATTGAATAAAGTTTATATAGCTTATTTGTATGCGGGTAGCATTATAGGTAATAGCGTCGTATCGGGTCGCGGTTGTGTCGGTGACGAAATGAAGAGTTTCGATGACGTGTTGTCGAGTAGGTATCGATCGGCATCAGTGTTGGTTTCAGCCAGGGTCGTGCAATGAAGAAACACCCATTGTTATTTTTATTGAGAGATAATATTATATACATAAGAGGTATCTAGGTACCTACCCACATCTTTGATTATATAGGTATTTTTAAAATTTTACTGTGAGTAAGTACAATAATTTTAAAGTACCTAATATTTTTTTTAATATTTCAACAACAAATTATTATTCTAAAGTAAGAGCTTAACTTTATAATTTGGGAACACAGTTGCATGCGACTGTACATCTTGACACCAATAATTCACCAAATAGACCAAGAGCAAGATTTAATGTTTTCAAAGAAGTTTAAGACACTCTAACCTAGTAATTTAAAACATAAAAACATGAATCTAATTGAGAATTTACCACTTCCTGACATTTCTAAGGACTTAAGACCGATAAACTAGAAGTATATTACACATATTACTAGAAATATTTTTTCTCTTGCCAACGTTTCGTAAACTCTTCGATCTAGCTCTTGGACTATACCTTAAAAAATTAACTCATTATATCTTCTAAACTAAGACCCGACTAAATCTGTGGCTTGGCGACAAATTCCAACAAATTGCCGACTAAATCTGGGAGAAAACAGATCTTCGCTAGGTGCACTAGTTTTTGAGATATAAAATGTGGCCAAGCTGGGGAGAGTCTCTACAGATCGGCCACCAATACACCCTTATAACTTTTGAACCAGTGACCAACTAAATCTGTGGCTTGGCGAGAAATTCCGACAAATTGCCGACTAAATCTGGGAGAAAACAGATCTACGCTAGATGCCCTAGTTTTTGAGATATAAATGTGGCCAAGCTGGGGAGAGTCTCTACAGATCGGCCACCTATAAACCCTTATAACTTTTGAACCAGTGACCGACAAATTCTGATATTGGGCGACAAATTTCGACTAATTACCGACAAATTATTTGTGTTATCAAAATTAAAATCCCTGATGGTGGCCAAGCCAGTGTCAGTCACACCTATGTTTGCTATTTTCACTGTCCGTCACCCTGGACTCTATTGTTTTCAACCCTATCTTTCCCTTTCTTTGACTACCTATCTCTTTCTTTTAGAATTCGATCTGGCTATTGTGTAAAACCAGTTTGGCCGGGCACGGGCGCCTCGTTTAGACAAAGTAC
The DNA here is from genome assembly GCA_964057025.1 of Standfussiana lucernea. Lineage (NCBI taxonomy): Eukaryota > Metazoa > Arthropoda > Insecta > Lepidoptera > Noctuidae > Standfussiana > Standfussiana lucernea. The sequence continues at coordinate 9,285,600 of OZ059808.1, read as the reverse complement.
AAAGTAATGCATCTAAAGTAAATAATTGTAATATAGTAATAAAGTGAATATCCTTGTAGCATGTTTATAGTATCCAATATTGTGTTAGTTAGAATACTTATTTAGTAAGTTTGTCTACGTATTTGGTTCCGAAACACTTTTTTCATCGTCTGTATCTAGTAAAAAATATTTTTATTTCGGCGAAATCAACTATAATAACTTAATTTAAAATCGGGGGCTTCCACCACGGGGGCAAAACACACCGAGGGCGTAACCCACGGACCCAAAGCGTTGACAACGCCGCCAAAAGCAGCGGCTGACGTCTCCGTCTTCTTAAGACCAGCTTCCAACAAGTGGAAAAATTCCATAGAATGTGTGTTCTAGGCTTAAGATATGAATGGATGTTTTTGTTTAGTAGTTCCATTTTTAGACAATAGTAATTTGCAAAATAGCAGTGCTGTAAGATAAGGGCAATCGATCAATTAAATATCTTGATTAAAACGTCATTAGACAGATATGTTTTAGTTCTTATAGCGATTCTAAAATCGATTGCCTATCTTATCAAAATTATTGTGCAAATCACTTTCTAAGTTTTCATAATCTAAATAGCTATTTCTGTCAAAGAGGATACAGATACAAGTTGACGTCATACTTTATTATCTTTCTAGAAAAAAAAAGTTGGTTATCTGGAGTGTCAAGAATGGATAAGGTAAGGAATGAGAATATTAGAGGAATTTTGATAGGGAATCATCTGTATTAGTATGGACAGCACGTACATATGCCGAAAATAGTGACACTGCTTTCATATAATTTCCCATACACATTTCTTTTGGATAGAAAGACCAAAGAAGAGATGGCAGGATTGTGTGAGGAATGTTATAAAAGCAAAAGAAGTAAATGATAATGTGGTGGCTGATAGAGGAGAATAGAAAAACAAAACATGCTGCGCCAACAACATTGCAATGCAAGTAACATGGGATAATGGCAGGAAGATGGTCATGACTAGAAAACAAACATAGATAATCCTGTCTTTTCTGTGTAAATGGTACTGGGCTGATGCATGAACAGATGTAGGCAAGTTTAAAAAAAAAAAAACAATTTAGTCTTAACAATAAAAGTTTAAACTTAACGATTACATGGCAATCTTTACATAAAATATTTATCACAGTTGAATCAACTACGTTTTATTTTGATATTGACATTATTCCCGAAAACACTCTTATAAATAAAACGGACCAATACAACAAGTACTGTTAAAGCCATCAGAAATCCGACTAGTACAGTCAATACAAGTTCTAGTTCTAGATACTGCGCCCACGACATGTTGGCGGCGGGCGCGCGCAGATGTCTCGCGCCGCCGTGACGCAGCACGTGCTCCGTCCACCACACGGCACGCTCCAGAGGAGTCTCGATCTCATCACGCATTACGCTGCGTAGCTGGACCATGTTTTCTCGGTAACTGGATGAATAAAAAATACATAATTATGGTCGTTTTTATACAGAGTGAGGGCCTCAGAATCCGGGCGAATGACCATGTCTAATTCCCCAATAGTTTAGAACATGTTGTTAAGATAGATGAAGATGCTTACCTTTCATCCTTAATTACTGTTTCAATAGCGTTTTTAAACTCTTCTACGGTAAGCGTTTCCATGATGAGCTTCTTTCCAATCTTGAAGTATTCATATTTCTCCGAGTTGTACCACTGATCACCAAATATTGGAATAGCTATGAGAGGTACTCCTGCTGTGATAGCTTCATCTGTTGATTGGAGCCCAGCCTGAGTGATGAACAGCTTGAGTTTGGGGTGTTCTGTGAAAAGATAATAAATTGAATTATTTCGGTTAACAAAATCCAAGAATAATGGATTGATGAGGAAAGACTTTGGAGAGACTCCAAAATAAGAAGAAGAAAAAAACCATAGGCTTGAATGATTTTGTCTTTGCTTGTCACTATTGTTAATGGAGATAATGGAATTGGCTCCATAGAGAAAAATTTGCAATTACAAAGGTTCTTTCCACCTTTTATATTATCATGATTGAATTGCCTTTCTTGTTGACCAGGGTCATGGTTATAAGTCCGTTGGCCGCAACAATAATACTAAAAAGAAACATAACACTCGTGACTAATTAATAGCATCCACACCGGTCGGTTTTCGGGTTCAAGGCAGCACTTGCCAAGGTCGATTCGTCATCATCATCATCCTCATCTACAGCCTGAATTCCCAAACTGCTGGGTATAGGTATCTCTTTTCCATTCTCCACGGTCCTGTGCCAGCCTCATCCAGGTTTTCCCCCGATGGCAACTATGTCGTCTGCCCATCTTGCCGCCGGACGACCGACATTTCTTTTTCCAGTTCTTGGACGCCATTCGGTGACAGCCTTACTCCACTTGTCATCACTGCGCCTTGCTAGGTGTTCCACCCAACTCCATTTGAGTTTAGTAACGCCATTTCTGATATCAAAAAACTTTCGTACGTCTTCGGATTTCGGTGTTAGGAACTCGATCTACTAGCTTTATTCCGAGCATGAAACGATCCATGGCTGTCTGTGCAACTCTCAGTCTTTACACAGCCTCCTACGTGAGCGTCCATGTTTCAGCACCGTACGTCATTGTGGGCGGAACACACTGGTTATGGAGGTGGGACTTTAGACATAACGAAATTTTGGCTGATTTCAAAATGTCGTCCCATTTGCTAAACGCCGTCGGTCGGTTCGTAAATGATCCATATTACCCACTACCTAGTATGTTGTGATGGTCAGTGCAAGCGCTCTTTGTAAAATACTGGTATACAGACTGGACGCCGAACATGGTCTAACATAATTATGAAAAAAGGCTAGAGAAATGAGAGTGAGTGAGAGTGAATAAAGATGAGTTGTAGGAAAACTCATTTAAGATACATTATACTTGTGTATTTTAAATACCTACTTCCATTTCCACAAATATTTCAGAAAGCTTTGACAATAGTATACAAAGCGCTTGTGTCTCTAAAACGACTTTCAACAAGTTGACATTAGGTTCTCAGTTACTTAGCTACATCAATCCAATACATTTTTGACTATTCCATTATCTTTACCGCTGATATTTTATCCGCGATAACGATGTTGGAAAGTTCAGTCACTTTGTTAAGGCCCTCAGCAGCGAAAGCATCGATGAAATATTTATGTCTGTCGGTTTACTCATCATCTGCCTAGCCTTTCAACTTTGTTGGATTCGGCTTCCAGTCTAACCGGATGCAGCTGAATATCAGTATTTTACATGGAGTGACTGCCTATCTGACCTCCACAACCTAGCTAGTACTGTTTAATACCCCTTGGTAAGACTGGTTGTCAGACTTTCGAACCACTGACTACCTGTCACGACTGCCAAAGCACTTCAAATGACAGTAGGGACCAACGGCTAAACGGAAACTTGGTATGTAATAGATGGTCACCCATCCACACATCAACCTAGGCAAGCGCGGCTTAACCTCGAAGATACAATAAAACCTGCTGTTATTATTTAGCCACAAACTCCTCACGAGCTTTTCGTCTTACACTACGTAAAAAAAGTACTCACTTAAAAGGTCTTGCTGTGGCAGCCATTTTGAAATTTTGATGTTGTCGGAGCGTCCAGGCAGTTCATTCTTGTTCCATTTCCACAAAACATCGTAAGGTAATTGAGAGAACGCTTTCACTAGAACTTCAAGTCTATCAGGAGCGAATGTAGTTGGGTCCACGTTTGTGCCGAAGCTTATGTATATTACACCGTGTTTTGATGAGTCTAGATACGATTTGAGATCCTGAAAAAGAATATTGATATTGAATTGTTTGTTAACACACATTTTAGTTATTCAGTACATCATTCTGAGCACAGACATTTTTCATCAGTTATAAAAAAAAAAAACTTTATTTAATTTGTATCATGGATATAAAACTACTTACAGCTGGTAATTCCTTTGGAGTTTTCTGATGCAGACCACCCATATACACTACAGTCGGAGGTACAGGACGAATACCTTCAAACACTGGATTAATATTGAGAAACAGCATATCAACATTATTATTCAACTCGTCAACTGATGGAATACCATCACCGAAATGCTTCTTCAACATTGCATTCTCCACTGTTTTACTATTCTCATACAAACTAGTTATCATATACTCGTAATAGAATTCCTTTACCTTCTCCCACATAGTAAGGTTATGAAGTCTTTGACGAGTAACTGATGGATACAGAATCGGATGTACTGGAGCTCCCATATTTTTATAATTATCAAGCGCTGCTCCTAAAGAACTCATTTGAATCACTGGTGCTTTGTAAATATGGGAATATGCTAGTGCCGGTCTGACACAAGCTTCAAGGAATAATAGATCAAACTGTTTTGTTTTATCATTGATCAGATTTTGCACTTGTTTATCATTCAGTTGTGCATCTACTACAGCTACCAAAGCTTGTAAAATTACATCCATAACCATGATTACATCATCTTTGTTTCCTTGGGTTGATGCCATAAAAATCTTTTGCCATAAATCATATGATATGTCATGGACGTCGATTTCTGTCAAGTTCGGTGGTGTTCCTCCTTTTGGGAAGGCAGGATCTGGTGTAATGATCGTCACCTCATGTCCACGTTTTGCTAGTTCATGAATTAAAGGCCGAAACACTACTTGATGACTGATAGACGGTATCGGAAACACTGCTAGGATTTTTGCCGCTTCATTGTGACTTGCAAAAAATAAACACAGAACTAAACACAAATGTAGTCTCATTTTAATGTTTTATTATGACTAGACAACCGGCATCAGTGCTTGCCGATAGTGTACTGAAGGTAATATATATGATTTTGACTTTATTATTGCACAATGTTATACAATATCCATAGTTAGTATCATGATAATATGAAGTATGCTAGTAAAATCAAAGATTTAAATTATTAGATGTGATAAAAAAGAGATGGGACATTCATAAAACGATAGCTATACGAGTTTGGGTAAGAGTGAGCTAGACAATTTGAGTTAAAGGGCCTATTTATCGTGCATAGTAACATTTACGGCGATAATAAAAGTAATGATGATGATTAAATAAATTGTTATCATGTTAGCATTACAGCTATAATATTAAACGGTAGAACGTTGAAATTGAATTTACTGAAACGGCGATTTTATTATTTGGTCTTCATTACTCAGCATCAAAGATTTTTTTTAAAACAAATTGTATAGTACATAATTTTGAACACACTACTGTTACAAAAATATGCAATACCTCGAAACTACGAGTAGCTCTGACAGATAACTATTTTTGTATAGGAGTAACAAAAACAAAACTATTTTCATTATCTGTTAGTTACCGCACAGTTCAACGTACGTCATTGGCTTTGACCTTGAGCTGGCGTATCGTAGTACGGCATTTCAATTGAATAAGAAACCAGCTTGTACTGGTTTCATTACCAATGTGATGTAGCCGACCAAATTAGGAGGTATTACTGGTTATGCTCGGTTGGTGGCTAATAGGCTCCTGCTCTATTGCCATCAATTGGGCTTATATAAAGGGTGTAAAAGTACCCTTAAAGGGGAAACGCCAGGGTAGCCTGGCGCTTTCGCCTTAACGAAGCCGGAAAGCACTTATTATTCCCTTCATTGTGATCATTTTTTGTTCAGGACTTAAACTGGGAACGTTCTAGTTTCGTTTGTATTGAGTGCATAACATTGAGCGCTACAGTAAACTGTCATTCTTGACAGCAAAAAAAAAAATTGTTTCCCACCAATAATTTTTGCGCAGTGTTACTTAGTTTGATATATACAGAATGCTTGGTTGACGGTTTCGTGAAGTGTCTGTTTACACCCTGTATATCGGTGCTGGATACACCTCTGCCTAACCCTTCGGAAGATACAGGCGTGCTGATAAGATGTTTAGATAAGGTGTTTATGAACTCAACGCTAAGTGTTATGTAAATGTTAACGAAATACTATGTAGTTCTACTATCTTACACCCATATTCCAGAAGCCAACTCAAGTTCATTTTTGACAGCGAAAACTGACGGAACGGTTTTAATTGCCATGACAACAGTTGAAACAAATCGTATTCCTATAATTTCTTGGCCGCAATTGGCGGATCTTCGAGTAAGGTGCTTCCTAGGCTAAGTTCGTTGCCTCCTACATTCGACATCCTTGTCTAACCCACAGTTGCATTCCACTTAAATCAAAGCTAAAGATGTCATAATATGTCATTCTAATCAATTTTAAAGATGTCTTTAATGTCATTCCGTCGAATGCTTTCTCGCTTGTCAACATTTGTCAAAGATTTTACAATAATTAAACAGGCTGATTATAATATCGACGAATGAAATTGATTATAATGTACCACTGAGCTAGTTTTTGTAGTCTATCAAAAGGAGGACCATCACACTAAGTCAAGAATTGCAGTTGCGATATACAGAACAAATATTTGTTTCTATTGTGAAAAAGTGAAAACTGTGAACGTGCTTGCAGGAACGTATTCTCTAGAGGATACAGCTTGCACATAAGTTTAACAATATCAAGCGGCCCATCAGCCAATAGGCTCGCCGCAATTTTTATAGGCAGTTTCTATACATACCTACCTTCTTATGTTTGGTGAACATAATCTCTAGAAATTTTACCGCAGACGTGGTAGTGATATTAGCTCTCACCAATAAACAGAATCCCACGTTAGCAACATCCCATCTGTTGTTTCAAATCTTTAATAATATAATTAATCTGGGCTTATCAGCATCCACCAGAAAGTATGTAGATACTTTTAATTCTGGTCAATATATTACTATTCTAACGAAAATCGAAAATAATTATTTCACTGATCCAGTGATCTTTGCAATAACTTGGTTAATTTTGTATTTGGTTTACTGAATTGATTTTCAATTTTTTTTTTTGTGGCTTTTGGGCAATAGACTCGGAAGAAAAACTCAGAGCTCGATAGAAAAAGTCCGGAAGAGTAGATAGTGACTAGTGGGGTCAATGAAATAAAAATGATGATGAAAAAAAAAATTATCATATATTGTGAAATGTTTTTATACTATTTATTTCCTTTATTTATTTTTCTGATTTATTTTTACATTTTTAAATATTCAAAATTAGAAAAAAAAAAACACTTAAAAAGATATAAAATAGTAGCCCACCAGCACCGGGAACAGGGTCCGAGCTACCGGTGGTCAGGGCTCTTGAGAGAGGAACCTCCTAACAATACGCGCCGTGTCCAGAAGTACTGCTTTCTGAATCAAGCCCTTCATCCAGCTGCCAAGCGAGAGCCTCCACAGATGTTGGTCGAGGCTCTTGGCTATTAAACCATTGGCCGACACGACTATCGGCACAATGACTGCTATATTATTACTACTATCATTATTAAACATATGTATGTATTGAAGGATTGGGTGGAGGTTCTTATTTCGAGAGCAAATTTAAGTCTTACTGTAGTATGTAGGATGAGCCTATTGCTATGAACCGGGCTGAAATCTAGAATCCTGGCTCATACTGAGAGTGACTTACATAAAAATAAAAACCAAGTAAAACTTTTAACCAACCTGGGAATCGAATCCAGGGCCTTACGCTCAGCAGTCGTCGTCTTACAACCACTAGACTAATGGTTAAAAAATTCTACACACAATTATGCAACATTACATAATACATCATTGATAGCGTTCACTGTAGGAACAGAGAGACGGGAATTTCTGGGCCTGGCTTAACCTAGTTGAAATGTGTACCAAAATAGTTGTTCTAAAATAAATCACAAAATAAAGCAGCATTTTATAATCTAGAAAGCGGGTAAAATAGCATTAAAGTATTAAACAAAATAATCGATTAAATACTGAGTAATCGAGAATGAATGAATCAGTAAAATTTCAGAATATGACTGTATGGAAATCTAGTGATAATATTAATCAATTGAACATTGTGAATCAAGTTCCGTTAAATAATTTCTTAGTAGGTACTTATTAGTTCCATGATTTTATAATGACAGATGTGGTCATCGACTGACAAAATGACAGACAGATAAGTCAAAAAATCAGCCAAGTCCGCGACACGTACAGTAAAGGGTCCCATAGATAGTAGGGATCAATATTTACGAAATCACAGTATTGATTAAATACTCGCAAAAATATTATTATTATTTATGGAACAAACTATCAAAACTAAGTTGAATCTGCTGTTGTAACAAAAAATATCACAACCTTGTGAAATAGATATGGTTTCATAAATTTACCATTTGGCTATGGGACCCTAAAAAGCCACACTCGTTCGTTTTCTTTCGTTGTTTTCTCATTTAGTGTAACCCATATAACTCGTTTCCTGGACTGTTTTAGTATAACTAAGAGGGGGCTCTTAAATAAGCTTACTTTGATTTAGTTAAAAGGGCTCAGGACAGAATCCCTCAAAACTCTCTCCTTTCTAAAGGGTTGTCTGCATCGGTCACGATAAATAGTAATGTGTAGTATGGTTCATATTTGGATTGCATCTGATTGAAATTATAAACGGATTAAATTAGAAATTGAAAAAAGGAATTGCGTTCTTAACACGCGTTGACATTCTGAAAGTAAAAGAGCACCGTATAGAATCAGTTTACTGATAACTTTTCGTTCTCCATCATGACACTCCCTACAGAAAAGATACTTATTTTACAAATAGGAACCAGAAATTTGTTTCATGAATAAATAACCTCATTGTGTTGAAAATATGAATTCCATTTCGGTAACATTATTTCCCATATTTTCACTACTAGTTCAACTGAAAATGTAAATTTTTGCACGTTTATTCGATCTTCTGTCTTTTCTAAATTCTTCTTTTTACACTTACTCCTTTTACTTATGACATTGGGGCTCTTTATTGGTCTTTGTTGTGTTCGCAGATAAACGCCCTTAGGCTAAGTTCACATGTAACGCGCGTCAACGTACGATCAAATTTAAATAGAGTTCAGATGTCACTCGTCAGTCTAGTTCGGAATAAAAAAAAAAAACAAAATTGCAAAAGAAGTACGTATGATCGCGATGAAAGCGCGGGCTCAACTGAACAGCAAACAGACGTTACATTAATATCAAAGCGCGCGCCAACGCGCGATCGCCTGCGTCTAGAGACTTTTTCTCTGAGCGCTGCGTTGATGTTCGCTGACGAGCGTTAACGCGCGCGTATGTGATCACATCACATCTTAACATTTATCTAACAACCGATCGGTTTTCAGGTAAATCTTAAGATGTCTAAACTCTCGATTTGAAAACGTGCGTCAAAATATTGCCATATATACGCACATAGCCTTATAAGGTAAAAAATCATCTGTCAAATTAACAGTTTTCCGGTACTTCAAAGTTGACAGTGTTATGGAATCTAGGTTTGCTTACCATCATGTTGTGAGGGTGGGATCCTTCTTCAATTAAATTCCAACGGATATTCACATATTTTATTTAAGTATAACTAAACCATCTAAAACCCCATATGTAAACAACTCAACCATATATAACAAACTAAATAAATACCTACAAATTAAAACATGTTACCCTATCCAATTTTCTATTCACACTCCACCAAATCTTTCTCGTTATTTTTCTCTGTCATTTTCATACATTTAAAAAACCTTCCTAACAACAATAAGGTTTTTAAAAGACCATAGACTTTAAAACCTGCCAGTAATACATAGACATAAAATTCTATAAAACTAATATTACAACATCCCCTCTGAATTTTATGTTTATTACAATTAGAATAACATCTCATAGATAACTCCCATCAACTCATTTAAAACCCAACTTAACTATCCCGCCCAACTTAACTAAATATAACAAACAAACTTTTGAATTAATTCATCTAAACATCTTACTTATCTAACTTACACATTAACATTTCAAATTAATTATCAAACAACCTTAAATCCTAATAAACCTACATAACTCATCACATTACAGAATGTCCTTTACGTATCACTCACTATACACTGTCTCAATCTCAAAAACTTTGTTCTGTCCAGTGGTTTAGTTAGTATATCTGCCAAATTATATTTAGTCGGACAATAATGAATTTCCAACAAATTCTTATCTATTTTTTCCTTAATGAAATGATATTTAACATCAATATGTTTGCTTCTTCTATTCAAAATTCCATTTTTAATCAATACTATAGCTGATTGATTATCAACAAACAACTGTGTTTTTGGTAATTTATTTGTCAACTCGTAGATCAAACTCTGAATGTATAATAGGTCTTTTATACATTCGGCTGCAGAAATATATTCAGCCTCAGTACTGGAAAGAGCAGTGACTGACTGTTTACGTGAACACCAATGAATTGGACCACCACCATAAAATATTACAAAGCCAGTCGTACTTTTCCTAGTATCAGGATCACCTGCAAAGTCTGCATCACAATACGCTTTTAAAGTTAAATCGTTACCACGAACATACTGTATACCATTGCTGACTGTATTTTTAATATATCTAAAAAGGTTCTTAATATTTGCAAAATCATTCAAATTAGGATGTTCTTGATGCCTACTACAATAACCAACATGAAAAGCCAGATCCAGTCTTGTTTTATTAACCAAATACAACAATGAACCAATCAATTGTCTATATTGATGCACATCATCAACTCCCATTTTCCCCTCTTGATGTGTATCAACTAAAATATCTGGATGACTACTATCTTTTAAGTTTTCATATTTAAACTTTTCCAAAATTTGATTTATATAACTTTCCTGATAAATCTTAATAAAGTTTCGTTCTACTTTAACATCAAACCCTATAAACTTTTCAATCTTATCAAATTTCCGCATTTCAAATTCTGTTTCTAACTTAGTAATAATTTTATTTAAATCAGACTCATTTTCACCAATTAAAATACCATCATCTACGTAAATAGCCAAATATATTTCTTTATCTTTATTTACAAACACACATGGATCTGATTTTAATTGTAAAAATCCCAATTTTTTTAAAAACTCCGTTAATCTCTTGTTCCACATAAGTGGTGCTTGTTTCAATCCATACAAACTCTTCTTTAATTTACATACTTTATTCTCTTTGTCTTTTATATCATATCCTAAAGGTACTTCCATAAAAATTTCTTCATCTAATTCTCCATATAAAAATGCTGTCTTTACATCAAATTGCTTAATTTTAAAACAAATAGACACAGAGCTAGTAAGCCATTAGAAATTATTCATAGTGATATCTGCGGTCCTATTGAAACAGAAACATGGGATGGTTACAAATATTTTATAACGTTTTTGGATGATTATACTCATTTTGTTAAAGTTTTCATGATCAAAAATAAAAACGAGGCATTTTCTAAAATAATTAACTATATTAATTTGGCGGAAAATCATTTTGAAACAAAAGTTAAAACATTCAGATGTGATAATGGAGGTGAATATAATAGCAAACAGTTTAAAATGTACTGTAATAACAGAGGTATTAATATTGATTACACTATTCCCTATACTCCACAGCTGAATGGTAAAGCTGAACGATTAAACAGGTCATTAATGGAACGAACTAGAGCGTTGCTTTTTGATATGAAGCTACCTCATGAATTATGGGGTGAAGCCGTTTTAACTTCTGCTTATTTATTGAACAGGAGTGCAAATACAATAAATGTTAAAACACCAGCTGAAATGTGGTTTAATAGAATACCTAATTTAAAACATTTGAACATTTTTGGATCTTTAGTATATTATAAAAATAATTTTCAGTTACATAAACTTGACTCCAGGAGTAGCAAAGGGCTTTTAGTAGGGTATACTAACAATGGTTATAAGATATGGGATCCTTCAAGTTTTAGAATTGTTTATTCGAGAGATGTGGTGTTTAATAATAATAAGAGTGATGTTGCAGATTATTTAAAAATGTGTAATTGTAGAGTGAAACAGTGTGATTTAGAAAATTTATTTAAACATGTTAGTGTTGATATTGGTGGTGATGGTTTTCGTGGTGAAGGTGGTGATGGTTTTTGTGGTGAAAGTGGTGATGGTTTTTGTGGTGAAGGTGGTGATGGTTTTCGTGGTGAAGGTGGTGATGATTTTCATAGTGAAAGTAGTGATGTAGATGTTGGTGATGAAGAAGTTTTAGAAAATAGAGCTGAAGTTAGTGATGAAGATGCTGAGATTTTTGAAGGCAGTATTGAAGATGTTGAAGTTGGAGTTAGTGGTGAAGATGTTGAAGTTAGAGGAGTTGGTGTTGAAGATAATGAGATTTTTGAAGATAGTGTTGAAGACATTGGAGTTGGTGTTGAAGAAAATAATAGTTTGAGAGGGGAAGTTAGAGATGATACAGTAGTTGAAATTAGTGATCAGTTTGAGGATGCGATTGAACCAGTTATTAATGATGGATTGCGGATTTTACCGAATAGAGAAAGGAAATTGCCATTTAGGCTGAAAGATTATGATTTGGAGACTTCGTTTTTAACTTATACAGATGTTTTTAATAGTTTTGATAAAGATTTATGGGAAAGAGCAATGAATGAGGAAAAAGATTCCTTAGAGAGAAACAAAACTTGGGAAATTGTTAACAAGTCTGAAGCAAAAGATAGGAAAATAATTTCGAGTAAATGGATATTTACTATAAAGCCTGGTGGAAGATATAAGGCTAGATTAGTGGCAAGAGGTTTTCTACAAAAATACAATATTGATTATAAGGAGACATATAGTCCAGTGGTAAATACTACTAGTGTTAGATTGTTGTTGGCGATTACAGCTCAAAAAGGTTTTAAAATTAAGCAATTTGATGTAAAGACAGCATTTTTATATGGAGAATTAGATGAAGAAATTTTTATGGAAGTACCTTTAGGATATGATATAAAAGACAAAGAGAATAAAGTATGTAAATTAAAGAAGAGTTTGTATGGATTGAAACAAGCACCACTTATGTGGAACAAGAGATTAACGGAGTTTTTAAAAAAATTGGGATTTTTACAATTAAAATCAGATCCATGTGTGTTTGTAAATAAAGATAAAGAAATATATTTGGCTATTTACGTAGATGATGGTATTTTAATTGGTGAAAATGAGTCTGATTTAAATAAAATTATTACTAAGTTAGAAACAGAATTTGAAATGCGGAAATTTGATAAGATTGAAAAGTTTATAGGGTTTGATGTTAAAGTAGAACGAAACTTTATTAAGATTTATCAGGAAAGTTATATAAATCAAATTTTGGAAAAGTTTAAATATGAAAACTTAAAAGATAGTAGTCATCCAGATATTTTAGTTGATACACATCAAGAGGGGAAAATGGGAGTTGATGATGTGCATCAATATAGACAATTGATTGGTTCATTGTTGTATTTGGTTAATAAAACAAGACTGGATCTGGCTTTTCATGTTGGTTATTGTAGTAGGCATCAAGAACATCCTAACTTGAATGATTTTGCAAATATTAAGAACCTTTTTAGATATATTAAAAATACAGTCAGCAGTGGTATACAGTATGTTCGTGGTAACGATTTAACTTTAAAAGCGTATTGTGATGCAGACTTTGCAGGTGATCCTGATACTAGGAAAAGTACGACTGGCTTTGTAATATTTTATGGTGGTGGTCCAATTCATTGGTGTTCACGTAAACAGTCAGTCACTGCTCTTTCCAGTACTGAGGCTGAATATATTTCTGCAGCCGAATGTATAAAAGACCTATTATACATTCAGAGTTTGATCTACGAGTTGACAAATAAATTACCAAAAACACAGTTGTTTGTTGATAATCAATCAGCTATAGTATTGATTAAAAATGGAATTTTGAATAGAAGAAGCAAACATATTGATGTTAAATATCATTTCATTAAGGAAAAAATAGATAAGAATTTGTTGGAAATTCATTATTGTCCGCCTAAATATAATTTGGCAGATATACTAACTAAACCACTGGACAGAACAAAGTTTTTGAGATTGAGACAGTGTATAGTGAGTGATACGTAAAGGACATTCTGTAATGTGATGAGTTATGTAGGTTTATTAGGATTTAAGGTTGTTTGAGAATTAATTTGAAATGTTAATGTGTAAGTTAGTTAAGTAAGATGTTTAGATTAATTAATTCAAAAGTTTGTTTGTTATATTTAGTTAAGTTGGGCGGGTTAGTTAAGTTGGGTTTTAAATGAGTTGATGGGAGTTATCTATGAGATGTTATTCTAATTGTAATAAACATAAAATTCAGAGGGGATGTTGTAATATTAGTTTTATAGAATTTTATGTCTAAGTATTACTGGCAGGTTTTAAAGTCTATGGTCTTTTAAAAACCTTATTGTTGTTAGGAAGGTTTTTTAAATGTATGAAAATGACAGAGAAAAATAACGAGAAAGATTTGGTGGAGTGTGAATAGAAAATTGGATGGGGTAACATGTTGTAATTTGGAGGTATTTATTTAGTTTGTTATATATGGTTGAGTTGTTTACATATGGGGTTTTAGATGGTTTAGTTATACTTAAATAAAATATGTGAATGTTTGTTGGAATTTAATTGAAGAAGGATCCCACCCTCACAACATGATGGTAAGCAAACATAGAATCATTAACACCTGTTATGGAATCTAGGTTTGCTTACCATCATGTTGTGAGGGTGGGATCCTTCTTCAATTAAATTCCAACGGATATTCACATATTTTATTTAAGTATAACTAAACCATCTAAAACCCCATATGTAAACAACTCAACCATATATAACAAACTAAATAAATACCTACAAATTAAAACATGTTACCCTATCCAATTTTCTATTCACACTCCACCAAATCTTTCTCGTTATTTTTCTCTGTCATTTTCATACATTTAAAAAACCTTCCTAACAACAATAAGGTTTTTAAAAGACCATAGACTTTAAAACCTGCCAGTAATACATAGACATAAAATTCTATAAAACTAATATTACAACAGACAGATGATTCCATATAGGAAAGAGTGAGAGAAAAGTGGGCGTTTAGATGTCAATTTATAAAGAAACTGTAGCTGTCAATATGTACTTATGGGGCGGAAGTAGGCATGTCAAGTCTGAGGTAGTTTCAGTTTGCCTCTTAGAATACCAGTGATAGATGTCTACACGTGGCATGACTGTGTATGTTGTCATTATTTATTTAGCTAGTAGTGTTACCGTCGTACTGCCAAGTCATAGTCTCGACTTCGAACCCGAGACACGCACCTCGGATTTTTCAGATTCATGTGCGTATTGTATAATAATATCACTTGCTTCGGTGAAGAAAAACATCATCAGGAAACCAAACCATGCCAGAGAGATATTTCCCAATGGCATGAAAAGCCAAATCAGAGGTCCATGGGCGGCATAAAAACTCTGACACCAGGTTAAGCACTAACCATACGAAGAGAAGAAGAAGATTATTTATTTATTCAGCACAAACACGGAAGCCATTATGTAAGCATTTATTGAAATAAATAAATTATACATTTGTAAGCAGTGAGGATCGTTAAATAATAACAGTCACATGAGTCAATCGAAGGTCAAGCAACGCTTACCGATCATTGAGTGTTTACGGTGGCCATCTATTTCATATCGAGAACCCACCGAGTTTCGGAAAGCATGTTAAGCCGTTACGGTTGGTCCCAAATGTTACATGTAGATCTTAAGTCTGACAACCATTCTTACTATTGCAGATAAATTAAAAAAAAAACTACGATAAGAGCCTGTTTTCAAGGAAGTGTGTTGAAAAAATAGTTTTTTATTGTTCAATGAATATTTCTGTGGCGCTGTCGCGTAAAAGGAAAGTGACGCTGTGTCGATGTACGAAAAGAAACAGGAGTTTTGGGAACAATTTTATAATATTTACATTTAAGTTAATGATATTCACGATGTTAATATTATTTGGTACTCCGAAATTCAGTACATAATCTATGACATCACCACACTACCGCCCTTATCCCAATTTATTTGGCGTCGAGGCGTCGCCGCTGCGTCTTCTTCGTCCATATTTTTTATCACACGTCGTCTCGCCGGTCACCCCTTTTCTAGCCATATCATCTAACACACAGTCCATTCTTCGATAACTCTTACAGCCATCCACATTCATACTCAAAACTTTCTTAATGACATTTTCCTCATTCCTTCGCATCACATGCCCAAACCACGAAAACCGATTAACACACACGATTCAGTCACTGGTGCCACTTTCAAACTTCCTTTTATGGACTCATTTTCTTTTGTTTGTAGTTTCTTTCGTTCGCGTCACACCACACACACTCCTGAGCATTGTAATCCCACATGCATTGCATTTCATTCATCCCTTTTATGGCACAACATTCTGATCCATTCAAGACAGCAGCAGTTGATTTATCACAATTGAAAATCAACTACGTTTTATTTTGGTGTTAACATTATTTCCAAAAATCATTTTATACACTAAACGAATAGCAGTAATGAGTATTGCTAAAGCAATCGCTAGTCCCAATAGTAAGGTAAACACCAGTTCTAGTTCTAGGTACTGCGTCCACGATATGTTGGCGGCGGGCGCGCGCAGATGTTTCGCGCCGCCGTGACGCAGCACGTACTCCGTCCACCACACGGCGCGCTCCAATGGGCTCTCGGTCTCATCACGCATAACATTTCGAAGTTGGATCATGTTTTTTCGGTAACTGGAATAAAAAAGTTTTGTATTATATTGAAGAGGTCAGATAATGTAAAATACTAGTATTCAGATGCGCCTGGTGACGTTAGTAGTCGAACCAGATGATTTGATGATGAGAGGTCAGGAAGATGGCTTACCTGTCGTCCGTAATGATGGTTTCAATGGCGCTGTTCAACTGTTCCACGGTCAGAGTTTCCATGATAAGCTTTATTCCAATTTTGAAGTATTCATATCTCTCCGCATTATAAAACTGATCACCAAACATCGGGATGGCCAGCACAGGTACTCCGGCAGTTATAGTCTCGTCTGTTGACTGGAGTCCAGCTTGAGTTATGAACAGCTTGACTTTGGGATGTTCTGTGAAAAAACAATTAAATGATATTTGTTACATTTATTTCGGCTAAGTGTGAATAGCTATAAAATAGGGGAACACCAAAGAAACGATGGATGGACTGTGTAAGAGATGATATGGCTAGAAAGAAGAAGAGTAATAAAGAAAACTACCGAGATGACGAGTAATAGAGAAATATGCAAAAAGAAGATAATTATGCTGGCCGATCTTAAATATATTTGGATAAGAGTAAGAGCAAGATGATTTTGGCTAATAAACTTCACAATTAGGTTTTTTGTCCGTGAGCTTATTGACATCGGGAATGGAGATCATGCAATTGACTACCTACCTCATTAGTTTTTCCATCTGTAATATCACAGGAGCAGCTCAAAGTTTGAATCAAAGCACAGTTGATGGCAATAAGCTCTCCCCCGATTGATTGAGCGAGCTGTTTAATTACATGGAAATAGCTTAACAGTTTGGGGAAGCAGACATGAAGTTATGTTTATAACTGAAAAAACAAAAATACTTACTTAGAAGATCTGACTGCGGCAGCCATTTTGATATTCTAATGTTGTCAGTGCGTCCAGGCAGTACATCATTGTTCCATTTCCACAAAACATCGTAAGGCAGCTGAGAGAACGTTTTCACTAGAACTTCAATTCTGTCCGGAGGGAAGGCAGTTGGGTCCACGTTTGTGCCGAAGCTTACGTATATTACTCCGCGTTTTGAGGAGTCCAGATATGATTTGAGATCCTGAAAAAATATGGATTTTATTTTTTTATTCCATAATAAGCATTGTCTTTTGGATCTTTTTTCTTTTTTTATTATTGAAAACGGATTTAAATAAGAAAGAAAGATGGAAAACACCGTTATTGTCACATTTTACAAGTAAAAAAAATAACGTTTTTTTTTACCCCAAGAAATGGATCTTTTTGCCTTTTGAATCTTTTTGAAATTTTAATGGCGGCGGATTTAAATAAAAAAGAAAGATGGAAATATTTTCCAGATTCGAAAGGAAAATTGACAACAATTTTTTAGTTGTCAATTAGTCATCTTTACGTTTTATTGAGATCGTAATTTTGATAGAAATAATAATTATGAATTCAAAAGTACTGACAGCTGGTAATTCCTTTGCAGGTTTCACATGCAAACCACCCATATACACAACAGATGGAGGTACAGGTCGAATACCTTCAAACACTGGATGCACTGAAAGAAACAGCATATCCACATTATTATTTAACTCGTCAACTGATGGAATACCATCTCCGAAATGCTTCTTCAACAGCGCATCATCCACTTTTTTGTTCCTTTCGTACAATCTGTTCACCATGTAGTCATTATACAATTCCTTTACCGTCTCCCATATTGTGAGATTGTTCAGTCTTTGACGAGTAATTGCTGGATACAGAGTTGGATGTACCGGAGCTCCTATATTCGCATAATTGTCAAGAACTCCTCCAAAAGAACCTATTTGAATTACTGGTGCTTTATACACGTGGGAGAATGCTAGTGCCGGCCTAGCACAAGCTTCTAGAATTAATAGATCAAACTTTATGTTCTTGTCGTTTAAGAGATTCTGGACTTGTTCGTCTTTGAGTTGTGCGTCTATTGCTGCGGTTAAACCTTTGTAAATCAATTCCATAACCATAACTACGTCATCCTTGTTCCCTTGAGTTGCGCTCATGAATACTTCCTTCCATATATTGTATGATATGTCATGGACATCGATTTCTGTCAAGTTTGCTGGTGTTCCATCTTTGGGGAAAGCAGGATCTGGTGTTATAACTGTCACATCATGTCCTCGTTTGGCAAGTGCTTGAGTTAAAGGTCGAAACACTACTTGGTGACTGATGGACGGTGCAGGAAACACTGCTAAGATTTTTGCTGCATCGTTCTGACTTGCAAAAAATAAACACAAAACGAGACACGATATAAGTCTCATTTTTTAATGCTTGATTATTACTACACGACTGGCATCAACAATTGCCAACGGAAAACTGGTTATCAGGTACGTGTGTTATACAATTTATAGCTGAATATTACACAACATTGTGTAATAATAGTATTATCTTGTTTCTATCATAGCGAAAAGAGTGCTAGAGGTGAGATAGATACAAGACAATACTGTTGAGCTGGTCAGAATTATGGTAATTTATGGACGCTGTAGTTCAAATCTATCGATTGTCTTCTTTAAGTGAAAGATTCTTTTATTCACTTAGCATTGCAACGTGAAAGGCGATCATAGAAATCGATTACTGCTAAACATGATGCCTTAAAGATGATTGATGAAAGATAATGATTCCAGGAAAGATGATGGATGTATTATGTGAGGAATACATGCAAACTTATAAAGTTTACTACTGTGTAATATTAGTACAACATGTAGATAGAAAAAATAAATACACATTCACAGACATTTCATTAATTTTGTCAATATGACTTGACTTCTCGAAGAAACTTTCTGGCCCTGAATGCGGAAGGCTAGAATATCTTATCTCCAATGACATGTTGCTATGTAACTTCTGATAAGAAAACGTCAAATAATGATTATTGAATAGACACGATACATACACGTGCTTTACTATCTTAATATCGTATTTATTTTATGTATATGTTACTGTAAAAGCGCGAATATTAGTACATCTTTTGTTTAATTAAGATTACTATCATGATTATGTTTCCTATAAATTAAGAATATTTTTTTTTAAACTTTAGTTTAATGGATTAGGTTTTTTCTAGTGACTATTGACCTGAGTCTGAGTACCAGAATTCCGAAAACCATTCCACCCTTTCATTATTTTTAAGTTCTCCACGTATAATATAATAAAATAAACTGTTTGTTGGTGCGCGACCCGCTTACGACCTCGACCAATGCGTCTAGTGTCCAGCGACACGGGCGTTTCATTACAATGGTGTCTTTTGTATGAGTACAGTCGCGTCGAAGGTCACGTCGCGCGTCGTAGGCACTTGTGATGTGCTTTAAGCATTTTCGTCGTGGTCGCGGCCATACGATGACGATAAAGTGGATGCGACATCAAATCTTGGTAAATCGTAAGTCTTACGAGAAAATATTTGCATTCACCGTTTTTCGGTATTTTACAGTGACATGACTGACATGATAATATTTGCGTTTTGCTTTATCATGCTCGTGTAAATGACCATCGGAATTGAACAATGTTTTGTTTGTTACTATCGTTTGTACAGACAAACGATAGTATCTTATCAATGAGTAAATAATGCTTAATAACTCCCTATTATTATATAACGGAAGGGTTATAGCATTTAGACAAAAATTTTATTTTGGAAACAACCTTACTTACTGTAAAGACACCCTTTAAGATACCGGCGACATTGCAGTTGTACTTGTTTATTTTTTTATTCTTAAATTTTATTGGAGGCTTTTATCCTCAAAGGCAAGTCAGCCTCATCATACCTTAACCTAAACTAAACTACAAATATAATATAAATTAAATTAAAATTCTTTAAATATATCAGCAAGGCGAATTACTATCTCCAACGGAGGAAGCGCAAAAACTACAACATATGGACCGTTATCATATTAATTCAATTTTAGCGTATGCAATAGTGTTTCTCTTTAAAATCGAAAAATTGTTGTTGAAGATTTTCGCTTAACGCTTTCCAGTCTGTTTTTTTTTTATAATTACGTTTCTTAATATAATCTTTTGATTCGAAATAGTTCAGTGTTATTTTAATAATAATATTAAAATATTTTAATTATATTTTATATAATTATATTAATATTAAGTTATTTCGAATCACTTCCCAGGTTTTTATTGAATACTTTCCAATCACAATTTATTGCTATATCTGACGATGCAAACGTAATATCAGGTGACGACCTCTTCACCACACCATTTACTAATAATTACCCTGGTAAAGTCGCCAATATTTAAAGAAATCCAGCAATTTTCCAGTGAAGAATCTAACAATTGAGTTCCTCTTTGATCTATTTTGTACGACCAACTAGTATGGTGCCCATTAAAATCCCCTGCAATCAAAGTCTTGTTAAGTTCTAAATTAAAAAGTCTATCCCAGTCGGCAGAACGAGTAACTACAGAAGAAGGGCAGTAAATTGATATTATATTTTTGAGACTTTTACCATTTAAAATTTTGCTATGAATTATTTCTATGCCTGGGTTTGATTGAGATAAATAGGACTTATTTGCGTATGCAATGATTTATGAATTATAATATCAACCCCTCCTTAAGAATCCGGTCTATCTTTTTTAAATATATTGTTTCCAGTTAAATTAAAGTTCATAAATTTGAGTCAAGCAATGTTTCGCCCAAAATAGCAATGCGAATCTTTTCCCTATTTAAAAATATTTCAAAAAAAATTAATTTGGATCTTAGACTTTTTGCATTCCACTAACATATTTTTAACGAAATCTCTTTAGTATCCATCATTCTTAGATCCCAATAAATTTAGCATATGTCTGTCCATAAAACTAATTAGTAACAATAATTTAACTTCCTCACAAATAATTTTAAACTCCGACTTCATTTTGTCCATAAGATTCTGCTCTTTCGAGAACACAATTTCTATAATATTTCTCCAAATTTTCTTCCATTGAAATTTCCTCTCGATTGTATCTCTATTTTCTTCCTCATGACTTTTAATATTTTCTAAACTTTCCGTAGGCACCGATTCATTAGTATTGTCATGTAATTTTATTGTTATTTTTTTTTAAGATTATTTGATCCTTCTTTTCTACTTTTACCACTTTGGTTTCTTACTACTGTCGCGTAGTCTTCATGACCTTCTTTTAAAAGAACTGGCTTTTCATCAATAACTTCTTCTATCTGGTAAACCTGTTCACCAGATAGCTTTTCATTAAGGTTAATATTTACAGGATTACTCACATTTGTTTGTGTTCGGCAAAACCTCCTTGTTATATTTCTTTTTTTCAATATAATACATTTCCAATGCGTTTTTGTACGTGGTATTTTCCATACTCATGAGAAAACGAATCCTCTTCTCTTTATAAAAAAACGGGCATGTTTTGTTCATTGAAATTTAAACATCTAAATGTTTGTGTCTTATAATTGATATGTTTCTTTCCACGTTTTGGGCAAAGGTTTTATTGATTGGACAAAACTTTTTAGGATGGCCAAACTTCCAACATCTTGAGCATTGGGTTACGGAAAAATATAACTTGTAATGAGGTCAAACATATCTCAAACGTTCCATTTGTTATTGTGTCAGCCATCTAAGCGGCATACTAAATTGGTTATTTTTATATAACAATTATCAAATAAGTAGTGATAACACAACGTAAGATAATTTTACATAAGTCATAGAATGGGAATAGCTGTCGTGGATATAACCCAAACCAAAAATTTGGGTTGCCACATGAAAAAAGTTCACTATCCTAATTTCTTCCGACTTCAAAATATATCATGTTAGGGGCAAGAGGCTAATGATTTATGCAAACAATTCTATTTCGATCGATTTCTTTTGTCACTAGCCGGATAAAATGTGGTCAACATAACCTTCCTTTTGGGCTCCGCCACAGTCGGTGAAAAACCACTAATAAGTTCAGTTTAGATACAATCTTTTTTCATACGCTGAACAATTTATCTTTTTCTACGATATAGTTTATATTATGTAATACTCTAATTAAATGACTTTGCACTTCGTACAATTAGGTATTTCACAATATGTGTCAATATACCAGTAATTTAAATAGAAGTTATATCAATATAATCTTCAGTCACGAAAGTAATTTCAACGTGTGTACTCGTGCTATAATGTCGGTATTTTATTATACAGTTGCTAGTTTAATTCTAGTTTTAAGTCAAAATGAAGCCGCAAGAATCTTAGGAGTATTTCCAGTGGCTTCTTTGAGCCATCAAGTAGTGTTTCGACCCATAACTCAAGCATTAGCGAAACGTGGACATGAATTGGTTGTTATAACACCAGATCCTGCTTTCCCGAAAGGGGGAGCACCAGCCAACCTGACAGAAATCGACGTCCATGATATATCTTACGCGATATGGAACGACGCGTTCATGGGGCTTTCAAAAGGCTACAAGAAAGACCTATTGTTGAGTATCGTCGGTTACATATCAGCAATACTGTTGTTAGTTGAAAAGCAGCTAACAGATAAACAAGTACAGAATCTGATTAATGATAAGAGTCAGAAGTTTGATTTGATTTTGATTGAATCGCAAGTCAGATCAGCGTTGATATTTTCACATATTTACAAGGCGCCAGTGATTATGATCAGTTCAATGGGAGCATTTTTCGATAACGACGAAGTGATTGGTTCTCCAACCCATCCATTTCTTTATCCAAATACTCTTCGTCAAAAGCTGAACAATCTCTCCATATGGGACAAAATTAAGGAATTGTATCATCACTATAACATTATTAAAATTGGAGAAGACTGTAAAGCATTAGAAAATGAATTGCTTAAATCCATTTTTGGACCAAACACACCTACTATAGAAGAACTTAGTGACAATGTTCAAATGCTGTTCTTGAATATACATCCAGTGTTTGAAGGCATCCGACCCGTACCTCCTTCTGTGTTGTTCATGGGTGGTATACATCAGAATCCTGCAAAAGAATTACCAAAAGTAAGTATCAATTACTTAACCAATTATGTATGTTGGCGCTCATGATTACGAGCACGTTTTGATGTTTTAACGAGCACGTTTACGATGTTTTCACGCATCGTCGACGCACCTTTAACGCAACAAAAATGCTACATGTTTCTAGCTCAGCAGCGAAGATAGCGCTCCTTCGACGCGCCAGTATTGCGTATAGGTACGATGACCTACCACCGTAACACGCGCCTCCGACGCGCATTACGGTGCATTGTAGCAGCGTTTTTTATTTACATAATGCCCCGTCGACACAACACCATCGAGTTTATATGTATATCCGCACTGTTCAATGGTATTATAACATAACAATATTAATTCTAAAATGTCTTCCACAGGAACTGAAAGCGTATTTAGACTCTTCCAAAAACGGCGTCATTTACTTAAGCTTCGGTACAAATGTTGATCCCTCTCTACTACCTCCGAGAACAATACACACACTAGTGTCAGCGCTCTCTAAAGTACCGTACGATGTGCTGTGGAAGTGGAACAAAGATGAACTGCCTGGAAAAGGTGACAACATCAGGATATCCAAGTGGCTGCCGCAGTCAGACTTACTGAGTAAGTAATTCTTTTTTTGACTCAGCACGTATGACGTATTCGTTGAAAGTCCCGCTTTCAACGAATACGTCACGAATTGAATATCAGCATTAAAAATCAGCAACGGTATCAAAAACGATGCTGATCATCCGCGAATGCTGACGTTGATGCTGATATTCGCTACAACCCTGGTTCACACTACAAACTAGACACAGACCTCTCTGAATTTGTACAAGAACAACCGATTATCTGTTTTTTGTATTCGGCCCGTCTCAGCCAAGGTCGTCGGTCAATCTATATTGAGCATGTCGCTGCTCACCATCTGCGATGTTTCATCGTTTGACAAAACAAATAGCGGGACTATTGGTACATCTGATTGCTGACTCTGCATACCAAATATTGAGTCCGTACCATTGAGTCACCCAACCCAAAACGTCTGTAACCTATGGTATGGGCAGCGGTGACTTAAAAACTTGTTTCTAACTTTTGAAGATCATTATTTTACTTGACAAACATCAAATTTTTGCATCATTCTTATTTGTGAATTTCAATTTGCAGAACATCCTAATATAAAGCTGTTCATAACACAAGGAGGTCTACAATCAACAGACGAGGCTATCACAGCAGGAGTACCACTTCTTGGTATCCCTATGTTGGGTGACCAGTGGCATAATATAGAAAGATACGAGAAACACGGAATTGGACAAGGGCTACATATGGAAACACTGACTGAGGAGGATGTTATTAACACGATCAACAAAATTATCGGGAACGACAGGTAAGCATTATGTTTTGCATGCGGTTTAACTTTGATTTAAAGCTATCGAAGCTTTTCATCGAGCTTAAAACTATCAGAAACACTAAAAACGGGATATTTAACATGTTTACTGCTGCTTGAGGTAGCGGTACCGAGCGCAAAAAAAGAACAAGCAAGAGGGTTGACCGATTTGTCTGCTCGTAAACAGCCACCCGCCATCACTTTAGTTTATCCTTGATCAAAGTGCTTGCAGCAGCGCCGAAATTCTAACTTCTCGTATGGGGGTGTTAAAGAAATAACTCCAAGCAAAGTTGCGGCTTTAATTTTTTCCCTTTCAGTCTTTGCTCCAAAAAAAATCTTTGACTATGGATAAAACGGCAGGTTCGTTTTATCCATAGTACAGAAATAGCCGAAACATTGAGCATATTATCACAATATAAATATGGACAGTAGGGAAACTACCTACAAACGCTCGAAACGGCACACTCACACAAACATGCGCAACGACGAGACTCCTACATGACTGGCGTGGTGCACTCAGTAGTAAGTGCCGCGTCAAGACGAGTGGTCACGTTTAAGTTTATCTCCGCGATCTTTCTAAAATGCCGCGAACGTATTTCATTGTATACGGCTGTTTGATTTCCGTGTTTAAAACTATCGTCTTTTGCTGAGATTACACGACGCCATGAGATTACCTATTTAAATCGTATTTGTAAGCTACTTATGTAAATTAGATCGATTGATCACTACAAAAAAGTAAATAAATAAAAACTATATCAAAAACATTAAAAGTTACAACCAACCAAAAACGATGTCCTTAAAATTGTCCACTCACGGTATAGACACTATTACGACATCCTGCGGCAGCGCAAATCTGATCACGACAAGAAAGAATTAGAAAAAAACAGGAACCAAAAAGGCTCTGGCGGACAATGAAAGAAATATGCCAAGTTCCGTAAAGAACTAGCAACATTCAAGAATTGCTGAGTTATAAAGGAAACAGCAACTACACTATTGATAAGTGCAACGAATTTTTTTGTCTTAGTTGGCCAAAACCTCGCAACTAACATCTTAAAAAGGCGCCAGCCCACGGGAGACGAGCGATATCTCAGTGCTAAAGGTAAACGCCCACCTAAAGACTCACTGTTCATATAACCTACTGATAATCAAGAAATAAGTGACATCATAGGTAATTTCAAAGACGACAGCGCTCCAGGTCTCGATGAACTTCGGCCTCAGCTCCTCAAACAAATAGTGGTCCCGAAGATGCGCCAAAAAACTACAGGCCAATTTCATTGCTCTGTGTTATATCGAAAAGCTGGTAAACAACCGCCTTGTAAGCTTTTTAGAGAAAAACTCTCTACTCTCGGATATGCAGTTTGAATTTTGACGAGGCGTCTACTGACCAAGCTGTGGGTCTCCTAACTGGCATTATCACCTCAAACATTGACAGGAAGACACCAGCTCAACGATGGCCGTTGAGCTGGTGTCTTCCTGGACCTCGCCAAGGCCTTTGACACAGTATCAATTTCTATACTGCTAGAACAACTCGAATCCTTCGGTGTCAGAGGCCTCTCCTTAGATTGGTTCAGCAGTTACTTGTCTGATTGATATCAGTGTGTCAAAATTGAGAATATACTCAGCGGCACCCTTCCGGTGGCCTTTGGGGTGCCACAGGGATGTATTTTGGGGCCTACCCTTTTCACTATGAAAGTACATGGACGATATTCTGAAGCTCAATATTGCACAGTCGGAAGTTATCTGCTACGCGGACGACACTGCTATAATTTTTCATGGTGCCACTTGGGAAAAGCAATGGACGCAGCTGAGATGGGGATGAGTATAATAATGACATGGCTGGAATAAAATCTCTTAACACTGAATTTAAACAAAACAAATATCTTAACCTTTCATGTCACTCCATATAGTAGGCCAAATATTGACTCACTAAAAGTACAAAACAAAAAATGCAAATAAAAAAATAGTGAACATAGGAAACATCCCGTTTTCAGTGTTAATGATAGTGTTAGTTATAATAATAAAGTCATAATAAAAATCTCTACACTAAACTTCGTTGACCAATCATAGCGGAGACATAGCCATCAATGCGGGAGATATTAATATGCACAAGTACATATGTATACAGAAACAGGTGCAAATTAGGATAATCAGCCTACAATGCTCCTACTGTTGGAAGATAGACCTCTTTTCTTAGAGAGGAAAGCTACATTCTAGAAGATGTTTCATCATCATTATCATCTATAGCCTGAATTCATCCACTGCTGGGTATAGGCCTCTCTTGTCTTGTGCCAATCTCCACGTTCCTGTGCCAGAATAATCCAGTTCTGTGATTTATTCAGTTGCATTATAACATTACTAGATGGTTAAAGAATAATTTTATTTACCTATTTCAGCTAATGTATCCCCAATCTGGACATGAGCCTCATCTATACGAGATTAAACGGCGGTTTCCTCACAATGTTCTCCTTCACAGTTTTAAGAAATTTATTTTCTTTATTTCTAGTTATCGCCAGAACATCGTCAAACTACGAAGCGTAATGAACGACCTACCTCAGCCTCCACTGGAGCGCGCCGTGTGGTGGACGGAGCACGTGCTGCGTCACGGCGGCGCGAAACATCTGCGCGCGCCCGCCGCCAACATGTCGTTAGCGCAGTATCTAGAATTAGAGCTAGTGTTTACCTTACTGCTAGGATTTGTGATAGTTGTAACAGTACTCGTTTTGATTCTACGTGCACTTTATAAGATTTCTTTCGGGAATTATGTTACCGTCAAAGAAAAACGTAGTTGATTCTCAATTTTTGTAAATTAAGCATAATTCGTGTCATGTGACCAAGAAACAATGCAAGTGAGCTCGATGCTCTTACACCGACCGTGTATTGTACCGACCATGTTATTTATTTATTTTTTATAACTTTAATTAAATTTAATTATGTAAGTAGAAAAAGGATTATGTCATAAGTTGTGTGTAAATAATAAATAGACATAAATATTATTTAGAGTAACCTAAATTATTTCCTTTATTTATTTTCCTTATATATAGTTTTACATGTAACAAAACAAACAAAACATATGAAAAAAAATAAAATGTAATGAAAAATATAATGTATATTTAAATAAAACATACGAAAAAAAAAAACATTTCAAAATTAAAAAAAAAAGTAGCCCACCGGTATCGGGAACAGGGTCCAAGCTACCGGTGGTCAGGGCTCCAGACAGAGGAACCTCCTAACAATACGAGCCGTGTCCACGAGTACCGCTATCTGAATCAAGCCCTTGATCCAGCTGCCTAACGAGAGCCTCCTCAGATATGGGTCGAGGCTCTTGGCAATGAAGCCATTGGCTGAAACGACTATCGGCACAATGATCGCTGAGTCCACATCCCACATGTCAACAACCTCGCTAGCCAAGTCAAGATACTTGATGTGCTTATTTTTCTCGGCTTTAACCTCAATTATTATTATTAAAGGAAACAAAAAAAAAAAAACGCATCATTCAATGGATCCTGTGATAATAATATTATTATGGAACCGTGATGTGGACGTTTAATGAGGAGCTCGTGGCTAAATAATAACAGCCGCTCGGGTCGATCGTCAGGTTAAGCCGCGCTTGCCTGGGTTGGTCCGTGGATGGGTGACCACCCATACATACCGAGTTTCCTCCGTGCCTCGGAAAGCACGTTAAGCCGTTGGTCCCGGCTGTCAATTCTACATCTTTGACAGTCGTTGCAGGTAGTCAGTGACCCGAAAGTCTGACAACCAGTCTTACCAAGAGGTATCGTATTATCCAGTACTGACTGGGTTGTGGAGGTCAGATAGGCAGTCGCTTCATGTAAAATACTGGTATTCAGCTGTATCCGATTAGACTGGAAGCCGACCCCAACATAGTTGAGAAAAGGCTAGGCAAATGATGATGATGTGGACGTTTAAGTGACTTTCCACTAATCTGATCGGAACTAACTCAAAAGCCATTTTATTTAGCATAAATCTGTTAACCTAAAATGAGCCACGCAAAAATCTACGGCGTAGATTTACAGTACTGTTTCGGAGAAAGTTAAAAAGAAAGAACGGAACCTGTACAAAAGACGTACAGAATTCTAGAATATGGCAAAATCGGTAGCCTGCACCCTTCCCTGGGTGGGCTTATCTCACGAAACGGTCATGTAGGTCCCAACCTGGCCTAATCTAATTAGTGATGCCAGTGACTCTTATCTTGAACTTTGTAGATATTTAGATGCAAATCATTTACGTTCAGGCAGTTCGATCTTGAACTTGACCCACCCATTAGCACAATCAAAGATAATATTCATGGCATAGCATTCATGGCTAAATGATAACAGGCGCTCGGGTCGCTCTTCAAGGTTAAGCCGCGCTTGCCAAGATCGGTCTGTGGATGGGTGACCAACAGTATATACCGTGTTTCCTCCGTGGTTCGGAAAGCACGTCAAGCCGTTCGTCCCGGCTGTCAGTTGTAGATCTTTGACATTGACCCGAAAGTCTGACAACCAGACTTACCACGGGGTACCGTATTCCCCAGTATCAACTGGGTTATGGAGGTTAGATAGGCAGTCGGTCCATCTGTAAAATACTGGGTATTCAGCTGCATTCGGTAAGACTGGAAGCCGACCCCAATAAAGTTGGGAAAAAGGCTAGGCAAATAATGTTGAAAATTTAATATGCATCAATGATTCATGTTAAGTATTGTAATCAAACTGCTTGCAACGTGTATCTGACAAAACCCATTGTACAGCAAAATTTATACAAAAAAAACCTAGACGCGCACCCGGTGTTTCCTCGTCTACAAAAATGATCTTCCATGCAAATAAGTAACAGTAGACACGCTTGACACTTTACCGATAGGTCATCTGACTGAGCTAACCAATAGTGAACATAGCAAGCAAGCTAAGCCGAAATGTCTGTTGATGTAGACGTGCTCTTGAGTCACCGTCATCGTTGGCAGTCTTGTTCCAACCGCCCTCACACCACATCTCTTTCCTTTTGTACCATGCTACTCTAAAAATAGGCTAGTGACAATCGCTTTAAGCGTTTCGCAGGGTTAAATTCTCCAGTAATAAAAAAAAATCTGCTGTTTCCTACAAAACTGCCCGCTTTCACCCCTGCAACCACCATAACAAGCCAGTAGTGATAGTCTTGTGTTGTAACCGTTGGATTGCCAAGTCATAGGTCTCGAATTCGAACCCAAGACACGCACCTATGATTTTTCTGATTCATGTGGTTATTGTATCGCCGTTTTTGGAAGAGTCTAAATACGATTTGAGTTCCTGAGAAATAAATTTTAAAATTGTAGCGTAATCCTGTTATGTTTCACTTACAAAGGTATTTTACAGTAATTAATAAGGCTGATAATCTGCAATTTATGAACTTTAAAATTGCCCAAAATTTCTTGCTCTTTACCACTTTCCAGTGGTTTTACTGAAGAGAAGAAGTGACTGAACAAACTCCTCGGGAATGTATTGGTATATTTTTTATAGTATACTTGCAAATCTCATTTCTTTTATTTTGTCATCACGGCAACAACCTATTGTGTCCAAAACTATCATATTATCTTTTAAGTTGGAAGGATTTCCAACTGCAATGCAATGTATGTGGGGATACACATGCATTGCATTTCATTCATCCCTTTTATGGCCCAACATTCTGATCCATTCAAGTTGATATAACACAATTGAAAATCAACTACGTTTTATTTTGGTGTTAACATTATTTCCAACAATAATTTTATACACTAAACGAATAGTAGTAATGAGTATTGCTAAAGCAATCACAAGTCCCAGTAGTAAGGTAAACACCAGTTCTAGTTCTAGGTACTGTGCCCACGACATGTTGGCTGCGGGCGCGCGCAGATGTCTCGCGCCGCCGTGACGCAGCACATACTCCGTCCACCACACGGCGCGCTCCAATGAGCTCTCGGTCTCATCACGCATGACATTTCGAAGTTGGATCATGTTTTTTCGGTAACTGGAAAATAAAAAGAGTTTTGTATTAAATTGAAGAGGTCAGATAGAAGACAGTCGCTCCATGTAAAATACTGGTATTCAACTGCACCTGGTGAGGTTAGCAGCCGAACCAGATGATTTGATGATGAGAGGTGAGGAAGATGGCTTACCTGTCGTCCCTAATGATGGTTTCAATGGTGCTGTTCAACTGTTCCACGGTCAGAGTTTCCATGATAAGCTTTTTTCCAATTTTGAAGTATTCATATCTCTCCGCATTATAAAACTGATCACCTATCATCGGGATGGCAAGTACAGGTACTCCGGCAGTTATAGTCTCGTCTGTTGACTGGAGTCCAGCTTGAGTTATGAACAGCTTGAGTTTGGGATGTTCTGTGAAAAAACAATTAAATGATATTTTGTTACATTTATTTCGGTTAAGTGTGGATGGCTATAAGAGTAGGGGAACACCAAAGAAACGATGTATGGACTGTGTAAGGGATGATATGGCTAGAAAGAAGGTGACTATCGAGATGACGAGTAATAGAGAAATATGCAAGAAGAAGATATGCTAGCCGATCTTAAATATATTTGGATAAGAGAGAGAGCATGATGATTTCGGCTAATAAACTCCACAATAAGGGTTTTTGTCCGTGAGCTTATTAACATCGGGAATGGAGATCATGCAATTGACCCACAGATAACCTCTTCTAGATTCCGTATCATAAACATTTTGTTTGAATTCGAGTTCACCAAATGTTGCAGTAGGCACGCGGTGCGCGGGGAGTGACAAGTGCAATCCGATTGGTTATTTCAAGGTGACGTCACCGGCCGTAGTGATGGGACGATGACATTAAATGTAGATTTTGACGTCAGTATTTTTTTTTAAACAGAATGATTTATTAATGTTCCCTTTTTATGCTGTAAAGATCCTACTTCATTACAATATGTAATAGATTACCGAATAATAATATGCCAAGGAACAAAGTTATTACTTTAATGTTTTTACATGCCATTGGTTTAATTGACGATTGAATTCGCACAAAACCTGATATTTTTTTCAGAATTAACCGTAAATTGTATTTATTTATATTTTAATTGAACTGTAATATTTTGTTCAAATAAACAACAAAATATCGATAGCATCAATATTTTGGCATCGAGTTTTGTGGGAAAAGACAACAATAAAAGAAATAGTACCTAATGAGTGAAAGGGAATGACATCAACGAGAGTCACTACCTCAGCCACTATATGTTGAGCTGTTTCTAAAATGATTGATTTTATAATTTTATTATTGTATTATCCCATTTTTTTTATAACTCAAGATCCTGGATAATTATCCACACCATTTAACAGCATAGGCAATCTTTTTTTTAAGTAAAACGTAACAATCAAACTTTCATTCATATTGAATTCTCTAAATTGCTAGCGTCATCACGGGTCTAACTTCTGGTCGACACTGAAGAGATAGAAACGCACATCGAGTTATATTAGTGCTAAGTCACGCATAAGTTACCTTCTTTGCGGAATCTAGAGGACGTAATCTGTGCAATTGACTACAAAGAGAAACTACCTCATTAGTTTTTTCATCTGTAATATCACAGGAGCAGCTCAAAGTTTGAATCAAAGCACAGTCAACGGCAATAAGCTCTCCCCCGATTGAAGGCGAGCTGTTTAATTACATGGAAATAGACTAACACTTTGAGCAAGCAGACATGAAGTTATGTGTATAACTGAAGAAACAAAAATACTTACTTAGAAGATCTTGCTGCGGCAGCCATTTTGATATTCTAATGTTGTCAGTGCGTCCAGGCAGTACATCACTGTTCCATTTCCACAAAACATCGTAAGGCAGCTGAGAGAACGTTTTCACTAGAACTTCAATTCTGTCCCGAGGGAAGGCAGTTGGGTCCACGTTTGTGCCGAAGCTTACGTATATTACACCGCGTTTTGAGGAGTCCAGATATGATTTGAGATCCTGAAAAAATATGAATTTTGTTTTTTATTTCTTAATAAGCATTGTCTTTTGGATCTTTTTTCTTTTTTTATTATTGAAAACGGATTTAAATAAGAAAGAAAGATGGAAAACACCGTTATTGTCACATTTTACAAGTAAAAAAAATAACGTTTTTTTTTACCCCAAGAAATGGATCCTTAAGATGGGAGAAACGAAGGGAAAAGTACTGTTTTGTAAAGTTTTAGTCATCGTAATTTTGACAGAAATAATAATTATGAATTCAAAAGTACTGACAACTGGTAATTCCTTTGCAGGTTGCACATGCAATCCACCCATATACACAACAGATGGAGGTACAGGTCGAATACCTTCAAACACTGGATGCACTGAAAGAAACAGCATATCCACATTATTATTTAACTCGTCAACTGATGGAATACCATCTCCGAAATGCTTCTTCAACATCGCATCCTCCACTTTTTTGTTCCTTTCGTACAATCTGTTCATCAAATAGTCATTGTACAATTCCTTTACCGTCTCCCATATTGTGTGATTGTACAGTCTTTGACGAGTAATTGACGGATACAGGATTGGATGTACCGGAGCTCCTATATTCGCATAATTATCAAGACTTCCTCCAAAAGAACTCATTTGAATTACTGGTGCTTTAAACACATGGGAGAATGCTAGTGCCGGCCTAACACAAGCTTCTAGAATTAATAGATCAAACTTTATGTTCTTGTCGTTTAAGAGATTCCGGACTTGTTCGTCTTTGAGTTGTGCGTCTGTTGCTGCCGTCAAACCTTTGTAAATCAAATCCATAACCATAACTGCGTCATCCTTGTTCCCTTGAGTTGCGCTCATGAACACTTTCTTCCATATATCGTACGATATGTCATGGACATCGATTTCTGTTAAGTTTTCTGGAGTTCCATCTTTGGGGAAAGCAGGATCTGGTGTTATAACTGTCACATCGTGTCCTCGTTTGGCAAGTGCTTGAGTTAAAGGCCGAAACACTACTTGGTGACTGATGGACGGTACAGGAAACACTGCTAAGATTTTTGCTGCATCCTTCTGACTTGCAAAAGATAAACACAAAACGAGACACGATATAATTCTCATTTTTTAATGCTTGATTATTACTACACGACTGGCATCAACAATTGCCAACGGAATACTGGTAATCATGTACGCATTTTATGCAATTTATAGCTGAATATTAAACAATATTATGTAATAACAGTATTATCTTATATCTATCATAACGAGTGCTGAGCTTGCGCATTCCGCATACAATGATAGATACAAGATAATACTGTTGAGCAGGTCAGAATTGTGGTCATTTTTGGACGCTGTAGTTCAAATCTATCGATTGTCTTCTTTAAGTTAATGGGTCTTATAATCACTTTGCATAGCAATGTGATCGGCGACCATAGAAATTGATTACTGCTGAACATGATTCCTTAAAGATGATTGATGAAAGATGATGATTCCAGGAAAGATGATGGATGGATGATGTGAGGAATACATCCGAACTTATAAAGTTTACTTCTGTATTATTAGTACAACATGTAGGTAGAAAAAATAAATACAGACACACAGACATTTCATTTTATCTAAATGACTTGACTTCTCGAAGAAACCATCTGGAGAAGAGGTGCCCTGAATGCGGAAGGCTAGAATAACATTTCTCCAATGACATCATATGTCAAAACGTCAAAACGAAAACGTCAAATAATAATGATTGAATATCTATATGTTACTGTAAAAGTGCGAATATTAGTACATCTTTGGTTTTACTAAGATTACTATCATGATATGTGTTACCTATAAATTAAGAAGATTTTTTGTTAAACTTTAGTTTATTGTATTAGGTTTTTTTTCTAGTGACCGGAGTCTGAGTACCAGAATTCCCGAAACCATTCCACCCATTCATTATTTTTAAATTCTCCTTGTATATTATAAATAAACTGTGCGTAGGTGCTCAACCGATGCGTCTAGCGTCCAGTGACACGGGCTTGTCATTGCATTGGTGTCTTTTGTATGAGTACAGTCAGTACAGTCGCGTCGAAGTTCGCGTCGCACTTGTGACGAGCTTTAAGAGCCTTCTTATATTTCGGCGTTACGCTAATTTAGGTATTTTACGCACCGAGCGGGCGGCGAGCTTTGCGAGCGATACTTTCTTTCCAATCTTTTCACTTTTCACTCACTCGCACCATGACAGTGCGAATATGGCGACTAAACGATCTCGATCTTCCGTGATATAAGTTTTCGGAGTTCGGTGGATGGAAAAACTTTCGATGTGACATTTAAATTATAATTTGTTTTAATAGGTATATTTTTGTCATTAGGTATTTAAAAATCTTAAAGTGTTGAAACAAGTTATAATAATTATACATATATTTTTTTAATGTTTTTTTTTTACACAGTTTTGTTAGTATGAATATTTAAAAATATAATTTATATGTAAGAGAAATTAATAAAAGGAATAAATATTTTAATTGATATGCAGTAATCGATTTCTAACCGAAATCCATATCATAGTGGTCTACATTGTTTTTGCGCATTTACTAAAAGCATTATTAGAAAGTAAAAGCCGACCACAATAAAACAAAGTTCTTTGAAAACTAAACAATACCTTTTGACCATTTAATTCTGTATGGATATTAGATATAGATATTAGACAGACAGATATTTCTGTTCTTTCTTCTTTATCGTGTGGTTAGTGCCTAACCTGGTGTCAGAGTTTTTATGCCGCCCATGGGCCTCTGACTTGGCTTTACATGCCGTCGAGAAATATCTCTCAGGCATGCTGGTTTCCTCACGATGTTTTCCTTCACCGAAGCAAGTGATAATTTATACAATACGCACATGATTCCGAAAAATCAGAGATGCGTGCCTTGGGTTCGAACTCGAGACCTATGACTTGGCAGTCCAACGGTCACACCACTAGGCTATCACTGCTTATCACTGATATTTCTGTGTAAATCTATTATGTGTACGTAAATAAATAAATAGTACGGTTTCAACATGTTTGAGTAAATAAAACATACAAATGTAACTAATACTTTTTTATTCGGTACTCATATTTTTAGTTTAGAAAAATATTTCCCGCGACGGCATTGATCGAGCTTACAACGATCGAAAATTGCGATCGTAGTTGACAATGCTCTAGCACGCACACAATAGCAGCGTCTGTACGGCAATCGATGCACACCACGAAAGTATCGACACGACGCAGCGCGCGGAATAAACACGTAGATCCGACCTCAACAAGCGCTCGCGCAATACTGAGCGCAGATGGCTTTTTTTTGTGCATAGCATCTCGCAGTTCAATCTGGGAGGTTGTCGTCTGCTTAACCGGTCAATCCTGTGAGGTTGTTGTCTGCTTAAACGGTCTATCCTGTGGATGCCTTGAGTATAAGGCCTCCAGCCAGGGCAAAAAACTTACAAAATAGCGACTACACGCTAAGGGCAGCCCCTATGGGGTACGAGCCTCAGCTTAGGGCGTCGGTGGGGGAGGGCAGCAAAGGGACAGGCTGGCTGTGATTTAATCATTATTTATAAAAAATGATTACTACTTTGCTGATTTAAAACTACTGGCACAGCATCGGGATTGGCTCGAGCAAGGGTCGGGGAGGGCAAGGACCGGGACGTCGCGTTGGTCCTCGACGGCGAGGTCGGAAAGACGACGGTTTGAAGCGGAGTTTACGCTTGAGCGTACTAGTTTCCCTACAGCTCTCCTGAAGACGCTCCTCCAGGACAGCCGTAAACTATAACAAGTAATTGTTGTTTCAAACAACGAACGGATAACATACAATTACAACGAGGAAACCTTGTAATTTCGTCGTGGTTGCGGCCATGCGATGATTAAAGTGGATGAGACATTAAAACATGGTAAATCGTGTCTTACTAGAAAATGTTAGCGTTTACCGTTGTTCGGTATTTAACGGTGACATGACTGACTTGATATTTGCATTTTGCTTTCTCATGCTCGTGTAAGTGACCATCGGAATTGAACAATTTATTGACTGTTAACTGTGCAAACGATAATATCTTATCAATGAGTAAATAATGAAACACTTGATATCGTGTCCTACCTGTCCTGTTGTTTGCACATCACAGGAGCTGATGGACGCTACTGAAAGTGCCAAACTTGTCGCCAAATATTGGGCTGACTCAATTTGAATTGTCATCGACACGCTAAGAAGAAGAAGATGGTAAATAACTCCCTATTATTATGTAACAGAAGGCTTATAGCATTTAGACAGTATTTTATTTTGGAAACTACCTTACCCACCGTAAAGATACCCTTTAAGATACTGGTGACATTGCAGTTGTACCTTTAACGATATAAAATAACAATACCAGCCTTGTATTGTCACACTGAAAAACAAATGACTGTTCTTCTTCAATCACGGAAAATAGTATTTCATTGAAGTGTACTTCGGAAGGTGACCACAATGCAAAGCCGTACGGAATTATACCTTTAGCGGTATGAATATAAAGTCTGTTCTTCACTGTCTCAAGAAAAAAAAATCTTTATTTCCATACAGTGACAACATTGTTACAGACTTCTTAGGACATACTGACATTATGTCCCACAGATAGGTCCCCAGGCTCCCAAACTAGGTTTTCACCTGTGACTTGGGAGACAGTTTTTCTTCATTAGAAAAGTCTTGTCTATGTCATAGCCTCATAGGTTACCAATAATGTATCGAAAAAAAGTAAAATGAAAAAATGACAAAAAAATAAAGGAGATGGCTAAATGACTGCCCCCAG
Organism: Standfussiana lucernea; assembly: GCA_964057025.1. NCBI lineage: Eukaryota > Metazoa > Arthropoda > Insecta > Lepidoptera > Noctuidae > Standfussiana > Standfussiana lucernea. Next base: position 9,248,093 of record OZ059808.1, on the reverse strand, counting down.
CATGTATAGGAATCTCACATTAACTCGTAATATTTAAAAAAATCATTCATGAATTATTTAGTGTTTAATAATTTCCTAGAACTTTCGTGAACGTTAAACATAAAAAAAACGTTTTTGCAAAAAAAAAAACCGACTTCCAAAAAAAAACACTAAAAAAGTGGAAAATAACTTTACTTTCGGAAGTCGGTGACTATTGTTTGTTTCATTGACTTTTTTGCCACCGACTTCCGAAAGTAAAGTTATTTTCCACTTTTTTAGTGTTTTTTTTGGAAGTCGGTTTTTTTTTTGCAAAAACGTTTTTATTTTACCCTTTTTAGTTATCGCATCACACACAAATCCTTGTCAAGTATCAATTTCGCAATTTCTTTTACTTGCATGACATTTTTTCCAGTTATTTTGATTTCAAAACCAAACTGCTGAACCGATATTGATGAAATTTCTATGGGACCAATCGAGAAGTAGATCCATTCAGATAAAAGAAGATTTTTTCAAATCGTTTCAGAAATGACGGAGATATGAGGTAACAAACACAAAAAAAAAAAACAAAAAAAAAAACAAAACATACAACCGAATTGAGAACCTCCTTCTTTTTTTGAAGTCGGTTAAAAAGTATATTATTTCCTTTTTTGATTTACGTGACAGGGTCAAGGGGAAATAACACTAACTGCAAGCTAGGGAGGGGTCTTATCGCTTTTGCAGAATGTCAAATGAAACTGTAGGTACTTAAATCGATTTTTGATAACAGGTTTTTCTGAAACTAAGGCGTCCAGTTCGGTGTCCTGTATAGTTGCTTGTTATTATGTTTTCACAGGGTTTTGATTCGGAAAATGGGGTTGTTTTTAAAGTGACAATCGACTTTACTCAATTCCACTTTATTGTAATCAGAATCAAATAAAAATAATTGAAAGCTTCGGACTGTGCTTCTTCGTTACTACGACTTCGACTACCTATTTTGTGTCGAAAAATATAAACTAAATAGTGGTCGATAAAAACGAATTCCATTTTTTCTTTCAACCTATTCGATTATTTTATTGATTCTGTTACAATTGAAGTTCAATCCCTTCTTTAAGAAAAAACAAACGTCAGATGCTAGTGTATTATCTATGGTCAGATGTCATACAACAGCCAACAGAACAGACTCCGTTTCAACGATATGCCGTTTTCTTGTTCGTTGTGCTATTTTATTTTGGATTTTCATTGACCCTCGCTTGTTTATTGGACTTAGTGTGTGCTCGCCTATCTACTGACCTCTCGCTTCTCGACACGGACTTGCAATCATTCATCATGCGATGCATAAACTGCGGTGTGGCAACGCAAAGACTGCGGTGGAATGAGAATGAGGAATAAATAAATAAATTGTATTTTTGTTGTTTTATTTCAATATCTTTTATGTCCTTGGTTACTCAGTGCCTAAACTAGATATCGTAGTTTAGGCAGGATTTATCAATCACCGCATACCTACCTACTAAACTAAGTCCGCCTACGGATGTAGGTATCAACAATAGTACATTACTGCCGCGGTCTATAATGACTACTTTGCTGGTCGCGCTGATGATGGCCGACAGCGCAGCGTAGCGCTACTGCAGGCCGACACAGCGCGGTCAGCGTGCAGCACTTGATGGACGAGCTGAGATAAAGGCCGAGGCCGTAGGTCGAGGCCTTTACAGCGAGGACAGCAAGGGCTGCAATGATGGCCAAGCTGGAAGGCCTAGAGCGTAGCTAGGCTAGCTCGAGGCAATCATAGCGTGACCAGCGAAGCAGTCATAGTGGGCCAAGGCTTGTATAGTGCTTTACTCAAAAATGCAAGTACCTAATCTAAATAAAACCAGAAAGTAATTTAAATAAAGTAAATATTAATTAACTAGAAATTTAATTAAAATGACAATTATGAAAAGTACAGTTACTAAAATTCAACACCGACATTCTGTTACCGAGTTTCGCGGTATTAAATTTTCAACTACTAATTTAGCTTCATCTCTAATGTCTGGCGGTGTTAAACACATTGAATCGGAAGAATTTTCGCTTTGGGAGCTCATTTTTAGCAAAAAGTCACTAAATAAAAATAAAATTTTCGGCGCTTTTGTTACTTCTTTGTTTTTTTTTTAGCAATGGTAGTTGGAACTATACAGCCAAATATGGAATAAAATCTTTTTGTACCTATCTCTATAAATACAAACAGCTGTGTTTTAAATAAAATCTTTTTGCATTTGATTTTTTAAAACGTTGAAACGTCAAAATAGCGGCCGGCAATGTTTTGCCGGCCTGTTAGAGCGACCAGCGAAACTTTGCCGGCCGCTATTTGAAACAGAACGGCAAGGTCGACTTTGCTCAACCAAGGTTGTCAAAATAATGACCACATTACATGCATTTTTGAGTAAACAGATTTTGATGGGGTTGTCACTAGTAGGTTGATTGGTTCTTCCGGAAGGTTTAGGCATACATTCATGTAGGATAATGAGTTGAAGTAAAGATAGTTTTCACAGATAATATATGAATAAGTGGTTGAAATGATGAACCTATGTGAAAATAGGGATTAATATTATCAGACACCCAAACAACTATAGATTTTTGTATTTGAGATAGATGTACAATTCCGCTAGGTAAGATGCATTAGTATGTATACACGCGAGCGGGAGTGATTTTTGCGTGGATTGTAGAAAGCCCGTAATTACCTCTTTGTAGATGTATACTCACGTACCACCGTGCGAAATCGGGATGTGTCGCTAGTCAAAAATATCGTAAATCATTGCAGAAATATCCAAACGCCTAGGTAAAACTTCATAGCAATATGTCATTTGTTTGCAGTTTTTTTATACCTATTGACCTACGTCAACACACGTGACTAAATAACATCGTGTAACTCCTACGAGTTACACGATGTTATTTTCAGGATTGTAAAGATATGAAAAGTTCTTGAAACTTTTTTCACATGAAATACTAATATTGAGCTATTCAGCATTACATATTGCAAAGTTCCATGTTTATTCATTGCTGGGGCAGTCAACCATACTTCCATTTAGCCATCTCCTTTCTTGAACATATTATTTAGTACGAAATCACAATCATAGAAACATGAAGTGCATGTGTTGTGAGAGGGTGTGTGGGTGTCTGTGTGTATGTGTTGATGGAGTGTAAAGTGCAAGTGAAATGTTAGATTTTGGGCTTAAGGCTAACGAGTAGGGGAGAATAGTAAATCTTCTATTTCGTCGTAGCTTTTTTTCATCAACCACGTTTTAACCGCGCTTTTGCATTGCTGTAAATTGAGGTTATGTATTGCGAGTAATTTGTTGATGGTATTGTAAATCTTTTGGCTCAGATACTAAAACCGGTGTTCAGTAAAACACAATACCGCCTGGTATTGTGTCTAACAGGTGGAAAAGCAATATCAGCTCGGCGTTTTTTGGTAGTTTTTACTGGCACACGATGTTATTTCAGTATACACTGTAGGAAAAACTGTTTCCTTACTGAAAGCACTTCGCAAATTGCTAGATTGCAAATGTGGGTAATGCAAGGGACTAGGCTCTTATGGGCTCTTCAATTTGAGAATGTTGGAAAAACAAATGGCTGTTCTTATTCGGTATAGAACGGATGAGAACAGCAAGCTTGCATGTATGTGGTTGACGACAAATGCGACTACATACAAACAAAGAAACGAAGTTTCATTCAAACTTTTAACCCCTATTTAAACCCCTTGGGGGATGAATTTCCAAAAATCCCTCCTTAGTGCATACTTGCGTCATTAAAGGAACGACTGTGCAGAATTTCATACTTCTAGACCCAGCGGTTTGCGGGTTGTGTTGATCGATCAGTCAGTCAATCAGTCAGCCAGTCACCCACAATGAAGTCGAAACGTAAATGTTCTCCATATCGTTGAGATTTTTTTTGTTGTTCTAGACCATACGTGGGACCTTCTTTACCTCAAAAAAAGTCGTTTCCCAGCAATAAGTTTTGCGTAGGGTTACTTCGTTTGATGAACAGAATGCTTGGTTGACGGCTTTATGATGCTTCCCTTGCACCTTGTATGTTTTAAATTGAAATAATTGAACAACTTCCGCAAATTTCTCCGCAACAACAATTCTACGATTAAATAATATCGTACAAATTATAACAACGTGTCACAGCACTATCAGATAAGTAGTGATAACAAAACGTCAGATAATTTTATATAAATTTTAGAACGAGTATAGCTGTCGTGGATATAACCCAAACCAAAAATTTGGGTTGCCACATGAAAAAAGTTTACCATCCTAATTTCTTACGATTTCAAATATATTTTGATGGGGGCAAGAGACTAATGATTTATGCAGACAATTCTAAAATAATCGATTTGTATCGTCAATAGCCGGATAAAATGTGGTAATAACATAACCCTCCTTATGGCTCCACCATAGTTGGTTGAAACTCTGTAAAGTTAAGTTCAGATACAATCTTTTTTCATACGTGAAACAATTTATCTTTTTTCTACGATAAGGTATATATTATGTAATACTCTGATTAAATGACTTTGCACTTCGTACAAACAGGTATTTCACAATACGCGTCAATATACCTGCAATTTAAGCAGAAGTTATATTAATATAGTCTTCAGTCACGAAAGTAATTTCAACTTGTGTACTCGTGCTATAATGTCGGTGTTTTATTATATAGTTGCTAGTTTAATTCTAGTTTTAAGTCAAAATGAAGCCGCAAGAATCTTAGGAGTGTTTCCAGTGGCTTCTATAAGCCATCAAGTAGTGTTTCGACCCATAACTCAAGCATTAGCGAAACGTGGACATGAATTGGTTGTTATAACACCAGATCCTGCTTTCCCGAAAGGGGGAACACCAGCCAACCTGACAGAAATCGACGTCCATGATATATCTTACGCGATATGGAAGGACACGTTCATGGGACTTTCAAAAGGTTACAAGAAAGACCTTTTGGTGAATTTTGCTGGTTACATAGCATCAATACTGTTGATGTTTGAAAAGCAGCTAAAAGATAAACAAGTACAGAATCTGATTAATGATAAGAGCCAGAAGTTTGATTTGATTTTGGTTGAATCGCACATCAGACCAGCATTGATATTTTCACATATTTACAAGGCGCCAGTGATTATGATCAGTTCACAGGGAGCATTTTTCGATAACGACGAAGTGATTGGTTCTCCAACCCATCCATTTCTTTATCCAAATGGTCTTCGTCAAAAGCTGAACAATCTCTCCATATGGGACAAAATTAAAGAATTGTATCATCACTATAACATTATCAAAATGGGAGAAGACAGTAGAGTACTGGAAAATGCAATGCTTAAATCCATTTTTGGACCTAACACACCCACGGTAGAAGAACTTAGTGATAACGTTCACATGCTGTTCTTGAATATACATCCAGTGTTTGAAGGCATCCGACCCGTACCTCCTTCTGTCTTGTTCATGGGTGGTCTACATCAGAATCCTGCAAAAGAATTACCAAAAGTAAGTAGCAATTTCTTTTGTTGGCGCTCATCTGTACGATGACGTTTTCACTCGCCGTTGACGCACCTATAACGCAACAAAAACGCTGCTTATTTCAAGTTTTTAAGAGCGTGTAACGCGTCGCTATTGTGTACATATACAATGACGTTTCTACGCACATCAAAAATGCTGCAAATATATTTCTAGCTCAGCAGCGGAGATAGCACTCCTTTGACGCGCCAGTATCGTGTATAGATACGATTACATTTACACGCGCCTCCGACGCGCATATAACGCAACAAAGACGCTCCAGTTTAGTGGCGTTTTTATTTAAATAATGCCCCGTTGACACGCCAGCATCGAGTGCATACACCCTCACTTTAATGGTATTATTACATAACAATATTAATTCTAAATTGCCCTCCACAGGAACTGAAATCGTATTTAGACTCTTCCAAAAACGGCGTGATTTACTTAAGCTTCGGCACAAATGTTGATCCCTCTCTACTACCTCCAAGAACAATACAAACACTAGTGGCAGCGCTCTCTAAAGTACCGTACGATGTGTTGTGGAAGTGGAACAAAGATGTACTGCCTGGAAAAGGTGACAACATCAGGATATCCAAATGGCTGCCGCAGTCAGACTTACTGAGTGAGTTTTTTTTTTTTTTATTCAGCCCGCAAGGGTAGTGTGGAACGTCCCCCAGCTAGATGAACCGCGACTAACTTAAAAAGGTGATACTGATATCAAAAATAATGCTGATTATCTGCGGATGCTGACGCTGATGCTGATATTCGCAAAAAACCTGGTTCACACTACACACTAGACATAGACCTCTCTGAATTTGTACAAGAACAAACGATTATCAATTTTTTGCATTCGGCCCGTCTTAGCCAAGGTTGTCGGTCAATCTATATGTTGTGATGTTTCATCGTTTGAAAAAAAATAGTGGGTCTGTCGGGTGGATATGGTGGGTACATCGGATAGCTAACTCTGCATACCAAATATTACCATTAAGTTACCCATTGAGCTACCCAACCCAGAACGTCTGACACCTATGGAATGTGCAGCGGTGATTTTAAAACTTATGTTTCTAACTTCCTAAGATCATTATTTTACTAGACAAACATCAATTTTTGCATCATTCTTATTTGTGAATTTCATTTTGCAGAACATCCTAATGTAAAGCTGTTCATAACACAAGGGGGTCTACAATCAACAGACGAGGCTATCACAGCAGGAGTACCACTTCTTGGTATCCCTATGTTGGGTGATCAGTGGTATAATGTAGAAAGATACGAGTACCACAGAATTGGAAAAGGGCTACATATGGAAACTCTGACTGAGGAGGAAGTTATTATGACGGTCAACAAAATTATCGGGGACGACAGGTAAGCATGATTTTTTGCATTCGGTTTAACTTTTGATTTAAAGCTATCGAAGCTTTTCATCGAGCTAAAAACTATCATAAACACTGAAAACGGGATATTTAACATGTTTACTGCTGCTTGAGGTAGCGGTACCGAGCGCGAAAAAAGAACAAGAAAGAGGGTTGACCGATTTGTCCGCTCATAAACAGACACCCGCATTATCTTCAGTTTATCCTTGATCATGGTGCTTGCAACAGCGCCAAAATATCGGGAACTCAAAACAAATAGTGAACATAGGAAATATCCCGTTTTCAATATTAATGATAGTGTTAGTTATAATAATAAAGATATAACGAGAACTGGCGCAAAGCTATAGTATTGGACACTAATGATCGCAGGGAGGTATGGCAGAGCAAGGAGCTTCACGGACGTTTTTACCGGGCCCTACATGGGCCCGATGTAGACTTCTTAGCGTCCGTATCCTGGCTGCGTTTCGGTGACCTCTTCGGGAAAACTGAAGGTTTTGTCTGTGCAATAATGGACGAAGTTATGATGACGAATAACTATCGGAAATACATTGTGAAGGATGGCAAGGTTGACATATGTCGGGCATGCCACCGTCCGGGAGAATCGATCCGACACATTATTTCATGGTGTTCTCGTCTAACGGAGAGTATTTGCACAGACACAACCTCGTTGCTAAGATTATCCACCAGCAATTTGCTTTGAAGTACAACCTTGTGGAATCAGAAGTGCCATACTATAAAAAAAAATAAGTCAGAAAATTATATAAAGGAAGTTATAATAAAAATCTCTAGACTAAACTTCGTTGACCAATCATAGCGGAGACATAGCCATCAATGCGGGAGATATCAATATGCACAAGTACATATGTATACAGAAACAGGTGCAAATTAGGATAATCAGCCTACAAGGCTCCTACTGTTGGAAGATAGACCTCTTTTCTTAGAGAGGAAAGCTACATTCTAGAAGATGGTTCATCATCATCTACAGCATGAATTCATCCACTGCTGGGTATAGGCCTCTCTTGTCTTGTGCCAATCTCCACGTTCCTGTGCCAGAATGATCCAGATCTATGATTTATTCAGTTGCATTATAACATTACTAGATGGTTAATGAATAAATTTTATTTACCTATGTCAGCTAATGTATCCCCAATCTGGACATGAGCCTCATCTAGATGAGATTAAATGCCGGTTTCCTCACGATATTCTCCTTCACAGTTATAAAAAAAAACTTTTCTTTAATTCTAGTTATCGCCAGAACATCATCAAACTACGAAGCGTAATGTACGACCTACCTCAGCCTCCACTGGAGCGCGCCGTGTGGTGGACGGAGCACGTGCTGCGTCACGGCGGCGCGAAACATCTGCGCGCGCCCGCCGCCAACATGTCGTTAGCGCAGTACCTAGAACTAGAGCTAGTGTTTACCTTACTGCTAGGATTTGTGATAGTTGTAACAGTACTCGTTTTGATTCTACGTGCACTTTATAAGGTTGCTTTCGGGAATTATGTTACTGTCAAAGAAAAACGTAGTTGATTCTCATTTTTTGTAAATTAAGCGTATTACGGGTCATGTGACCAAGAAACAATGCAAGTGAGCTCGATGCTCTTACACCGACCGTGTTTATAACTTTAATTAAATTTAATTATGTAAGTAGAAAAAGGATTATGTCATAAGTCGTGTGTAAATATTAGGGGTTAAAGTATGAAATTGCCGATTTATACTGCAAAATTAAAACTCGTTTTTTTCCAAGATGTAATATATTTATTTAATCAAAATATTTACCCTCATTATCTATACATTGCTGCCATCTAATTGGAAGTTCATTTATGCCTTAGCGAAAGAATTCTGGGGATTTAGATTCCACGTAGAAAATTGTCTAAATCATGAAAAAAATTGTAGTCAGTTGGAGCAACGTCTGGCAAGTACGGAGGATGACGTAAGATTTCTAACTGCAGCTCCTATAGAGTTACAACGGTGTCCCGTGCAGCGTGAGGGCTTGCGTTATCATGGAGCAATAATGGTGAAGATCGATTGACGAGTCGGGGCTATTTGACTGCCAGTTTCGCCATTATTGTTCGAAGTTCGGCACAGTAAACATCTGCTAATATTGCTTGACAAGACCTGAGAAAGCTATAATGAATAACACCATGAAGAGACCACCAAACAGTTACCATTTGCTTTTTTTGGTAAGCTTTGCTTTAGGGCACTGTTTTACTGTTTGACCTGGGTCAACCATTGCATTTTTCGCTTACCGTTATCGTAAAGTATCCACTTTTCGTCACATGTCACAATTCGATCCAATATCCCTTCATTTCTGTACCGATTCAACAAGGCAGCGCAAGTTTCAACTTGCGTTTCTTTCTGCAGCTCAGACAAATCATGAGGATCCACGGGGTTTGTTCTTCAAGTCGAAGTTTCCATTACGAAAGCGTTTAAACCAAAAACGCACGGTGCGTTCATTAGCAGTCAAACGCAACGATATTGCGTGCCGTTTCTGCCGCGTTAGTACCGCTTCTGAACTCGTATTCAAAAATTACTCGGATTTTCGAAGTATCCATCTTTTCCGTCTAAGCTGAATAAAAAAAAAACAATTGAAATTCTAAAATCGAATGTTGAACATTTTTTAAACGAAAAATCTTAAAGGTATAATGTAAAAAAGTTTCACTCGAACATCTCACACCGTGAAGGTTTAATGTCAATTCAAAGTATCTACTACTATAAAACGGCAATTTCATACTTCAACCCCTATTAATAAATAAATATCAATATTATTTAGAGTAACCTCAATTATTTCTTTTAAATATTTCTTAATAAAACATACGAAAAAAAAAAACATTTAAAAATGTAAAAAAGTAGTAGCCCACCGGTATCGGGAACAGGTTCCAAGCTACCGGCGGTCAGGGCTCCAGAGGCAGGAACCTCCTAACAATACGAGCCGTGTCCAGGAGTACCGCTTTCTGTATCCAGCTGCCTAACGAGAGCCTCCTCAGATATTGGTCGAGGCTCTTGGCAATTAAACCATTGACTGAAATGACTATCAGCACAATGAACGCTGAGTCCACATGTTTATTATAATTAACGAAAACAAATAAAAATCGAATCATTCAATGAATCCTGTGATAATAATATTATTATGGAGCCGTGATGTGGACGTTTAGTGACTGTCCACTACATGTGATCTGAACGAACCCCAAAGCCATTTTATTGAGCATAAATCTGTTAACCTGAAATGAGCCACGCAAAAATCTACGACGTAGCCTTCCTGTTTGCAAGAAAAAAAAAAAAAAGAAAGGAATTCAATAAAAACCTGTACAACAGACGTACAGAACTTTAGAATATTGCTAAAATGATAGCTTACACCCTTTACTGGGTGGGCTTACCCCACGAAACGGTCATGTAGGTCCCAACTTGGCCTAATCTAATTAATGACGTCAGCGGCAATTATCTAAACTGTATAGAAATGTAGATGCAATCATTTAAGTTCATTCAGTTTCATCTTGAACTTGACCTGATATTAGCACAATCAAAGAATATATTATGCATGTCATCGTTGTGGTTTCTTAATATAACTTTGACACTTCAATTTTGTAACTTCTTATCTTTAGCGTCTTTTCTGTAGTTTATAGAAATTGGGAAAATTAACTATGAATTAATCATTTAAAAAAACAAACAATATGCTTGCCCGGTGTTTCCTCATCTACAAAAATAATGATCTTCCATGCAAATAAGTAACAGTAGACGCTTGACACTTTACCGATAGGTCATACGAGTGAGCTAACCAACAGTGAATATGGGGTGGGAGGGACACCGACGCGAAAACGGAAACCACATACGCAGTACATCATTCGGCGTCCGCCACTGCTGGCCGTGCCAACAGCTAGGACCAACTTACTTGCTAAGACACCTCTTACTCGAGCAATCCGTTTACTTAACGAACTTCATTTAAAAATTGATATATATACATGTTCTTGGAGTGAATTCTCAAAGATTCTGTTATTTATTTTATGTTATAATTTATAGTGTGTAGGTAGACCACGTTTATCTATGTTACCTTGTATGAGTTTTGTGTAACTTTTTATTTAATGTATTGTGTTCTTAAAGCTATATTTTTATTTTTTATTGTTAGTAATGTATGTCTAGATGTAGATTTCAACAAAAGCCGCACTATCGCATTAGGTTTAAGTGTTACCTGTAATGATAGTTGTAAGGGAGATTTTGAATAAAAAAATAAATAAAAAATAAATAAATAAATAAAAATAAATTCTGAACCCCCCCACCCCCAAGAAATTTTTCGTCGGTCATTAAAACAAACATCAGCTGTTTTCTACAAAAGTGCAGTACCTACACGGTCAAAATGTATGGAACAGCTGATTTATTTTATTATTTATATTTAGGGGGCCCTTCCGCCTTTGTCAGCACCATAATATGACATATGTACATTCATACATAACTTACTGCGCCTTTCAGCTTTATCTCTGTGATGCATTTAATATAACGATATCCGTACGGGCGATAATTCACTATCATCAATAGACCATCGGCTTGTTGTTTTTTTTTTATCCCATCTCCTGGGCAAACTATAGGCCTTCCTCCACTCCTACTTCCCGCTCGTCCTGCTTCCAGTACTGATAGAACCTATGATGTTAGTCTCGCTATCTCCTTCGTGGCCTTTTTTTATGTCATGATGTTGAAATCCTCAATGGTTGCCCTCCGCCCTGGGGAGAGCGGAGGGGTCTGTCAGACTCGTACTGACTGAAACCACACAGGTGTTCCCTCGCACACCTGCGTCGGGGAGCAGCGGGAATTATTGCGACTTCCGGCCGTGCCGGCCCGCTTGCCCTGCGGGCCTCGTCCCAGGGGGGAGTGAGGTGTAAAAAACTCCCCCCGTTACGTCATAGAGAAGCGCGCGTGGAACACTACATGCCGCCGTCTCGGGTCCAGTGTGATGAGGGCAACAGATGTCCCCGAATCCGTCACCTCTCTGCCGACGCCCGGTGCGTCTGCTGTGGGATGGGCGGTAGCTTGTCATCTCCCTCTAGCTTCTGCGGCTTCCTTCTGCAACATGTTGGTTTCGCGGAAGGACATCACCGCATCCCAGGACTCTCAGGCAGCGACAGGTCTCCTCCCACCTCTGTAACGAGGGCACGGCGCGGCTCATCCCACGCGGCACACTCGGCCAGCGTATGCCACGCCGTGTCCTTCAGACAGTGGACGCAATGATGGCACCGAGCGTCTGGCTCACTGCTTATGCGAATCTCCTTCGTGGCCTGCCGCAACCTAACCAGTCTCAGGGCACCAGTTTTGTGTTGCTATCAAGATTGCTATCCAGTTTTACTATCATAAACTACAAAAATCTTCCACGGACGAGTATCTACACAAGGAGCTCTAGTACTACTGAAACATTGAGTCTGACTTACGTATATAAAGAATCTAAGAAACGTCACCTTTGCTTTAAAATTATCACATCTTATTCGCATGTACAAAAACGAACGTCATCACAGTACACAAAAAATATATAATTTTTATCGCTGAAAGATGATTTCTTGTTAATACTTAGGTAATAACAAAATTATCGTAATGATTGTACTATCTCATTGATATTGTAATAGGAAAAGATTAAAGGAATTTTTAAATTTCTGGTAGTCTAAGTGTATTTTTCCTATATTCTTTAATGACATCGAAAATTTGGATAGAAGAAGAAGGTTCAATATCTAGGGATCGCTACGAACACACTAGCAATCTATTGGCACACACCATTTGATCACATAGAATGGAAAAAATAACTGTGTTCTAAGTCACTTCACACACTTCAACCAACTTATCTGTGCAAACGGGAAAACACAGAACTAAAATAAATGTACCAAGTTTGACATATTGATGTAAATTATCATGACAAGCAACGCCACCTTAAACTGCATAATTAAAGTGGTCATACGGACGCGAGAGAAGCGGCAGTAACAGCTTAGTTATAAATCCAATGAAAATATGAATATGAAATCCAAAAAAAAAAGTATAATCTTTTCGTAGTAGGAAATTCTTTTTAATGATAATCCTTTGTGAGTACGTAATAAGGATAAAATCTTACTACCATGCGCATTTATAAATGCGAAACTTAATGAGACTGTTTGTTACTCTTCCAAAAACTACTGAACGGATTTAGATGAGAGGCACACAGATAGTTTATAACCAGGATAACAAATAGAGTACTTTGTATCCCGAGAGTGCCCGCGGTACAGTTACCGAACCCCACATGGGCGGAGCCACAGGCACAAGCTAGTTTACAAAAAAAAATATATCGGGGAAACCTCACCTAAATTATTCAAAACAACAAATGAAGAAATAAAATATAAGACAACGATGAAATGGATGACTCGTCGCACTTTTCATTAAAAACACAACGTCATGTGTTATCGTTGGGGACTGATAACAATATTAAAAGTCATGATCATGACATTTAATGTATGCTCAATATATAGGCCCAAACATTTTTAAATCAGCATAGTTAAACATCCTCAGTTCACCAAAGAGGTTGTGTACGATGTCAATTCTACTACGTGTAACTTTAACAACGTGTTTGTGTTTATTAATAAATCAAAATGAGGCTGCGAAAATACTGGGAATTTTCCCATTTCCATCTATCAGTCATCAGATTGTATTCAGACCTCTTATGCATGAACTAGCCAAGAGAGGACACGAAGTCACAGTCATCACGACAGATCCAGCTTTCCCTAAAGGAGAAACACCAGCCAATTTGACTGAAATCGACGTCGGTGAAGTATCATATCGAATGTGGAGAGAAGAATTCGTGGTCCAACCAAAAGGCAAGAAAGGCAATATTCAAAGTGATTTCAAAATTATTTACAATCTATTGAACAACATATTTGATGTTCAACTAAAAGATGAAAAAGTGCAAAAACTGTTAAATGATACAGATCAAAAATTTGATCTGATTATCAATGAAGCTTGGGTGAGACCAACACTTGTATTTACTCACGTCTACAAAGCACCTGCGATCATGATAAGTTCTTTTGGGGTCTTCAGTGACAATTATGAAGTAATGGGGGTTTCTATGCATCCTTTTATGTACCACCGTGGCATAAGTCGAAGATTGTACAACCTGACTTTATGGGAGAAGGTCGTCGAACTGTACGATTTCTTAAGTATAGAATGGATTCATCGGAACAACTATGACATAGAAAATAAAATCATCAAGTCACATTTTGGACCTGAAACTCCGACCGTTCAAGAGTTGAATAACAACGTGGCGATGCTCTTCTTGAACTTGCATCCAGTGTTTGAAGGGAACACGCCTGTGCCTCCATCCGTGATACACATGGGTGGTATTCATCTGAAACCTCCCAAAGATTTGCCACACGTAAGTACTTTTACATTGATCTATTACTTTAATTTTTTCTCTTTGTGTGACTGCCAGAAAGTATTTAAAAATTTTGTCAGCATTACAAACTGACGCTGTCGTACCGTAGACTTTCTTGTTTTATTTTTCTTACATTTTTGTAATGATAATAATTATGGTTAAATTTTTGATGTCATAGTTGTTTTTCGAGCTTTTCTGTTTTTTTTTTTGTAAAGTTTTATAATTAAATATCGATCACAAAAAAAAACACGTATGCGACTTTGACAATCGGACCACAGATATATTAATATCACGTTTGCACAAGCCTAATTCAACGGTATAAATTACCAAAGATTCAATCAGCAACTGTGTTAGCCTCTCCCACAGTTCCAGAGCTGTAGGTACACACTTGTGCCACAGATTTGTCATCATTTTCCGGCCCATGTTACTTGGGGTCATTACAACTCATTTTTTAATTCCATTCTACTCTGTCAACCGTCACGCTATCATTTACTCCTTTACTATTTCAGAGTACTAATTTATTATTTGGTTGCAGGACTTACAATCTTACTTAGACTCATCCAAAAATGGTGTGATCTATGTCAGCTTCGGCACTAATGTGGACCCAGCTCTGTTTCCTCCCGAGAAGATAGCAACGTTTCTGCGAGTATTCTCCAAATTACCTTACGATGTGCTGTGGAAGTGGAACAATGATGAACTGCCCGGACGTACTGAGAACATCAAGATATCCAAGTGGCTGCCGCAGCCTGACCTACTGAGTAAGCGAAATTCTTATTATTTATTTTATTCCAACGAATTGGGTGGATGTGGATCGTATGTCCGTTTTCAAGTCCATATAATTATTTTATAATAGAACAATTATTACATCATTGGAAAAATCATCGAAGTCAACCCCCCGAAATCTGCCCCGCGCAATTTCGTCTGCTTAACAATTTAAGTTGATGGATGCGCCGCCCCTTTTGGTCGCAGTTTGTTGCTATATAGCCTATAGCCATCCTCGATAAATGGGCTATCCAGCACTAAAATATTTTTTCATAAAAATATATTAAAATATTTTATTAGCGCGTTCAACCAAACAAACTCTTCCGCTTTATAATATTATTATAGATTAAAAAGAAAATTTTGAAGCTTGTATTTTTTTAAAGTAAATGTTTCGATTTTACTTACCTTCACCAAAAGCAATCTGTAATTCAATTGTTTTTTTTTCTATTTCCTTCCTCTTTGATCAATGTACTCGTATATAGCATTAAATTAAATATTATTTTGTTATGTTTTTGCAGGACACCCCAAAATAAAGCTGTTCATAACACAAGGAGGTCTACAATCAACAGACGAGTCTATAATGGCAGGAGTACCTCTGATTGGTGTACCGATGTTTGGTGACCAATGGTACGATGTAGAGAAATATGAAAAGCTTAATATTGGACTGAAGCTGGACCTAGAAACACTTGATGATGAAACCTTGGAGAACGCAATTACGAGAGTCCTTGGAGATGACAGGTTAGTACTATAGAAAACCTTTTTTTTTATAAATCATATTTTCTTTAAGAACTGTATAGGTACTGTACAGTGGGCAAAGGAAAATTTATGAAAGCGGCTGCAACGAAACGGTAGTTTCTTTGTTACTCTATGAAAACGCTTTCGTAGGTGGTATTGCTACCTGTTGCCGCTTCCAGAGAGTTATATCATTTTTATTGCTGTCTTTGTTTCGACAATTCAAAATTGCCTGTAATTGGCCTACTTGAAATAAATGCTTTGATTTCGGATATTTCATTTGTCAAGTTTAGATTTGAATGAGACCTGCCTATATGTCACAATGACTAAGAATTTTGTTTATTTTATTTCCAGTTTCCGTCAAAACATTCTAAGACTAGGCAAGATCATGCAAGACCAGCCAATGACTCCACTAGAACGCGTCGTGTGGTGGACGGAGCACGTGCTGCGTCACGGCGGTGGAAAACATATGCGCGCGCCCGCCGCCAACATGTCGTGGGCGCAGTATCTAGAGCTAGAACTAGTTTTCACTCTTCTATTAGCTTTTATAACAATTGTAGCAATAATCGTTTACTTTATAAAATTCCTATACAATCAAACTTTAAGGAAATACGGGGCTGTGATCAAAATTAAGCGAACGTGATGTGATATTTTTAGGAATTCTTAGATTTTTGTGTTAAAATCTTCATCATTTTTGTGGTGCTGTTCCACAAGCATTGGGGCACCTGTATAGAGTTTTGCTTGCGTGACATCTGCAAGCTAGGATTGATGAACGCTAGTGATAGCAACAAACTCATAGCTTAATTCTGGGCAGACTCATTATTAAAGTTTGCCATCGGTAAGGTATGAAGAAGATCACCATTGTCTTGCCATTCTCCCAATTTACTTAGGGTCAGAGCAGCATGTCATCTTGTTCCACGATACTCTTATCTCATTAGTATTATTAGTAAGATATTTCATAGATTAGTGTAAATAGTAGACTATAATTGTAGGGAGAGTGGTAAATATTGGCGTTGCCAAAACCGTACAAAAAATAAAGATTGGGGATCTCGTGGGCAATGATTGACGATAATTTGGGATCTAATAGGAAATTATTGGCCATAATTGACGATGACTGAGAGTTTGGGGATTGGAAAAGCGATACAAAATGTTGACAAGTTCTATGGAGTTCTCATACAATAAGGTCTAACTCCGCGGAGAGGTTCAAAAATATTCATCTTTTCTGTCCGTCATCGATTGTTTTTAGGATATTGTATGCCAGAGATATAATATGTACTGCATTTATTTTTATATCTAAGTAATTTTAAGATTTATTAGCTCAATTCTACCCTAAAATTAAATTAGTAAATTATAAGTTTGTTTTATTTTCTATCCTAGAAAATGGCGTTAACCTAAACGAGTTTCTACTATGACACCTCCAATTCTATGTTGTTGATCAATGTGCTCACTTAGGAAACCTGTAGGAAACCTGACCTGTGTGTGTGTAGTCTCGAGATGGTATGGGACCATCTATTACATACTGAGTTCCCTCCCTACCTCAGAAAACACGATACGGCATGATCAATGCGTGACCCTCACGGACGCGAGCGGCGTCCGTTGCGGCGTTCGTGTTGGAGCACCAGCATGGATAAGAAAAGCTACAACATTTATGTAGCTAGGTAATGATGACCCTAAAAAGCTAATGAAACTCCAAATAAGAAATGTTTACTTTCATACTTTAATATATTCATTTTGTATGTATCACCTTCAACGCCGATAATGAACCATTGAGCAATTTTCCAGTCCGTCAACAACGGCTTTTCTATCTATCAAAATAATAATAATGATTTTTAGTTTTAAAGTCGGCTACAAAGATAGCTAACGTAGTACGTTGTAAATGCGATAGTGATTACACTACATAAATCACAAGTCATCGAATTTATTGCCGACATCCATGCCCCGTGCCTCTTATCACTTGAGTGTTGATTCTCGTGAGCTATTTTTATAGTGTTTGATTGCGTCGTTTTTGTGTCCGGCAGACTTTCAAGGTCAATTTATGGTATACATCGTAAGAACAGTTTATATAATCATTGTCGATCTTTGTGTTTTTTTTTTCCCGACTGCGCCAGAAGGAGGGTTATGTTTTTCTAGAGTATGTATGTATGTACTCGTATAATTGTTTGGCACGCTCTGCGGCCTGAACGGCTCGATGGATTTTAGCTTGACAGGTGACATTAGATTCGTATTTACTGGGAGAGTGACACCGGGTATAAATTTTGAATCAGAACATAACATAAGCTGGGAGAACCTCCACGCGGTGAAAGCGGTAAAAATTTGTTTGTCTAATCGTCTGCGAAATCTTTCACATTTGTAAACTAAAAAGCTGGAAATAAAAAAAGTAATTTAAAAAAAAAAAACAAAAAACTCGACTGTGGTAAAAAGTTAAGCTAAAAAACTCTAAAAAGTTAAGAACAAGCACATTTTAAATTTAGAAAAGTTGGAAGCAGGCGGGACCCATTTGAGTTTGAAAATATAAAAATGGAATGGCAATATATTATATTTATATTATCACGCTATGTGCTTGAAGAGGTTCATTATGCCCGTATTCTTCAATTGTTTGTCATTTCAGTCATGACAAGCATGAGAAAGGCTATTCGTATCAACGGAATAAACGGCCTAGCGGTTCCATACCGCTCTGTAAATTACGTGGTTGCAAGTACGAGCCCAATATTAATTTCACTTTTTGTGATTTTTTTGAATATTTTGTAGATACTGTCAGATTTCATTTTTTCTTTTGTATTGTTATCGTTTGCATTTCTATTTTTCTTCAACAATTTCTCCATAAAGTAATAGGGAAGTATGAAAGAAGAAGACATGCCGAGCCGACCCCAAATAAATTGGGATAAGGGCAGGAGAATGATGATGATGATTTCTTCAAAATCCAAAAAGTAGTATAGAGGAGAGATTCTGATAAGTTTACATGTTCTTGCGTCTTTTTAATTTCTAAGGATATTAACCGTTGGGTTTGGGACCCAGGATAGATCATGTATTTGCTTTCGTTCATAAACTTCTTCTTAGCATACCGATGGCAATCCAAATTGATTCCCCCCAGTAATTGACTATGAGTTCCTTTAATACTTAAAACAAGGATGTACTAAGAGGTTTTAGTTTAAATTAACAGTAAGTCAGTTAATTAGTATATTATTTGTAGAGGATGTTAGGAATATACTATGACTTCACGTTCCCATGTAATGTACCCTGACAATGCCAAAAGAATACGCGGTCACGTGAGCGAAGCCGTAGGCACAGCTAATCCTAACTAATATTACAAACTCACTTTAGTTTGTTAGTTTGTCACGGCTTCACGCTTTGACGGCTGCGGATAGACCATGACCTGCGTATCGCATACTTCTTAATGCGGTGGAAAGTTCTCATGGCATAATTAGGTACCGAACTCTACGCGAGCGAAGACACTGGGCAAAAGCTAGTTAGATAGCGGGTGTTCTTTTATTCGTCTGACCTTGATAAACAGTGGCCGAGCTGCTAGGAAATAATCACTAATGATAATATTTTAAAAACAATTTATTATTAATCCTCATCTTTGATAATTCAATGCTGTTAATGCGATAGACAAAGAATTATCACTGATTATCTCAATTGGAAGTCTGAAAGTGGCGCCGGTGACTGAAAAGTTGTGTGGTAATCGGTTATCGTGGTGTGGACATGGTGATGCGGAGGAATGAGGAACATGTAGTGAGGAAAATGTTGAGTATGAATATAGATAGGCTATAAGAGTAGCGGAAGACCAAAAAATGATGGATGAACTTTGTGAATGATATGGTTAGAAAGGAGGTGAATGCTGAGGTGACTCTGATGAATGAATTGGGATAAGGACAAGAGAATGATGATTGGATGAACGAGTAGTTATAGTTGTACAAACGCCAGCACATCAAGCTACCCGAAACTGTCAAATTTTCACAGTCAACCTTGAGCCTAATTTGTTAAAAAATTAGGTTCAAGGTTGATTAGAAAAATCAAGAAGATAAAGTCGAAAATCTATATAAGAAACTTGACAGATCGCTGTAGCTTGATGTGTCGGCGACTGTACAAGGAACTTTTGGCGCTCGTATGGTGATGTCCTGTTTTTGCGAATACAATGCAAAATTCTTGAACAGCTTCACATCACATGATTTTTTCTTTTTCTTTACAAATACGAATAAGAATTAGTTTTGTACGTAGATTTCTAGCGGGAAAAATGACGAGATAAACAATGGGCTATTTTAATTGAGTAATAAATTAATGATCATATTTACAGATAAAAATATACATATTATGTGATTCCATTTCCATATTTTAAAATATGCCTTATTGAATTCTCATAGCAAACGTGTCCTTTTGTGGTTTCATGTTATGTGCCTCATTGTTTTTATACAGCACCACGTCAGTTAGTTTAAAATGATTGCTCTTATTTTTATTATCACTGCTTTTTATTTGCTAACGTTTATTATCGAAAATGTATTTAAATAAACGTTTTTATTGTAAATATATCCTATAATGTATAAAGGCAACCCCGTTAAACCAGAGAAGCTAAGACAATTGTCTATTGTTCAATACAACCTATTCGAATTTCGAACAATATATGACTGGTAATTTGTTTGTCAATAGGGATTGATTTTAGTTTTTGATCAAGCTTATACACTGTCAGTTTGTGTAGACGTTTAGAACCTCGCTTTGACCATGATTACAACATCATCATCTGCCCGGCCTCTTTTCAACTATGTTGGGGTCGGCTTCCAGTCTAACGAGATGCAGCTGAATACGAGTATTTTACATGGAGCGACTGCCTATCCGATCTCCACAACCCAGTTAGTAATACGATACCCCTTAGTAGACTGGTTACAACATATTGTTAACTAAATATGAACAGGCTCTATTATCGGATTATTTTTGTTTTCGACCTTTTTAACCGACTTCAAAAAAAGGAGGAGGTTCTCAATTCGGTTGTATGTTTTTTTTTTTTTTGTTACCTCATATCTCCGTCATTTCTGAAAGAAATTGCGAAATTGATACTTGACAAGGATTTGTGTGTGATACGATAACTAAAAAGGGAAAAATAAAAACTGTTTTGCAAAAAGAAACCGACTTCCAAAAAAAACACTAAAAAAGTGGAAAATAACTTTACTTTCGGAAGTCGGTGGCAAAAAAGTCAATGAAACAAACAATAGTCACCGACTTCCGAAAGTAAAGTTATTTTCCACTTTTTTTGTGTTTTTTTTTTATCCTATACATTTCATATACGAATGAAAACAACATTCACTGCTACGGAATAAAGGTTGCTGACGTCATTACCAAAGACGAGCGAATGACATTCTCTTCACAAATTTAAACAGGATTCAAATTTTTATTTTCTACAAAACATCACCCCTGGTAATTCCCAAAGGGTTAGGCGAAGGTGTACCTAATAGTATGTTACAGTTAGCCCTAGTTAGTCCCATGGAATAGGGGGTGACAAGCCCGCCACACTATTTCAAAAACACTGCAACTCCTGAAAGCCAGAATCAACTGTGGCGGCCACCAGAAAAGCGCCGAGATAATGAAGTCCTAGAGAAACAAATTTAACTGTCTTGAAGTCCGCAACGAAATTAATCAGAAAAAAAAATACTGGGAAGGAGGAGGGGGAATAGGGGGTATTGCCATCACCCGTGCACAACTCCAGACTCCGTGTCTGCTACTGAGAAATTCCTGATGGAAAAATCCAATAACACTTTGCCCGACCCGGGAATCGAACCCAGGACCTTGCTCAGCAGTCGTAGCTTAGCTGTCTGCATCATTAAAATGGCATACGTGACAAAGAATGCAATCTTTATTTTATGACCCAGCACTTTATACCTTATCATTATTATCATCTTCAATTATTTGCATTCAAAATAAAGAGAAAGGAATTATTTAATGTATATATATAATATATAATTATTTGTTCAGAAAGTCTACCTACCTATAAGATAACCCGTTTATAAGGAAGAAACCAGTAAACGTTATAGCTTAGTCGTGCGTCGTCCGCAGTTACAATGTCATTGTTGTTTAATGTAGTCGTGTTCAGTGCTTTATTTTTAAATGTCTTTGAAACGGCAAGAATTTTAGCATTTTTTCCAGTACCATCTATAAGTCACCAAGTGGTATTTAGACCTTTGACTCAGGAACTAGCGAGAAGAGGTCATGAGGTCACAGTCATCACACCTGATCCAGCCTTCCCGAAAGGAGAAACACCGCCTAATTTAAGAGAAATCGACGTTCACGACATAACGTACAAAGTGTGGACGGAAAAGTTCATGTTAATGCCGAAAGACAATACGGGAGGTTTGACGAATCAAGTGAGAATGTTTCTGGGTATTGGACACTCAATTCTAAGTGCACAATTCTCTCACGGAGACGTCCAGGACTTGATCAATAATAAGAACGAAAAATTCGATCTGTTGCTTATAGAAGCCTGTATAAGATTCGCTCTTGCATTATCTTTTGTTTACAAAATACCTGTGATAGAAATAAGTTCATTTGGTGCTTCTTACGGGAATTTCGAAGCTGTTGGCGCCCCCGTTCATCCATTCCTATACCCTTCTATCAATCGTAAGAAGAACAACAATTTGACCATGTGGGAGAAGATGAAAGTGTTATACGATGAGTATCAGATAGCAAGAATCAATACTGAGTATGAAAATCTTGAAGATGTCGAGCTAAGAAAACTGTTTGGACCCGAAATACCGTCTGTTACAGAATTGTGGAACAATGTTCATATGTTGTTTTTGAATGTGCATCCAGTGTTTGAAGGTGTAAGGCCTGTGCCTCCTTCTGTGGTATATATAGGTGGTATACATCAGAGACCAGACAAGAAATTGCCAGCTGTAAGTTTTCCTTTCCTGACATTCCTTTTTAGTTACGAAATTACATCTACAGTTTCTTTCGCACTCATGTCTATATTGGCAAACAACATGATAGAAAATTACAATTTAACTTTGAGTTATGTATTGCTTTCTAGAATTTTTCCAATTAGTCAATAAGCGACTGTTAATGTGTTTTCCAAATAAGATAAAGAGAGTCAATATTATGTTTTGATAAGCCGTGTGCTCAACGGGATGTTGCAAATCCAAAACTGGACACAAATTCAGTATCCACGGCTGCTACTAGGAAATTCCCGATGAGCGCGGTCCTGGGAATCGAACCTCGTGCTCAGCCGTCACGATTGCAATGACTAGACCAACGTGGAATGCAATTCTTGCATATTTTATCGTACATCACACAATCCATCGATCTTTTCTTTGGCATTTTTCTCCTTCTTCATGCATAATCATCTCCCTGCTCTAGTCCCATGTTACTTGGGGTTGACGCAACACGTTTTATTTCTTCCATTCTCCTCTGTCAACCGTCACGCTATGTTCCCTCTTCAGCCATCAATATTTACGTGTCTATAATTTTTGTTTTTGTTTTCAGGACGTCAAGTCATTATTAGATTCGTCCAAGAAAGGAGTGATTTATATAAGTTTTGGATCAAACGTGGATCCGTCTCTACTACCTCCACAGAAGATACAGATTCTAGTGAGAGTGTTGGCTAAATTACCATACGTGGTTTTATGGAAATGGGATGATAATGAGTTTCCTGGACAGACGGAGAACATCAAGATATCTAAGTGGTGGCCACAGTCAGATCTACTAAGTAAATAATTTTATAAGGATCTAAATCATTTATCGTGCTACTGCTGAATTGAGGTCCTGGGTTCGATGCCCCGGTGCAGCGGTGGGGTAAGGATAAATGGGTTTTTCCATCAGGAATTTCTCAGTAGTAACGGAGACTGGATTTATGCCCAATTGATAGCAAGCTCGCTTCTTTTAAGATGAGACTTAAACAGAATTAGCGTAATGTTGGTGTACTATTAGATACACCTCTGCCTGACACTTCTTTTCTTCGCTCAGTTTTTTCTAGCCCTATCATTTATTTAAAGCAATATTTGCGTTGATTCATTTTTCCGCTTTGCAAACAGTGAATATGATAATGTATTTTTTTCTGACTTTGTATGACCTGTGTTAAAAAATGAATTGCGAATAAATTGTGGCTTTCCTAACTTATCTGGGGGCTTGAAATGACCGCTTTACCAAAGAAAGCAAAGCTAAGAATTCTAACTTTTTACAGTTCTAACTGCAACCAATTACTAAACTACATTATAAAAATCGTATCTTATAAAATTACATTTACTCAAGTAAACACTTTGACTTGTTCATAGATACGGGGGTTAGTGACATTCATATCAGGTGGGTTATCATGAACTGTTAGTGCAGGAATTTTTTAATTCTATTCCGAGAGTGGGTAAAAGATGGCGCTAGGCAGCTGTCTAGCGCTGTCACTTTCCCACTCTCGGAATAGAATTAAAACATTCCTGCACTAACAGATCATGGTAACCTCCCAGTGACAACAATGATTCAAAGGTGTTTGACCTAAGTAGTTTATTTATTTATTTATTAATATAATATGTTCACCCAGAGATAGTAGTGATAAATAATGAAAATAGCATCACAGGTCAACAACCGATCTCAAATACCGAGAGGTATTAACTAGTTTCTCTGACTTTTCACTTTAAATAAATAAAGATAAATGGATGGACTGTGTGAAACATGATATTGCTTAAAAGAGAATGAATCATGAGATGACAATTACTAACAGCCAAATATGGAAGGGAAAGCCAATTTGCGCTGATCCTAAATAAATTTTAGATTATGGACAGAAAAGTGATGATGAAATATAATGCGACATTATAAAGTCTTATGATTTCAGAGCATCCAAACGTGAAACTGTTCATAACACAAGGAGGTCTGCAGTCAACAGACGAGGCTATCACAGCAGGAGTACCTCTGATTGGTGTACCGATGTTTGGCGACCAATGGCTTAATGTTGAAAGATACGTTCATCACAAAATTGGAGTCAAACAGGATATGGAAACACTTACCGAAGAAGGTTTTAGGAATGCCATTGACACTGTCATTGGTGATGAAAGGTAAGAGCATGAAAATCAAAATCTCCATCCATAATTACCTTTCTATCAGTCTCTTCATCTTCCAAGTCTTTTCTCTATGCAGCGACTGCCTATCTGTCCTCCAAATTACAGCTTTTGGGTAACATGATACCTGTTGGTAAGACTAATAGTCAGACTTTCGGGCTTCTAACAGCCAGTAACAAGTGTCGTTTATCTATGAATGAGAGCCACACGAACAGCTTAACGTGCCTTGCGGGATATGGGGGTTGTAATGAATAGCCCACGAGCGGATTTCGGTGCAAAAAAATGATTATCTCACTGCATAGCTCTCTTTTTTTACCGACTTCAAAAAAAGGTGGAGATTCTTAATTCGGTTGTATTATATATATATATATGTATATATACATATTTTTGTATTTGTTACCTCATATCTTCGTAATTTATGAACCGATTTGATTTCAAAATCTGTTCAGAAGCTTGGTTTTTAAATCAAAATAGCTGGGAAAAATATTTCATCCGAGTAAAATAAATTGCGAAATTGATACTTGATAAGGATTTGTGTGTGAAACGATAACTCAAAAGTGTAAAATAAAAACTCTTTTACAAAAAAATAACCGAAAATAACTTTACTTTCGGAAGTCAGTGGCAAAAAAGTCAATGGAACAAACAATAGTCACCGACTTCCGAAAGTAAAGTTATTTTCCACGTTTTTTTTTTATCTTCGCTCCTATAACGATCTTCTGACCCAGGCTCACGTTATTGCTGCTCTTCAATAATCTATCGAAGCTTTAAGTGCCGTATCTGGTATCACTTAATGTGATGATTCGGTGGCTGTTTAGCTTTCAATTCGTTTCAATGACGTTTGTTTTTCTCTTTACAGCTATCGCCGTAACATAGTCAACCTTCGTAATTGGATATACGATCAGCCACAGCCGCCACTGGAGCGCGCCGTGTGGTGGACGGAGCACGTGCTGCGTCACGGCGGCGCGAAACATCTGCGCGCGCCCGCCGCCAACATGTCGTGGGCGCAGTATCTAGAACTAGAACTAGTGCTAACTTTGTTTGTTGGATTATTAGTTTCTATATTGATAATAGCTTTTAGTATTTACTTACTGTGTAAGGTTTTAAGAAAAAGTGGAGGTAAAGTGAAAAAATCTTGATATAATAGTCTAAAGTAATACAAAATTGTATGCTCCAAAGGTGTAATATCGAATAGCAAAGGTAATATAAAATTGCCACTTATGATACCTCAATTTGTATTAAGCCTGTGTCTACCTATGTAGTTCTGTATAACTGGTTTACGGCTTTATTCTGTATGTATACGTTTTAAATTAGATTAGCAGAAACAGCCATTGCTGGAACACAGGGTTATGAAGGATTTAGTTGTACTATATGCACCCTTCTGCCTGACTCTTCAGCTACAGGCATGATGATAAACAGTTTTCCGTATTTGTATAGTATTATCATTATCAAATGCAACATGTAGGTAACAACATATAAGTAATTTAAATAGCTTTGTTATCAGCTATTTAAATGCGTTGTTACTCACGTATCTTATGTTAATATTTGCGTAAATGCATAATGATTTTCGTCGAAAACGCTTTATAGGGCTATTGGTCGCTAGCTCAACTCAGGTTCGATTCCTAGGTTGGGCGAAGTGTTATTGAGTTTTTCAGTAGCAGTCCCGGAATCAGGATTTGTACCCGGTTGACGGTAATAGGCTCGCCCCCTGAACGTGGTCGAGGCGAAAGAAGTTTGTAAGGATCGTAGCTTGTGGTATTCAGTCACTGCCTACCCCCTTGGGGTAAAAGGCGTGAGTTTATGTATGTATGTACATCAATAAATGTTGGCCAAACTTTTAAGATTTGCGCCTTTGCAAAGGGGAATCGAATCTGTTGTACTGTGTATTGTTGCTAGTAAGTTAAAACCAATATTTTTCAGTAATATGAACCTACTTAGATATTATTTCGGAATTGAATATTATGTTCAAAACAAATTAAAATATTTGTAAAATTAACGATGTAACTTTTTTTATAATTTGGAATGAAAACCCACCCACCCAGAATAAGAGCTAGTTGGTTATTTTATTACCATTTTAATTAACAAAACAAATATGTTTTTGGTCCACAGATCAAAGATTGATTTTTGGCTGTATCAATTATAAAAAAAGCAACAACATAATTTTTTGACGTCAATTAATCATTCACACCAAAATCACATCACCATGACTCAAAAAATTACAAATGATAAACAAAGAAGCAATGATTGAACATAATGGCACTATCACAGATAATGAAAAAAAAATCTTATAAACACCTAACTAAAAAGATATGCATCGTATTCAAAAATTTTGTCGACCACGATTGTCGAAACCGATAACATGTCTGTTTTAGGAAGATGAATACTAAAAAGTTAAGGTATCAGATTAAAACTTTGAAACGTTTCGTAATACCTAGTTTCTATTTATGTAGTTCTGGTCAATAGTAAACGCATCATGGATAATCATAATTATAAATTGTAATGAGAATATTTGTACGCCGTTGACGGCAAGACATAGCGTTCATTTTATTATTATTGACTAACCTATGTTCTAAAAATAAAATTATTTGAATTTGAATTTGAATGGAGGTATTTAAAGTAAAGTTATAACTTTAAAAACAAGAAATAAAAAAAAATGTGAAGGAGTTGGAACTTTGACCTCCAATATCTCCGTAACTAGAAGGTATGATCCAAAACAAAAAAAAAATGATTGCTATGACGAGGAGAACAAGGGTTTATTTACACGCTTTATATATTGGGGTTGGCTTCCAGTCTCACCGGATGCAGCTGAATACCAGTATTTTACATGGGGCGACTGCCTATATGACCTCCACACCCAGTGGATTTTGAGATTACCGTGTATGTACATATCGACACGTGATTTTTATACAGAGTGGCGCCGACAATATGACAATAAATAAAACTGCGTTTACTTCATGACGTTTCCAATCTGCATACAAAAATTCATTCGAATATATCCAGTGGTTTAGTCACAGGACATTATTTTACATCTTCAGAATTTTTTAAGTGATGTAGGTTAACGACCATCGGTATAAACACTAAACACATGTTGCCAACTCGCTATTTCAAAAACCTTTTCCAAATTCGTTCCTTTTTTATTTCCAGACGTGAATTACTGCAAATTATACCTACCTAAGGTTAGTAAACCAATATTTATAAATGGTATTGTATTTCGTTAACAGTTTTATGATATTTAGTTTTTTTAATTTTTTTTTTTAATATCGATGTTAGGATTTATTTAAAAGTTTAGAAATATTCCTACGACTAGTATTACCAGTGTTTTTATTTATTGTCTTAATGTCAATCAAATCTTTGATCCGATTAAATATTGGTATTAATACAAACCAAATAAACCTCCCAAAATAATTGGATTTAAATCATAATCATATCTATAATAATTCTTTTTTGCTTTAAAATCTGTTTCCTGAGGTGAACTTTTTATCGAGAATTCAATCAATTATAAAACTGGTTAGGTCATAATTATTGCCGGGTTTCAACATGGCGAAAAGGAAAAACAGCATCATGTAGAACTTTTTATTAGCTTTTTGTTTTGTTGCAAAAGTTGAAACTGGAATTCAAAACAAGTATTAACGCATAACCGTACAATGTTTATATTTTACTCACCAAACATTTGAATGTTCTCGAATAATAATGTTACCATGTCATAACTTATAGACTACTGATTTTAATGTTGACATAACTGTCATTTTACGTAATGTAATGTAATGTTATTAAATAATTTTAATTATTTAGTGAACCATATTATTATTGTTATTATTTATTGATATTTTTTTGCAATTTAATTTAATGTACCTAATTTGAGAACCATTTTGTATGCTTAAAGGCGGAACTTAGATAGTTTCTGAATTTAATATATTTTACCACCTACCTTTTATTTTTGTTCACAAAATAAATAAATTTAACTTTGATCTGTCCTGAGGAAATTCCAAAACCACACACTCACCAGTGCCAGTGTCGCCAGTTCCCAATTTTAAATTCATTAGGCACATTAAATAATTGACGTTCGAATTTGGTCTGTGTTTACATCTGTAAAAGAATTCAATTTTCGTTACTGTAATTTTTCAACTCCTCAGTTTTCCTGACTGCGACACACATCACTAACAAACACAACATTCAAGAAAACAGAATGCATATAAACAGCTTCAGAAACTTACTTACCTCAGTACGTCGACGTTTGAGCTCGAGTAATAATGTCAGTATTATTTTTAGTAGCTTCTATTCTTGTTATCGAGTCTAATGAAGCGGCTAGAATCTTGGCAGTGTTTCCAGTTCCGTCTATAAGCCATCAAGTGGTCTTCCGTCCTTTAACTCAAGAGCTAGCCAGGAGAGGGCATGAAATCACCATCATCACACCAGACCCGGTCTTCAAAAATGGAGGAGCACCTAGGAACTTAAAGGAAATCGACGTCCACGATGTATCCTACAACATCTGGCAGGAGAATTTCATCAAAGCAGCTTCGAAAGGCAACAAAAATGATTTATTTTCGCAAACGGAAATCATTCTCAGTTCTTTTGCAGCTGTGTTTGACGAACTAGTGCAATCTGAAGAAGTACAAAGAATAATTAATGACAAGAGCAAAAAGTTCGATTTGTTACTCCTAGAAGCTTGTGTGAGGCCAGCATTGGCTTTTTCATATATTTACAAAAACGTGCCTGTGATTCTTGTGAGTTCCTTAGGAGCTGTTCCTGGTAACTACGATTGGATTGGAGCACCTGACCATCCAATCCTTTACCCGTCCATCCTAAGACAGAGACTGTACAACCTCACTTTTTGGGAGAAAATCACAGAATTGTACACTCATTACCGTGTTATGAAAATCTATGAGGACAATGAAGCAATAGAAGATAAAGTGCTAAGGAAGAATTTTGGTCCCGGGATTCCACCTGTTGAGGAGTTGGAGAATAATGTGGATATGTTGTTCCTGAATGTGCATCCGATATTTGAAGGGATCAGACCTGTTCCGCCGTCTGTGGTTTATATGGGTGGGCTGCATCAGAAACCTCCGAAGGAGCTACCAGCAGTGAGTACATCATTTAAATCTTAAGTTTTTATTTATTCATGACATAACATCAAACCTGTAATCCTCCAGGTTCCGGAATCTGGGTTAGGCAGAGATGTAACTACCTAATGGTACTTCTACATTTCACCAGTTATTTTTAAGACTCTATTGCGACCCTATTGGCGAGCCTATTGTCATCAACCAAGCACAAATCGAGACACCGTGGCTGTTCCTAAGAAATTACTGATCGAAAAACCAAATAAAACTTTGCCGGACCTAGCAATCGAACCCAGTACCTCAAGCTCAACAGCTGCATTTGTGATCACTAGTGCAAAGGGGCAGTCATATCTACACAGTCCTAAGTCCGAAAGTATCCAAAAGTCGGTTCCCGCCATCTGTACGCTTAGATCTTTTAAACTACGCAACCGATTTTTATGCGGTTTCCATCAATAGACAGAGTGAATCGAGAGAAAGGTTTATATTTACAATACATGCATATTATAGTAGTGAAAACATTAGTACATTGCACCCGTCCGAAGCCGGGGCGAGTTGCTCATTTTTATATAATTTTATTCAAATGATGTGGCTAAATAGGCTATTATCGTCCAAGGTCTTATTCATTATTACAGTGTACTATTAAATAGGTACCTAATAAGCAGTTGTCTGCAACTTGATTCGTAGTTAGTCCCGCTCAAAGGTGGTGTTTTATGTACCTTTGTTTTTGAGTTCCTGTAAGAAATTTTGGCAAATAGTTCGTTAAAGCTATATCTACATGAGCTAAATCATTCAGGTGTAAAACTGTTTAACAGCCCGTTCACACGTCTTTTTTCACGATCTAACATTTTTTTGGACGGCTGTAATGCTTTTTAAATGCCCGTGTGCACATGTATCATGAATCGTGAAAAATAACGGACACGTCTTTAATAACGTACGTCAAAAAACACGAATCGTGAATTTTTTGTGACGAATTCGCTGATGCGCTCGCTCCCGAAAAATCACGGAACTAATGTGAACACCAATTCCTTTTTTTTTGCCGGATCGTGATAAAACACGATTCCGTATGCAATGCAAACGTCCATCCGTCATGACATATCGTGTTTTATGACGGATCGTCAATGACGAAAGCCGTGTGAATGAGCCTTTAGAAGTAATGTTTTTTGTAACTAGTAGCATGATCAGTAATATTATAGCGTGTGTATAATGGCGTAATAATATGAAAAAAAAACAACAAACAACAAACAAACAACAACAAAGTATACTCGTAATGCTCTAAACTGACCTTGACACTGAAGCTAATACATGCTAGAATAGCGTGTTATAAATTGACATTAGAAAACCTGCGAACCTGCATAGGTTTATCTATATTACCTATAAGTGATTGTTGCACTGACGTATGTATCTACATTTTTTGCATGATACCTTCAGCATAAAACCGGCGTGGGCAATTGTTGGTGGATCAATACAAGGTGTTGCTTTGCATCCTCGTCAAATTCAAGGAGGTAACTATGCTAATAATTCTAGACCCGAACCAATAATAAAATGGGTACATATTTTTTTCTTAATATTGGTGATCGGTAAGTGTCCACCACCCATATTAAAACGCGGCCCGTCTAATACTAGCCCTATAACCGCGCTTTCACACACACAAACAAACGCAGATGTTTATTCGATAAACGGGTGATTCTCCTCTTTTGAGAAGGGCTTCATTCTGAAATAGTGTCGAATTAAAACAACCAAAAAAAAAAAATAGCGTTTATTATTATTGACCAGGTACCGTAATTTATATTGATTATTTACGTCTTCTAGGACAACCTCCTGAATTTTGACGAGGTTGCAAAACTACACCTTGTATAATGAATTAGAAAAGTGCCTTTCGACTTCGTTAACCTTTTGACCGCCACGGTCGGCTATAGCCGACAGATGAAAAATACTTGAAAAATGTCGTTTCCTTGTTGGCTATAGCCGACTGTGGCATTTTGGGCATTTTTTCATTAGTCGGCTATAGCCGACCGTGGCGGTCAAAAGGTTAAAGGTCTTTTTACACCCACGGTACATATTAGTTTGGGATCGTTATTGTCAACATAGCCATCATTTTCAGATGCCCAGGTGGGTTACCATGATCTGTTATTGCAGGGATGTTTTAAGACTATTCCGAGAGAGGGAAAGTGACAGCGCTAGACCGCTGTCTAGCGCCATCTCTTACCCACTCTCGCAATAGTACTAAATCATTCCTGCACTAACAAAATCATGGTAACCCCCCCTGAGGGCCAAAACAAATGGCGATCGCCTCCAAAGCGTTTCGTATTACTACAACGACTTTCAACAAGACCAACGGACGGACTAATATTAAACCATCCGGTAGTTTATGTTCGTAATAATATTATGCTATATGGTAGCTTATGTTGGTTATGGTATATCATCATTCTCACAGTCCATCTATCGTAAATTTGAGGGTAAGGTTCCTACTTCCATTCTCATACAATATTGTTCACGAGACCTCATGACCTCAAACTCAAATCGTTAACAAAATGATAAGACAATAATTATAATAATGACAATAACCTGTGTGTCTAGTTTCCATAACATGTCCCTATGAAACCACGGAAATAACTTACATATGTAATTCTCGACATCAGAAGCATATCAAGATCGGATGTACTAATACAGAGAATTTGTATATCTGACCTTATGCTACTCAGCATAAGATAGGACGTGCAAATACAGAGATTTTATACATAAGACCTTATGTTTCTCATGTATAGAATTATTATTTTAAAATTTTCAAATAAGACGTTTTCCTTTGTGCTAATTTTCTAACGTAATCGTTGGACTTGGCACACGCTGCTTAGACGAGATAAGACTACTTAAGTAATAAGGATAATAAGTAAGAAACGACCTCTTTGGAGTAGTAGTCGCATGCGCTAGTACTGAGCATTTTAGGTTCAATTACCAAGTCGGGTAAAACGTTTTTGTTTTTTTCCAATTTCTCGATAACAGCCTGATCTGGATTTATGCCCAGTTGTTGGCAATAAGCTTACGGTATTGTAATTTTTTTTTGTATTACGCCAGTTCCATGGGACTTAAACATAACCCGCGAAATGATGGCTTACTATTAGGGTACTGATCTGCCTAACCCTTCGGGTTTTACAGGTGTGATGTTATTTTGTCATGAATTTCCCAGTAACCGTTTGGTTGAAAAGCAAAAGGCTCGCCACCATATTACATGGGACTCAGACATAACCGGCGAAATGTGGGTGTACTACTAGCACACCTCTGCCCAACCCTTCGGAGATTGCAAGCGTTATGTTATGTGAGTGTAAATGAAAATTATAACATTGTACGTCATTCTTTGACACCGTGAGATAAACCAGTTTTTAACCGACTTCAAAAAAAGGAGGAGGTTCTCAATTCGGTTGTATGTTTTTTTTTTTTGTGTTTGTTACCTCATATCTCCGTCATTTATGAACCGATTTGAAAAATTCTTCTTTTATCTGAATGGATCTACTTCCTGATTGGTCCCATAGAAATTTCATTAAAATCGGTTCAGCAGTTTGGTTTTGAAATCAAAATAGCTGGAAAAAATGTCATCCAAGTAAAAGAAATTGCGAAATTGATACTTGACAAGGATTTGTGTGTGATATTATAACTAAAAAGGGTAAAATAAAAACTTTTTTGGTGACTATGGTTTGTTTCATTGACTTTTTTGGCACCGACTTCCGAAAGTAATGTTATTTTCCACGTTTTTTTGTGTTTTTTTGGAAGTCGGTTTTTTTTTGCAAAAAAGTTTTTTTGAGACCAGTTTATTTATAACAAA
The DNA here is from genome assembly GCA_964057025.1 of Standfussiana lucernea. Lineage (NCBI taxonomy): Eukaryota > Metazoa > Arthropoda > Insecta > Lepidoptera > Noctuidae > Standfussiana > Standfussiana lucernea. The sequence goes on along the minus strand of OZ059808.1, from coordinate 9,214,497 downwards.
TACAAAACACTTACCTACGTAAATATTCGTTCATATTCATTATGTATAATTTATGATGATTAAGTAATTTGGTCCAGTCATTCCTTAGAGCTAGAAGATTTATTTACGGCAAATGGATAAGACTTGGATAGGTCGTGGCCCCGTTGGAGCAGTGGTCAAAAACTACGGCTGAGCATGAGATCCTGGGTTCAATCCCCAGTTCGGGAAAACTGTTATTGGGGTTTTCCATTTGGAATTTCTTCGTAGAAATCACGGTGTCTGGATTTATGACCGGTTCATGGCAATATATAATAATTATAATAACAAGCCTTTTTATTTCCTTTATAAAAATCAATTTACAATAATACATATAATGATTAAAGAGCATGCATTAATCTATTCATATTTTTTTTACTTATAATTACAAAATTCTTGACTAAGTTTAATTTAATAATCATATTTCTTTATTACTTTATTTATTTATTAAGGATGATGGCAATATGCTCGCCCCCAATTACATGGGACTTAAACATAACTGGCGAATTGTGGGTTTACTATAAGTTACACCTCTGCCTGGCCCTTCGGGGATTAAATGCGTGATGTTGATGATGTGGCAAATACCGAGGCTTATTGAGATGGATTGAGGCGGGAGGATAGTGACTGAACGATACTAAGATTTTATAGTACAATTATTATTTCTTTATTAATTTTTTCTTCTTATTGCTTACATTTTGAAATATTTCTTACAAAAAAACATAAAAAAACATTTAAAAATATAAAAAATAGTAGCCCATCGGTATCGGGAACAGGGTCCAAGCTACCGGCGGTCAGGGCTCCAGAGAGAGGAACCTCCTAACAATACGAGCCGTGTCCAGAAGTACCGTTTTCTGAATCAAGCCCTTGATCCAGCCGCCTAACGAGAGCCTCCTCAGGTATTGGTCCAGGCTCTTGGCAATTAAGCCATTGGCTGAAACGACTATCGGCACAACGATTGCCAAGTCCACTTCCCACATGTCGACAATCTCGCGAGCCAAGTCAAGATACTTGATTTGTTTATCTTTCTCGGGTTTCACGAGGTTCCCGTCATGCGGGACCGTTATGTCAACAATCATTTGCGCGCCGCTCTGATCGATCCACCACCACTATATCAGGCTTGTTGGCCACAATAGTCCTGTCAGTGATGATGGATTGATCCCAGTACAGTGTGATATTGCCATTTTCGAGAACTGGGTCGGGCACATACCTATAGTACGGCACTTCCGATTCCACAAGGTTGTATTTTAGAGCAAGTTGCTGATGGATAATCCTGGCTACAAGGTTGTGTCTATGCAAGATAGATATATAATAAAATAATTATTAACAATATTAATCTGTATAAAACTTAAAAATACTAATAAGTGTCGAACCTGTACCCGATTCATTGTGCCCAGTGTTATTTTGTTAAAGTGTAATTTCAATTAATTGGTTAGTTAAATAAAAGCAGGTCACAGGTCTCGAGTTCGAACCCAGGACACGCACCTCTGATTTTTCGGAATCATGTGCGTATTGAATAATTTCACTTGCTTCGGTGAAGGAAAACATCGTGAGGAAACCAGCATACCTGAGAGATATTTCTCGACGGTATGTAAAGCCAAGTCAGAGGCCCATGGGCGGCATTAAAACTCTGACACCAGGTTAGGCACTAACCACATGATAAAGAAGAATCATAAAAGCAGTGTATCGCACCCAGTGTGCTTTCGTTGCACGAAACCCATCTTCTCAATGATGTACGAAGATAACGGAAAAAATCCAAAAAATCCGACATTATAATACAAGGCGTAGTTCTGCATCCTCGTCAAATTCAAGGAGGTAACTATGCTAATGATACTCGACACGAATCAATAATAAAATGGGTAGGTAATTTTTTCTTAATATCTGAAATCGGTAAGTGTACACCAACAGTATTAAAACGCGGCCCGTCTAATACTAGCAGTATAACCGCGATGTCACACACAAACAAACGCAGACGTTTATTCGATGAACGGGTGATTCTCCTCTTTTGAGAAGGGCTTCATTCTGAAATTGTGTAAAATTAAAACAACTAATAAAAAGCAAAGTTTATTATTATTGACCTGATACCGTAATTTATATTGATTATTTACGTCTTCTATGCCAACCTCCTGAATTTTGACGAGGATGCAAAACTACACCTTGTTAAGCTTCAAAATTGTTAGGTACTTAATACATCTGTTTTTTTTAAGGACCTCAAGTCATACTTAGACTCATCGAAGAGCGGCGTCATCTACATCAGTTTCGGTACCAATGTGGATCCCACAATGTTACCACCAGAGAGGATCCAAGTTCTTGTAAAAGTCTTCTCTCAGCTACCTTACGATGTGCTGTGGAAGTGGAATAATGATGAACTGCCTGGGAGAAGTGAGAACATCAGGATATCCAAGTGGCTGCCACAGTCTGATCTGCTTAGTGAGTTGTTTTTTTTTATAAGCTTTTCACAAGGAATTTCTTCTTTAAACTCACCCAGAGTTTACAAACATCTAAACTGACATACACAGACAGTACCATCGCATCTTCTTAGCTCAGAGCCCTAGCACAAGCGCGCCATGTTAACGAAACGTACATAAATGCCAATCAGAATCAATCTTCTTCTTCTTTATCGTGTGGTTAGTGCCTAACCTGATGTCAAAGTTTTTATGCCGCCCATGGGCCTCCGACTTGGCTTTACATAACGTCGAGAAAAATCTCTCAGGCATGCTGGTTTCCTCACGATGTTTCCCTTCACCGAAGCAAGTAATAATTATACAAAACGCACATGATTCCGAAAAATCAGAGGTGCGTGTCTTGGGTTCGAAATCGAGACCTATGACTTGGCATTCCATCGGTCACACCACTTGACTATCAATGCTTTTTAAAATAATCAATAATAATTATTATTACAAGCCGTGTGCAGAATTATGTAGTTGAAAGTTTTTAAATATGAAGAACACGGGTTTGGCTGCAAAAGCAAGACGTATACACAGTACTTAAAACATTACATCCCTTTTCAGGACACCCCAAAGTAAAGCTGTTCATAACACAAGGAGGTCTACAATCAACAGACGAGGCTATCACAGCAGGAGTACCTCTGATCGGTGTACCAATGTTGGCAGACCAGTGGTTCAATGTGGAGAAATATGTTTACCTGAAGATTGGAGTTCAACTCGATTTGGAAACTCTTACTGAAGAACAGTTTAAGAATGCTATTACTACTGTAGTTGAAGATCCCAGGTTTGTTAAGTTTACTCTCTGATTACGGCAAGATACGAATAGATTGGCAACCAACGCATTGCGCCCGCGTAGTAGATTATTTCCCACTATCTCTTAAAGAGGGACCTGTCTCAGCAGTTATATTAATATAGGCTGATTATATTACCGCTATCGAAACATCTTTGAATTTAATAACTAAAAAAAAAATGAAAACGAAAAAGCGTTAAATTGTGTTAACATCCTATTACAAAAAATGTTACTTCTGCCAAACTGCACAGTGTTGGTAGATGTAGCTCCCATATAAACAATTTATTTAACTGCTTTGGTACTTTGCCATTAATAAAAGGTACAAACTTATACATTTACCGCTAAACATTAATATTCCACAATTCCACAGAACTATTAAGGCTGACTATTTAATCTACGCATTTCTATTAATTTAATCTACATAATATAATATTTAATGTAAGCATTTCCACTTACGAGGTTTTGACACAAAACGCGTTAAAAAGATACTTCCCCATTTTATTCTTAAAAGTCGTTTTGATGCAGTGTGTGGCGTATTCATGGATAATCATTTACCTTGCGGTTTGCGGGTGTGGGACATCGTGATTGATCAGAAAATGAAAAGTTGTGCTTAGGAAAAGTGGCATAGTTTTCTGGGTATCGGCCATTTTAGTTTTTTTTTTCTTAATTACGCTTTTGCGGAAAAAAAATTCTAAGTCTGTATTTTGAATATTATTCACTTTGATTATATAATGTCTAGATGGAGCGTCAAGTGCGCGCAAACGTGTCAAAAAGTGTCAACCAACTATTGGTTCACAAGTGCTTGCCCGCCAATCAGTGCAGATCGTGTCATACACCTAAAACTTATCTTATTTAATAAGTCTATTTTTTAATATGATTTATGAGAGAATTGTAGTAGCTGGTATCATTATTTACGCACACAAAGACATAGACGCATAGTGAAAAACGACGCCTGCACGCACACATACTTGAAAATGTTGACTCGTTTTCTTTGATACGATTGTAGGGCGACGCTCTATCTAGACATTATATAATCAAAGATTATTCATTAATCCAATCTCCATCAATTAAGTACTACCATTTTTGTACAAAGATTTTTTCGGGATTTTTCAGGTTCCAAATCGGAATTTTACCATTGGTCATGCTTTTTCCCTTGGTTTTAGGTCTTTTTGGTGTAAAACAAATGTATGGGGACTTGACTGAACAACAACTCTCAAAAATATTTTTGTTTATTGTATTGTAATTCTTAAATGGCAGGACAGGATGATCCATTAATTATGCCACACCCTGTATACTTCCAATATATTATGGTCCAGAACGTATTTCAGTTTATTTACGTATTTTAGTTTATATTGTTTTTTTTTCTAATTTCATCAATATCAGAAGTCGTCGTCATAAAATTTTTCCCTTTGACTGGCCAGTCGCTTGTATAAAAGCCAACCTTATTTTATTTGCACTAAAAACTTTCCATGTTACTGCTCTTTTAATACCAAAAGAACAAATTTAAACGCTAAAACTCTCGTGAAAGCCAAGGTTTATGCTAGGTTTAATTCTTTGATAAAAGCAGATACCCTTAGAGACTGTTAAATTCGAATAGTAGCGAGCGATAAGGCATAGAAATGGAGTATTATAATAGAACTGGCCTTCAAATGGAAGAAGTTTTTCCTTTGAATGTATCGAATTTAACATTATCTGCACTTGAAACTTTAACAATGGCCACTACACAGTATAAAACAAAGTCGCTTCCCGCTATCTGTCTGTCCCTATGTATGCTTAGATCTTTAAAACTACGCAACGGATTTTGATGCGATTTTTAACCGACTTCCAAAAAAGGAGGAGGTTCTCAATTCGGTTGTATGTTTTTTTTTGTGTTTGTTACCTCATATCTCCGTCATTTATGGACCGATTTGAAAAATTCTTCTTTTATCTGAATGGATCTACTTTCCGATTGGTCTCATAGAAATTTCATCAAAATCGGTTCAGCAGTTTGGATTTGAAATCAAAATAGCTGGAAAAAATGTCATCCAAGTAAAAGAAATTGCGAAATTGCTACTTGACAAGGATTTGTGTGTGATACGATAACTAAAAAGGGTAAAATAAAAACTTTTTTGCAAAAAAAAAACAGACTTCCAAAAGTGGAAAATAACTTTACTTTCGGAAGTCGGTGGCAAAAAAGTCAATGAAACAAACAATAGTCACCGACTTCCGAAAGTAAAGTTATTTTCCACTTTTTTTAGTGTTTTTTTTTTTGGAAGTCGGTTTTTTTTGCAAAAAAAGTTTTTTTTTTAATAGATAGAGTGATTCAAGAGATAGGTTATTATGTATGTAGGTTTATACATGCATATTATAGTAGAGAAAACATTAGTATCTACATTGCACCCATGCGAAACCGGGGCGGGTCACTAGTAAGGTAATAAAACCAGTATATTCTTGAATTGTTGGGTATACCAGGTCAAGTTTAGTTAGCTAGCAAACTTAACTTGGCCTTGTGACCTCACACGTCGCAGACGCAATGGGTATCTAAAAATAAGAAAAAAAACAGATTTTCTAAACTCATACTTTTAAGTTTCTAGAATCCCTGCGCTTGTTTAGCCCAACCACAAAATCATAACAGATAAGAAAAAAAAAGACAATGGAAACCCATTTTCTTTTTAAATAAACATTTGGCACATGCCACAAGGGCACACAATATTAAACAAATGTAACAAAAACTTTTTTTAATTTTTTATTTTACAATTTTAAGTTATCGTATCACACACAAATCTTTGTCAAATAAATTTCGCAATTTCTTTGACATATTTTTTCCAGCTATTTGGATTTAAAAACCAAACTACTAAACCGATTTTGATGAAATTTCTACGAAAATATGAGGTAAAAAAAAATACAACCGAATTGAGAACCACCTCCTATTTTTGAAGTCGGTTAAAAAAAAACTTAAATCTAAACAAAATAAAAGAGGTAGTAATTGTGTGTTTCACGGCTGTGCCAGTGACCCAAGATACAAGGATAACATATTTTATGATAGGTATATTATGGCTGCATGATTCAAAAAATAATGTCCAGCATTCCAGCAATTCGCGGAGCTAGCTAATTTCATTTAACGTTGTGTAATATCCACATTATTAAATTAGACGAAATCAAAGATAATAGAAATGGTAACACAATTTAATTTTCTTCCTCGTGGAAATGAAATGGGAAACCTCTCAGCACATTAAAAGGACCTCAATCTTTATTATTTTTAATGTTATTGGACATCGTCGAAAAATGAAAAGTTGTGAGTGGCTAGGAAAAGAAAGATTTTGTATATTTGTTTGCTTTCAATCGTAAAAATAAAATGTCATCTTTAATATGACAGGTCTTATCAAGTCAAAAAGAGAACGTGCACTTTCGGAACTATTATTTTTGCCTCCCTCCAATCCTCTCGGTCTTGGCTAGTTTTTGGCCACGTTTGCCCCGCAAACATGAGACTTCTTTTTAATGCAAATCATATTGCCCAGCAGTGGGAAACGATGTAGGCTAGAAAAAAAATCTTGATTTCTTAATATGAAGACAAGTATACTTAGCTAATGTTACCGTTCCCAGCCTGCAGTGGGACGTTTAGTGGCCGATGATGATTGTGACACAAAACATTTAACTGCGCGACTGTACTTTGTCATGAATTCGGGTCAAATGCGAACGAGTGTCCAGTTGGCGAAAACATAAAAGTGATTTAATTTAAGTTTCACTATGTGGGCACGCGGAAAAATCTTGACGTGTCCAGATGAGACAATAATAAGTACTTATACTAATTTTGAATTTCACCAACTGGACACACGTGTGTCCAGTCTGTCGTGTCGATTTGGTGAATAACCCCTATTTTTTAAGACAGATTAATTTCACTTTTGTTCTTTTTGACTCCCGGAAAAAAAGGGGTGTTGTATTTTGAAGTCTGAATCTGTATGTCTGTCTGTGGCATTGTAGATTCCAAACCCATTCTGTTTTTTTTTTTACTTCAGCTATCGGCGCAACATAGAAAAATTACGCAGTGTAATGAAGGATGAACCCATGCCTCCATTGGAGCGTGCCGTGTGGTGGACGGAGCACGTGCTGCGTCACGGCGGCGCGAGACATCTGCGCGCGCCCGCCGCCAACATGTCGTGGACGCAGTACCTAGAACTAGAACTAGTATTTACATTACTAATAGGACTTTTAGCCATACTTGTAGTGTTTTTCACTGCTTTGTTTGTTTTATATAAATATTTGACCAAAGGTGTGAGTGTTAAAGTTAAACGTAATTAAGAAAAAGGAGATGTATTTTTTGTTTTGTAAATAAAAATGTTTGGTTTATCGCGTTTTCAATTTTTGGTCCTAAGGTTCGACTGCTCAGGAAAAAAATGAAATAATGAAAAGTCCTAGAGATATTTTGGTCAGTGTCATCTATATATTAAGATGGAATCTGCAAAGAATACCTATCTAAACTAGGAAAACTTTATGCCAAAACAAATGTCGAATGATTAAAAAAAATAAACAACATTTAAGTTAGGTAGGTACGGGACCAGTTTCTTAAGAACGTGGCCTTATATTAAAATGTTTTGTTTTCTAAGTAAAACGTTGATTTCCAAGTAATTACTGGTTTAGAAATCGCCAACATCATGCAATACTTTTTCATTTTCTGTTTGAAGAGTGGTATTTGTTTATTACGAATTTTGACCTCCGAGGATGTGGTATTCGAAAAAATGTACTATCGCGTTGAAATGAGATTTCGAAGAAATGGCTTTCAATGAAATGTGTTTCGATAAATAATCAGGCAGGAATCGGTCCTGCCACAACATTTTAAATATTATTGGAATTTTGTGACTTGTGATACAAGGGGCCCTTACTATCGTTTTATTAAATAACCAACAGGACTAAATCAAAGACAACAACAAAAAAATGTTTTTTATTTTACCATTTTTGTTGTAGTATCCCACCCAACATTCTTGTATTTTATTAACTTTACGTTGTAATACAATTTATTAAGAGATCATCATTTCATCAACATAGGCAAAGAAGAATACGTACCGATATGAAAAGAACCATCTCATAACCTACTCAAGAAAAGTTATTGAAATTTATATGGGGGCCACCGGGCGGGCTTCCTCTGCCAAATAATAAAATAAAAAAATCACGCAAATTGGCCCAGTAATCACCGAGTAATCGCATTGCATATAGTCATAAACAAAAAAGATACTGGCATTAAAACTTGCTAATGAATTTAAATACACCCTGTACACAAGCTGAGTTTAAATTATCTGGCAATTATTGGTTTTAATTGTGACCACAGCCCCCAAAAACTCGTGTCAACTCGACATTCAAAGTAACAAAGATAAGAAGTTGCCCTTAAATCACCATCAGTACAATACCTAGCTATCTGAAGGTTCATTTAATTCAGAGATATCAAGTAAATGCGTTCAATTCTCACCCTTATCTCCATAATGGGAGAGGAAACTTTACTCATGAGCGGAACCCGCGTGGCCTTAATGCTAGCGTGGAAATTATGACGGTTGTGATTATTTTTGATGTATGGTAACGAGCGTTTTTTTTGTGGGAGGTGAGAGTTCAAAGTGTGAGTTTGGTTATTTTTCAGTTTTCGTAGCTTTTGAGCTCAACTTGTGAAGAGGACTTCGGTTATATACGCCAGATATACGTAGATAACGGAGGGCATAGTAGAGCACCTTGTAGAACTTGGGTGTCGATGTGAAGCTGTGTCACAAACTATGTTCCATGTGCTGTCCTACCATCTGTGGCCTAATTTTTTTTAATACTAAAGTCTTGTTTTTGGCCGCAACTCGTCCGATGATAAGCGATGATGCAACATAGGGAGGAGCACGCTTGCCTAGAAGAAGCCGATTCACTCGAACCTTGAATATATCTAGATTAAAACGATCAGGGAACAAAGAACCTGGCAGCCAAAGTGACCTCTTCGCATCTACCAATAAAGCTGTGGAAGTGGCGAAGTAAACAAAACTTAAAGTATTATCGTTAGTCCCAATGACACGACGAAGTTACAATAATGAAAGTATTTAATGATCCCAGATTTTAGACGGCTGCTCGTAATAGGCTTTCAAGAAAATTTCAGAAGTCTTTATTTAGTATCCAAAGACCAATCAAGAGGCGGCAGATTTAGTAAAATGTTTGACTACGGCTCTTAAGACCGAAACCCAAACTGTATTTGTGTAACCTAGTCCCCGCGTAGGACGGCGGATCTTATCCCACAGGAACGTCACTCTACTGTTCTTATCCCAATTTATTTGGGGTCAGTGCAGCGTGTCTTCTTCTTCCATACTTCTCTGTTACTCGTCATCTCAGCAGTCACTTCCTTTCGAGGCATATCATCCCTCACCCAGTACATCCATCGTTTTCTTTTGTCTTCCTCTATTCTCAAAGCCATCTACATTCATACTCAACACTCCTTCTTTCTCACAGGAGCATATTACTCTAGGATAAAAAGTATCCAAGTCCTTACCAACGACATGGTCTGTTACGTGTTTTCGTCAAAATTCGTTCAGTTGTTACGGTGTCAAAAGGTAACGATGAAAATAAGGCTGAAAATCAGCACTTTTCGAACGTCAAGTTTACAAGAGACAGTCCCCCAAAACACCCGCCCTTCGCCACTTCCTAGTGTAGAGTAACAGACAGAGATAGGCCCTTTTGGATTCAAGATTTAGTAGTACGGATTTTTGTTTTGAAAACTTAGAATATCTGGTTAACGTTGCAATGAAGGCACCCTGTCAAAAGAGAAATGGAGAAATTTATAAAAAAAAAAAAAAAAAAAATCCTGGTTGGATTGCCTCGTTGGTCTAGCGGTGGCAAGCGACTGCTGAGCATGAGGTTTTGGGTTCGATACCCAGTTCGGGCAAAGTGTTATTGGGTATTTCCATCAGGAATTTCTCAGTAGTAGCCACGAAGTTTGGATTTGTGCCTGGTTGATGGCAATAGGCTCGCACCCTCATACATAAGTATGAAACATAACTGGCTAAAGTGTGGGTGTACTATTACGTACACCCCTGCCAACCCTTCGGGGATTGGAGGCGTGATGTTATGTGATTACTGGTAAAGCAAGCAGTTTAATGCAACGTTAATTCCAAAATAAAAAACCAGTTGTAATAATATTATCACGAATTGCGTCACAGTTTTACTGATTGGTCGATATAAAACGAACGTCACTTGTTTTCATTCAAAGTGCATCGTCCTACTTTTGAACTGCAGATAAATAACTGGTTTAATCGCATTATTACATAACTTTGTATCGGAGTCTAAAATAAATAACATGTTTGCATAGCTGTAGTGATTAAGACAGTTGTTAAATAATATTTTATCAACTAGCTGTTGTTCGCTAACTTCATCCGCGTAAAATTATTGTAAAAATATTACTTCCCTATTTCAATTGATTTTTATTAAGTTTTATTTTTTGCACCTTTTCCTAAAATAAAAGTAAGTCTAAGTTACTCCTTGTAACATCAGCTATCTGCCAGTAAAAGAACTGTCAAAATCGGTCCACACGTTTCGGTGATTAGCCGGAACAAAGACACGGAAAGACATACAAATTAATTGGTTTGCCATGAAGTAAAAAGCTGTCTTTAGTAAAAAGCTATGATTTTGAAAATACAAACAGACACTTCAATTTTATTTATTTGTATAGATATTAACGAGTACTATTTGCCCAAATTAGGTTTTAAGAGTGCAAGGAAGGTTATGGCAGCTTTAAATTCGACAGGCTCAGACTACCTAGAGTATATTTTACCACACATGACCGACTAGCCTAAACCGCTGGGCCGAAAACCATTGTACACAATAATAGCTTAAAATAATTATTACGATGGTGATGGTGCACTACGGATTTTTGTAAATTACAGTTAATTGAAGTTTGTGGTTGCATACGCAAACAGCCAGACCCAGAACAACTACCTGTAATTCACACAAATATTTGTTCCGTGCGGGAAGCAATCCCGCGACACGCAGCGCAGCAGACAATCGCTCAGCCACTGCGCCAACCGTGCCGTCATTTTCTTTGAAAACTTGTACCCTTAAGTCTTTGAGAACTTGCCAGTGGGAAATGCCATCGGAAACTCGACTTTATTCTCCAAAAAAACGTTTACTTTATCGCAGGTCTCGCTTCTACTGAGACCACATTCTTAGTACGAAGCAACCGTCTTTTATATTATGTGCGATTCTAAAAGCATGGCTCTATATGTATAATATTATTGGATTTGTTTTTATTTACTTTGTGAACTGTCCTGCTTAACTTTTATGTTGTCGTTTAGAAATTAATTTTATATTGGCTTTTGTCCAGCTAACTGACTAACTTAACTTTTGACATCCGCCTTCACCGGGCCAGCGTGGTGGATTACGGTCTCTGATGAGCACAAGCGTACCGGAATCCACCTGTGTGTCTCAGCAATAGGCACATCATAAGCGGATTATGCTTGTCCAGTAGCCAAGCTTAAGTGGGACTGGTTTTGACACTTTTGCTTTATATTGAGTGCATTGTGGGCTAAGACCACCATTACATGAGACCCAACGCAAGTGACCCCATCAACACTGTGACACTTATCAACTGCTGTTAACGGATCTGCTCAGAATGAGCTTTATAGATATATTATGTGCACTAGAAACGAAAAAATAACCAACTTCCAAAAAAAAAAAACAAAAAGGCAAAAAAGTCAATGAAACAAACAATTGTCACCGACTTTCCAAAGTAAAGTTATTTTCCCTTTTTTTTTTGCGTTTTTTTTTTTGGGAAGTCGGTTATTTTTTATGCAAAACAGTTTTTAATAGTTATCGTATCAATAGTTATCGTGTCAACTATCAATTTCGCAATTTCTTTTACTTGGCAAATATATTTTTACCAGATATTTTGATTTAAAAACCAAACTACTTAACCGATTTTGATAAAATTTCTATGGGTCCAATCGGGAAGTATATCCTTTCAGAGAAAATAAGAATTTTTCAAATCGGTTCATAAATGACGAAGATATGAGGTAACAAATACAAAAAAAAAAATACAACCGAATTGAGAACCTCCTCCTTTTTTGAAGTCGGTTAAAAAGTAGTTGTACACTTCCTTTCGGTTTGGATGATGCGACTGGACACTGCGTCGGACTTATTCCCTTTTTTTTACAGCATGAACATCAAACCTACGGCTGACCGGCATGAACCAATTCGAATTGACGACCCGAATGACGCAGCGGTGGTGAGGCTGCCTTACGTTCATAGGGTTCCGGGTTCGAATCCCGGTAGGAGCAAGTGTTTATGTGATAAGCATGGACATTTGTTACCGAGTCATGGATGTTTATATGTATAATAAGTATGTATTTACAAACAAAAAGTATCTATGTAGTATATCAACTATCTAGTGTCCACGACACAAGCCTCGTTGCTTAGTGTGGCACTAGATGGCGCTGTGTGTAATGTCCAGCGATATTTATTTATTTTTATTTTATTTAATCGATTACTCAAACTCAAAGCATTTATTTCAATTAAACCATTACAGGCACTTTTGAATGTCAAAACACAAAAAATAAACTAAGCTACAGTCCCAGTCACAGGGCATAATAACTTGTGAAAGTACTGTAGTTGCCCATTCGAAAGCGTAGATCTCTATGGAGAAGAATGGGCAAGAAACTCCATGGACACTCTTTTAAATCATTATGTTGTTACAAAGTCTCGGTTACATCATTCATGTCGAGATTAAACATATACATATGTGAGAACGATGTAGAAAGACGTGCGAGTAAGAGCGTCCAGAATAAAAAGATAAAATTAACAATTCAAAAATACAATAACCCATGGCAGCTGCGAGATGACCAGTCACAACTGACAGCGCCCGTTCACGAACATGACGCATTACTGTGGTCACGTTCTAAAAACGTCCAGCAGCAGAACGAACTGGTGACGCCTATAGGCAGGATTGGTCCTCAAGGGCGGAGTATCGATTTAAGTGAAAAAAATGAAAGCGAGGTTTTTGCCTTGCAGTGGGACAGCACAGGCTTTTAATAACAACAATTCTGTCCGCAAAAAGACATTTAGGTGCAAAATATTGGTGCGATATTTTTGCCAGGCGCGGTATTTTTATTGACTACAATCAATGTGTTTGTCTTTTTTTCATATGTATGAGCTGTGTGTTGCCGCTATGAAAATAAATATGAAACGTATATTTTATAGCAGTGCGAACTGACCGCTTCATCGTCATCTGTCTAGCCTTTTCCATATTAGGAGTCGGATTCCAGTCTAACTAGATGCAGCTGAATACCAGTATTTTACATGGAGCGACTGCCTATCTGACCGCCACAACCCAGTTAGTACTGGGTAATATAATACCCCTTGGTAAGACTGGTTGTCAGACTGTCGGGCCACTGACTACTTGTAACGACTGTCAAAGATCTACGAATGACAGCCGGGACCAACGGCTTAGCGTGTTTTCTGAGACACGGAGGAAACTCGGTATGTAATGGGTGGTCACCCATCAACGGACTAACCTAGGCAAGCGCGGCTTAACCTGGAGATTGATCCGAGCGGCACAACCGACATGCCTTATAATTATGTACCATCCAACAATCCGCACTGGGCCTAGGCTGTGAATTACTGCCGAATTGCCTATTTCCTCTTAAGGAGATGTCGCCTATGGCTTAGCTTTTGACAGCTAAGCCATAGGCGACACTAAATGAAAGAAAGAAAGTATTTATTAGTCTCGCACTGGACAAAACAAAGTGGTATTTTGACAGTAAAACGAAGATTAAAAAAAAGGAAACTTAAGAACAGATTAAAATAAAACTAATTAAACTGGTCCTGTACGAGGCCAAAAGGCACCTATATCAGCATGGTGCTGTAACATTAAAAAAGTCACAGCGCTGGTATTCTGATAGGGCCCAAATGGCTGATTAACCGAACAGGCATATTATTGTATGACCTAAAAGAATGGTAATTATTGCATGATTGGTTGACCAACCAGTTACTAAACAACACGATCCGCCTGGCTTGACCGTTTGTAGTTATAAAATCTTCTGTTTAATTTTCTGGTCCTTTCATCCAAATTAGAGCCTAAAATACGCTGTAAAACACCCACTTCTGTTAAACAATTGTAGATTAAGATTCAACTTTATTCTTAACGGTGAAGGAACTTTTTTAAGTGGAAACTCTTGCCAAGTGATACCCCAAGGATATTGCGGAAAAAACTTTGAGCGACCCCTTGTTAAAATAACCTTAACTTATAAAAGTTGAATTTATACTGATAGTTTTGTACCTGGAGTTGTTAAATATTTATGTAAAAGAGTAAGTAGATATTCCAGAGAGATAACTTAAGGGTTCATGGAATGATGACACTTTAAATCTTAAATCCATGATATTTAGGTGTGAAATAAATTAACAACCTCATCGGCCGCATCTTCCAAGTTAAGGCTCGCTTGCCTAGGTTGGTCTGACCGAGTTTCCTCCGTGCCTCGAAAAACACGTTAAGCTGTTGATGCCAGCTGTCAATTCGCACCTTTAGTAATATAAGGACTCAAGTCAAAATTTTTGTAAAGTTTGATTTTGAATGCTAAGGGCACAAAACGATATTATCAACCGGCTAACGCTGAAAGAGAGAGAAAAAGGTCATTAACGACTCGGTTATCTCTCTCACACTCCCCCCGCACGTCTCCCGTTCTTACTGCAATTCAGAATCTTTAAACACGTATTCCCAAAAAACTACTTTTTTGTTTTAAGCCTTTAGATTACTAAGGTGCGAATTGTAGATCTTTGACAGTTGTTACAGGTAGTCAGTGGCCCGAAAGTCAGACAACCAGTCTTACAAAAGGGTATGGTATTATCTAGTACTAACTAGGTTGTGGAGGTCAGATAGGCAGTCGTTCCATGTAAAATACTGGTATTCAGCTGCTACCGGTTAGACTGGAAGCCGACCCAAACATAGTTGGGAAAAGGCTAGACAGATAATGGTTAAGTACAAATTGTAACAATGTTACGCAATTTAAATATTTTATTTTTATTTAAAAATAAATTGGCAATCGTCAAAAATATGCAAATGCGGAAAGTGCGTTAGTTATAACGCAATTCGCAACCCAGATATAACTCGACACGTGCACTCGATGCAATACAAAAAATCATATCAAAACTTTTTGGTATCAGATGACCTGATATTTAGGTAACCTCTCAAAGAGATAAATTCGTACAAGCGCGCAATAATAGTGCTTTATAGTAGTGCACCTATGACTACAAAGCAGGGTAGGATAAAAGACAGCATAGCTAGTGTTGGCCCTATCGGGGATTACTCTGTTGCTCGGTGTTCGTGCTGATTCGGAAACACGAAGATTACCGAAGCGCATGGATTTTCTGGTAACATTACATAACATCACGCCTGTAATCCTGAAAGGTTAGGCAGTAGTGTACCCAATTGTAGTGCACCTACACTTTGGTTATGATTAGAATATGTGTTAGGGTGCGAGCCTATTGCCATCAACTGGGTACAAATCTAGACTCCGCGCCTGCTACTGAGAAAATTACTGATGGAAAAATCCAATGACGCTTTGCCCGACCCGGGTATCGAACCCAGTACCTCATGCTCAGCAGTTGTGCTTGCGACCACTAAATTCATATTCTTTATTATTATTTATTTATTTATTCATCTTCTGAGACATTTTCTGGTGTACTAATAAATTGTTTATTCATAAGTTTACTATCAAATATCTACAAGTAAGTATCCTGAAAATCCGCGAAATATATGTATCTACAAATAAGTATCCGAAAACGTAAATAATACCAACAAAACAAGACTCCTGCTCGTTAAAAGAAATCGTACAATTTTTTATCGTCCAATTATTCAAAGTTCAAAACTAAGTTCGTGAGGTAAATATCCCTCAACTTTAAGCGAAATAAATTGGATTCTTTTGTCTTCTGAAATTTTATATTCTAAGATCTACTTACACAGCTAATCTAAGTTGTGAAATTGAAGTTCGCTAATCTATGTTTCACGCTACATTTTCGTGGTTTATGAACTAGCTTACGCTCGCGGTTTCCCCTGTGTGCATTTTGGTAACTGTCCCATAGGTACCTACTACCGGGATAAAAAGTTCTACGTGTTAATCCAAGTTATAAACTATCTGTATGCCAAATTTCATCCAAATCCATTCAGTGGTTTTCGAATGAAAGATACAAAATCCATCCATCCTCATAAAATTTCGCATTTATTATTTCTGAGTAAGACTAGCTTTTGCCCCGACTTCAAATGCGTGAGGGTTACCAGTGATCTATAAATCCTCTCCCACAGTCTAATAGGACAGCTTTTGTGACACGACCGAGGAGACATCTAGTGCAAGACGATCATCACATACAGAAAAAATCGTCCCTCCTTGTCCGAGCTGGAAATCGAACCCTAACTCAGCAGTTGCAAGCCCGACTGCTGAGTTTGGGTTCCTTACTTAGGAAAGTCACACACACCCATAACTTCTAAATACTTACTATGTTAATTGGCATCTATCAAGTGTGCTCCACCCCAGTCCGCATCATCGACATCAGGCGACTTGCAACCAAACGCAAGCCCATTGAGTATAAAAAGGGATATCGTATTACCCAGTACTAACTGGGTTGTGGAGGTTAGATAAGCAGTCGCTCCATGTAAAACACTGGTACTCAGCTGCATCCAGTTAGACTGGAAGCCGACCCCAACATAGTTGGGAAAAGGCTAGGTAGATTTTGATGCTCTGTAACGTGTCTACTGTATTCTAGTTTATACTGTTAAGTAGCAGATTCTATGTTAGGTAACAGACTACAATTAATACAGCTCTCTCATTAAAGAGTTTAAGCTGGAGCTTTAGAATTTAACTTAATGAATTTCTAGCCATTCTGTTACCGAGCGAGAAACATTGTCGAGTTTATATCACAGGGATGATAAACTTTTGGGACATGTGCTAAAGAGATGTACGATATAAATTAGGACAGGAACAGGCAGCCTAAAATGGCCGCTTTTGCAGAATCATAATGGGACTAGCTGGCCCGCGCAACTTCATCTGCGAAACATTTTTGATTAATGCTCCGCTCCTGTTCGTCGCAGCGTGATGTTTTGTAGCCTATAGTCTTCCTCGATAAATGGGCTATCCAACACTAAAAGATTTTTATATCGAACCAGTAGTTCTTGAGATTAGCGCGTTCAACCAAACAAACAAACAAACTCTTCAGCTTTAAAATATTAGTAATATATTAGATAATAAAAAATAATAAATGACGTCGTCGTCGTCGTTTGTATAACGTCGGTATGTGACGAATTGACAAATAAACGTAAACTTAGTAAATATAATTGAACATACCAGAAGGTATACAGACAATCACCACACACCACTATAACATATTCACACACCCATTGACAGCCAGCGTAGATGATTTCTACGCAATTATGCGTAAAAAAGTTGCGTCTGTGGTGCGGCGAGTACGGGGGAGCCCGAATAGCGTCCTGAAGATGATTGGTGAGAGAACTGATACTGCTCTGCTCAGTAGGTTCACTGAACTCCATGTGTTGCGAGACCGGTGAGCCTACTGTGCGGGGGTAGTCGGTATGTCTAGTCTCATTTTCTTTTTCTTATTTTAATTTTTAATTACTAACATTAGTTGTAAGCAAAATTCTTGTTACTAACAAATTTGCCTTGCCTATGGACCTTGTTGTCTGAAATAAATGTTTTTTATTTTTTTATATTTTTTTTTTATTGACAACTCCTCATGCACACTCCTACACACTCATCCACGATGTACACTTAGCAATGCTCAGATTATGCTAGCGGTTCTCTTCACTCTGTATGTATGTTTCTGCAGCATGTATTGTATTATTAGCTATTAAATTGTAAACCCGTAATTGGCTGTAAGACTAGTGTTATAATATATATTAAGATAAAATTTATAAGAGCTGTGGATTTTGTGAATAAATATTTTTTTATGAATTGTCACTTTCACCCTTGCGAACGGTGCAATTTACTTAAAGGTTTTATATCTATTTATTTCTTCAATCGCATATTCGGACGAAGCAACTATCCGATACCTTTCCCCCTTTTAATGGGGTTAAAGATAAATAAAATCACCCCTTTTTCTCATGAGGTAGGCATTGTCCACGTTCATACATCTGGTCATACACGCACGCTAATTGCGAAATCTACGTACCCCACTTTACAAGACACAATAATTCTCTATTATATAAAATAGATGTCATAACCACCCGAGAAATATTCCTTGACGGCATGTAAAAGTCAAGACAGAGATAAAAACTCTGACACTAGGTTAGGCACTAACTACGTTTTAAAGAAAGAACTTGAATTTTATACTTTTCGTTCTATTTTTAATCGACTTCAAAAAAAGGAGGAGATTCTCAATGCGGTTGTTTTTTTTTTTTAAGTTTGTTAAAAAATCTTTAAAATCGGTTCAGTAGATTGGTTTTTAAATGAAAATAGCTGAAAAAAAATGAAATTAAATTAAAAGATATGACAAGGATTTGTGTGAGATCGGATATATAAAAAGTGTTAAATAATTATTTTTTTTTTTGCAAAAAAACAAATAATCGACTTCCAAAAAAACACAAAAAATGGAAAATAACTTTACTTTCGGAAGTCGATGACAAAAAAGTCAGTGAAACAAACAATGGTCACCGACTTCCGAAAATAAAGTTATTTTCCATTTTTTAGTGTCGTTTTTAGGGTTCCGTACCTCAAAAGGAAAAAACGGAACCCTTATAAGATCACTTTGTTGTCCGTCCGTCCGTCCGTCTGTCAAGACCGTTTTTCTCAGGAACGCGTGGAGGTATCAAACTGAAATTTCTATATGATACTTAGTTCTACTGTCCCTGGAAGCTGTAGAAAAATCAACCTTCTAAGTCAACGCAATCAAAAGATACAGCCACTTAGGCCGCAAATTTCCGCAAATTTTCGAAACTCGCACGGGTATCAAAACCTACAGGGTACTTCCCGTGAACTTAGAATCTTGAAATTTTGTACGAAGTCACGTCTTATAGTACAGATATAGGAAAAATTACGAAAACCGTAAATTTTTAGTTTCGTCATATAAAAAAAAGTTATATACCCACAGGTTTGTACGGAACCCTCGGTGCGCGAGTCCAACTCGCACTTGAGCGGTTTTTTTTAACATACTTTTTTGGTCCCAATTTCCAGCTTACATCCTATTCTTATTTTACAAATCGGACCACTGACCTCCCAATGTTGGCCATCCCTATGTGAAGCCATTATTTGTGGTATTTCCTTCCGTACAAAGGGTGCCGTTGCGGCTTACACATTGTTGTGGCCAGCCTTCGAAATGTAATTCTTTCCAATGTCTGCCCTGTAAGTTATGGGGTACGAATCTCTTTTGATTGTGTTCCGTTCACGAGGATTTTGTTTTGATACTTACTGAAAAATATAAGAAAAGTTTAATGTAACTGTTTAACTTATTTCAACTTTTTATTCTGAAAACGAACCCCCACCACCAAAGATGTATGATATTGCTGATTTTTATTAATAACTGGTTTATTCCGGTTTCCAAAAACCAGCACAAAGTACCGTAAGTTTTTTCCTGAATTCGAACTAACGACCTGCCAGCCTGCCTGCCGTAAGTCGTGGGCCACCACTGCGCACTTCCCTAAACACGATCAATTTTTAATCCCATTTCAAACTACAACATAACCAGATAACAACTACATACCTATGTAATATTTAATTACTCTAAAATCCTCTACAAAGTTGCGTTACTCAGATAACTATTCCGGCCACATGTTACGAACTACAAAGTTTGTAACACATCATTTATAAGTCAGGCCCTTGGCGAACGCATCTGGGTTTGGGTTGGCCTTCAGCCAGTGTTGGTTTGTACAGATAACTAGGTGTTGCCCGCGTTCATCAACCACGTGAAATTAGTATAAAAAATATCACTTTCCTATGGGTTTTATTATAAATTTCATGGGATTTCATTTTTTTGCACGGAACTGTAATCCTTTTTATAAAATATAAGTAGGCTAAGTTACTCCTTATAATATCAGCTATCTGTTATTTCAAGTCCCGTCAATATCCGTCCTACCGTTTTGTAGGATCGCAAAAATAAAAATAAAAATGTTTTTTGTCATAAGTACCGTATTATTATACTTTTGTATGCGTTCAGTAAAAAGCTGTAATTGTGAGATTACAAACAGATACATCAATTTATTTTGTAGGAGATATTATATAACTCTTAACAGATTTACAGTACCTACGGCCTTGTATACTAGATCTTGAAATGGCTTGAGCTTTTGCTTACATCATCCCCACACCCACATCTCATCACCCTTTCTCATTTATTTATTTAGGACAAACATTTATATTCATCACTCTTCTAGTTTTCTTCAAAAGTTAACATACGATGAGACTGAACAACTCTTTGCAAAAAAGTCTTACTAACACATCTATAAACAGATTTGAATTGCTACTTTTTAATCATGTGACACAAACGAAATACACAACTAAACACACACACACACACACCCACTCATACACCCACACCACACATTCCCCCACACTACACACACCTATTGCTTGTTTATATAAATTTTATTAAGTGATATGTCTTAAAATTATGTCAAACTAAGTTTTTTTTTATGCTTACAAAACTCCTAAAAAGTGCAGTAAATTGTCAATGAACTGTAAGAGGAAGGCGCCTGTGTCTGTAACACAGTTTATACTAGCACAGATACAGTCGTTCACTCTGTCTCAAATAATGCATATGTTGTACTTCATGTAATGGCGTTTTATTATGTTTTGATTGAGATGGACCAATTGTACTTGGCTTTTTGAAATTAAAAAAAAAATTGTTATAGTTACATGCGATTCGTCACCGATCATTACATGCCCATACAATAACAGTCGATTCCCTTTCAATTTTTCTATAACTGGCGAAACATTCAAACTTCCACTACTTTATCCATTCCTGTCACACCACACATCCACCGTAACATTCTCGTCTCCGCAACATGCAATCTTTTTTCATCCATCTTCTTCACAGCCCAGCATTCCGATCAACACAGTGCGACAGGTCTATATTTCACAAACACAAATATTTTATAAATTACCAAATGAAAATATCTAGACAAAGCGTCAAGCGCGACACCGATGTTGAATAAATAAAACATACTGGTGTTCAATTTCAGTTATAAAAATGTGTTAGCACACAACGTAGCGGTTACAAATTAAATTATCTTCGTACACCAATGGTTGTTAGCAGTGGGTTCCGAATTGATGCTTTATTTACGGAGTTGGCTGAAATTTTCGAGATAAAAGTAATTTAACGCTGTGCTGTTTTTACGAGTGAAAATCCTCATGACTGTTTCGGTGGTATAGTCACAAGCATTACCTCCTGCTAAGCATGAAGTTGGATTTATGGATCGAGCATGTTAGTTGGATATCCCACCAGAAATTATTCAGAAAATGGTATTTATTCTTGTACATTTGTTATTTTAAATTAGTTTGTTTGGTGTTTTTTTTTTAAAGTCGGTTATTTTTTTTCAAAAAAAGTTTTTTTTAACCGTTTTTTTAGTTACGAGTATCAATTTCGCAATTTCTTTTACTTGGATAACATTTTTACCACATATTTTGATTTAAAAACCAAACTACTGAACCGATTTTAATTCAATTTCTATGGGACCAATCGGGAAGTATATCCTTTAAGATAAAAGAAGAATTTTTCAATTCGGTTCATAAATGACGAAGATATGAGGTAACGAATACAAAAAAAAACAACCGAATTGAGAACCTCCTCCTTTTTTTGACGTCGGTTAAATAACACCTTTGCTCGTCAGGAATATCTTTTAAAACGAGATAGTGTTGGTGTTTCCTCTCCGACTACTCGAGTAGCAGCCAGGAATCTGCATTACTGCCCGCTTGAAGTCAATAGGCTCGCCCCTAGATATGACGCTTAAAAATAACTATACAAGGTGTAAACAGATCTTTCACGATGCCATCAGTGCCGTAAACCAAAGATTCTGTACATCAAACTAAGTTACTCTATGCAAAAACTATTGTTAAGAAACGACTTTTGTATTGAAAAATCACGTTTTACGATAGGACTCCATGTAACGCAATCAAAACTTTGTACAGATAGATGCATTGAATAGTTCAAGGACCATGGAGATATTTAAAGTAACATTAAAAATTTGTATTTAAAAAAAAAAAAAAGTTGGAACTTTGACCTCCAAAATCTCCGTAAATGGAGGGTTCACAGGTATGGTCTAGAACAAAAAACGTATCGCAATAACGGGTGGAAAAGGTCTTTTTACACACATTATGTATAACAGATAGATATTAGTTAATAATGTGGTCAGACGGAGAATGTGAAAGACTATTTTGAAGACATTAATTTTCTTTGAACCGAACATTAAGCAAACGAACTGGCTAAATCTATGCAGAAGTTATCTGAAATTATGATAAGTCTTTCTAAAATGAAAACGTATTCGGAAGTGGGTGCCAATAATATTATCGGCCAACCAAATTAAATGCGCCGCCATCAAAAAGTATTCCAAAAGAATCTTGTATTACAAATGCCATTATATAATTTTACCGGCCAACCAAATTAAATTCACCGCCATCAAAAACTATTCCAAAAGAATCATTATCCGCATCTTTTTACCCGACAGCGCCAGAATGAGGGTTATGTTTTTCGAGTGTATAATATATTTCCCTACCATACATTTCCCTTAAAACTAACTTTCCCTATCCCAAGAACCCTATTATTGTCCCTTTTTATTCTTACGTCAACATGGATATCTGCAGTCTTGAAATAAGAAAAGATTAAGAGATAAGGTCCCATAGCCTCAAGCCATTTTGTGCGTTGCTAGTCGCTACAACGATGCGTCCAAGTGTCCATTTTGCTGCGAAACATAAATTTTTATGCTTTTCGCATAGTTGTAAAAATATATTCAGGGCTCTTGCCGTTTTATAAGTGAAATAAGAAACTGTTGGGATATGGAAGGTTGCTTAGACTTTAGTTTCGATGTTTTTGTTCAAAATTTAGGGATGTTGAAATATTTAAATAACGGGATAGTTGAATACACAGGATAATGTAACAGGTTATGTTTTTTGGCGTAACACGCACGCTGTGTTTGTAATAACTTACCTGGGTCGAGCAGTCGAGCTGCCCCGGCATTTTGCTGAACTGGACCTTTTTGCCGCAGTCGTGAGACACACAACTCTTTTTTTTGTTGTTTAGATTTAGGTTTTTTTTTAGAGGAGCTCGTGGCTAAATTATAACAGCCGCTCGGGTCGATCGTCAGGTTAAGCCGCGCTTGCCTGGGTTGGTTCGTGGATGGGTGACCACCCATTCATACCGAGTTTCCTCCGTGCCTCGGAAATCACGTTAAGCCGTTGGTCCCGGCTGTCAATTGTAGATCTTTGACTGTCGTCATAGGCATTCAGTGACCCGAAAGTCTAACAACCAGTCTTTTTTTTATTACTTTTGTTTATACTTGTGGCATGTGCCAAATAAACCTATTGTTTTTCTTTCTTACCTTGAGTACAGTGAAACACATGCGGTATGTTTCTGAAAAGTGTTACCTAACAAGATAACTTTTCCTGGATGTTCCGCTCCGTCACAGCATCACGAGTTAACCATTTAAATATTGCTGATCAACCAGAATAAAAGAGACAAAGCACCGAGCGCGGGCTAACTCCGTCACTTTCTCGCATATATTTATGTACAAAAATAAACTCTGTGCGCAACCGGTTGGTATAGGCTGTTTAATTCTTACGGGTTAACCTTCACAACTAACCCTAAAAAAATAACCCGATTATAACCCCTAAACGGGTAACCTTTTCAGACCATGATTTTTAGAAGCTAGGTACTATAGAGTTTGCTGACGGTCTTATGCTTTAAATAATAAGGCTGAAAAGTGGTCGACCGTCAGTGAACATATTTTCAATCTAGGATCATGTTCCGTTTTATATCATATAGTCACAATCTTCTAAGATGCAAGTTTATTAAAAGATTTCTTGCGAGGATCGTCGAGATAGCACAGTCTTCATTTTGCTGAACAAACTAAAACTAGTTTAGATTCACATAACGATCGCAATCTTCTATTAGTACAGCATGATATTTTAAAGTAACATTGTTACGTTGATGGAATTAATATATATAAATAAATATCTCATTAGTGTTATCTATTTTAGTGTTTCCGTTCATGAGGATCTGAGGGTATTTTGTAAGTCATTGTTTTGCTCATTAAGTATTCCTAAAAAACAAAACAGCTGGAGCATAAATATCATCATTAAGGTTGAAACTCCAATGTGTTAACGGCAGAAAACTATCAAGAGATAAATCACAATAGCAGCTTCCAATATGTTTTTCCTATCGAATTATAGCGACCTCCAGCTTCTCCTTCAAAAGATATAGATCATGACAACACCCAAGCTCAAACTAATAAAAGTTTAAATTCTCAATGCACCTGCAATATTCCAGTTACTTTAATCTCTCCGTCCCTTTCTTACTCACCGTTAATCGGCACGAGAGAAGGAGATAGACATAGGAATATAACTTCCAATAAATCCTGCTCAAGTGAGAGGCCACTGGAAAATAACGAGCCTCTAAATTCTCTGTGAGATGGGTTAAGCTTGATGACATACGGACAAATGCTTTGGCTTTCTAGTCTAGAATATTCAAATCACGCTTGCCTGAAGGATTCCGAACTCACTTTGGCTGTATTTGTTCTAGGTCTCCAATTACGAAACAAATCTAGATGTGAATAGAGATGGGAGTCAAATAAATGGTTGCCGAAAGATGGTGAAAGAAACATGTGGATAATTAAAAGAAGATCGCGGGAAAGACCTCAATGAGACTCGCACAGACCAATGAGATATGGCACAAAAGGCAAAAGATCTACTCTTAGCACTGTGTGGAAGAAGGAAGCCAATATTTTATATAGTCTAGCCTTACAAATACAGCTTTACATAGTCATAATCATATTTAATCAACATACAACCCGATATTGACCTGCAAATTGCAAAAAAAAACGTACGAAAATTTGAATTTCACGGGTTACCCCCCGCGCTTTCACACTAATGCAACAGAATGTTCCAAAACAAAGAAAGAGTGTTTGAATGTTTGAGTTACGAAAACTTATGATAAATCCAAATAGAAAGGCCATTATAGACTCTCACATTACAGTAGGCACACATTAGATGAGGAGGTGGTGGCCGCCGTCGCCAGGTCCGGAGGGTGCCCTGCTGAGCAGGTCAGGGCAGGCGCCATACGTTCGGACCTGTCGGGCATGCGTACCGTTACGGTAAGCTGTCCCGTGACGGCGGCTAAAGCTATCGTGGAGGGCCGAAGGCTACTGGTGGGCTGGGTTTCAGCGCAGGTAAAGCTGCTGGAACCCAGACCTCTGAGGTGCTATCGCTGCCACGTGGGGCACCACGTGTCAGTAAAATGCGCCTCGGAGGTGGACCGCAGTGGCCTCTGCTTCAGATGCAGTCAGCCCGGTCACACATCGGCGGCCTGCTTTGCCACGCCGCACTGTGCTGCATGTGCGGCGGCCGGCAAGCCGGCTGATCACCGGGCTGGGAGCAAGGCCTGCGCTCCACCCTCAAAGGGTAAGAGTAGGCCCTCCGCCGCCTCCGCCACCGTCTCCGCCGTCGCTGCCGCGGCTGCCCCCTCTGCCGCTGTCGCCGCCACTGCCGCCGCTGCGACAGTTGCGCCCTCGCAGGGGGCCCGGGAGGGGGAGGGTATGGAGTGCCAATAACGGCCCCATTACGCCTCCTCCAGGCGAACATCAACCACTGCGCCTGCGCCCAGAATCTGCTGCTTCAGAGCATGGCGCAGTGGTTGATTAACATCGCCGTGGTCGCTGAGCCGTACTTCGTCCTGCCCAGGGAAGACTGGGTGGCGGACCTAAGCGGCTCAGTGGCCATAGTTTCGTCGGCCGCCGCCGGTACCCCGACCCTTGAAAGTGTCAGGAAGGGTCAGGGGTGCGTAGCGGCACGGTTCGGGGAGATCGTAGTGGTGGGTGTCTACTTCTCCCCGAACCGAACTCTCGCCGAGTTCCACAACTCCCTTGCGGAGTTGAGTGTCGTCGTCGGAAGCCATTCCCTCCCTGTGCTTGTCCTCGGGGACTTCAATGCCAAGAATCTGGCTTGGGGTTCTCGTTGCACAGACGTGCGGGGAAGGATGGTGGAGGACTGGGCTCTGGAAACAGGCCTGGTCGTCCTGAATCGGGGTACTGTACCCACGTGTGTGCGGATGCGGGGCGAGTCGGTGGTGGACATTTCGTTCGCTAGCCCCGCTCTGTCGCCGCGTGTCGTGGACTGGCGTGTCATGGAGGGGGTGGAGACTTATTCCGACCACCGGTATATCCGGTTTGACGTCTCCGCCCAGTCCTCGAGCGCGCCGGTCTTACAGGCCCCGAGTGGTCCGCGTTGGGCGCTGAAGCAGCTGGACCGGGAGCTCCTCCTGGAAGCCTCGATCGTGCAGGCCTGGGTGACATCACCGGACAGGCCTGCCGACGTTGATAATGAGGCAGGGTGGTTCCAGGAGGCCATGTCCGACATATGTGACGTGGCAATGCCCCGAGTTCGGCCAGGACGCGCCCGGCGTCAGGTGTACTGGTGGTCGCGCGAGCTGACAACTCTGCGCGAGGCGTGCGTCGCTGCGCGACACCCGTACGCCAGGCATCGCAGGCTCCGCATTCGCCCGCCGAATGCGGAAGCCATTGAGGCGGAGCTATATGAGGGCTACAGAGTGGCGAAGACCGCCCTCCACGAGGCTGTCCTGCGGGCCAGAGATCGGGCCCGCGAGGAGATGCTGGGGACTCTTGACGGGGATCCGTGGGGGCGCCCTTACAAGATGGTGCGGGATAAACTCCGCACCTGGGCCCCCCCACTGACGCAGAGTCTCCGGCCTCAGCTCGTGGAGGACGTGGTGAGCGCTCTGTTTCCCTCGCGAGGGGAACATCCCCCCCGCCTATGGCTCCGCCACCTGCGGTGCCGGAAGCGGACCACGACGACGACGACGTCCCGGAAGTGGCTGGGGTAGACCTGAGAGTGGCGGTAGGACGGCTCAAGGCCAAAAATACCGCCCCGGGACCCGACGGCTTGCCTGGCAAAGCCTGGGTCCTGGCCTTTGAGGCTCTCGGGCCCCGACTGGAGGGGCTCCTAAGCGCATGCTTGGAGAGAGGCCAGTTCCCGCTTCGTTGGAAGACGGGGAAGCTGGTCCTCATTCGGAAGCCGGGGCGCCCTGCGGACTCTCCGTCCGCATACCGGCCCGTTGTGTTGCTCGACGAGGTGGGCAAGCTCTTTGAAAGAGTCATTGCAAACCGCCTCGCCGAGCACCTTGCGGGGATGGGTCCGGATCTTGCGGAACACCAGTTTGGTTTCCGCAAGGGGCGCTCCACGGTGGACGCCATCATGCGCGTGAGAGCCCTCACGACGGGGGATGCGGTGTCTCGGGGTGGGGCTGTCTTGGCGGTGTCTCTCGACATCGCCAACGCCTTCAACTCCATGCCCTGGAGCTGCATTAGGGAGGCGCTCCGGTATCACCGGGTGCCGACCTACCTTCGTCGTGTGGTCGGGGATTACCTGACGGACAGAGCCGTCATCTACCCCGGTCGCTCCGGAGAGTGGAACCGGCGAGAGATGTCGTGCGGTGTCCCACAGGGATCGGTTCTAGGACCGCCCTTGTGGAACATCGGCTACGACTGGGTGCTGCGCGCCGACCTCCCTAGTGGCGTCAGCGTAGTGTGCTACGCTGACGACACGCTGGTGCTGGCACAGGGGAGATCGCACGAGGCGGCGGCCGAACTGATGACACGCGGGGTTGCGATAGTCGTTGAGAGGATCCGGCAACTGGGTCTCGAGGTGGCATTGCACAAGTCCGAGGCCATGTGCTTTCATGGGCCTCGGAATGCGCCACCGTCGGGATCCTCACTGACGGTAGGGGGGGGTTTCCATCGGCGTCGGGTCGACGTTGAAGTACCTGGGACTTGTCCTCGACAGCCGGTGGAACTTCGTGGAGCACTTCCGACGTTTGGCCCCTAAACTGGAACGGACTGGGGCTGCCTTCAGGCGGCTCCTGCCCAATCTGGGGGGGCCGAACGCCTCCTGCCGGAGGCTCTATGCGGGGGTCTTGCGGTCCATGGCCCTTTACGGTGCCCCGGTGTGGGCGCGTTCCTTGAGGCGGCGAGCCGCCCATTATCTGAACGCGCCCCAAAAGGTGATAGCCGTAAGGATGGTCCGTGGGTTCCGCACGATCTCGGGCGAGGCTGCGAGCCTCCTAGCCGGATTGCCACCACGGGATCTGGAGGCGATAGTCCTCGCGCGCCTACATGAATGGCGCGCGGAGGTTCTTCGCCGGGGGGTTACTCCGCTGCCGCGGCTAATTGCCGCTCAGCGGACAAACCTCCGAGCCGATCTCATGGTGACATGGAGAGAGCGACTGTCGCAACCCCGTGCAGGGCACGCCACGATAGTGGCGATAAGTCCCCTCTTTGAGGAGTGGCTTGAGAGGCGCCACGGCGTCCTCACCTTCCGCCTGACGCAGGTCCTCACCGGACACGGTTGTTTCGGGAGGTTCCTGCACCGAATCAGGCGGGAGGAGACGCCCGGGTGTTTCCACTGCGAGGATCGACCGGAGGACACGGCGGAGCATACGGTGGAGGTCTGCCCCGCTTGGGCGGAGCAACGCCGTGTCCTCCTAGCGGCGATCGGCGGCGGCGACCTCTCGCGTCCGGCCCTGGTTCGAGCCATGGTCCGGAGCGAGACGGAATGGGAAGCCGTCACCTCCTTTTGCGAAGCAGTCATGCTAGCAAAGGAGGCGGCGGAACGTGAGAGAGAGCGTTCCTCCTCACGTCCCAGCCGCCGCGGGAGACGCACCGGGCGTCGGGGGCCACGTGGTGGCCCCCGGCCACCGTAGACGCGGGCCTGTGGACGGTGAGCTAAGGGCTAGCTCGCCGTACCTCCGTCTTAGGACGACAGGCCGTGTCGACGGCGCGTTCGTGTTCCACGCGCGCCTCAAAGAGATGTCAGCATAGGGAAGGGGCCCGCAAGGGCCGATGCCTGCCGGGTGCTGCGGGTTGTTCGAAAGAGATACCGCGGCCCCGGAACACAAAGGGCGATGAAGGAACATGGGTGGGTTTTAGTCAGTAAAAGTCTGACACACCCTCCCGCTCAGCCCAGAGCGGGAAAAGTCATTTGATGATTTCCCATCCGGAAAAAAAAAAAAAAAGGCACACATTAGATATTAATTCTCCCAAGACAAATAACAGCTGTTACATCGATATATTTTTCGCCTTCAGCGAAGTTCAGACCAAACATACGTTTTACTTTCTTCCAAACAGAAAATATGGTGCGTTTATCCTTCAAACTGTGCTCCCGTATTTCACCGTTGTAACTCATTCAAGTTTTGGCACACACCTGTTACCGAATTCCGGCGATGTGGATTTTTCCATGCGAACGGATCTCGGGAATAACCGAGCTTATTTGAAAATATACCAACCTTATGGTATATGTATTTGTTCCTTATTCGACCGCGAGAATGTTATAAGAAAATAATCCGTTATTTTATTCGAGTAAAAGATTTTTGTTAACAAAAAGATGTATAGAAACGGGTAAAATTTGGTCTGGTTTGGTGAGAGTGAATCTTGGGTGCTTTTCTAGAAAAAACACTTTTATCTGTATGTGTGTCTATGTGCAGTGCTTTTTAACACTAATCACATTGTGATTCTTTTGCAAAAACGTTTTTATTTTACCCTTTTTAATTATCGCATCACACACAAATCCTTGTCAAGTATCAATTTCGCAATTTCTTTTACTTGGATGACGTATTTTTTCCAGCTATTTAGATTTAAAAACCAAACTGCTGAACCGATTTTGATGAAATTTCTATGGAACTAATCGGGAAGTGTATCCATTCAGATAAAAGAAGAATTTTTCAAATCAGTTCATAAATGACGAAGATATGAGGTAACAAACAAAAAAAAATACAATCGAATTGAGAATCTCCTCCTTTTTTTGAAGTCGGTTAAAAAAGATGAGCATGCAAAACATTAATCTCTAAAACATAATGCACACAGTTACAAAATTCATGGTCAAGGTCCGCTACATAATAATTATTATTTTCTGAAGTTTAATGTTAAGTGTTGTTGAAGGCATGGGTAAGGTAAATTGTACCTTGATTGCACCAAATGGTGCAAGATCTAATCTTCACAGTGACTGGTAATCATTTAGCATCAGTTTCAGCAAACGCAAATAACACACGTGTAACCCAATATACAAAAATAAAAATAAAACAAATGACAACCAATTTTTCTAGATAAATCAAATACGAAGGAAGAAACCGACTGCCTCATCAATAATTCTGCTTCTGAAATCAAGAGACTTCAATGATTCAAGATCACAAGGCAAATGATTACAAACCAACAAGAATCTCGTTCCGATCACGATTGGAATCAAAGTAATTCCTTGTCGTCTACAAAGGAGTAATTTTTATATGACAGAAATGAGGGTTCCCAGAAAATTGGGTCTTTACTTTTGACACGAGGAAACACCTTTGTAGAGACAGCGAAACAATACGAGTCAAGTTAAAAATTAAGGGAAATTGCGATGTCGACGTCTCGCAAAGGCAAAAGGAGGAAAAATGTGAAA
The DNA here is from genome assembly GCA_964057025.1 of Standfussiana lucernea. Lineage (NCBI taxonomy): Eukaryota > Metazoa > Arthropoda > Insecta > Lepidoptera > Noctuidae > Standfussiana > Standfussiana lucernea. The sequence continues at coordinate 9,183,619 of OZ059808.1, read as the reverse complement.
TTATTTCAATATCTTGCTCTCTTCAATATTGTTTCCATATTTTTTTGTTACGATGTTTTCTTAAGACGTTTCAGAGCCTTGGGACTGCTAATTTTTTTTGTCCTCAATCTGTTGCGTCATAGATAGCAAATAAAAATTGTTTTTAAATCAATCTTATGGCATCTCGACATTGTGACGGGCTATTATCAGATTTCGATTCAGCTAATGAAATTGATACGATCTCTTGCAAGAATGCCAATCAATGGCTCTTTTGTATATCTTAACAAAATAACAACATTCAATAGCAAAACAAAAACAGCGTAGCTTGGTTGGCTACGCTGGACAGCTACGCTGGACAGCTACGATGGACAGCTACGCTAATTCTTAATATTTTTTTAAACCAAACCTTCTCGTGTGCAACCTATACAGTAATTCTATTTTTTTGCTCTTACTATAAATTATTACAATCGAACGGACACTTCTGCTTCTCGTAAACAATTTAAAGAGTGGTCTCACGACTTTATTTTAAGTCGTATCCCGCAGCGCCATTATTGTTTATAAAAGTCAGCACTTTCAGTGCTTGATTTTATGGGTAAGAGTTTTTAGCTGCAAACAGATGTTTGTAGCACTAAAGCGGTTAAAAGCGCTGAGTGAATGAAGTTATGACGAAAGAAGTTTCAGATTGTTGACACTAGCTTGACAGTTGTCACTTGATGTATTGACATTCTCGTTTAACGTTCGGAAACGTTGCGCATAAAAGTAAAATCTATTTTTATTTACAATTACTAGGTATTTTATTGAAAAATTATTAATTGATTAGTTATTTTTAATACTTATTTTTGATCCTTTTTTCATAAGTGACACAAATAAATATTTTTTTCGTAGTTAGTGGGAACGCGCGGACTAACACGTCGCTTTGTTATAACCTCAAAACTCAAACGTATTTTATATTTTAAAGGGTTTTCAGAAGTGTCCGTTAATTGAATTCGATTTCAGTTGAATGAAGACATCGTTTAGAAAACGGAAAGTAATTTTATATGACTGTTGCTTCTTAGGCGAACAGTGTATGGCTGCTGAGCAATGTCCTTTCGTTCACACTTACTACAAGATAAACTCTTCCATTCATGGAAAAGGTCCCAATTTCACCTTACACTAAAACTATTTTAATTTATCCTAAAAGAGAAGATCATCTAAAACTGATCTGAGTACAATGTAAGTGGCTCCAAAGAGCTCTTAAGATCCACATTATCCTAGCACGGGACCCTAATGCGCTCTCCAGTATTATATCAAGTCGTTCTATGCTGTGGTCCGAAACTAAGACGGTACAAATTCGATATTTTTAATAGCATAACACATTATGTTGGCATCACTAATACGTGGCAAGATAGCTCGCGCGCAGGCCAATTGATGTGTCAAAAAATAAGGCTATCTATGGAAAACTAAGTCAAACTGTTGTTCAGGTGTGATAGGTCTAGCTAGAATCTGTCCTGCCTAGGCAAGAAAATAGTCAAAATAAAACATTTGCAATTCATGAAATTTGATTGTCACAAGCATTCGCGACAATTTTGTAACTGTCGTGAAAACAGCAAAATGAATCCATAATAACAATCATAAAAGAATTTGCACAAGACTTAAATATGTTGCAGAACAAGAGATTCAAAATGTTCTTAAAACAACCGCAAAGAAAGCCCAGCTCTTGCAAAACCACAAAGGTACCATTTACATGACTTAATATTCAACCTCAAACGTGCACCCAGGGATACCCTGAGGGTAATGGTGTATAACAGTCACGTTATATATAGCAAGGATACATCAAAAAGGCAACATGCACTACTTTTACCATTATTTTACGAGCCTGAGTCAGCGTGAAACATAAAACCCTACGTGGGTCATAGAGATACAAATAAGCAAGAAAAACATTAAGGTTTACGATAGTAGTGTGACTACATACTATATTCCTTAGAAAAAACTACGTCGGTCACTGAAAAGTCAACCTTCTGAATTTGTTTTGCTACTACTGTTTATACTATAATATTTTAAAGAGGCAAAATTAATAAGATATTCAGCTGCATCCGGTTAGACAGAAAGCCGACCCAAACATAGTTGGGAAAAGGCTAAGCAGGTGATGAAGATGACCGATACAGCAAAAGAATATCTTTATTATATCGTCCCTTAAAATCACATCATCCCAAGTAGAAAATTATGTAGATATTTTAAAGCAAAAAGCTGAAGGATAACCGCAGAGGCGGGATGGCCACACTTGTTTACTTTTTCATTTATTAACTTGAACATTTTTTGAAGACTTTCAGGAGGCAGGCAGCCGCTTCACGTAGAAAACTGGCATTCAGCCGCATCTGGTTAGACTGGAAGCTGACTCCAAAATCGTTGCGAAAAGGCTACGCAGATGATGATGATGAACCTCTCTATACTGTCTTTTTACAGCAATTTTAACGCAGATATTAAATTGGTCTACTTCTTTAGTCTAGTGGTTGCAAGCGTCACTGCTGAGCATGGTGCTGGGTTTGATTATCGGATCGGGTAAAGCGTTATTGGGATTTTCCACCAGGAATTTCTCGGTAGCAGCGACGGAGTCTGGATTTGTGTCCAGTTGATGGCAATAGGCTCGCCCCCTATTACATGGGACTTCAACGCAACTGGCGGAATGACTGGACTGGTGGTTGCATTATTAGGTACACCTCTGCCTAAACCTTCGGGGATAACAGGAAGCGATGTTATCTTAAGTTGGTTTACCTGGCTCTTGTGTAAAAAAATACGTTCTACAGAGGATTCATTCCAACCTCAGGTAAATAAACTTAATATCTAACCGTGAAAGAACCGAAGTATCTTAAATCTCTTCGGACTGGACGTAGGAAAAGAAACGAATGCGGGAGGATGATAGTAGTGGACGATATTAAGAACGCCTTGAGTGCATCGCATAGAGGTCAAGACGAGCTTATACTCCGTAGAATGTAGACTTTAACTGTAAAAGATTCTTAGGAGATACTTGGTGTAGACTTAAATTGTACTTAAGATTATGCGTCTAAGTATGCTCTTCAAGTAGTTTTAGGTAAAAAAAAAATAAAGTTAGTGAGGTTGGGAGCCAATTCGATTGAGTGCGGTGGATTTTTCATTTTTGGAAGGAGACCAAGTTTTACATTTTCAGCTTTTATCGAATATTGATGTCATAAACGACTTTTGAGATCATGTCTTAGACAAGGTGAAAGGGGGACTTCGATGATTCGGTTACGACGTATTGAGTACATCATTCCAAAACCCCCTCAGAGTAATTCTTCATAGCAAATTTCTAAAAAATACAACTGTTCCTTACATTTTGGCCGTGTATTGCACTTTTGTATGACACAGCCGTTTTTTTTTTTTAAATTACCGATGACAAATTCCTTTTGTTCGAAATGATATACTGAACTCGTGGTAGTCGTTTGTGCATCGATGTCCATTCCACCTCGTATATCAGCTCTCTAATTAAATACATAACCTCATGTCGTATTGCCATGCTCGCGTCGCCTCACCCATAAACACTACTTTTGCTCTGTCGAAGTTCATACACATCAACCAAATTATCTGTGCAGACATGAAAATACAGAACTAAATTAACTGCACCCAGTTTGACATATCGATGCATTTTTCTCTGCAAGCAGCGCCACCTTGAACTACAAACTTAAAGTGGTCAAACACCCGTGGTGGTGGTGGTATAGTTAGTTAAAGTAATTACTTTAGCTTAAGCTAATCTACATATATCTACCTATATACTAATGCTATAAAGAGGAAAGATTTGATTGTTTGTTTACATTGAATAGGCTCCGAAACTAAAAGACCGATTCGAAAAATTCTTTCACCGTGGAGAAGCTACACTATCTCCGACTGACGTCAAAGATATTATATTTAAAAAAAAATTAGGGATACCGTCCTATCCCGTTTATCCCGTTTTATCCCGTTTTATCCCGTTTTATCCCGTTTTATCCCGTTTTATCCAGTTTTATCCCGTTTTATCCCGTTTTATCCCGTTTTATCCCGTTTTATCCCGTTTTATCCCGTTTTATCCCGTTTTATCCCGTTTTATCCCGTTTTATCCCGTTTTATCCCGTTTTATCCCGTTTTATCCCGTTTTATCCCGCTTTATCCCGTTTTATCCCGTTTTATCCCGTTTTATCCCGTTTTATCCCGTTTTATCCCGTTTTATCCCGTCCTATCCCGTTTTATCCCGTCCTATCCCGTCTTATCCCGTTTTATCTCGTCCTATCTTTTCCTATCTCGTCCTATCCTGCCCTATCCCGTCCTATCCTGTCCTATCCTGTCCTATCCTGTCCTATCCTGTCCTATCCCGTCCTATCCTGTGCCATCTCGTCCCATTTTTGTTAAATACCCGTGCGAAGCCGAGACGGGCCGCTAGTTATAAATAATTATATATTTTCGTTTATTTTAATGCCGGCTTATTTCTAAGTTGTTTACAAAATATATTTACATTGTTATATACAGTTAGTTAGTAATTCTAATGTGGTTTAACACCCGTATCTATGGTCAAGTTAAAGTAATTACTTGCAATTTTTTTTATGCAATTTAAAAGAAGTAATAATCGTCAAAGAAAGCAAAAGCTAAGAATTCTAACTTTTTACAGTTCTAACTTCAACCAATTACTAAACTACATAATAAAAATCGTATCTTACAAAAAAAAATTACTCAAGCAAACACTTTGACTTGTTTAAAGACACAGTAAACGATTTTGAGTAAAGACAGGTTAATCTGTCATTTTGAATTGACAGTTTATCAACGAATACTTCACAACGATAGATTAATTTCAAGTAACAACTGTAATTACCATGGCTATAAAAAATAATCTTTAATGACTTTTTCGACATTCTATTTTTTACTAGATTACCCGACCGATGTCTTCTTTGCGGTCAGTCGTCCGTTGATTTCCCAGGGGATCTTGTTACTTTTTATGTTATTTTTCCTGTTCAGTGAAGACAAGAAGTTTTAACAGACTCGCCTTTGGAGATTGTTTTGAAAGATGAGATTTGCTTGAGACCTTCCAGCTAATCTCATTTGTTTACGCGGGTTTTGCTAAATATATGCGATCGATTCGAAAATTGGTCGTTGCAAAAGGTGGAGGCGCACTGCGATAGGGAAGACTTGGAAAACTTGGACTTGGACTTGGAATAGGCTCGCCCTCTATTACATGGGACTTAAAAAAACAACATAACTGGCGAAATGTGGTTGTATTATTAAGTACACCTCTGCCTTACCCATCGGGGATTACATTCTTCGTGTTAAATTAGTTAAATTGAAATCAGAAACTGAATGATCTAGTGCAGCTTACTAACAAAGAGTATGTGATACTCGTATTTATGGTCATTTTAAAACAATGAAAGCACTGTCATAATAGAGAGCCGTAATATATTAATATTAGCTCACAAATAAATGCATAACAGAGCCTACGAAATGGGATTTGATTTATGAGTTTTATGCATGACCACGTACGTTTTGATTTATACGTAATTAAATGTACCAGGGTTTGCGTAATAGCTTCTGATTCAGTGAACTGGCTTAACTGGACCCCAACGATAGTGCAATTATGAATGATGTCTAACACTAAGAGATATTGCAGTTTGTCCAACTATAGTTGGACTAGAGAAACTTCAGTGGTCCGAAATTTCATGTTCTGAGTGCAACAAAATATAAATTTTTATCATCTGCCTAGCCTTTTCCCGATTTTGTGGGGGTTGGCTTCCAGCCTAAACGGATGCAACTGAATACCAGGACGAGAGTATTAGGACGGTGACCAGTCGGTTCACTTTCAAAATGAAAGCTCGAGAGCATATACACGAGAAGTTGGCAGATTCGTCTCAGAAATAAGGTGCAGTAGTTTTTCTTGTTATCTCTCTTCACTTTATGTATTTTGTTTTATGTATGTATATAAGTATTATATATATATGTCGGAGAAGCATTGTTCTCGTCGACATCGTCGTCAGTGGTTGCAGGCTTAGTGGGCGTCATCAGGGTAAAATGCAAGTACAAACACAATTATCACTGCTTCACACTATTTTAATTTAGGTTAAACAATGTTTCGTAATACTTCACAATAACGTTAAGACAATATTTAACCGTTAATACCGAGCAGCGGGTTCAGGACACCGATCTCACCTTAAGTTTAGTTTTTACACTCTCAACTCAACCATCCAACTCGATCCGTCGCTATTTCTCAACGGAATGTGTTCAAAAAACTGTTAACCTCACTAAAGTAAAAGATGGCGCCTCGACCCCGCTCGAGGCACGTGCTCTGCTCTGATTGGTCATTACGTAAATTACCGTATTCATAATCTTTATTCGATGAGTAAGGTTTTTAAATTATAGAAACATTTAACAAATCAAATTAAATTAAATTAAGAATTTTAAAAGTGATTACAATGTAAACAAGTAATATTGTGCGATAAACATGCAAACAATAATATAATCAACCCGACTCATAGCTTCCTCCGACATATATTATAAATATTTTCTAGTATTTTCTTTTTTGTTATTGCACCTACTGTGTATTGTCTCTGCATCACCCTAAGGTAGACTGGTAGAAAATGCCCAAGGCATTAAGTCCGCCTTTGTTTTTACTTGTGCATAAAGTTTTAATAAATAAATAAATACCAGTATTTTACCTCGAGGCCTATTTGATCTCAATAATTAAATTAGAATCTATAACTGGGTAATACAGTGACACAGTGCACAAATGAAGTGTTACTAACATAGTTTTAAGGTTCTATTTACACAAATTACAAATTGTATTTTATCATATTTATGTTAGTCTGTAAGGTTCCTTTATACATGACGCAGAGGTTGCCTGGAAAGTGACCTGCCCGGATACGGATCAGTCCGAGAACCCGTTTTTCCAGGGACAGTGGGATGAGCCGCTCTGCAGGTTGGTACGAAATAACCTTATTAATACGTCGAATAATACAGCTGAGCGTGCCCGCCTGCTGGCTGTGGGTGAGTGGTAGTCGGGCCTCTGGCTTTAGGCGCTACCTCAACAATGCACAATGTGGTGAAGCAGTTCACTGCCTCAGACACCATATCCTGTCCTGCATAAGAGTGTAGGTCGAATTGCGCGATACGCTAGCATCAGTACCACCGCCGGGGTGCCAGCTGTCTTAGAACCCAATGGCTAGGCAAGCGTCGATGGGAAGAGACCAGATGGTATGACCATAATTCCATGGAAATTGGGTAGGCCTTTGGTGTGGGATGCGACTTGCGTCGACACCCTTGCGTCATCCCATCCTCCTAGCACGTAGGGCTGCGCTGGGGCTGCAGGTGCTAAAAACCTCAAATTGCACAAATATATTAGCTTAATTGGTACTAATGTGTTTGAGCCGTTTGGGGTGAACACTAGGGTCATGGGATCCGAATGCTCACCTTGTATTTCGGGATATCGCCAAGCTGTTGATCGACTCTTCATCACGTGACCAGAGAGCTGGCCTTTTATTTATCCAAAGAATTAGCATTGCCATCCAACGTGGCAATGATGCCAGCTTTCTAGGCACTTTTCCTATTGACAGCGATGTGGACCAATAATTTGACGCCCTTTTCTCATTTTGAAACTTGTACATATTGTTATTATTATCTTTAGACCTACTTGTGGTAATTAATAAAATATAACACATACTCTCTTAATTACTATCTCAAAAATATAACATACCAAAAGAGTTCAGCTATCTCTAGACTAGTAAGTTTTGTTAAAACACAATTTACCCTCTACATTGTCCGCAACAAACTCGACCTTTCTGTCTTCCTCATTAAAACCTTAAAGCAGTCAAAATAACGTCCAACCAAAAACAGCTGTCCTACGCCAATAGTGTCCCTATTTGTCCTAAATTTGTCCCTCGACCATCGTTAAGACAATTCTCACGTACCTTCCTACTTATTAAGGGCTCTTAAGGCGGACCAATGTGAAGAAAAACCCTTTGAATTCTATTCTCCGGAGAGCTTCGGTAAGGTGCGGTCAAATTGATACAGCCCGAAAATTCTCCGTGGTCGTCCCGCTTTCTTAAAAAAGGGTGCAGAATTACATTTTGATGGGTTGCTTGTTTTCTTGGGGGAAAAGGTTGGTTAGTTGTTATGTGGAAGAGGGTACGCCAGATGTTTACTTTGGCCGTAGTTATTAGCTACTTAGATGTTTGGGTGACTATAGCGAGATGAAAAAAAAATAATAAGTTTTACTAACGAAGTGCGCTAAGGAACTCGCTAATTTGAAAAAAAAACATTGCAACTTTTGCCCGCGGATTCGTTCGCGTTATGGTCGGAAATTATTCTATGGTTATTAAAATATCGCTTTATAGCCTACTAGCTTTTGCTTGCAACTTCGCTCCCGCTTACGTACGGAAATAAAGGCGCGGGAACGACCCGTAAGTGGAAGAATTTTCGGAATCGGATCAGCAGTTCCGAAGATTACCCCCTACATACAAACTTACAAACACCTCTTTATAATATATGGATGACACGTGGGATAATGTAGCTTCCCACCAGCAAAAGACTTTTCGGAATTGGACCAATAGTTCTGAAGATTACGCCCTTCATCCAAACTTCTCCTACTTATAAAATGAGTATAGATTCGTAAATAAAGGCCTACCGTCCACGATGCTACTCAAAACTAAGGTGTCATAAACCAAAAAAAAACAAATCAACGATAAGTAGCTACAACATAACAGCACTAATATTTCAATGGCGGCCCCCACACGTCGCGAATTATTAACTTTGTTATTAACTAGTTTGTGATTGGTTGCTTCGTGTACGGACTGCCGTGTAAGTACTAGTGAGTTGAGTTTTACGTTTGTCTTGCCTTTTCCCAAATATGTTGGAGTCGGCTTCCAGTGTAACTGGATGCAGCTTAATTGAGTTGAGTTTAAACTGGTTAATTTTGAGTAGCGTCGTGGACGATAAAACTAAGGATTACACATTTAGTTCAGTGTTTTTTTTTTTTATTTGAAACATCTATAGCGGCGGGTCAGACCGAATGTTGGCGTGGCGACGCATTTCCACGGCATACGTCACCACGCTATATGATAGTATGTATGTATGTTGTACGAAACATTTAGTACAGTGTGGCGACTGAACGCCGACTGAACTGAATGAACAGAAATCACTAATTAAAAGAAAGGAGTTGTCTCAAATAAAAAAATAATAATTTAAAATTTTAGTATGTAATGAATATAAATGTTTATTAAATAACAATCATCCTTTTCTTGAAAAATTCTTATTTTTTTTTTCATTATGCCATATTTATTTCCTGTCGTTAACTGTCCTTTTAACTTTCTAAGCATATTACCTGTACAAAATCATTTCGAGGCCTCACATCTGCCAGGCGTCCATGGGACACTTAAAATTGTGTCTTGCATGCTCGTTACAGGAACTCATAGACGCTACTGAAGGTGCCAAACTTGTAGTCAAAAGCCGGACGACTTGGATTGACGATTGTTTTTCCCAAACATGTCTAGCTCGGCTTCCAGTCTAACCGAATGCAGCTACTGCCTATCCAACTTCCACTACCCAATTAGAACTGGGTCATACAATACACCTTGGAAAGACTGGTTGTCAGACTTTTAGACCACCATAACAACTGTCAAAGATCTACAAATAACAGCCGAGGCCAACGGCTTAACGTGCTTTCCGAGGCCCGGAAGAAAACTCGGTATTTAATGGATAGTCCACCCATCCACGGACCTACCTTGGCAAGCGCTGCTTAACATGTAAGATGTTGATCTTTCGTGCGGCTGTTATTACACAAGGTCCCCTTTGCTATGTAAAATTATTATAAAAAAAAAAAAAATAATAATATGTTTTAATTAATTTTTAATAATTTTAATTTTGTTAAATTATTATTATTTATTTGTATTTGTTTTGTATATGTGTGTTTTGTACATAGGTATATTGGAAAATTTAAGAAGAAAAAAAAGACTACGGTAAAACATTTTACAAAGGAAACAGCAAAGCAATCAAATAATTTAAAGCTAATTCAACCGAGCCTTATAATAACTGAAAAGGAAATTGTACAACTTTTACAAAGTGGTCCCAGTTACCTTTCCTAATTACTTTATGGGACCCCATGGTAGCCCCGAACGTCTTGGCATTCAAAGCTATGTTACAAACGCCATTAAAGTAATTGCTTCGGGTTCTTTTTTTCTTTTGAGTTTTTGACCGCTGCGCTGTGGTTTTTTGGATTGAGTAAAAATTAGTTAGAGATACGACAAGCTTTAGCCCGTGGCTTTGTCTGCTTTTGTTGAATATTTCATAATATTTTAATAGGTACAAAGTTATGTTTTTAACCGGGTTCGAAGTCAACTACATATTTGCCAAAATTTATTACGATTGGTTCGGATTTGGTGGCTTAGACGTGAAAAATCAAGACAAAAAAATAAACATTCGCATTTATACTAGTGGTCGCCTAGTGGTCGAAATTCGACCATATTTTTTTAAATACTAGCTGTAGGTACCCGTCATGCGTTGCAATGCACTTTTCCCTACCTAGTAATATCTTCTTGTATTTTTACTACTCGACCAACTTACCCACGTATTTTTTCACCTTTCAAACCTTCCTTGGACTTCTACAAATATTTCAAAACCAAAACCAGGCAAATCGGTTCAGCCGTTCTCGAGTTTTTGTGAGACTTACAAACGTGAATAAAATTGTATATAGATAGATTAATAAGTGTGTGACAAACGCATGATAACATTTTACGCAAGGCTATACCTCTACCCAACCCTTCGGGTACTACAGAATTATTTAATATTGATTCCAGTCTACTAAAAAGAGCAAATCCTAAAAAAATAAAACTACAAGAATAAATATGCCATCCAACATTTTTACTTTAGTAAACCACATAGCAAAACAAGAAATACTACGCAAAATACAGACAGTTGATTTCTTGTGTCAGAAGATCTTCTCACACTTTTGAAGGTTTCAGCATTCATCAGCTTGGCTAAGGACTTGCCCGAGGGTCGGGGGTCACCCCCTGGGCAGTTTGTGTACATCATGTTTGCGTCGCAGTCCTAGGAAAAGGAACGCACGAATTTTAGATGACAGAGCACAATATAATGTACATTTCAAGGGTTCTGAAGCGAAATGAAAGGAGTAAATTTTTTTTTTAATATTGTTGGATGGCAAAACAAGCAGACGCGACTGGACGGTCTACTCGTAGGTCTAACACGAAGGCGCAGAGTAAACGAAACGTGCAAAATTCTGTCGATAGATATTAATTTCTTAGTAATACGTAATTTTAAAAAAGCTGGAACGTTTTCTGTGGAAGTGACTGGGAAACCGCTTCAAATACATACATAATAAAAATCAGATTTAATAAAATGACGTTTTTTTTACGATTTAACATACTTCAATGGTGTCTGGCGGAGGTTTTTCACCAGTCAAAGTCTCTGGGTAGTATGATGTGACTTAGCAGCTGTTTAGCACAACTTTGTTACCTGATATCTGCAAAAGCTACCACATCTGAGTTTTCATAATATAAAATTTTTTAGCCCAACAGTAAGGTACTTCCACAGAAAAACTTTCACCTTTTATAAAATGGCGTCCATGGTCCATATGGGACACCTGATTTTTTTCGCTGTTATGATACACGCTGTTTATCAAAATCCACTCAGAAATAGAATACCTAATACATTTACATAATTATGTACATAAAAATATAATCCAGTATTTGCTGCCACGCAGTAGGATTAAAAATCCCCTCAAACAGGTGTTAAAATTCTATCCATCCCTGCAAACTGAACCGTACAAATTCCATGAACGTTACAAACAAAATTTCAAATGAAAACGTCGCATAAACAGTATCACATTGCAACGAACTTTTATTTATCAAACAAAAAGCAATCCTAACATGAAGGACGCAAAGTAGAAGTGTCTGAAATTGTTCAAATTGTAGTCTCTTTTACAACAAAATTGTTGGGTATTCGAAATTTACCAGGAATGCTGACGGGGCTCAGGGCCGGAAGGCTGTGGAACAAATGAGTTAGTGTTTGAGTGTGGCGTGACCACACGGTTGATTATAATAATGTATGTTTAAAAGTAAGTACCTAGTTAAGTAATCTATAATTTTGTCATTTTAATTTTACTCACTTTTCATGTTTGTTTTATGCGCAACCGACTTAGATGTGGTTTTTGCCATAACTTAGGTAATTTATTCAGGATGATTTGGGTGATTATATTTTACATTCATAATTATATACATTTTTTTTATTATTTAATATTCATTTACATTTAACTCAGAATTCTAGATGACTTGTACTTTGCACTATTAATATTATAAATCTCAATCCAGTAGAGTACACAAGGCCATAAAATATTCTGTATTAAATGTAGACCCTTAAAGCTTCCAACTAACCCAACAAAAATATCATGTATTGGTTTTTTTCCAGAAAATTATTAATCCAACCACGTTTTGTAACACTGATGATTAACTGAGAAATGGTTTTTAAATTCCAAAATTCAAGATAACTTTAAACTCAAACGAACCTTAGTGGTCACGCCATCTCAACGTACACAAGTATAGTATAAATGTGGACTAGAACGAAGTAAACTTGGTTGATAACTTCGTTATGTAGTCTAACAGGATAGTAACGCATAGGAGAATGTAGTTTTTGTCAAACTAAAACTAGTAGAACATTGTCATTTTAATTGCAAATGACTCTGAATAGTTGAATGCAGCACTGAGACCGGCTGGTGACGTTTTTGGGGATTAAATTATTCATTTCCATGTGTGTTTGCTTTTGTTAACTACATATTGGGATGTGAAATTAAAATATATGAAACAAAAATCAACCTTTTTAAGGCATGGCAAGGTATTTTTAGGGTTCCATTGGCGCCCAATGGCGAAAACGGAATGGATTCGTCCTCTCGATCTTTCTGTCCGTATGTCACAGCCAGCGTATTCTATCCCACTGCAGCAAGCGTAGAATGACCACCGTAGGAACGGGTTTTGTCGAGGAAGAATAGACAAATTGACAGATTGACAATAGAATTTTTTCCGCTATCTGTCATTTTGTCTATTCTTCCGTCGACAAAACCCGTTTCTACGGGTGGTCATGCTACGCGTGCTGGGCTGTTTAGCCGCCCCCCCTTCAAATCTTTACAATTTTGAAAATAGTATACAGTTTAGGACTATTATTTAAACTAAGATATATTTAGGGACCCATCTATACCAAGTGCGTGGCACCGAAATGCGTCGTTGGACGGAAGTCTACGCCGTCGGGGACAGAGCGATACGCCTCAAGTGGAGTTGGGCTGGACTCCTGGCTAGACGCGGAGATGGCCGATGGAGTAAGGTTTTGACCGAATGGTGGCCAACGTTGGGTCAAAGAAACCAGCGCAGTCCGAAAGCGCGTTGGGTTGACGATATTGTTAAAATCTCGAGAAATGGATGAGGATCGCAGTATACCAAGAAGCATGGCAGAAGAAACTGGAGTGACCAACAGTGGGTGATTTCGAGCTGAAATAATGATGATGACATTTAAAGCCAAGTGAAAAATTTTTGGAAGAAATAAAGTTTTTATGATTTCAATAAGAATATTAGAAATCAACGCTGTTTGGTTATAAAAGTAGATTCCAATATTTGCAGCATTTTGTAAGAATGCAGAATTGGAGAATTATTAAAAACTTGAAATCATTTTTGTCACGCATGTCAACATCGTCCGACTTGCCTTTGCTTAACAATTTATAGTCTAATGTTATCAAAAATAAACATTATTTTAAACTATAATATATAGCAACTTTATGAAGCCACTGATCCGCTCAAAACGCTTGTGAATAAAATATCAAAATTCAAATCCGAATAGTATCGATAACAGCTATAAATTGGCGAACAAAAATAATAGACCAATAAACAATCACGCTTCCATGAACCTTTGTCCGAATAGCTAAAAACGTCAGTGAAATAAAAAAAAAACATTTTTCAAAAACCGAATACATAATTTCGTGATGATTGTGACACGCTTTTCACACACATATCATGGGAATGCATAAAAAATAACTAGTCCACCATATTGGATTTAGAATGACATCAATTAGCTAACCATACATTGTCATCCAAACCGAACGTGTATGAAAAATTTCAACTCAATTGGAAACTGGGAAGTAGGTCAAATTTAAATTCTATGATATTTTACATAGTTAGAGGTGCAGTTAATTATAGCCTGTTAAAATACCGCCATTTTTTCGAATTGCCATTATATTTGTAGCACACTAAAAAACTTCAATACCCGTTTACAGTAACACTAGGCAATGCCTGCACTAATGCTTAAAGAAAAGCGTACTCTTGGATTCACAACGCTCGGCTCAGCACCAAGCGATGAAATTCAAACAGTGCAATATTGTATCGCTAGAGTGGCCGTCATTGGTCCTGGTTCATAAAAACTGAAAGTCATGGGGGCCGAGGCCTTTGCCCTGGTGTGGGATCACGCAGGCTAACAGCAAAAGTAACGAAAATGGAGAAAATGCTCATAAGGTTGCTAATATTAATATCATTTCACGACTATACATACTGCCGGGTACTGCTTGAACATGAAAAATGGATCTTATTTACACAGAGAAAGCTTAAAAAGTTGCCTTACCTGAAACACATCACCTTCGGAGACAATTACTGAAAATTTTTGCAACGTGACAGCTTGTTCGTAGAGGCAGACTTCGGGCATGGAAAATAATGAATCCAGTGTACACCGCCTGAATTGAGCTCGGGCACTGTGAACAAAAAAAAAATAACAGAACAAAAATGGCATTTGTCAAACGCTTCAGGATTTTTTGTTGAAATATCTGTGGCCCTCGTAAGCTAAAGAGCAGTATGTCAAAAAATTTAAGAATCCGGTTTTCCATTGTTTTTCAAACAGCACCTTACACATGGGACAAATGGTATCGTGTCTTTCGTGCCAGGCATCAGGGATGCCTGCATACTGCAGAGGACATGATGGAGTACGTGCGCCAAAAGACGAGGGTGCAGAACTTACTGGAATCACTCCGCAACGTCAACTTCAAGGGGTTTATGGTGCGAGTACCGAATCGTTTTTTGCCCGTCGTGATTGAGAATGACTTTTGGGCGCAAGACGTGGTCACTTGTGTTGGTTAATTTTTAACCAATATTTGATAAATTGTTTATAGCGTATGTATTCTCATGCATGATATATTATGCTACTGTGAAGTTTCATCAATTGCTTGTAAGAGTAACGAACACAAAAGTTTGTGAGGCTGGATGGCCAGCCTCACAAACTTTCGCGTTTATTTAGGATCTCCAACAAAAGATATACATACACAAAACGTAGGTGTACTCCTTCACTTATAGACCACAGCATGCACAATATAGTTAACAAAATAAGCTCCTAATAATTAAAAAAAAATATATGGCGTTTATAATAATGGTAAAAACTAAAATTGTTGGTCTGCCAGATTGTCAGAGAAGTCGAGGCCAGCCCAAGCTCAGATGGAACTGATGATGGACTGTCGGGGGAAAAATGAGAGAGAGAAAACCGGAAACAGGGCACAATGGAGAAATATACTCGACCTGGCTAAGCCCCACCCGCGGTTGTAAAGCTTCAGATTATGACGAAGAAGTAACATTTTTCGACTTATCGCTTTTGGGTTGCGGGAGCTCTGTAGCGTTGTCGATTTGAATTCGCGCTTCATTGGCACAACGGTAGAGCAGCGGTCAGGGTGAATGGTAGAATGGCTCTTGTTCAAAGAATTAGATAGATAAATGGTGGTATCTATGTTTTCTTTTTGTTGTAGGTACTGGAGTTTAGGATGGCTCTGAGCTAGGGTTGTTTGAGCTATAAATTTTGATCCTTATTTGTGTGGGTATATGCTATACAAGGTGTAGTTTTGCATCCTCGTCAAAATTCAGGAGGTTGTCATAGAAGACATAAATTATCAATATAAATTACGGTACCTGGTCGATGATATTAAACGTTGCTTTTTTTAGTTGTTTTAATTTGACACTATTTCAGAATGAAGCCCTTCTCAAAAGAGGAGAATCACCCGTTTATCGAATAAACGTCTGGGTTTGTTTGTGTGCGTGAAAGCGCGGTTATAGGGCTAGTATTAGACGGGCCGCGTTTTAATACGGGTGGTGACTAACCGATTTCCGATATTAAGAAAAAAATATTAAAAATTACCCACCCATTTTATTATTGATTCGGGTCGAGAATCATTAGTATAGTTGCCTCCTTGAATTTGACGAGGATGCAAAGCTACACCTTGTATAGAAGCATGTATATGTGTATGTATTTTAATAATGGTACACCCCAGATTACCTACAGCATTGTCTGCCCTCTTCCTTTACATCCATCCAAAGGCTGTCTTAAAAAGATCGCTTATAGCGTTAAGACGCGCGTTGTGTCACCCTATTTATAAGTTCCACATTGTAATGATATCTGTCATTTCGCTTGTTTGCGACAATAATGACATAACTCGAAAAATAAAAAAAATACAGCATAGCGTTTTTTTTAAATAAGACTATTTTCATTTTATTGCCATTATTTTGTTGCATATAAACCTTTTATCAGAATATGAAAGGTTAATTTTACATATGTCATCATTTAATTTAATGCTTACTTTCGTTAATTTTATATTGAGCTACAAACAACATCGAAAAATCAATTTTTTTGAGTTATGCCATCCTTGTCACAAGTGAGCGATTTGTATGGTGTACATAACAAGAGCATTGTTTCGATCTATCTTTTCAGGGCTTGGATCTTTCTAATGACATCCACCCGATACTGTATTCCCCGAGACACCACCTCTGCCTATCATTTAGGGAGACAAGCTAAATGTTATACTATTATTATCGTTTCAATCATCATTAAACTAACTACATTCACAGTGAGCCAAGACCACAGTTTACAGACATTTACAATTAATAATATAATAATAATAATAATATCGCTGGACATTACACACAGCGCCATCTAGTGCCACACTAAGCAACGAGACACACGAGACACGAGTCGTGGACACTAGATAGTTGATATACTACATAGATACTTTTTGTTTGTAAATACATACTTATTATACATATAAACATCCATGACTCGGTAACAAATGTCTATGCTTATCACACAAACACTTGCTCCTACCGGGATTCGAACCCGGAACCCGGACCGGAACCCGGAATACACCCGTACCCGGAATTATATTTCAGCAAAACCAGTATTCGTACTGATTAGCAGCAACTAACGAAGCTGCAACGGTCCAATCATTGAATACGTCCTGATCAAATCCGAAGTCCACACGACTCGATGCACTCAAAAGCTCTTCAACAAGGCTTAGCAAATATCCAAAGCCGTAATATTCGGCTTCAGAATAATCCACAAACGTAATGATAGGGCAAACATTGTGAATAGACATCGTAGTTTTAGTAAAAGCTTTGAGGGGTAGGTAAATATGACATAAATGTATTTCGAATACTGGAAAGATTAATATCGCACTTTTAACTGATATTTTCTATGTATTTCTTGCTAGACCGTAGTTCCTTTTTGACTGTCTCATCATCTGCCTAGCCTTTTCCCAACAATGTTCGGTTCGGCTTCCAGTCTAACCGGATGCAGCTGAATACCAGTATTTTACATGGAGCGACTGCCTATCTGAGCTCCACAACCCAGTTAGTATTGGGTATCACGATACCATTTGGTGATACTGCTTGTTAGAATTTTGGGCCACTGACTACCTGTAACGACTGTCAAAGATGTAGAATTGACAGCCGGGATCAACGGCTTAACGTTTTTTCCGAGGCACGGAGGAAACTCCGTATGTAATGGGTGGTCACCCATCCACGAACCAACCCAGGCAAGCGCAGCTTAACCTGACGATCGACCCGAGCAGCTGCTATTATTTTAGCTACGAGCTCCTCCTTTGTGGCTGTCTAAAACTCAAAAATTACAAATTTACAAAATACGGTCATATTAAATTATTAAACGAACTCCGCAAACTATTTGCAGAATATCTAAATAGGATAAAACGACGAAAGATTTTGGAATAATGCTGTATGACACCACACATAAAACCTTTTTAAATCAATAGCTGGTATCTTCCAAAACAAATATTGTATGAGACAAATGCTTCTAAAGCGTCACGTTTCCGTTATATAAGCTACAAAGTAATATATTTTCACTGATGGCACCGAATCGCAGCCCCGCATAAAACCTGTATAATCAATAGCTGGTATCAATACAAACAAATATTGTATGAGACAAAAGCTTCTAAAGCCTCACGTTTCCGGGTTAAGATTGATCAAACTTATATTTTTCACTGATAGCGCCAACAGTACAACATTGTGTTTATTAGCCACAAATAAAACCTCTTGGACCTCTTGGTCTTGGAGGTATTAACCTTTTGACCACCACGGTCGGCTATAGCCGACAGATGAAAACTACTTGAGAAATGTCGTTTTCTTGTCGGCTATAGCCGACGGTGGCATGTTGAGCACTTTTTCATTTGTCGGCTATGGCCGACCGTGGCGGTCAAAAGGTTAAACTCCAAGACCAAGAGGTCCAAGAGGTACCCACATTTTGGAGATTACTCCAAAATGTGGGTACAACTACAACAAGTGACTGTTCCTAAATTACCCTGGGCTAGTAAAATTTTTGATTTTCCTAAATCATGATAGTATTAGGTAAGGTCGGTGTTCCCTTGTACACCTCTGCCTAACACTTCGGAAGACAAAGCCGAGATGTTATGTAATAAACGAAAACTACCAACCAGCACATATGAAAATGCGTATCAAAGTGAGTCCATTCGTGTGTGGTGTTCTTCTGTTCGTCTACCAGCGTCTTGAAGAGACTGTAGCAGGCTTCCCAGGAATCGGTGGCTCCCTCGATACATACTGGCAGTACATCGTATCCTGAAACAAAAATGGATGTCTTCTGAAGTGTACTACACTTATCATCATCGTTAATGATCAATTGCTTAGTTTTTTCTCAAATTTGTTGGGGTCGGCTTTCAGTCTAACCAGATGCAGCTGAATAAACTAACGTGACCGTCACAACCCAGTACAGTTGTCACGCTTTTGGGCCACTGAACGATAGAGGTCAGATAGGCAGCCACCATAATTATGTAAGATACTGAATTTCAGTTGCATTCGGTTAGAGAGGAAGCCGACCCCAACACAGTTGGGAAAATGCTAGGCAGAGAGATATTATAGATGTGATATACTAATTAACGTAGCATGAGCTTTAAGGTTCCGTGGTTCCGTGTCGACTAGTCCTCACTTATCCCGGGCAGCGAGTGCACTTACCCTTAAAGTAATTTATCTACTTACTGATAATTTGCTGGTTTCATTTTAAACCCTAACTAGTATCTCTAATGAACACCAACAACGGCAAACGGAAACGGGATATATGTCAATTTTATATATTGACAAATATCCCGAAACAGAAACGCAAACGGCAAACGGGATATTAGTCAATATATAATTTGTAAATATAATATATTGACAAATATCCCGTTTTCAGAGTTAATATATGATAGTGTTAGTAACCACGACAGTTTAAAAACTTATAAGTAAGTATTACTTACTACTCAAGAACCACTCATCATCACAGATATTGTTGATGACGTGCATGTGACCACGGATGCTTTCTTCATTGAAATGGCTTTCGGTTACGTCTTTACAATCTGAGTTCCAGTCTATAGCACAATTTGTGAGGAAGCGTATAGCTCTGCGAAAGGAAACAGATGCTAAAATAAACCACGTAAACAATAAAATTAGAATACACTTCGTTACAAAATTAATTGGGTGCAGAAGGTTGGTCCCATACAACGAGCGAATGCATTTTTGCACATGTAAAATCTTGCTTACCGATTTTTGGGCACAGGGGACAATCTCAACGGGGCATAATTTTGACCATATTAACAAGAGATCTGTGATTTCAACTAGCTGACATTACGGTTTAAATGGCACCTCCACCGAAGCAGAGACGAGACGAGAAGAGAGATGTTTTAAACCACCAATATAAATAAATTTCGTAATTTATACTTCTCATGTCCGCTTAGCTTTAGTGGAAACGGTTGAACAGAGAGGAGAGGACATGACTTCCAAATGTTTACTCCAGCGGAGACAAGACGAGAAGTGAACGCTCAGAACGCGTTCTGGCATTTTCTCATTGAAAGAACGCGTTGTGGTCGCATATCAAAACAGCCACAACCCGAATTTCGCTTCGAGTTCGTTTTGTGTTTGCCACATCGCGATGTGGTCGTTTTTAAAAGAGCTACGACGCGAATTTCACTTTGAATTTGCCATTTCGCAATGTGGTCGGTTTTTGCGCTCTATGAACGTTTTGGGCATTTGAGCCTACCAGACACACCACTAGCTTTTACGCCTCGGTTCTCCTCTCCGCTTCACACACGTCCGCTCGTCTCCGCTTCGATGGAGTCCAAGCCTTACATATATACACTTACTTGCACCAATCACCAACTTTAGCGGGCATCGGGGGAGACTTCTTACTAGAATTATATATCAGGGCAGCTTCGAAGGTGCAATTCATTGCATACATCGCAAAGCTATCACAGTCTATGTTCCTCATTATAACCATTTTTTCTTTATCCTTCGTGAGAGTCATTACTGGTTCAAATTCTAGATCGTCTGTCTGTGACATGCCCGGCTTGAGTACTGGGTCATCTTCGTCGTACAA
This sequence comes from Standfussiana lucernea, assembly GCA_964057025.1. Lineage (NCBI taxonomy): Eukaryota > Metazoa > Arthropoda > Insecta > Lepidoptera > Noctuidae > Standfussiana > Standfussiana lucernea. The sequence goes on along the minus strand of OZ059808.1, from coordinate 9,162,964 downwards.
ATCTGTAACATGAATAGCATGACATCACGCCTGTAACATCGGAAAGGTTAAGCTGAGGTGCACCTAATTAGTTCACCTCAATCCGCAAGTTCTATGTAATAGGGGGTGACCCTATTCCTATCAACCAGGCTGCCACTGAGTATTTCCTGATGAAAAAATCCAATAACAAATTGCCCGACCTGGGAATCGAACCTGATGATCTCATGCTCAGCAGTCGCATTTGCGACCACTAGACCATAAAACTATGAATACAAAACTATGATTATATCCACAGAGCACGAGCACAGAGACGTCAACTCGAATAAACGCTGAAAGTACGTTAAGCGCACGTTATCTCTCACGAACGCGATTCAAAGCCGTCAACTTCCATACCTATGCCATTTGAGTCGTCAATCTATCACAAACTTAGCCCCCCTCAAAACCTTCGCCACAACTCCCTGATCACACACATACACACACACACACACATTCACATTTCCGTCTAGTGCGAGTAAATGGCTTGGACTTTCCACCACTGAGGTGTCACCGTACTGTGGAAAAATTATTCAAAAGGACAGCGCCGCCACCGACATTTATTTCGCCACTTATGATTTCGTTCAATGTAAAGAGCCTGTTGTTAACATGATACAACTTCACACCAGGGTATTATTAAGAAGTTATAGATAGAAAAACCAAGTGACATTTTGTCCGCTCAGCTGACGTGTTCAGGCTGACCAGGTAAGCGATACTAAACCTTGTAGGTTCAGTATCGCTGGCAGAGGTCGGTCTGCAGGTGAGTGAACATCCATTATATACACGAATCCCTCCATGACGCAAAAGCGAAGAGCTTACCAACAAAACCTTTTAAGAACACAACCTAGAACATAACACATCCTTATTTGGGCAGTCGCGTAAAAACTACAAACTTCTCTACTTACAAGCTGCCTGCAAACATTCCAAAAGTATTATAACGACGTAAAGAATTAGCATTTCTCATTTGCAACACAGTTTTTCTATCATTTCTTTGAATTTTACATAGCTTTTTCTGTTAAAATAGTTGGTACAATTATCTTATGTCAATGTTGACATGACAGTTTGACGTAGAGGACTCTTCTGCACTATAGTTATATGTTAAGACATTTTTGAAATGAGTTTTCAGTGAAGCTCCAAAAGTCCTTCCGTGGCGTCATTTTTCTCCCCAAAAAAAAAAAAGTGTGTGTACAAAACATCATAATCAGCAGTAACGCTCGCAACCTTTAAACTAATGAGACAGTCTTCAGTGATACACCTCTGCTTCGTGGCTGGGTCAGACTGGATGCGGAAGGTGAAGGCAGGGTTTTCAGGGGTCCAACAGAAGACTGCGATACGCTGACTCGTTTGCTTGGCACCTCTGCCAAGCTCTTCAGGGATTACAGGCGCGATGTTATACAAGGTGTAAACAGATCCTTCACGAAGTCCACAACCAAGCATTCTGTGCATCAAACTAAGTAACCCCACGCAAAAATGTTTGCTAGGAAACGACTTTTTCTTTTGGGAGTGAATTATCACGTTTTACGGTAAAACTTAATGTAACGCATTCAAAACATTGTGATGGCGGATGCATTGTATAATAAACGGGTCATGGAGTAATAACCTTAAAAAACTAGTATTTAAAAAAGCTCATTAAAAAATTTGGAACTTTGACCTCCAATATAAGGTAAGGTAAGGTTTAGAACGAATCGCAATGGGAGAACAAGTGCTTTTTGGCTTAGTTAAGGGTCACTTTACACCCTTCATGTTTTTATATTTTCTATACTAATTATTATGTCTATACATCTCAACCATTTATAAGCATTTCATTGAAGCAATTTCAAACGCTAATTGGGGCATTAGCATTTGAAATTGTTAATAATATAATCCCTCCCTAATATCAATCCCGATAGATCCATTACAGTACCTATAGAGTGCGTAATATTCGCTTCTCTAATATTTAATCAGGAGCGGCCCAATTGATGCTAATTGATTAGTAAATCGGCGTATCAAAGCATAGATTAGATGGAGATATACTGATAACATGAATCTTGAGGCTGTTGAGATTAATCTGTGATTTGGGGCGGGCTTTTGATGTGTAATTGATGGAACAAACGATGGACTAAATTAAAATTCTAATTGGAATAGTCTCATTACCATTGCCTCGTTGGGCTGTTGGGCGCAGGCGCGACATGAAGTCCTGGGTTCGATTCCCAGGTCGGGTAAAGTGTTATTGGGTTTTTCCATTAGGAATTTCTCAGTCTGACCTCAGCCTGAAGCCTTAGTTCAGCATGAGGTCACCCTTTTCCTAACTTTATTAGGGTCGGCTTCCAGTCTTATCAGATGCAGCTGAATACCAGTATTTTACATGAAGCGACTGCCTATCTGACCTCCACAACACAATTAGTACTGGGTAATACGGTACCCTTTGGAAAGGCTGGTTGTCAGACTTTCGGGCCACTGACTACCTGTCACGACTGTCAAAGATCTACAAATGACAGCCGGGGCCCGTGATTTCCGAGGCACGGAGGAAACTCGGTATCCATTCTGTAATGATAGTCACTCATCCACAGACAGACCTTGGCAAGCGCGGCTTAACCTTGAAGACCGACACATGTGGCTGTTATTATTTAGCCACGAACTCCTTCCTCTAAAATAAACTGATTATTATACTTATTCTGATTTGTTGCTTCTGTTTTATTTGCTTATATACCAGTGTATGCAATTGTTGGTGAACCAAATAAATAAATAAACCAATACACACACACACTATATTACACACACGCACACACACACACTATATTGAATATAGTGTTTCAGTTGGTGTATTGGTTTCTGGTTAATAGTTAATTGGAATATAATAAATAATATAATAAATGGAATGTAGTATATTCCATTAACTATTAACATAATAATCATATTACCGTGGCTCCAAATGAAATGCCAAACATATGCTAATACGATTCCCGCATGAGATTCCCCTTAACAGCGAAATTGTCACCGCTCTGTCAGCTAACTAACGGGTTCATTAATATTTAATTAATTGCCAACTTGTCGCTTATTATAGAGATGTAGGATACAACGTGTTACAGCTTAATATACACAAATGTCTTGCAATGCTATATGAGTAAGAGAATGTAAGAAAAGAAAAAAGAAAAATTTTATTACCTTAAATAATTGTACAAGAAAACGCTTATCTAAACACTATGCAGCGTTACAACTAGGGAGCAGAGTGTTTTCTATGAGCTCTGGCACCCAATGTAAGATTTAACTTGTGTTTGGGGTGCCATCGTCCTCGCCTATGATTTGAGCTTGTAACAGTAGTTGTAATACGAGCACAGTATAAATATATAATAATAAATTTTACTACCTACTTTGTCGGCGTGATTTAAACGAAGATAAACAAACTGTGTTCGTAATTTTGTTCCTCCTAAACGGTTGATACTGGAATTTTAGATATGGTTAGACCTGCTGCCTTATATGGATCAGCATGTAAAGCCACAAAAAGGATTTATGAAAAGCATGTGGCTGAGGTGAGAACACAAGTTACACAAAGTAAAATATCTGCTTGGGTTAAAATCTAACTACACGTAAGTCAGGCGGTTACAAAAGGAATTAAAAGGATAAAACAATATAAATTCAGTTAGACATCATTTAATGTTTTAACTACAGAATAATTTCACTTTTCAGTACACTTAATAGTTCATTCTTTGTGCCAATTCAATAAATCTTGTCTTTCCAATTTATGAATGTCATCAATCTAGCGACCGCAAATGCAAAGACTACGAGGCAATCAGGGTATAGTCTCCTGAGGAAGATTATTCCTTGCCCACTGACTTATATCCCACGTTATTTGTCAAACTTGACTTCGTAAACAGGTCTCTGTTAACCCCCATGACCGCACTATTCTCCAGAGAAAAGTCTGTTTGCAAAATACAGGCGGCCAAGGTTATCATCATCAGTATTCTCCTGTCCTTATCCCAATTTATTTGGGGTCGGCGCAGCCTGTCTTCTTCTTTCATACTTCTCTATTACTCGTCATCTCAGCAGTCACCTCCTTTCTAGCCATATCTTCCTTCGCACAGTCCGTCCATTGTTTCTTTCATCTTCCCCTACTCTTAAATCATACACGGCTATGTTCTCGGGCTTATTTGCGGTGGCTGCTGGAAAGTCCTGGCCTCCGTCACCCGATTTTGAGGTATTGCTTCATCAGCTCTTCTTATACAATTCCTTATCCTCTTATACGATTTGTATATCGCATACCAGACACAAATCACCATTTTTATAAGGATGAATATTCCTAATATTGTTAGCATAACAGGGAATCTAACTTCGATTGATTCTTCAACTGAATTGTCGTCGTCTTCTTCATCAGATAGTTGTATTATATCTGGAGGTGTTGAAGGTCTCATTTTATTTTGTTATTTATTTGTCTCGACTTTGAACACCTTTTCGCTTGTGTTAAAATTGCTTTCTTCTACTTTTGATATTTCTACTTACCTTTTGCGTGGTGGTACAGCTCAGCAGCATTCATGACTTCTGCCATGTAAAATGATGAGGTCGACTATGATGTACTAGGAGTTCCTCCTTCTTATCTTGATTTGAAAAATTTCAATTTATTTTTCGTTTCTTGTTAGTTACTATAGATTTCTTTGGAACTGGAAATATGACGCACCGTTTCCTATCGACGCTCAAAAATGTTTTTTGTGAGTTTGTCTTTATTTAGTAAGGCACGGCGTTGGAAGGTCTCTTCGTGAAGTGGACTGAAGACCTGCTGAAGGCCACAAGAAACCGCTGGACAGGCAATGTGGAGACGCCTATGTCCAGCAGTGGGCGAATTCTAGCTGATAAGTCTTGAATAAAACTTTATTTGAAGTAAACTCCGTCGTTTTTGTAATCACCATTTAAGATATATAAGGTGTCTTTAAATTTTACATTCGCGGTTTAATACAAAACATTAACAGTCACATTGATTCAATATTACTTTCGGAGCACAACTAAGCCCTATTTTTTGAAAGCTTTGATTTTATATAATGTTAGAACATTAATAATGACGTCAGAACGCTACAGAACAAGCCGCGTTTGTTCGGAGATAAGATAATATATAATAACAATAATATCCGCATGTTATTTCGCTAACGAGCAAGGTTCTTTCTTCTATACTTACAGAAAGAACAAGCAATGATTACCACAGCATAACACATTACCCCTTCGGCAAGACTAATTGCATTTATTTATTTTATCACTAGCGACCCGCCCCGGCTTCGCAAGGGTAGTATAGAGCATATTAGGCGGCTTGACTTTTTCCGACACTTCCAACAATTATCGTCATACTTCAACCAATTTACACAAAACCTTGACAAATTGCATACTTAAACCTTCCTCTTGAATCACTTTATCTATTAAAAAAACTGCATCAAAATCCGTTGCGTAGTTTTAAAGATTTAAGCATACATAGGGACAGACAGACAGCGGGAAGCGACTTTGTTTTATACTATGTAGTGATTTGTGTACCTACACACAAGAGAGAACATAGGAAAACGCCATAATTTGGAATACAAAGGCACTGCTTATAGCAGCAGATCCACGGAGTAAATACAAAGATCTCATTTATTTATTGGCCTATCTACAAATATTAGACTTTTTAATCTCATAATACAAGCTAAAATACGTACCAAGTAATATGATATGATGATATGATGCGATAGACACGGAATGCATGAACAAGTTAAAATTAATTACAGTAGTTGTACAGTTTTATACAGACTAAAACCCGTATCCATTAACAAGTCAAAGTGATTACGTGACATTATTTAAGATACGTTTTTTATTATGTAGTTTAGTAATTGCTTCATGTTAAAAGTTATAATTTTTAGCTTTGCTTTCTTTAACGGTTCTTACTTTGCTTAGCTCTTGCTTATTGCTTAAAAAAATCGCACAAGTAATTACTTAAGCTCAAGTTTCAACTTTAACTTGACTATAGATACGGGTTTTAGTATCAACGAGTAGACAGTTTAATAAATAATGTTATCTGGTTAAGAGTGATTATTTTTGGTGGACTTGGTGCTTAAATTCGTCATCATCTGCCTAGCATTTTCCCAAATTGAATGCGGTCGGCTACCAGTCTTACCGGATGCAGCTGAATACCATTATTTTACAAGGAGCGGCTGCCAATCTGAGCTCCACAATCCAGTTAGTACTGGATAATATGGTACCCCTTGGTAAGACTGGTTGTCAGAATTTCGATCCACTGACTACTTGTATCGACTGTCGAAGATCTACAAATGACAGCCGGGACCAACGGCTTAACGTGCTTTCCTAGGCATGGAGGAAACTCGGTATGTAATGATGGTCACCCATCCACTAAACGACTACGGAAACAAATCTACAAGGCTGATAACCTTGCCATGAGCCCCTCTCATGTATGTAATTACATAATTATAGTTTCACAACAAATGAGAGTTGTGGTGTCATCACTTAAGGCAAACACAAGAATCGCATTAACACAAACAGAAAATCCTCTTTCACGTTACATAGTTCGTGCGGTATTTGAAGAAAAGGCAGGTGTTGTTTATTCGAAGCATGTTTTATCTAAAACTAGCTTTCGCTCGCGGCTTCGCTCCCCGAAATTAACCCACGGATACGTTTAAAATGTGGCCTTTAACAATCTGGGATAATGTAGCTTCATTATAGTAAGTTCCTAAGATTACACCCCAAATACAAACAAACAACCCTAAAACGCCATCCTATTTGCGGGAACGCTTTTCCTACTCCCGTCCTTCTGATGCACCTTGCAGGTCGCATCTTAGGAACCTCCTTAAGTCCCCTCCTCACTCCACCGATTTCTACTCCTTCACTATGCACGCCGTGCGGTTGTGAAATTCACTTCCTCCTGACATTAGGGACTGCCAAACTATTGCAGTTTTCAAAAGAAGATTGAAAGAACATTATCTTTCCATTTCGTCATAGTTGCATAAGTATCTATTATTATTTATTATATTGTATTTATAGGATTGTTGTATGTATCTTTGTATTTATACATATGTAAGTATATTCTTATGTTGTATATTATATTTAAAATAGTTATCTGCTTTATGATTTTTGTATTCCATTTTATTTTCTTGTTTTACACACTTTGTCTACATCTCTTTTTTTAGTATCTCCTTTCGCAGGTATGCTGGAAGAGATTTCATTAGAAATAAGCATTAGCTTTGTACACTTTTCTGTTCCTTTCTTGATTTTTGCGTTTAGTGTGTAAATAAATTGTTAAATAAATAAATAAACAAACGAATTTTACCTATATACAATATTAGTATAGCTTTGTAAGTTACTTTCCAAACATGTCAGCAAGTATTTGTAAAAATATTAATTGGAAAATTAAATCAATTGAAAAGAAAGATTTGCAAACTTTCGCATTTATATTCTTAGTAAGTTAGATAACATAACAGCACGCCTGCAGTCCCCAAAGGGTAAGGCAGACGTGTAGGTACCTAATAGTACATCCACATTTCGCCAGTTAAGTTAAAGTTCCAGGGTGAGCCTATTGCCATCAACCGGCCACAGATCTAGACTCCGTTGCTGCTACTGAGAAATTCTTGATGGAAAACCTAATAACACTTTGCCCGACCCGGGAATCGAACCCAGTACCTCTTGCTCAGCAGTCGTGCTTGCGATCACTATAACATTGAGGCAGTAGCACTTAGTAAAATAGTATGATAAGATTTAGAGGTTAGTGCCTATCTACACCACACTGCTTGCTTGCTTTTCAAACCTGCAAGATAAAAACTTTTTTGCAAAAAAACAATAACGGACTTCCAAACAAAACAAACACAAAAAGACGTGGAAAATAACTTTACTTTCGGGAGTGTAACGTGTTTTTTAAACTGTTACATGCTTTTCATATTTTAGTCGATTTCGGAACGATTTTTATACTGTCTTTTATTGTCTATGGTTCAGTTCGGCAACTGTCATTTTTTGACGTTTCACTTTACGACCTGATTTCGTCATCGAGGCATTTATCTCGCCAAATTAATTTTACAAATCCGGTATAATCACGGATATTTTCTTTTTTCACAAAAGATGCAGTTTGTCGCTCTGCGAACAGGGACTTGAAGTAGCTTCCTGATCTTGTTAGTTATTGTTGCATCTTATAATTTGTAGTATTGTTTACAGAACACATTATATAGTTTCTGTAAAACATTATTGTTTATTGTTGTAATTCACAACTTGAATTTTTTTTTGATGTTTCCTTGTAAGTAAACAATATTTCCTAGTAACATTATTGTACTATTGTGTATGTTTAACTTTTATGGTTACAGCATTACCCATTTACTCTTGCAAAACCAACATTTGTATGGTAAGACAGTTTTGTTTTGTATAAGTAACTCAACATTGTAAAACTAAGTGCGGTATAATTTGATTTCATATTTAATTTTAAGTGAACTTTGGTTTAACTTAATAATCATACTTTATGTGACTTGAACTTATATTGTAAATTATTGCTGCATCTTTTCATTGCTAAACACTTTGATATTTTCATAAAAAACAACTTGTAACTTTAAAAATATTTCAACTTAACCTCAAATATTTTATAACTTTTGAAGTCTTGCATTTTGCTTTGCTCATCAATTATAATCATATTGTTTGTTCAAAATGGATAAAGAAGTTCAGTCTTCTCTGCCTCTTGCTAAAGATAACATAGAAACTGATGGTGCATGCACAGTTCCTAATGTTGCACCTTTTGTTCCTGACATGATTAATTTGACAGATGTACCACATTCTTTTGATCATAATGACAGGATTGCACACTCTTCCTCAGCTTTTGCGACGAACGCTTTGCCTTCATTTAATTCAATGAATGTTTTGGTTAGTGAACATATTAAAAAGAATTTTCCTTCTGCAATTAAGTTGCCTGATTTAAAAAAGAGTAAAATTAAATTCGATGGGAAATCTTGTGTTAGAGAATTTATTACTGAAGTTGAAGAATATTTTTATACAAAAATTTTGATGAAATTTTGTTAGTTGGTTCATTTACGGACTTGCTTACGTGGTATTGCTCTGAAATGGTTTCGCACAGTTCGCTTTCGTATTCCATCCTGGCACGAGCTTAAACTTGCTTTACTTAAACGTTTTGACAGGCCGGATTTTGACTATTTTCTGGAACATGACCTTCGTACGAGGAAACAGAAGAGTTCTGAATCTCTTTCAGATTTCATTACAGAAATAATGGACATGGCTAGTCGTCTTTCTTTGCCATTGTTTGATGCGGTTTTGATTGACATTATTGAACATAACATGTTGCCTATTTACACACCTTTTATATTTGGTAAGCCTATTGATTCTGTAGAACAATTTCTTGTTCTTGCAATAAAACTTTAGAGTAGAAAATAAAACCTTATATTAATTTTGTAAAAGTATGATCCTAATAGTAATCTTAATTGGAAAATAGTTATTCCTATAGAACATATTTTAGATACAATTCGTTCTAATCATGATTTCATTAATTCTGGATTCAAATAGTCATGAAAAATTTTCACAGTTAGGTTATAAAATAAATTCTGTTTCTAGTGCTGCTTATACAGCTGATGGTTCTTCACAGACAATTATTGGTACACAATTTACTTTTAAACATTTCGTAGAATTTCTGAAAGGTTTTAATATCACTAAAATATTTTATAATACTTTATACACGCCTCAAAACAATACAGTTGAGAGATACAATAAAACTGTTGAAACTTGCATAGCTTGTTTTGTTAAAGCAGATCATAGAACTTGGTCTAAGTATTTATCTAATGTTCAATTAGCTTTGAATAATGGTGTTGATCTAGCTACAGATTTCACCCCTGATTTTTTGATGTTTGGTAGAGAGCTTATTTTTGATGCTTCTTTACATCGTTTAAGTGACTCTATTGATAATTTGAGTGAACTGGAAGTTTCCAATAGAACTCACTATGCTGATTCTCTTAATTCACTTAGTGATATTTTTGTTAAAGTTCAAACTCATTTATTAAAAGCTTATCAGCGTAATGCACGCTATTATAATAAGGGTCGTAAAGTCATTTCTTTTGATGTGGGGAATGTTGTGTGGAGAAGAAGTTTTGTTCAATCTCATGCACCTACTTATTTTTCGGCAAAACTTGCTCCTAAGTTTATTAAATGTAAAATTATTGAAAAGATCTCTGATAATGTTTATATTCTGAAAGACCTTAATAAGGGTACCGCTGGTCGTTATCATGTTAAGGATATAATAAAATTTTAATTTGGTTTCAAAGTGTTGGTCTTGATTTTAATGATTTTGTTTGAAGGGTGCTTTTATTAGTGTGATGTAAGATGGGATGGATGATAGGTTAATGGCACTTTAAATGAAGATGTATGTTAGGTAACTTCTTATAAATTTATTGAATTTGAGACCTTAACATTCTAAAACACAACTTAGGACCTTTTAATAACCTTTTCTACCCACACAAATACATTTTTCATATCGAAAGATCTTATTATTATTTCTAAGTATTATTATTTTTTATGCAGTCTTGTATGCAATTTTTTTTGTACATTCTTGTATACAATTTCTGCATTGGTACCTACTACTTTTGTACACTCTGTTCTCGCTTGTAGAGGTTTACCTATCTTTCTTTTTTTACGGATCTCGGTATAATTTTTTCCTTGATTTCGTTGTTTTTTTTTGCTTCTGTGCTCGGAAGATTGGTGGTGTTGTACCGATCACAGAATGCATGTCTTTTTTTGCTTCTGTGCTCGGAAGATTGGTGGTGTTATGCCGATCACAGAATGCATGTCTTTTTTTTGCTTCTGTGCTCGGAAGATTGGTGGTGTTGTGCCGATCACAGAATGCATTTCTTTTTCCGCTATTGTGCTCGGGAAGTTGGTAGTGTTGAGCCGATCACAATATGCGTTAATTTTCGAAGGTGTTTGTGCTCGGAAGATTGGTGGAGTTGTGCCGATCACAACATTCTTCTTTATTTTTTTGCATCTTTAGAGATGTGGAGATTTTAAACTGTGTCTCACAGTTGTAATTCGTTCTTGCTAGTCAGTGGCGATGGTGCCTAACTGTACTCATATAGACATTTTTGGATTATTCTTGTTAGACAGCGGCAATTGCGCCTAACTGTACTTTTAATTTAATATTTTTCCTATTATATACTTGTTAGTCGGTGGCTATGGTGCCTAACCGAACTCATATTAGTATTTTTGTTGTATTCTTATACATATTGTTCAGCGACTACTACGCTTAACTGTACTTGTAATATTTCTTGGATTTAACTTGTTAGTCAGTGGCGAAGGTGCTTAACTGTACTCATGTGGTTCTTTTTGTATTATAGGTCGGTTGTGCATGTAGCTTGGCTGCACTTATTGTTTTTTTTGTGTTTTGTTTCTTTTCCAGTATCTTTTTGGAAACGTTTTATTGGAATTTATATTTCCTGTCTTTTTAAAAAAAAAAAAAAAGTTTTTTTTTTACCTTGTTTGTTTTTAGCATAAAAGAAATTGCTTTCTTTTATTTTTTCGGGGAGGGATGTAATGTAACGTGTTTTTTAAACTGTTACATGCTTTTCATATTTTAGTCGATTTCGGAACGATTTTTATACTGTCTTTTATTGTCTATGGTTCAGTTCGGCAACTGTCATTTTTTGACGTTTCACTTTACGACCTGATTTCGTCATCGAGGCATTTATCTCGCCAAATTAATTTTACAAATCCGGTATAATCACGGATATTTTTGGGCCAAACGATGCCATAATCGCTGCCTTAAACACCCAGGACGAGGTGTTCAGAAGGAGGGATCCCTAATTTCTTCGGTAAGATTTATTTCTACCAGACCAATATGTGGTCATCATTTTAGGTTCGTGTTTTAAGTCAAATTGATGTTTCAGGATTTCAATATTGGACGATGCTCTAGTGTGATTTTCACCTAATTTGGATTTATCGGTGCACACGGGAAAAGTCATTTATTAACGGAAAAACGGTAAGTTCCTTCTTGGGACGCCATGCTCCCCACGTGTTGAAATTCTAATAGACTTGTGTATTAACCTTTTAAAATTTTGTTACAGCCCTGCTGTGGCGTTTTTCTTCTATTTTTTTCTTTTTCTTTCGTCTGATTATAATTTTCCATTTCATGGATTCTGGATTCTCTCATCTTCGACGCCGAAATCTTGAGGTCTAATTTAACATTTTTTTTTAGCCAGACATCTGGCCCAAACTTAATTTACTTTCTTCATATAAAGATGCAACAATAAGGATAATCTCAAATTAGTAATTTAATATTTAAAGTAAAAGGAAGCTACTGATATATTAAACAGGGTATTAACAAAGGTATTTCAATTGTTTCTATTATCCTAGTTTAGTCACCCCCGGAAGATTAGAGGTCCGACTCTCCGGACTGTTCTATCTGGCAAGTATTTTTTAAATGTAGTGTGCGTTCCCAAGGCGCCCGAAATTCTTTTATTGTTACACAAACATCTTTTTTTTAATTTTTAATAGGAGAACACACACACACACACATTCTTTTTTTGCTCTTGTATGATTTCTTACATAGGATCTTACACTTGATCACACACACACCCCGGGTCTGTTACAGGAGTCACTGGCAAAAAAGTCAATGAAACAAAAAATAGTCATAAGTTTTTATTTTACCCTTTTTAGTTTTCGTATCACACACAAATCCTTGTCGAGTATCAATTTCGCAATTTCTTTTACTTGGATGACATATTTTTTCCAGCTGTTTTGATTTAAAAACCAACCTACTAAACCGATTTTGATGAAATTTCTATGGGACGTATATGCTTTCAGATAAAAGAAGATTTTTTTCAAATCGGTTCATAAAATATGACGAAGATCGGTAACAAACACAAAAAAGCAACCGAATTGAGAACCTCCTCCTTTTTTTGAAGCCGGTTAAAAAGCCCTTTGCCTACATGCTGAGCCTGATAACGTCAAATCACCTATGATTGTCATGAAAAACATAAAACAAAAATACATATATCGACGTTAATATTTTGCCAGTGACCAATCTTGCGTAACAAAATACTGTTTCCATCTAAAAAGAGTGTTATTTCAAAGCCAACAGACTACAGTTTAATTTATTTTGCTGCCAGCTTGTTTGTACCAACACAAAATGAACTAATTATGAGCAAATTACTCGTAACGTCATTGCGCCTCGTCTGTGTCATTTTAATGTGTTTGTTTATGCAATTTGATACCTATATTTTATTTGGCTACATGATTATTTTTCAACACGCGAGCTGAACAATAATAATTTCAGACGAAAAAAACATTGAGTTTATGCTTGTATTTCTCCTTTTTTCCTGTTCTCAAATCATTGGATTATATTTGACATCGACGCTATTAAAAATGTACGGTGAGCTTTATTTTTCACAAGTACTAGGTTACCATAGTCTAACAGAATATCACAGTTAGCCAACTCGACCGCTTACCGTTTACCCAATCGTCCAGGGGCTTTTGATTGGCGGAATTTATGTGCACCGCATCTCGGAACGTGACGTTTATGCATTCTGATTTTGAATGCAGTTGGCAGTTGACGTTTCGGTTTCGTTTGAATATGGAAGTGTTTGTTTGGAGCAAGTTTGTAATGGTGAGGAACATGGAGCGCCTCACAAGCAAGAAGTCGGGCTGTGGATGATGATGTAATAGTGTTATGGTCAATGATAATACTCTGTTTTGTATCTGAGTCACGTGTAGCGGTGGCTGGTACGACTGCCAGGAGTAAAATCAGTAATTTAAAACGTCATTTCAAACAATGAGTTAGTAAGTAGTCACGGAGTCTAGATTTATGTTAATGGCAATAGACCCCTATTACATGGGATTTAAACATAACTACCGAAATGTGGGTGTACTATTAGGTGCACCTCTACCTGTGGAATACACTGCCGGCTTCTCTGTTCTCCAATCATTATAATCTTTATGTCTTCAAGGTTCTAGTGAATCGATTTCTTCTAGCCAAGCGTTCTCCATCGTAGACCGCATCGTCGGTTCACATCAGGCCGGTTGCGGCCAAACGCAAGCATATTAATTTAGTGTAATAAAAGTTGTTCTTGGTCCACTGATTTAATACTTATTTACCTACACTGTGGCAACAGTAGCGTATCTTTTGTTTCGACGAGTCACAGATGTTCGATAGCGGGTAGAAATGAAATTCCTCAGTCACTCGCTTCAGTTGACATTCTCAAGCGACGTGGCCAGAATCCTGATTGGTGAAAATGTATTTTTCGCGCCAACATTTCCTATGGAAGGGGAACCCAGTGGGTTTTTAGCAAGCATATTCAGCACAAAACCTTGATAGATGAAAATCAATGTGACTAAAAACCTGTTGTTAGTTTTTGTTATTTTTTTTTAAATAAAATGAAATTATTTATTCTGCAAATAAGAAAATTATTATTTTATCGCAATCACTTTTACATTTCATATTTTAAACATAAGCTAATATGAAGTCAAACTCAGAGGCCAAGGTCTCTTTTAAGGTCCAAACAATTTAGGTTTGTTATTTAAGTTTGTTACCTCATATCTTCGGCATTTATGAACCGATTTGAAAAATTCTTCTTTTGTCTGAAAGGATATACTTCCTGATTGGTCCCATACAAATTTCATCAAAATCGGTTTAGTCTGGTTTTTAAATCAAAATAGCTGGAAAAAATATGTCATCCAAGTAAAAGAAATTGCGAAATTGATACTTGACAAGGATTTGTGTATGATACGATAACTAAAAAGGGTAAAATAAAAACGTTTTTGCAAAAAATAACCGACTTCCAAAAAAAAACAAAAAAATGGAAAATTACTTTATTTTCGGAAGTCGGTGGCAAAAAAGTCCATGAAACAAACAATAGTCACCGACTTCCCAAAGTAAAGTTATTTTCATTTTTTTTTTCTTTGGAAGTCGGTTATTTTTTGCAAAATAGTTTTTATCTTTCATATCATTCTTCACACAATTTATCCACCGTTTCTTTAGTTTTCGTGCTGAATATCCTTGCTATTAAACCCTCTGGGCCCTCTCGAGTTAGTACTGCGTAGCTTTCATTTGTCAAATCTCTACGAAGTTCAAAGCTAGATGGAATAAAAATTGCAGGGACGTCGGATTGACTGCGATCGAACTAAAGTGGTATTTGAGTTCTATCATGTGTGGCCTAGATTTTTGGGTGGTATTGATTCTTTTAGGGGCTGTCTTTAGAACTTATTTAGTAGGAATTATTTTCTTGGACATAAAGGTGTAGATAATGATATCCGCTTTCATCAGATGGGGACATCTTTTAGTTGTACGAGTTGGAAAACTAATGGCCCAAAGATACCTGCAATTCCACCCTTATTGATGCATGGTTTAAGTTCAATGTAAAGTACGAATGTTTGTTTGTCTGGCACCAGGTATTTTTGAAAAGCTATCAATGGAATGACGTACAAAATATACTTAAGGAACATTGTGTTGATGGATGCATTGAATATTACAGGGCTCATGGAAGTATTTAAATTAAAGTTATAGCATTTAAAACTAGTATTTTTTTAAATATTTGTATAAAATTGGAACTTTCGATATCTTCCTGAATTAAAGGTTCCTAGGCTCCGTTAAGGGTGTTGAAACACCCTTTATAAAAACGCACTACAACAATTTTCACGCTCGATTCAGTATCCAAAGTTGAAATCCAAACAATTTACCAAGTATTGAGGCATCCACATTCATGTCGCTTCGTGTATGCGAAAACGGATACAAGTATTAGATCTACCTCTCACAACCTGGCCACACCATTAAACCGATACCTCTATTTTATAAAGTTCAGACTTTCTCAGCCTCCATGAGTAGTTCAGTCACGTACTGTCGACTGCACAAATGTCCTCGTTACGTATGCAAGCAGGCTTCAAACTTGGGACTATCTGCTGCACAAGAGGAAAAAGTTGGAGAGTCCTTTGTACTAGTTTTACATGGGCAGATCTTAATAAGAGAACTTGTGGGCTCAGATAATATTTTTATTGCTAAAGTTTCTGGATTATGTTGTGGTAGTTAGTTCGAAAACAAAGTGCAATTATCATCACTACATAGTATAAAACAAAGTCGTTTCCCACTGTCTGTCTGTCCCAATGTATGCTTAGATCTTTAAAACTATGCAACGGATTTTGATGCGGTTTTTTTTAATAGATAGAGTAATTTAAGAGGAATGTTTAGAAATGCAATTTGTCAAGGTTTTGTGTAAATTGGTTGAAATATGACGATAATTGTTAGAAGTGTCGGAAAAAGTCAAGCCGCCTAATATGCTCTAATACCCGCTACCGCAGATCAATAGTCGCTAGTGATCTATAAAATAAAGTGTGGAAGCGACATCGAAGCACTAACGGTTATCACGTAAACATTACGCCATTCGGATCCAACCCCCTTTTGTAGCAAACAGCAGACGTTTTTTAAATTACCGATGAAAAAATTTGTATGGGATTCGGAGTGATGTACTAAATACGAGGAAACCATAACCATGAAATTAGCAATACTGTAAAACAGTTGGGTTTCAATTTTGGTGTACAATAAAGTATATTCTATTTTAACTGTTTGTGCGTTGATGTTCCTTCCATCCTATACATCAATACTAATTATTTCCTTCATTTATTTTTCATATTTTCTTTTTACATTTTGCAAATATTCCTATACATAAAATAGTAGCCCACCGGTATCGGGTATAGGTTCCAAGCTACCGGCGATCAGGGTTCCAGAGAGAGGAACCTCCTAACAATACGAGCTGTGTCCAGGAGTACCTACCGCTTTCTGAATCAAGCCCTTGATCCAGCTGCCTAACGAGTGCCTCCTCAGATTCAAATATATGTATTTACTCATATTATTAAAAGGAACAGTTTGTAAGTTTGTATGCAGGGGGTAATATTCGGAACTACTGATCGGCCCGAAAGTCTGACAACAAGTCTAATCAAGGCGTATCGTACTCAGTAGTAACTGGGTTGTAGAGCTCAGATAAATAGTCGCTCCATGTAAAATACTGGTATTCAGCTGCATCCGAATAGACTGGGAGCCGACCCTTACATAAATAGGAAAAGGCTAGACAGATGATGAAACACAGCAAGCAAAATGAATACTCCACAAGATATAGAGTTAATTAAACCGGCCTCCGAACTCTGAAATCAAGTGAAACAATCTCACTGGAATAATTGTGTAATCTTTTCACTCGAATAAATATCGCCTCGTCCCGTCTGTTTGATAAAACTCTTGTAATACCATCAAGCGATGCTCTCAAAGAGGATGTATCTTAAGTGGTCTGTGTTTGACTGTAAATAAAATGAAAAATGAAGTACAGATTATATTCTTCGTCTTTATCGTGTGGTGAGTTGCCTAACCTGGTGTCAACATGGTCTTTACATGCCGTCGAGAAATAGCTCTCAGGCATGCTGGTTTCCTCACGATGTTTTCCTTCACCGAAGCAAGTGATAATTATACAATATACACATGATGCCGAAAAATCAGAGGCCTAGTGGTGTGACCGTCGGACTGCCAAGTTATAGGTCTCGAGTTCGAACCCAAGACACGGATTATATTTGTGTCAATTGATGGCACTACTCAAACACATTATTCAACATAAAATCCATTCATCTTAAATAAAATGGCTATTACCACAGATATAGGTAATGTACCTATATAAAGCAAGAACACCTACTTCGCGTGGCCGGCCTAAGCACTTTATGCTTAACGTGGCTATTGTCAAAGCAAGCTAATTTGTTTAAAACTTCAACGTTACAACTCAAGAACTTAATTCTACATACATAAAGAACAAAAAGGTAGCCTATTTTGTTTGTATAAAAACTAAATAGTGCTTATAACGTCATAGTAGGTAGACAAAAAATTATACGCTTGATTTTTATAAGGATCGTGATGCTTGCGTTATCTAGGTATATCTATTTCTGTGGTTTTGACATACTGACTGACAGACGGATAACGGACGGTGAAATTATGAGGGTTCTGTTTTTGCTATTTGGCTTTGGAACCCTAAAAAATATGGTTGAGATAAATTGACGGCAGGTGGTACTGAATATACTGGAAAATTCGTCAAAAGCATAGTAATCTTTAATCTCGTTGCAATAAGGGTGCCGTTGGATTGCTGCCTCTGACAAGTCTAATAGAACTATACTATAGTCTTTATTTTTGTTACAGTATGGTTGCTTTTAGATTGTTTCTGTCACAGGTTAAATAACATAGGACTCTAGTATTTAGTTTCAGTCAAAGAGATTTACCATTCAGATATTTGCGCTTTCTATCATCAACAGCCTCTGTGCCTTTTACAGCTCAAAATTGTGTTTATCAATAAAATTATTTATTTCGACAAAAAAAAACCATAATAATTATTGTAACATTTTACTTCTTGATACAAAAATACAAGCGATTAGCTCCGACTGCGCAGAGGTGAGATTTAGTAACCAAGAATTTAAAATAGTATCAAAATTTTCTTTCATAAAAACTTTTTACTGATGATTCGTAACACACCAAAAAATAAACAGCAGAGTGAAGGTCTGCCATATATGTGGCAATTGACTTTTATTAATATAGAAGATAGTATAACTACAGATAGATGGAGGAGCTTGTGGATAAATAATAACAGCCGCTCGGGTCGATCGTCAGGTAAAGCCGCGCTTGCCTGGGTTGCTCTGTAGATGGGTGACCACCCATTACATACCGAGTTTCCTCCGTGCCTCGGAAAGCACGTTAAGCCGTTGGTCCCGGCTGTCATTTGTAGATCTTTGACAGTCGTTACAGGTAGTTAGTGCCCCGAAAGTCTGACAGTCCTATCAAGTCTTACCAAGGGCTATCGTATTACCCAGTACGAACTGAGTTGCGGAGGTCAGATAGGCAGTCGCTCCATGTAAAATACTGGTATTCAGCTGCATCCGGTTAGACTGGAAGCCGACCCCAATGTAGTTGGGAAAAGTCTAGGCAGATGATGATATCTACAGAAAGATTCAATTATTTCTGTTTCTCTGCTTCGAATCAATATTTTAATGAGTAAATAAAAATTTCCAATGCCATTAGATTTCCCTTAATTTCCATTTTACTGCTGACTGTGCTATCATTGACCCAAATCAGGTTGGTCCCATTTCAAGATAATTTTCTCCCGGTAAAACCATGGCTATCAATGGGCATTGTTCGCAATTCCGAGCCGAACGCAAATCCTACTGAATTTATTTGTTTTCGTTATGGCTGACGCTTTTTGGCGATGCTCCATACAAATTACGTTGTTTAATTCATATTGTTTCTGGTGGCAATTTTTTTTTTATGTTTACCTTTTTGTATGGCAAATAAATATTTATACGTGACTATGTAAATATGTACATTCACGCCTTAAACCATCGGGGTCAGCAGAAATTATAGTATTATATTATTATAATTATTATATTAGGACCTGTAACGATCCTCACAAGTCCATCAAAAATCGTGAGAAAAAATCTATTTCACATGTTGTTTACTAAAGCTATCAGGGTGAAATCTCATCGTCACTGATTGGTTCAGCAATTAAAATTATAAATGGTTGAAAGCAAACAAATTGAGCCAAACATCGATAGCTCGTTCCATTGTCAACTTCATATCTGTTCTCAAGACAAGATTGAAGTCAAAGGTAGGCTCATTTATTATTTAAAGTAAACATCAGTAGGTAGGGCTACTATGACCTCTCAATGCAGGAATGATTTAGTTCTATTTCGTTATACTGAATACAAATTTAATTTACATACATTGGTTATTTTCCTATTAATTCATCAAATAGGTATGTGAAATAATAGGTCATATTTTTACAAAAAATTTACCTTTTATCAATCACAATGGGTGAAAAGTTTTCTTTTTTTTTGTATGGACCCGAAACAAATTACATTTCCCAAATGCAGGTAGGTAATATAACACATTACCCACCTCTTTACCTAAGCTCCCGGCGTTTTCCTACTTCCAGTGGTTGCTAGCTTAACCTTCTCAACTAGACTGCTGAAAACAAAAGGTTTTCAAAGCTTTTGCTTGTACCCCTTGTGTT
Source organism: Standfussiana lucernea (assembly GCA_964057025.1). Lineage (NCBI taxonomy): Eukaryota > Metazoa > Arthropoda > Insecta > Lepidoptera > Noctuidae > Standfussiana > Standfussiana lucernea. The sequence goes on along the minus strand of OZ059808.1, from coordinate 9,142,958 downwards.
GGAAAGCTATGTGACTCGCTTTTGCTTTTCCTAAGGTTTATTTAATTTAAATTTTGACTAAGGAATTTTCTGGTGTTGTAGTGGAAATATTATAACAGTGACTGGGTGATTTATTTAGTTGTAAAAAGATCCAGGCCTGGATGCAGGATGCAGCACCACTGCTACACTACTTGACCAGCTGTGTGTGTTGGTAGAAAAAAAATCCTAGCGATAAGTATAACGTAAACCTTTGTTTGTATAAAACACAAAAAAAAATATCTATGTTCGATGTGCCCCAACCCGGTTTCATTACAAAAGCAATAATGCTAAAATGGTTTTAGACTACTAAAGCATTAGGCACTATAAAGTAGTAGCACACGCCGGGTATCCGCTAGTGATGAACTAAAAATTCGGGATTGCGATATTATGATTAGTCTGCAAGATAGGTTGTGGGTTTTGTGTATACAATTCCCGTCACCCCTAAAACACATTTAAGTAGCCCACGTTGCAAAGCCTCAATTCAATCACAAATCCCGGAAAATTACACAAAATAAAGAAAGCCGGCAATTCTAAAATGCGTCATCCATTTTATGAATTTCCCATTGAAACAAACGATGACATGCTGACGGCTCCGACGTCACTCCAATTTCTCGCTTATTCTTGTCGAAGTTAACAGATTCTCTGTGGATTACTCGTGTTATTGTTCCAGTACAGGTTCCTATTACACCGTAAGATACCATGACGTTTTATGAATCGATTCAGACTAAAATAGTCTTCGAAGTCTATATATATACGATTTCTTCTTTTTCGTGTGGTTAGTGCCTAACCTGGTGCCAGAGTTATTATGCCTCTGACTTGACTTTACATGCCATCGAGAAATATCTCGCAGGCATGGTGATTTGCAGGCAAGTGATAATTATAATACAATACGCACATGAATCCGAAAAATCAGCGTGTCTTGGGTTTGAACACGAGACCGATGACTTGGCAGTCCGACGGTCACACCACTAGGCTATCACAGGTGCCAAACTCGTCACCAATTACTGGGCTGATTCAATAGAGATTGCCATCGAAATACTTACAAGAAGACGAAGGTCAATAAATAATAAAGAAATCAAATAATAAGCGGTACCTTTGTGCTCTTTTGTCTTCATGTATTTTTCCTGTAATGTGTTTTGTGTGTACATAAATAAATAAGGTCTTAGTACGGTGTAAGGGGTGAACTCCTCAATAAATCTCATACGATGTGAGATGTCGAACAAAAATGACGGGGAAACAGGAAAAGTATCAATGATATTATTTCTGTCTCTTTATTTGGATTAAATATATAAAATATCGTGTGTATTCTTCTGAAAGCCGGATGTGCTGTGTGTTTTCATAGAAATCGTAGATTTTGGAAAATATTATGTCAAAAGTAGAGAATTTTGTTTTTTCTTCATACGGTCGACTCCACGTAGTCTGATGAAGTTTTTTTTTCTGCGCTATTTTTGCTCCTTGCACGAACATCATCTGACTTACCTTTTCCTAAGTATGTCGGGATCAGCTTCCAGTCTAACCGGATGTTGCTGAATACCAGTATTTTACATAGAGCGACTGCCTATCTGACCTCCACAGCCCAGTTATTACTGGGCAATACGATACTCCTTGGTAAGATTGGTTATAAGAGTTTCGGGACACTGACATCTTATAACGACGGTCAAAGATCTATTACTGTTGGCGCGTTCACGCCTTGTGTAAAATAAAGTAGAAAAAAATAAAATATCGTGGACTGATTGAATTTGGTGTAATACAAGAACCAAGTTAATACATATAGTGGTGTCTTCGTCGTGGTAAAATTTGAAGTGTCTCGACGGTCGGCGCGTGAGACCGCGCTCACGCCCCCGCCGCCCGCGCGCCCCTCAGCCGCTGCCGACGCCCGATGCTGCTGCCGCAGCCCGCGCGTCCCCTCAGCCTCCGCCGGCCGGTCGTCTATGCCATGCATAGACATGCTCCCCGGGTTGAAGTGGACTTCAAAGAGGAAGCGGGCAGATATTGTTGAAGCTGCGTCGAATCGTCCCTCTCTTAGTCTTCAGATCGGCGACTCTCGTGACGCCGTCGCTGCCAGGATACACCTGGATGACGCGCCCCAGCAACCAGCAGAGTGGCGGGAGCGCCTTGTCCTTTACAAGAACAAGCGAACCCAATGCTATGTGGCCGTTGTTAGATGCCGGCCACTTCGTTTTTTGCTGGAGGTTAGAAATGTACTCTGTATTAAATCTATTCCAAAAATGTTGTCTGATACTCTCGACACGTTGGTAGCGCTCCAAACGATTGATGTTGGCATCGGTGATCTGTGGATTTGGAATCGACATTAATGAGCGTCCAATAAGGAAGTGAGAAGGAGTAAGGGCAGAAAAGTCTAGAGGGTTAGTGGATAGAGGAGTAAGAGGTCTAGAGTTTAATATTGCCTCTATTTGAGTAAGACACGTAGCCATTTCCTCATAAGTAAAGTGAGTGAGCTGCAAGAGTCGTTTTAAATGAAATTTGGTTGACCGAACCGCAGCCTCGGCAAGGCCGTTAAAATGTGGAGAGTACGCCGGTGCAAACCTGAATTGTATTCCCTCCTGAGCTATTTCGCTTGCAACACCAGAGTCCTGTAAAAATTTAGTCAACTCGTTACGTGCTCCGACAAAGTTTGTGCCATTATCGGACAAGATAGTACGTGGCCTGCCACGACGTGCGACAAAACGATTTAAAGCAGCCCTGTAGGCCTCTTTAGAGAGGTCCGTGACAAGCTCGAGATGCGCAGCCTTGGTAGCCATGCATACAAAAATGCACAGGTAGGACTTTATCAATCTAGATCCCCGACCTTTCCGGTCAGATATCAGTATAGGCCCAGCGTAGTCGACGCTACTATTAATAAAAGGAAACTCTAAAGTGCTTCTAGTGTCTGGTAATTGTCCCATGATTGGCTGCACATTTTGAGCTTTATATCTGAAACATTTCAGGCATTTGTTTACTGTTAACTTAGCAAGATTTCTGCCCCCCAAGGGCCAATAAGTTTGACGAATAGTCGATAGAAGCGATTGTGGACCTGCATGTAGGAGGCTTTGATGTTGCATTCGAAATAGTAATTTCGTGAAGTGATGCTTACTGCAGAGTAAAATTGGATGTTTTACGTCGTATTCGTACGGGGAGTTATCTAGTCTGCCCCCTACACGAATAATATTGTCACAGTCTAAAAAGGGAGTCAAAGAAATTAACCTATTTTTAAGTGACAATGACTTCCTGGATTTAAGGACAGTGTACTCATCTGGGAACATTTCAGATTGAGCTACACGTAATATAAGAGACAAAGCTTTTCTAAGTTCATCAGCAGAAAGGGAACCTGTTATTTTAGAATGATTACTGCCTAAATTGTGAATGAATCTTAGAATGTAAGCTACGACGCGTTGTAAATAGTTAAAGTTGGAATATTTGTGAATTAAATGTTGTATGATTGAACTACATGATAGGTTAGAACTAGAATTACTGTTATGACTATCTACCAAGTTGGAAATTACTTCTGGTAGATCTTGTTTCACGCATTTATTTGGCTGTTGTGGCCACACACTTTCATTATTTAATAAAAACCGAGGGCCTGACCACCAAAGCGCAGAACCGCTGATGAGATCAGCCTTCAGCCCACGAGAGACAAGATCCGCCGGATTATCCTTAGACGGCACGTATCTCCACTTCGCACCCGAGCTACTCTCTTGAATCTCGTTGACACGATTTCTAACGAAAGGCTTAAGTTGCTGGGCCGGTGTAGACAACCATCCCAGCACTATTGTGGAATCACACCAATAGTGAAACCGGTGTATTGGTAACGTGAGAGAATCTCTTACCTTTGTGCACAACCTGGAACCCAACAGAGCCCCACATAGTTCTAACCGTGGAGTGGTAGTAGGCCTGATTGGTGCCACACGGCTTTTGGAAGTTAGCAGGTGAACAGTGACTGTACCTGAACTTGTTACAGAACGAATGTATAGGCATGCGCCATAAGCCCTTTCAGACGCATCTGTAAATACGTGAACCTCACGGGTTATGGAGTTATTACATGAAATCCATCGCGGAATTTTTATGTGATTTAAACAAGGACAAGGCGCTCCCGCCACTCTGCTGGTTGCTGGGGCGCGTCATCCAGGTGTATCCTGGCAGCGACGGCGTCACGAGAGTCGCCGATCTGAAGACTAAGAGAGGGACGATTCGACGCGGCTTCAACAATATCTGCCCGCTTCCTCTTTGAAGTCCACTTCAACCCGGGGAGCATGTCTATGCATGGCATAGACGACCGGCCGGCGGAGGCTGAGGGGACGCGCGGGCTGCGGCAGCAGCATCGGGCGTCGGCAGCGGCTGAGGGGCGCGCGGGCGGCGGGGGCGTGAGCGCGGTCTCACGCGCCGACCGTCGCGTCACTTCAAATTTTACCACGACGAAGACACCACTATATGTATTAACTTGGTTCTTGTATTACACCAAATTCAATCAGTCCACGATATTTTATTTTCTTCTACTTTATTTTACACAAGGCGTGAACGCGCCAACAGCCAGCCAGGCCGTGACAGCCAGGACCACCGGCTTAACGTGCTTTCCGAGACACGGAGGAAACTCGGAGTGTAATTTTGAGGTAGTCACCCATCCACGGACCCAGCTAGGAAAGCGCGACTTAACCTGAAGATCGACCCGAGCGACTATTCTTATTTAGCCAGGAGCTCCTAGTAAAGAAAGAAAGAAAGAAAGAAAGAAAGAAAGATAATTTATTTGTCAAACATGCGTTTACATAAACTGACTAATCAGACATCCAAGGTATTAAATTAATATGTTGTGAGCGTCCATGTTTTGCCAATAACGGCGTACAATTTTTTTAGGTATAAAAATTACATTTACTTATAGCCATATTAAATTTCATAACAAAATAATCAAGAAATAAATAATAATTGATGTCAAGAATAATTGATGTTAGTAACAACATAAAATCCAACATATTTGTGGAATCTCTTTCCTCCCGGAATAGAACAGCACAAGCGAAAAAGCTCAAATCAAACTACGGAATGAAACAATTCTAAAACATTATAATTCGTCACACGGTCATTATCATTACTTATATTATATCTACACAAAGTATAAAACAGACGTTTTCCGTTTCTTACTGTGTGGCTGTTTGTTTTTCTATATTATTTAAACAAGATCATTAAGAGAAGAAGTGTGGCAATTATTATACAAATACGTTCAGTAGTTTTTGCGCGAAAGGGTAACATACGTCCATCCTCACAAACTTTTGCATGTATAATAGTAGTATACAATAAGATACAATCACAACGAAAACAAACAATCATTTTACATCCTTCATTTACACCAAAGCTAATTTAGTAAATGTGGAAGCAGGCTTCCACGATATTAAATCTGCTGCGTTGTCACCCAGGTCACGGCTCCCTGAAATTATCACTCTCATTTTGTAGGGGCCAATTTCTGTCAACGCTAGCCGGGAATGTTAAACATTGAGTGGGGGCTTGCAGGCTGCGATTGTTGAAATAATGTTGAAAATATTTATGAACTAGCTTTTGCCTACGGCTTCGTTTGCGTTTTAGTCGGGTATTATCCTACTAAATAATTATAGCCTACTAGCTGTACTGTGAACTTTTGCGGGCGTACACAGAAAGGCTCACCAAAGTTTCATAGCGGACCATCATACAAAAATTATTTTTTATTTTTGGAGATAAGCAGACAAAACCGTGTAGTTGATAGGATTTTTTTGGGCTAAAATAACTGTGCGTTGGCAGACATCACGAGTCTTCGATTTTTTGTTTCTAGGACACGTCGGTTTCCTCACGATGTTTTCCTCCACCGATTTAAGAGCCCCGTTTCTCATGGCCCCGTGTCAAACGTAAATTGTAAATCTTCCTCATTTTACTTAGAAGCGGGCGAAAGGTGGGCTCTGAATTGTTTCACAAAATTGTTTACACAGAACCATACTGATAGGTCCCTGGGCCCTGGTTTGATCTTTACTACTTTTTCGAATGATAGGAGCCGAAATTATTCAAATTCATTCTATTGTTACAACAACAATATCTACCGAAATTAAAATAGAATAGCATTAATTTATTGTTCTTATATGTGGTGTAACAAATAAAGGTGGTAATATTTTAAAAACTATCGCAACAACTGAACATACTCATAGGGTGTTCAGTCACGAGCACCAATATGTAAACGCTTAGCAACTTTTAAAAGTGATTTTCTCCTACTGTTCTGATTAAAATTTCATGTTGTTACGAACATAGCATTTTGGAACCCATATTTTTATGAAATAGATCCTATCTCCAAGTTACAATCGTTATTTCTCTCGAAAATTACTTTTAAATTTGGGAATGTGTATACATATTGGTGCTCCTGATTGTACAGTAATAGAAACGGGTTATCCTGGCCAGCGCACACGCAGCCTCAGCTGGAATTGTACGGTAACCGCGTATGACCTTGACTGCTATGACTGTTTAGGGCCTGCGCAGGTGAGCCTTATTCTGGGCAGACAGGGATCCCACCCACACCAGAATCTTCCTTCATCTTCCGTTTGGATCCCACCCACACAAGAATCTTCCCTCATCTTCCGTTGGGAGCCCATCCACACAAAAATCTTACTTCATCTTCCGTTGGGATCCCACCCACACCAGAATCTTCCTTTATCTTCCGTTGGAATCCCACCCACACAAGAATCTTCCTTCATCTTCCGTTTGGATCCCACCCACACAAGAATCTTCCCTCATCTTCCGTTGGGATCCCACCCACACAAAAATCTTCCTTCATCTTCCGTTGGGATCCCACCCACTCCAGAATCTTCCTTTATCTTCCGTTGGGATCCCACCCACACAAGAATCTTCCTTCATCTTCCGTTTGGATCCCACCCACACACGAATCTTCCCTCATCTTCCGTTGGGATCCCACCCACACAAGAATCTTCCGTCATCTTCCGTTTGGATCCCACCTACACAAGAATCTTCCCTCATCTTCCGTTGGGATCCCACCCACTCCAGAATCTTCCTTTATCTTCCGTTGGGATCCCACACACACCAGAATCTTCCTTTATCTTCCCTTGGGATCCCACCCACACAAGAATCTTCCTTCATCTTCCGTTGGGATCCCACCCACACCAGAATCTTCTTTTATCTTCCGTTGGGATCCCACCCACACCAGAATCTTCCTTTATCTTCCGTTGGGATCCCACCCATACCAGAATCTTCGTTTATCTTCCGTTGAGATCCCACCCATACCAGAATCTTCCTTCATCTTCCGTTGGGATCCCACCCACACCAGAATCTTCCTTTATCTTCCGTTGGGATCCCACCCATACCAGAATCTTCGTTTGTCTTCCGTTGAGATCCCACCCATACCAGAATCTTCCTTCATCTTCCGTTGGGATCCCACCCACACCAGAATCTTCCTTCATCTTCCGTTGGGATCCCACCCATACCAGAATCTTCACGTTCCTGTAACTGCTTTATTCAGGCTTTTTTTAGGATTACCCAGTTCGCCGCAGTAACTAACATAATCACCTGCATGCCTTTTCCCATCTATGTTGGGGTCGGCTTCCAGTCTAACTGGATGCAGATGATTACCAGTATTTAGCAAGGAGCGACTGCATATCTGACCTCCACAACCCAGTTAGTACTGGGTAATACGATATCTCTTGGTAAGACCGGTTGTCAGACCTTCGGGCCACTGACTACCTGTAACGACTGTCAAAGATCTACAAATGACAACCGGGACCAATGGCTCAACGTGCTTTCCGAGGCACGGAGGAAACTCGGTATGTAATGGGTTCACGGACCAACCGAGGCAAGCACGACTAAACCTAAAGATAAGCCCAAGCGGCTGTTACTATTTAGCCATGAGCCCACGAGCGAGTGTCAACAAAAATCTTTGAGTAAAATCAGCACATTGACTTACGTAGTTGTCAGAAAATGAGGTTTACTTAAAGCTTAGGGGTCCCAAACAGTACTTAATACTTGACGGATTGTTTGAGGTCGGCTTCCAAATTCTAAGAAGGATTTCTCAAGTTTCGGGTCTCAACGCGCAAGTAAGAAAAAAAAAATTAAGCAGTTTATTTTGCTTAATTTTTTTTTTAACACTGAAACTTTTAATTAACTTTAGCGTTTTCTTCTGTACGTCTTATATTTTTCGTGGTAGAGATTAAAAAATCGGTCAAGTCCGTGTGGGAGCACGCACAGTGGGTTCTGTAGTCGGGTTGAATAACTAAATATTTTATCCCAAGAACAAACTTACGTTTACAGTCGAGAAGCACGTTTTCTTGTGAAGTTATCTTCTTTTAACTTTGTTATAATTGCTGTACGTTTTTCACATACCCAAAAACAACCATTTAGGGTTGTGGGCTGAATGAAAGATGGCTGCTGCGGTGGGCTATGTTGCCTTTGCATCACGATCTACACCTATTGTACGAAAGATTTGCTAGTAGCGCAGAGCTAGCGCTATTTCTCGCAGACAAGCCATGGTGTCTCCTTCAAAAATGGGCTTTCGACACCTTCGATGTTTGTCACTACCGTATCGTTTTCTATACTTCTATACTATATAATACTATAAAGAGGAGAGATTTGATTTTTTGTTTGTTTCCATTGAATAGGCTCCGAAACTACAAGACCGATTTGAAAAATTCTTTCACCGTTGATAAGCTACACCCTCTCCGAGTGACATAAGCTATGCGACATAAGCTATGCGCTGCTAAAAATATTGATGATAGAACAAAATAACATAATACGACTTTGCAAAACACATCATTATCTACAAAAACTGTTGCGACAGCATATGTGTAACTTTTATGTATATGTCACAATAATTGTTCTTTTATTTTAAAAAATTAATTGAAATGCCGCCGCTAGAAAAGGCTCTTTATTTGTACCTTGGTAGTAATTCTTATCAAAATAAGTTATTTTATACTCAAGACTGCTTCAATGTTATATAACTTTTTGAATTATTAAATTCGGACATTCCATTCGAAAGATATCACGAGTTCAAAAATGTAAGTATTAGAAAAAGTCGCGTGGTCGCCGCTCACTCCGCTCGGCTTACTATGCGATATAGGCGTCACTGAGGTTCGGGAACCCTCCCGTACCTCAGTGACGCCCATATCCGAATTTATTAACATTGACTACCCAGTCAATGATAAGAAATTGGGCTCCCTACGCAGCGGTAAAAAAATTAAATAAATAAGTTTAATGACTTTTGTTTGTATTTATGATCTTTTTATAAACATTAGAAATAAAAATAAAATTAAAATAATAATATCCAAACTTTCTTTATAATGTACTTTTTTTAGTAACCCGGCGCAAAAAGAAGGGTGTCTGTGTGTATGTGTTAAAATTTATAATTTTTGAAATTTTTGTTAAATAACCGTGCGAAGCCGGGACAGGCCGTTACTTTTAAAAAAAAGTCTTATATGTGAATATTTAAAAATGTAAAAAATAAGAAAGAAAAAAAAATAAAGAAAATAATATATGATAATTTATTAATTGAATCTGATTTCTAAAATGTAATTACATGTGTCATGAATAATGTAAATGTTTGCATGTTTGAATGGTAAAATATGGCTGAACTCTGAAATTTATAACAACTGCTGTGTATAACCCATTTTTGAAAAATAAAATACTATTCCGTACCCGTCCCGTCAAATATTTGTTAAATACCCGTGCGAAGCCGGGACGGGCCGCTAGTGTGGGAATTATAAAAAAGTGTATGCTTAGTGCGAATTGCAATAAAACCATCTACCTTCTCCAAGCAAAGGATAGCAAAGGATTTTCACACAAAAAACAACATACTATTACATAACTAGAGGAAAAAGATAAGGGCTCGCCCTTTCTCACACCCTCATCTAAAACAAATTAAGGGCAAGACAGTGTATAAAAACAACAACCGCCAACGATCTAACGTAAATACGAATTTTATTACCAGTGGTCCAGGGTGACTGGATAAACCAGGGACGTATCTTACTAAAGACTGAATATATGTATCATTCAGTATAAAACAGATAGACGGTGAAAATACATATATTTGGCGACGGGAGCGTGGGCGTAGCGATAACAGGATCATCGTACGAAAGCGGCATCACTGCTAAACACACTCCGTGGCAGCCCAACAGCATTCTAAGCGCCATAGTTGGAGGCAAGACAGCCCGTTGGTGAGGTCACTAGTCACCTGTACGCTGTCTGTGTTTTTAGTTAAGTACTAACATAGGTTAAGAATATTGTTACTAACCCAATGGATCTCTGTTATCTGAAATTTAATAAATAATAAATAGGTTATCGTACCTTGGTGCGGGTTCCATGTGGAAGGTACTCGGGCAAACCAGTAAAACGTAGGTTCAACACTAATCGTTCTCACGCTTATTACTCGATACAGAAAGTAGCAATTAATTAACAAAGGCTTGTACTGTGGACGTGGCAGGTTCGATCGTATGATCTGATCAGTATGGACCGTGCGGACGAGAACTGTCGTGCGAGTATCGCCTTACAAGTTCAATACTCAAGTCCCTCGCTTACCCACTCACACTACATACGAACTTCTATAACTTCAAAGTGAGCGTGAAAACATCCAGAAATATCCAGAAAATTAGTATCGAGTCCGCAACTAGCCAGCGAAGTTTTTACGAGTCTTGTTTATAGTAGCGATGGATACAAAAATTGACAGGAAAATATTAAACTGTTTTTGAAAGCTGGAGTGGTAAGTTTGGATGATATTTTTGTGTTTGGTTGGTTCCTCTTTGATCGTTGTTTGTGGTAAGTGGTGGTTTATTACTGTTTAGTTAGTTATAAAGCCCTATAAAGTTTCATTTTGGTAACGTAGTTGGGGATTTGTGGTTTTGGACCAATATTATTATAATTACACAACAACAAGTGCCCCAGATTGGTCTAGCTAGTGTTTGCCTCGTTGGTCGTGATGCGCGACTGCCGAGCACGGGGACCTGGGTTCGATGCTCAGGTCGGTTAATAAAAGTGTTACAGATTTTCCCATCAAGCATTTCTTAGTAGCAGCCACGGGAGTCAAAAAATTTGATTTCCTTATTAAAAAATTGTTTTTTGAGCTGTACTCGTAATCATGAAAATCTTATGTTTACTGAAGTTAAGCATACATACATATTTATATCAAGGAAAAATCTCAACTAAAATGTGCCAACTGCGTAAATCCTTTATTTCCGCACAAGCAAGATAATATTATTGGAGTAGGGTTAAATAATAAATGGCGTTGTCTAGAAATAAAGGCTTTTCCAACTATGCTGGGGTCCGGCATACCGGATGCATCTGAATACCATCATTTTACATGCGAAGCGGGAATAAGTAAGTCATCGTCATCTGCCTAGCCACTGAACTGTCCGAAAATTTGAAAATTTCCAGTTTCACCTGTCCCGCAATAAATATCACTTTCTGTTTTATGATTTTTTTATGACCCTCTCAACAAAAACGATTACTACTGCTTTCATGCTACAGCTACAGTAGAATAAAAAATATTCCCGGAAAGCTGAAAGAATTCAGCAAATTTGATAAAATATATATGAAACTGAATTGCTTTGGTTATGATTTTAGGATGAAAATTAGGCTTAAAGTTGAAAATATCGAAAAAAAATACACAATTACGTATAGGTACATTTAGTTTTACAAGAAAAGTTTGATGAAGTTGCTGGGAATAATATTTATATTAAAATAGTAAATAAAATGACACCAATATCTCAATGTATATATTTAGCTTTCTGGCATAAAAAATAAACAAACTTCCAACTATGTTGGGGTCGATACCGGATGTAGCTAAATACCAGTGTTTTATTTGAAGCGACTGCCTACCTGACCTCCACAGCCCACTTAGTACTGAATAATACGATGCCCCTTTGTAAGACTGGTTGTTAATTTTGGGTCACTGACTACTTGTAAAGATCTACAAAAGACAGCCGGCCATAGCTTAACGTGCTAGCCGAGGCGCGGGGGATGTAAATAGATGGTGACCCATCCACGGACCAGCCTTAGCAAACACGGCTTATCTTTAAAAATAGAACCATGCGGCGTTATTATTTAGCCATTTAAAAACAAAAGAAATACGTTACGCAATAATACTCATATGAGCAACATTGCTGTTATAAAAACTGTAGGCGTGATAAAAATAATATTCAAAAATAAATTTAGAACAGGCCATTGTGTGCTTGATGGAATCCCATTGTTATCCATTTGCATCATTAAATATGATCTTCCATACAAACTTTCATCCTATATATCAACATCATCATCATTCTCTTATCCTAATCCCAATTAATTTGGGGTCGGCGCAGCATGTCTTCTTCTTCCATACTTCTGTATTACTCGCTATGTCAGCAGTTACCTGCTATTTAGAGGAGTTAAATAGGGAAAAAAAGTTTTTCGCAAGTCCCCTAAAAAACTGTCATATCATCAAAATATTAGGTTTTTAGATAACGCCACTCAACATCACTTATTCATTCTCTGTAATTGAAAAAAAAACCACAAGACGTGTACTGCAATCATTAGTCACGGAATAGCACAAGTGAAAGTGTTTTATACTTAAGCATCGGTAAAGTTTAATATACGTATATCTCAAAACTGCAATTTTTGTGTTACGTCAGTCTTTTGAGGACGTGCGATATATGTAGGGTAGTTCCTAAATGGGGTCGCCTTCGTGATAATACAGACCCCGACCCCCCCCCCCCGTAACACAGAAATCCAACATACAAATCTTCATCGTACATAGAAATCTTTCCATGGCATTTTTTTTTTAATCAGGTCGTATCCATACATTTTGACCGTGTATGTACCGTGGGTATTGTAGTTTTGTAAGAAACAGCTTTTTTTAAACGATTTCAAAAAAAAGGAGGAGGTTCTCAATTCGGCTGTTTTTTTTCACTAATGTCATCATGTGTCATGTCATGTGTGTGTCATGTCATTTATGAACCGATTTGAAAAAGTCGTTGCCAAAAAAGTCAATGAAACAAACAATGGTCACCGACTTCCGAAAATAATAATTTTCCACTCTTTTTTGTTTTTTTTTTGGAAGTCGGTTATTTTTTGCAAAAAGTTTTTTTTTAGTGACCATGACCGTGGTTCAGTATGGTGATGTACTGAATACGTAGTAACTTTTTTAGCGTCGGTGTCCTCTACACCCTGTATAAAGAATTCTTGTTTATTTCATGATACAAGATCCAGTAGTCATAAATAAGCATTGCTTGTATAGTTGTTAAATAATTTAAGGTTTTTAATATGTAGTAGTTCATTATTGTATAACATTATTTTTTGTATTTTTTCTACGGGCTCCAGTAGCCTGATAATAAAATGATTATTATTATTTCCTTTGTTTATTTTTCTAACATATTGATTACATTTTTAAATATTCCTATATAAAATTAAATAAACAAAAAAAAACATTTAATAATAGTAGACCACTGGTATCGGGAACAGGGTCCAAGCTACCGGCGCGGTCAGGCCTCCAGAGAGAGCAACCTCCTAACAATACGAGATGTGTCCAGGAGTACCTCTTTCAGAATCAAGCAATTAAAATAAATTATTATTATTCTCTGTCAAAGAACTACAACTGAACTGTAACTGAATTAAATATTGTTATTAAGTAGAATAAACATTAAAGCAGTTTCCAATTTCACCACGGTCTTTGAAGAAAGAAAATGGCATTTATTCAAATGAACTCCACATCAGCGACGTCAAAGCATTTTTTTAGTGATTTTTACTTACTACCGCTTTATTGGTCGAGTGAGTGGTCGCAAGCGCGACTGGTGAGCAGATCCTGGGTTCGATTCCCGGGTCGGGCAAAGTGTTATTGGGTTTTTCCTTCAGGAATTTCTCAGGAACAGCCACAGAGTCTGCAAATGGTTTGCCCCCAATTACATGGGACTTAAAACAGACAAACTGCAACATATATTCTTTATAAATCAATATCTCGCTGGCTTAATATTTTCGAAGTAACGTTACATAGAACAAACAAACGTCGAAGAAACAAGGGTTCGATGTAAGGGTATCGATATTAAGAGACAGCGAACAAAAAAGGCGTCGTTAAAACATAACGTCGCTTTACCAAGGCATCGATGTATAGTCATCGATGTAACAATTTTCGCAGAATAGTGTTTCGAACTGACATAGGGAATCAGGTCAAATGTGGGTGTACTAATAGTTATAGCTCTACCTAACCGTTCCGGAATTACGAGCGTGGTGTTATGTTTTGTCAGTATGGTCGTTTTAGAAACAAAATTTGTATTTTTTCAAAGTAAACTTCACATCGGCTACGTCGAACCATTTTTAGACAAGTGTTTTTTTAAGGAAAAGCTCTATGAGTGCTGGCTGCTTAAAATCACACCCTTAAAATAATTCTCTGAACATCGAAATATCCATAACCACAACAGTATACTTATCATCTTCTTTATCGTGTGGTTAGTGCCTAACCTGGTGTCAGAGTTTTTATGCCGCCCATGGGCCTCTGACTTGGCTTTTACATGCCGTTGAGAAATGTCTCTCGGGCATGCTGGTTTCCTCACGATGTTTTCCTTCACCGAAGCAAGTGATAATTATAGGTACAATACGCACATAATTCCGAAAAATCTGAGGTGATACTTATCATTAGGACCGACAACGAAAACAAAGAAAAATCCTCAGGAAACGTTGAAAATAAACCTCCCCAAAATCCAAGGAAGGAAATAAGTGACACCAAAAAACTGAGGGTCAAAGGAGAAAACAAATGAATTACTTCACACCCCATAAGGGACCTCGCTCACTACGCAGGCACAACCGCGACTTTTGGCCGCAGAACCGAATTTTGGTAGTAACCACGAAGAATGATTGACCGACAAGTTTTTTCAAGAAAGTGACCGGCCATGCGACTAGTTGTGGTTTGTGTGGCTGCGTTAGTAGTTCGAGCTACACGCTGAAACACTACGCGTTTTACAACAGAATCTGCGGGGAAAAAAAATGAATGAAGTTGCTTAGAGCATGCCACGAGCAGGGACCGAAAGGGTTATCCGGTGAAAAAGTAAACATTAACCTGTATTAGAAAGGTTAATCAGTCTAACATAGTCCATTTTTGTACACTAAAAATATATTAGCCCAAGATCGAAGGATTTGGAAGTCATGGCGAGAGTCTTTTGCCCAGCACAGCAGTGGGATGACACGTGCTAACAGTAAAAATATAGAAAAGAAAGTGACGGAGTTAGCTTGCGCTCGGTGCTTTATCTCTTTCATTCCGTTTAATCAGCAATATTTAAACGGTTAACCCATATATTAAAAGGGTATAACCCATATTGGTTAATCAATCATATGGGTTATAGGTTTAGTCGGTTAACCTTGTAGTCCCTGGCCACAAGTCACCGCGGCTCGACAGTACTCACACGCAGGAAACAATTGACACACGCGCTTGTCGGTGTAAAACAAGTCGCATCGCCCTTCGTGAAAGGGAAACAGTCACAAAAAATTACTTCACACCCCTATTTAATGTAACATTTTTCATTGCCACTGTTACTCTTTGACAAATGGGTGAAATATGCTAATAAGAGCAAAACAATGAGTTCGCGGGAACATTTTTTTTTCATAAAAGGCTTTTCAACTAATTTGTTCCTTTTCGCTGTCCGCATATATTTGGGGGATAACTGCGTTGTTTCATTGTTCTTACTGGGGAAATATGTAATAAAAGGGACGTGATATTTTTAGGGTTCCGTACCTCAAAAGAAAGAACTGGAACCCTTATAGGATCACTTCGTTATCTGTCTGTCTGTAACTATCACCCATTTCCTCAGGAAGGCGTGCATTTATCAAGTTGAAATTTATATCGAATACTAAGGTCTATGATTAATTGAAGCTGTAAAAGAATCAACCTTCCATGTCAACGCAATCAAAATATGTAAGGGATTTTATACTTTGACACTTACCAGTAAATCAAAACGGAACGAAAGGAAGACTGAATATTAATATTAACAAAACTGTTAGAAGGCTGAAAATTCAAACAAACAAAATCGAAAAAGAAAATCTATTAGTACAAACGATTAGCGGTCCAATAAAATCGAGCCTCAAACGCGTTCAGAGAATTTGTACACAAAATGTTGGAAAAGGATTTTTTCGATTTGTCAGATAAATAGACCGAGAGTTAGGCCAGAGACACAGAATAGATCGGTACAGAAGGTCGGGTTTATGCAACGAGGGAAAACGCACGCACACATACGCTTCCTCGGGTTATACTTGCGACCTGTGGCCCTACCATGACGTTTTAATACAGGACTGTTTTACTCGTAGTTCTATTTCAGCCACATGCCACATGGTAGGACCACTGAGTTGTGACGCGATTTGCGCTACATCCAAGGTGGTTGCCGCCATCCCGCCAAACGCGTATTTAACACATTGCCGACTGAATGTTCAGAATTGCATATATAACGCCTAGGCAAAGTATGTATGTAATTAATGTTATTTCGTACTTTGCCTGGACGTTTTAGGCGTACAGAATACTTAGGTATTCAATGGAATATCGGATAATATAGACTACCGGTTACATAAATATACATACATATTATTGCTCATTACTGTACTGTGAGAGCAAGCGCACTCGTGACTGTCATTTGTTTAAGATCGCAGTACGTACGCGTATATGTGTATTTGTGCTTGTTTTCACTCGATCTATGGAATAGAATAGAATAGAATAGAATATACTTTATTGTACACCAAAATTGATACAGAACGGTTTTACAAAAATTGATAATTTTATGGTTACAATGGCGGTCTGGTATGGAGTTGACTTTCTGTATATTCTATTTATTACGTTTGTGTCAGTGATTCTCAAATGTGTGTAACGCCTCTTGGGATCACAGTGTGGTTCAACAGTTCAATGTTAGCGAAGTTCTGGGGAAATCTATCTTTTTATTTTTGTTTTGATTGGACAAGTTTGTTTTAACATTGTTTCAGCTGACGGCGGCTAAGTCTACAGCGTGTTTATGAATCTAAGTGGCTAAGTTTAACAACTGTCTAGAATATGCAGGCATTTTACTGTTTTTATAGACTAATTTACTAACTTTGAGATCACATGCCACTTTAATATTGGATTTTTGTGTAACCACAAAGAGAGTGGGATGTTACCGCATGCTCCCAACTTACCGAAAAGTAAAGTACAGGGGTAGTGTGTAAGAGATGGCGCTAGACAGCTGTCTAGCGCTGTCACTTTCCCACTCTCGGAATAGTCCTAAAACATTCCTGCAATAACAGACCATGGTAACCCACCAGCACATCGTCCCGAGAACGGCCGCTCGATTTATTCTAAATAGCTCGTATTACGTCAGAAACTATCTCACTTGCGGATTTTAATGGTATCCAATGGATCCACGGACCAAACCTAGGCAAGCACGGCTTCACCTAAAGATCGACCCGAGCAGCTGTTAGTATTTAGCCAAGAGCTCTTTTATGACACAAAAATCCCGACGACCACTTGACTGTAGGGCAGTAGCCCACCAGACACAAAACCTATCAGGTGGTTTACCATGATCTTTTAGTGCAGGAATATTTTAGTATTGTTCCGGGAGTGGGTAAGAGATGGCGCTAGACAGCTGTCTAGCGTGTTACTTACTCGCTCTCGGAATAGCCCTAAAACATTCCTGCACTAACGGATCATGGTAATCCCCCTGGTCGGAGCATCTTCCCTTTTTAATCTGAGATGAGGAACTTTACACCCTATTCCTCATAAACCCTAGAGTACTACACGTAACACTGGCTATGCAACCAAATCACGTCTACAATTCCAATCAAGCAATCTGTTTTGCCGTCATACATTTTACACCTCCTGTCTTGTCTCCATTTCCCTATCTTGTATAACAAACGTAGCAAGGCTTGTAACCAGTGTACCTAGTAAATATTTAGGTCGAAACCTAGCCTTTGTGAATTAGTCTGACTGGTTCGCAGAAATCAAGGCAGGCACGTCCGTCTAGAATGTTACAACGTTGAACTTACAAACAGACTGACAATAGTAAAGGGAAGTTTCTGGTAGGGTCAAAGGTAAGATTAGATTCTCTAAACTGTCTCGCTGGTCTAGTGCATGCAAGTGCGACAGCTGAGCACGAGGTTAGGTTCGATTACCAGTTCGGGCCAAGTATTATTGGGAAATTTTCAGTAGCAGCTACGGAGCTACTTTGATGGCAACAGGCCCGGTTGGTGGAAACAGGCTTGTACCCTTTTACATGGAACTTAAACATAACTGGCGAAATGAGGTTGTACTCTTAGGTAAGCTCTTAGGTTTTCTGTTTAGTAACCTTTTGGGGATTGCAGGCGATCGATATGTTATCCGCCCTACCGCGAAAAAATGGCCACCATTTTTTCTCATTGAATGACATTTGACAGTGTCTCTTCACAATTTCACCGAACATGGTGTATTACACCTTTAGTAGCTATAATACTAGCATACATACGACAACGTTGTACAAACAAACAGACTAACAAGAACATAATTGATAATGAAATTTTAATAAGTAAATGCCCGACCCAATCCTCGAGAAAGACCATGTCACGTAGTACTGGGATCGGTCTACCATTACAGATAGGACTATTGTCGCCTGATAATATAGTCGGCGATCGGCGCACCGTGTAATGATAGTCTATGTGTGCAGGATGATACTGCATGACGAGAGCTCGTGAAAGCTGAGAAAGAGAGACAAATAAAATACCTCGATTGAGACAGGAGGTTGTCGACGTGTGGAACCTGAGCGCGGCTATCAGTGTGCCGATTTTCGTTATGAACAAGAGCTTTGACGAACATCTTACGGGGCTGTAGTTTGAAGGTTGGATCGCATACTGCAGTAGTGAAGTGAAAGCCTCATTAAATTATGGTCTAGGATCTTTGCTGTTAGTCCATTAACCATAACCCCTTATTCCTCGTCGTACCACTGAATGATTGTTGCTCTACTAGTGATAAAAAAAATCTAAAGACAATTTTTTCTTTCAAATACCAAATAGCTTAAAAAACAACAAAATCATAACTTCTACATCAACAAAATCATAACTTCCATCTTGTAAAATTATCTTAATTTTTCCAAAAAAAATAGATGGCGCCAGAGATCCTGTATGATCTCTGGCGTCATCTATTTCTCAGACTGGAATATTACTAAAATATTCCCAGACAGCTGTCTAGCACCATCTTTGTCCCTCTCTCGGAGTAGTAGTACTTGTAATAGTACTAAAACATTCCTGCGTAAAGAGATCACGGTAACCCACCAGTTCTTGGCCGACTCAATTTAGAATTTGGATTGTCACCGATGCTCTAAGAAGAAGAAATAGAAACTAAATATTTTCCTTTGGTACATTCCGGGGGCTTACAACAGAAAAGACACAAATAAATATTAAACCCCAAAGTCATCGGCGACCGTCGACAAACAAAGAAAATTATTCAAGCGAAATAATTTCAGTAGCAAAAAAACGATGGCTCCTTCACAGAATTCGTCACTTTTATCTCATTGTTTCCACTAAATTATTCCAAATAATACTCTACTGACAGCCAGATGTGGTACACAAAATAATTCTGGCCTAATTACCTTAATAAAGTATTACGTTTTAACCACAGAATTACGTCCGTAGTGATGTAATGTTATCGTATTCGAGTTATTCGATTATTTTTTGTTCGGTTACGTAATCGGTTCGAGTGTATCATTCGATTTGGATTGGGTTGAGAGAATGTAGGTGTTGTTAGGGCTATTGATTTTGTGGTGAAACGTGAAGTTTTATCTATTTTTGTTAGCGCTTCATTATTTGTCGTAGTTTCACGAACATTTCTTAAGCAATCGGTTGCAGGTTTAAAACTTGATGTGACCTACAAGGCTAACATCGCAGAAAAAATCATTGACAAACCTCACCTGTTTTTTTTTCGAAGGATTGGGCAGCCCAATTCTCCCCGAACTTTAAATTATAACCACATTTCGCCAATCCTACAGGGTGGAAGGCACAATCAAAGCTAAAACGGTTACCATGTATTTAAAAAAAAAGCTGTTCCATACATTTTGACCGCGTAAGACCGTGCAGTTTTGCAGGAAACAGCTGTGTTTTCGGTTCAAAATGATAAACCAAACACGTGGTAACCGTTTTAGCGTCGGTGTACCTTCTATCCTGTATTTTAGTTCCATGTGGGCAACCTATTGTCATCAACCGGGAACAGTTGCAGACTCCAGGCTGCTGCTTGAGAGATTCCTAATGTAAAAATCCAATAGTACACACTCAGCATCACCCGACATTCGGATCGAAACCAGGAGCCCCGCTCAGCAGTCGCGCAGGAGATCACTAGACTTACGAGATACACAAGACCGAAAAAAATCAGCATTTATCAACAATCAAAGATCATTCATTCTTTTCTGTCTGTTTGAGAAAAAGGACAGGGTATTTCAATTAAATCTGGCACTGAATTGCGTATTACAGAAAATAAAACAAAGAAGAAAATATTCCATTTGTATTCCATAATTACATTCCAACTAGAGCACTCCAAATTTATTCGAATTGTAATCGATTCGGGAACGATTGCAATTTTGTCATTCACGAAAATCTAATAACGATATCGTCTGCAATTGAAACCGATTTTTTCCTTATTCGATTACGACGCTTTCGAACTTCCTATTGTCTTTTTAGGCGATCATTTTAATCGAATATTTTGGGGTGCACAGAATGTTGGATGGTAATTTTTATACGTTTCAGAATCAAGTGTTGTAGTGAAGAGCAGGCTTAACATGCTTTCCGATTCACGGAGGAAACTCGCTATGTAACGAGTGGTCACCCATCCACAGACCGACCTAGGCAAGCGCGGCTTAATCTGACGATTGATCCGAGCGGCATTTATTATTTAGTCACGAGCTCCTTGAACATCCTAATCAACAATTATTCGACATAACAAGTCCCATCACTATCCGTTTGTTTATCTTCCCGTCTTCCTTATAATAAGCCAACAGTAAATTAAACCACGTACCTAGTTACTTACAAAAAAAAAAATAGGTGAGAATTCTCTCGCTTCTCACGTCGTAAGGACATGTGTTGAACGTTATTTCTTTTGTCTCTGCGTACGAGAAAATTATTGTTATTGTTGTGGTAGGAAGACAATTTGTTTTTGGTGACGGTAATGCCTGTTTTCGTTTGTTCTACAAGGTGTTGTTGGAGTTCATTGAACTTGGATTCACATTTTATTTATACAAGGTGTAAACGGGCCCTTCACGAAGCCGTCAACCACGCATTCTGTACATCAAACTAAGTAACTCTTCGTGAAAACTATTGCTTGGAAACGACTTTTTTTGTTGGGGTGAAAAATCACGGTTTCCGCAAGGACTCAATGCAACGCACTCAAAACATTTTTCTGATGGTTGCTATCAATAGTACGGGGGTCATGTAGATATTTAAAAGTATAAAATTTAAAACGTGTATTTAAAAAAATATATGTGAAAAAGTTGGATCGTTGATCTCCAATACCTACGTAACCAGAAAGTTGCTGCTACTGATAAAAATCCTGATGGAAAAACCCAATAACACTTTGCCAGACATGGGAATCGAACTCAAGAATATGTTCATGTTCAGTGGCGCAAAATGGAAATGGATAATAAGGACATACCGGTAGAAGCGATCGATTTATCCTAATAAGACCCAAGTACCTATGCATTAAAATAAAATAAAAATTGCAATAAAATAACCGACTTCCAAAAAAAACACAAAAAATCGTGGAAAATAACTTTACTTTCGGAAGTCGGTGAATATTGTTTGTTTCATTGACTTTTTTGCAACCTCCTCCTTTTTTGAAGTCGGTTAAAAAGTGTGGAAAACACCGTTCATTGAAACGTACGTGTAATAAGAAAACACGCAGAGTGCACACATTGGTGGTTAAATTAGTTTGCATTCATGCCACATTAGTAATTTGCAGTCACGTTCACCACATTCCCCTGCTTTCTACGATCTAAGGTGCTATATAGAATACACGTGCCTGTATTATGGTACAGTGGTGGACAAATTTAATGACACACTTTTCAGCAATTATTTTCTAACATTAATTTCTTCCTCTTGCTAAGGGGCATTGCATTACCCAGTAACTGAGTTGTGGAGGTCAGATAGGCAGTACCTCCAAAAATACTTTGGTACTCGGGATCCGGTCAGACTGAATGCGGACGTCAACATTTGAGAAAAGGTTAACCAGATGATGACTTGAACTTCTTTCAAAGTGGCCCACAGTATGATTTTATGACTAAGTTCCATGTAATACGGGGCGAGCCTATTGCCATCAAATTCTAGCTCCGTGGCTGCTATTGACAAATTCCTGATGGAAAACACAATAACAATTTGCCCGACCCGGGACGCGTACCCAGGACCTCATGCACAGCAGACGCGACCGCAACCTTAAAATTATTCGTTTAAAGCGAACAAAAAAATGAGACTTCACAAAAAATCTCACTACACGATGCACAAATGCCAATAACAACTAGTCTACTAAGTGAGACTGAAATAAATATCGTATTTTACTATTAGGTGTAAAATACAAAATAAAATGGAACAAAAGTGTACCGTTTACTCCACATTACATCTGTTCTGAGCCACTGAGTGCAACAGACGTACACTGTAGGACAATTTAATGACCCATTTAGACCGTAATATATACACCTACTTAGCGCGATAGTATGGCGTTAATAGTTATTCTTTTGTGGTCCGTTTGAAACAATTATCTCGGTACATTCCTCGCTGTTAGTAATAGGGGTGGTCCCAATGGACCGCTTTATTGCCAATATAGTCCCAAATAATATTTACCGGCCTAAATTGTAGTAGTTTCAGTACCTTTCAATAATTAAACACAATCTGGTATTGCGAGCAATGATGCTGAGCAGAAAGTCGTGGGTACGATTTCCAGGTCGGCATTTCTCAGCAGCAGCACGGAGTTTGGATTGGGCCTGGTCGTAAATAGGTAGAGGAAATGAAGGTGTGCTATGCTGCCGCAGAGCAGAGCACTAAGTATGTTTTGCAGCAAAACAAATAATACCTACTTACTGCTCTTATCAGTATGCTAAACCTCTTTTCTATCCTATACCTATCCCCTTCGATTAGCGTCATGTAATCTCGAAGCAATAAAGAAAATTTTCTACTGTAAAGGATTTCTGCCGTGTTTTATTCAAAGTTTGCGTAGCAGTTTTCTTCACTCAATTCAAAAAGGACTTATATTGAACTTGATCTGCATGACTAAGTTTGGCCTGTGTTGTGTGCAGACCGTATCCGGTTCAGACAGAATAGTAGTGAATTTTAGTTTTCTGTTTTATACGAAACTCGATGGTAATTCTCATGATGCATCAATAATAATTGATCAATAAACTCAATCCACTGCATCCTTTTAACCGAAATAAAATTAAATGCATGCATTTCAAGTGATAAATAAAATTATCTGAATAATAATAAAAGAAATGGTTTTTTTCTGTCCCATTTAATTTGACCCGAAGTTGACGTCCCAAGAGACAAAGCAAGCTGCTCTGAAATCGACACATGGAAATGTGAAATGTCTGAGTTCATGCAATGCTTTGAAAGGAGAAATAGTCATAATTTTCTTCCCTTGGGATATAATTAGTAGTAAAAGTTTAAATATATTTCAAATGTGCAGTTTTGTGTAGAGGAGTAACTGTCCAAAAAAAATAAAAATTGTCTCTTTCATTAAGTCTTTTGATACCAAGAGTCTCAGTCGTTGTACTATACATGGCTGTACTTGTACTTGGGTAGTTTGACAACTAAACACACCCAGTGTTTAGTAACAGCCCGTTCACACGACGACGATCCGTGTTTTTTGACGTATCGTCTTTTTTCACGACCCGTCAATTTTTTTGACGGCGGCAATGCTTTTTAAATGCCCGTGTTCATACGCCTCACGAAAGGCGAAAAATGACGTAATGACCTTTAAAAATCAGGTACGTCAAAAAACACGGAACGAGATTTTTTTTGTGACGGATTTGCTGATGCGCTCGCTCCCGAAAAATCACGGAGCTAATGTGAACACCAATTTGTTTTCTTTTGCCGGATCGTGATAAAACACGATTACGTATGCAATGTGAACGTCCATCCGTAATGACGTATCGTGTTTTATGACGGATCGTCAATGACGGAAGCCGTGTGTATGAACTGTTACATTGGCTTTTAGTATGTAGGTGTTCAGCTGTTAAGTGGCTGTTTATTGGCATATTAGTAACAGTTTGGGAGTTTAAGATAATTACCGGTTTTGTAGACGAAGTAATTATGGTGAGAGGATGAGACTCGACGAGATTGAGCTCGAGGATGCGCGAGTACCTAATTTTATACTTAAACTCAATACTAATAGAGTCCTTTATTCAAGGGCCTAAAAAAGTGAGCAAGGATATTTTCGGTTGGTGGAAACTGACAAAAAAAAACTTGTAAAAAGTAGTCTACTTTGTATAGGATAGGAAACCACCTATAGTCATAACTAGTCGCTAGCTAGGTTTTAAACAATCAATTGTTTACAGTCAACTTTAATCTTTCTAGATACATCCCTTCTATTTATACCTTTTAAACCTCATACACACTCTTAACCTGTCAACAATTACACTAAAAAAAAAGAAACATTTTCACATAACAGTTTATATAGCAAATGTCCAACTGAATTTATTCTACCCATACAGCCAAATACACAAACATGTTTTCGTAATAAACAATTTTATTTCATTAGTGTTGATCAGGGACAAAAGGTAACCGCCATTTATGTTGAAATAGCAGGAAATGGGAACCACAGAATAAATAGTACCTACAGAAGTTCCACTCAATGTTTGAAAACGCACGCACACATGGAGACGCTTCACGTACAGCGAGTGCAAGCGCTCTCGCCACTGGCATTTGTTTCAGATAAATCGAAGGTGCACTCTATTTCTCGATGGCATGTAAAACCAAGTCAGAGGCCCAAGGGCGGCATACAAACTCTGACACCAGTTTAGGCACTAACTACACGAAAACAAAAGGAAGATACGGCGTTTGGTGAAATAGCAAGCATGTTTGAGCGAGTTTGACTTATGGAGAAAGCGCCAGGCTTGACCGCGAAAATCAAAATTTTCTTCAGTTTTTTACAATTTGCGCATTTTGTATTTGCGGTTTTTTGAGTATGTTGTTTTTTTTTTGTGTCAATCAGGTTATGTTGACTATTTCATGAAAAAGCTATTCAATGGTATTAAAATAATGTACCCAGAGGGTTGTATAATATTGATGATTTTAATTATTAAAACTCTGTAAATCCATATTTGTTACGGCCGCAAATCATATTTTGTTTAACATACAGTCTGACACTGTCTTGCCAATTGCAAAAAAACCAAAGAAAATTTTAATTTCGCGGCCTAAGTTGGCTCTTCTCCTTCACATCTCGGTACGTGTGTATGTGTGCGGAACCGACCTTCTGCACCACTCTGTATGCATACTCCGTTACATAAAGTTTTTATACTCTGTTCTGCATTACAATTGCTTTTGTTAAGTTTTGTTTATTTCTTTTCTACTGCCACCGTTTCTTTGTTAAATCACGTGCTTGGTCGTTTTCTTTTAGCGTTTTGGAGCCTTTAGTTGAAATGAGTTTTCGAAAACTTACCACGGTGTAACATACACGGTGCTACAAGGATATTGTGGCGTTGGAATGACATTGATATGGGGCTGGTGTTGATTTCTGGAGGGGTGTTGTGGACATTTGAGATATTGTATTGAAAACACATAATGGTTCCAATTTTGGCCACGCACTGAAAGATTCTTATACAGCTATACGGGGCCACGGGGGTTACGGGGTGGAGGGGATACCGACGCACAAACAGTTACCACGAATTCAGTCCATCATTGTAACTCTCCCCCCCCGTATAAAATTTTCATCGATATTTTTTAATTCTGCTGTTTCCTACAAAAGTACAATACACACGATCAAAATACACAGAACAGCAGATATTTTTTTTTAATTTATGTGCGGATTGATGTACTGAATTTGGTTACCGTTTGTGCCTCAGTGTTTTTTTTCATAATGCAAGAGCCCACTCTCGGAATATTACTAAAACATTCCTGAACTAACAGATCATGGTAACCCACCTGGTAGAAACTAGTACCATTTTTAGCAGGGGTGAATCGAAAAAAAACGTTCAAAAGGATTCTAACGTTGAATTAAATGGTATGTTGCCAAAAAGATCTCTAAATAGTAATGTGTAAACAAAATAGAGTACTTCCCTCAAAATCCCTTTCAAAGTTTTGTCCCGTTTTATTTTTTTATTACTATCCTATCCGTTTTACGGTACATATTTTTTATCCCTGGTACATTATACCTATTTAAAGTAGTCAAAAGTACCATCAATGCAATAGCAACATTGGCAGAAGCTACAAAAGCCATATTAGGTATAAGCCATTTTAGTATCTAAATAATATAAAGAATGAAGCTTTAGACCTGTTTAAATTAACTATCGTAATGAACTGACGACTGTCGTGCGTGGTCCAATTTTCGAATGCAAAATTAATAACTCAGTACAAACTTTCAAAATTACGGGTGAAATCAAAGACAAAAGTAAATCTTTAACAATCGTAAACGTATAATCAACATCATACAACAACAATAACAACAGTAACAACAACAACATACAATAAATAAATCAACTACAACATGAAGACAGTTGAAAATGACTTAAAATTAACAGTAAAATATTTACAAGGCACTCAATTCAAACAGTTCTTTGAAAAATTTAACAATTCCTTCCTAAACTTTTATAAATCAGAGTCAACATTATAATGTCTTTCTCCAGCTTTGAAACTTTTCACATGATAGTAAAATCAGACTTATGGTAGTGAAAATTATGAGTCAACAAACAAAAATTCGTTTGAGCTAGTTCATCGAAAAATAGAATCAAAATTGTTAATTTCTCCAAAGACCCTAACTCGTTACTACTCCTTAGTGCTCCTTATGATGGTGGATGGTTTTGTACACGGGGATCTTAACAGGGTAAGGTTGGGGCACGTGCACTGTGACGGTCTTCTCGACCCTAATTGGCACGTGCTTCTCAACGGGGTAAGGAACGTGCTTGACGACAGGGTAAGGCACAACCTTCTCAATGGGAATAGAGATCTCAGTCTCCACAGGCACAGCGACAGGCTTGTTCACGGGAACTTTGACGGGGTAAGGATGAGGTACACCGATCAGAATAGGTTTGGGTACGTTGATGTGAACAGTCTTAGGGATGGCGAACGTAACATGTTTGTAGTTGGGTACTTCGACGGGGTGTTCTTCGTCAACGTGAGTGCCGACGGGGATAGCTTCAGCACCGCCGAAGTCGTGGCCGTCTCCGTATTCCTGGTTACCGTCGTGAAGGGTGAAGGAACCGGGGCCGAATCCATGTACGCCTTCGCTTTGGCCGCCGAATCCGTGACCGCCTTGTTCTTGGCCGCCGAATCCGTGACCGCCTTGTTCTTGGCCGCCGAATCCGTGACCTCCTTGTCCGCCAAAATCATGTCCACCCTGAGACTGACCTCCGAAGTCATGTCCACCCTGTCCCTGACCTCCGAAATCGTGTCCACCTTGTCCTTGGCCACCAAAATCATGTCCACCTTGTCCTTGGCCACCAAAATCATGTCCGCCTTGTCCTTGGCCACCAAAATCATGACCGCCATTTCCTTGAGAACCACCATCATCACCCTGATGACCAGACTCTTGAGCAGCTAAAAGATACGAATCTCCGCTAAAATCCTGACCTCCTTGGTTGCCGCCGTCATGGACAGCGAATTGGGCATGACCACCGCCGTTACCGCCTCCGAAGTCACCATGGAATTGACCTCCGAATCCGCCAAAACCTTGGCCGCCATCGTGTCCTTGGGCAAGGGCGAGGGTGTGGGATTGTCCGCCGGAGAAATCATGTCCGCCGCCGCTGGCGCCAAAACTTTGTCCTCCGAATCCTCCTAGGTTATGTCCTTGTCCGCCTGAGAAGTCACCGCCACCTCCGCTGCTTGGTGCTGAGTATTCGTATCCTGAGCTGCCGCCCCCGTGACCACTATCGCCTCCTATTTCGTTGGAGTAGCCGATCCCGGCCTTGCAAGAGGCAACTGCCAGCAACAAACACACCTGGAAAGAACGAAATGGTGATGAGTATTCAGTAATTCTTTCGAAATAAATCTTTTGGAATAATATGGCTTTCTTAAAGGGAACTTTATGTTGTGTTTTTTAATACGCAAGACGACGCGTTGTATAGCTTTTATAACTCTTAAAATCGTCAGAGTGGGTGAGTAATAAAATATTTTTATGGAATATTTTCAGTCTAACCTTTCACTGTCACTTACAGGATATCTCCCGTAAAAGAAACTGTGGAACATATCCTGTATGTGACAGTCAAAGTTTAGTTACAAACCGTGAAAGCTTAAAACAATATTTTCAGTCTATTTATATTCTGTTGATAAAGAATATTATGCTTTAAAAAATATATATATTTATATTTTGCTTTTTTTTTATTTTGCTTTATTTATTATTATTTTTAAATGACCGTGGCATTACTTTGGCCCCTATCAGAATACCAGCGCTGTGACTTTTTCTAATGTTACAGCACCATGCTGAGATAGGTGCCTTTTGGCCTCGTACAGGACCAGTTTAGTTAGTTTTATTTTAATCTGTTTTTAAGTTTCTTTTTTTTTAATCTTCGTTTTATTGTCAAAATACCACTTTGTTTTGTCCAGTGCGAGACAAATAAATACTTTTTCTTTCTTTCTTTCTCTCTTTCTTTATATAAATGAACGTCTTTGTCTTTTTCTATTCACAGAAATATCAATTTAAAATCATTCCTAATCTCCTTAAATTCACAAACGACGCCTCTCATAACAAAATACCCGAAATCATTTAAAAACAGACACCAACACCAACATAGGCCATTCAACTCATTAAGCAAAATCAACCAACAGATTCCGTAATACCAGAAGGATAATCAAAAACAAAAGAATCAAATCAGCTTAACAACCGGTGTCTTAATAGCCAATTTGAACTAAATGACCGCTTTAATTACGAAGTTAGAATAATAAAAAATGCTGAAAACAACTTTCACAATTACTTTTGGAGTAACCTTTTTAAGGCTTATTTCGTCGATTGACTCGGACAAACGTTGTAATTGTATTAAATTTTCGCTCTTTTTTATTTGGTGGGATGGTCCTGGAGCTTTTTTTAAATGAAAGCGGTAAATGATTCTGTTGGAAACAGTTTATCTGTTAATGCTTTGTTCTTCTGTGAAGTTACATTTTAAAACTTGTGTACTTTTAGCAAAGAATAAACAGATACAGCAACTGATAGTATGAAAGGATCGTAACAGGTGGGGTTGTGTAGCTTTTGCTAACCTCTATGATGGGAAAAATGCTCTAGTTTATTTTGGTGTCTATGTAGTAACATATTTTTTGGATAAAAGACCTTCACAGTCAGTGGTCCCGAAAGTCTGACAACCAGTCTTACTAAAGGGTATCGTACTATAGGTAGTATAGGTAGGCGACTGCCCATCTCCACCTCCACAACCCATTTAGTACCCTAGTACTAAATGGGTTGTGGAGGTCAGATGGGCAGTCGCTTCGTGAAAATACTGGTATACAGCTGCATCCGGTTAGACTGAAAGCCGACCACACCAGATTTGGGAAAAGGCTAAGCAGACGATGAGCAGATGATGAGCATCTGATAGTCTATAGCAGGTGGCTTTTTGTAGTTTTTACGGGAAAATTGCGTGAGTTTATTTTGGTGTGTATGTAGTAACCTATATTTTTGTATAAAAGACCTTTTATGGAAACACCGTAATAAGCAACTACCCAAGAGTCACTGAACAAGTTACCTTTGATTTACCCATTTCTTTTCATACATATTAATAATTTTTTAAACAACTTAGGCAGTTTTCAAAAGAAATAGCATTCAATTTACTCTACTTCCATCATCATTTTTATTTATTAAACCGTAATGAAATGGTATTATAATAAAATTATTATGCTTTTCTTCATACTCAAATCCACCATTACTGCTCACTATTATTTATCTGAATTCAATAAGTTTTTATCTGTCGATTTCATAAAAATCGGTGAACGAGTTAAGGTAAAAAATGGCTATTTGGTATTATTAACTCGCAGAGATATTTTTTTTGTTGTTTGAGTAATTTGTTGTTAGTTGTACTGACAGTGACAGAAAATTCATAGTGTTTAGCCAAGTTATTAAAGCTCTTTAACTATTTCTACTTTTTTTGCTGTGTAATTTATACATCGGTATGTACTGGTATATGTAGAAGACTAGTTTATGCGCGTTGAGTCAGGTAATTGTCCCTCGGGATCGTGCTTTCGGAATAAAAAGTATCTTATGTGTTTATCCAGGTTATAAACTATCAGAGTGACAAAATTCACTCAAATACATTCAGTAGTTTTTGCGTGAAAGAGTAAAAAACATCCTCACAAACTTCCATTGTAGTATTAAGACCTACAGAACCGACAAAAACAGATGCTAGTGGCGAAGGATGCAAGCAAAAAAAAATACATTGATGGTTTGGGAATCCAATTTCAATGAACGATTAACGCTGACGCAACTCGACCACAATCTTGTTAGTTCACTTTCAGAATCGCTCTATTTTATAACATGTTTTTAAAAAAAAAAGGATGCATTGAGTGCCAAACAATCTCCTTTCACTAAGTATACGTTCACTTGCCTTTCTACCTTCTTCTTCATTGTCGAATTAATTGATTCTATACTCACTTGTAAGAGCTCTTGTTACTTAAAAGTTATTTTGTTTGTATTACGTTTCTTTGAACGAGCAAAAAATAGGCAATAAAAACGTTAATACTGGTTCTGTATTATTGTTACTTCAGATGTCTTTAATCTCACCGGTTTGCCGGTCATTAACTTCAGTCTAACTAACTGTTTTGTTAGTGATGATATATGATAAAGGTCTCGTTTACCTAAAAGACATTAAAGACACTTGGGAATAGTGGTGACGTAAATGCATCTTTGAAAATTAAAATATATTTGTCATATTTTATGCTTTAAATTCGCAAATGTGGCGTCGGAGACTGAAAAGTTGAGGTAATCGAATGCCATGGTATGGGCATGACTGTGTTGCGGAGGGTACGGACAGTGTGGTGAAGAAAGTTTTAAGTATACATGTTGATGGCGATATGAGTAGAGGAAGACTAAATAAGCGATACATGACAGTCTACCATCGTTTATTTAGTCTTCCTCTAGTTAAGGATGATATGGCTAGAAAGGAGGTAACTGCTGAGATGACGAGGGGACGATAAGGTTCTGAATCTGGGGATCTACTCTCTAAGTCCGTCAACGAAGATACGGGCCGTACGAAAGTAGATCGAAATTTCCAAATGAACACTACGAGATTTTCGGATTCATGAGTTTTGAAAATACATCGGGAGTAGGGGCAACTGTCCAATCGTGTTGTCATTCGTTTTTAGTTCGGGTCGCTCACTATTCGTGTGTCCGTAAGTGATACGGAGTAGGAACCGCGCGTATCTTCGGCCGAAACTATGGATTTCGTGCTTAGAGAGTAGACCTCCTGGTTAGGCTGAAAGCCGATCACAACATAGTTGGAAAAAGGCTAGGCAGAAGACGGTCTACCTAGCTTGAGGGCCGTCTCACACTACGCTTGCTAATTGCTTTAATATTCTTTAGACAGACAAGTTACTAAATCACTAATTGGAAATTCACACTTATAAGCTCTTGTTTCATAATAACCTCACTATCAAAGATATTATCGGTTGGCATAACGTCAGAAATTATAGACTAAGCTAATAACAAACACTCTATCTTACTATTACTATCTTACTTAACAAATCATAACACCGCTCCTGTAATCCCGGAAGGGCTGGGCAGAGGTGTACTTAGAAGTACACCTACATGCCGCAAATATTTTTTTTTTTCATACTAAATAGGCTTGCGTTTGGCTGCAACTCGCCCGATGATATTTAAATTCCACGTAATAGGAGGCGAGCCTATTACCGTCAAACGGGCACAAATTCAGGATCCGTGGCTTGTATTGAGAAATTCCTGCCGGAAAATCCCAATAACACTTTTCCCGATCCGGGAATACAACCCAAGACCCATGCTCAGCTGTCGCGCTTTCGACCACTAGGCCAACCGCGCAGGTGAGACTATTACGTGTAGTACATTCCTCTGCACTTACAATCAGGGTTTGCAAACATTGATGTAACTGTGGACGATTTAATGATCTTTTAATGGTCGCATTCACTGTTTTGTTACATTACATTACGTGTTTCCGTATCCGTGTTGTTTTTGCTGTTTGTCTTTCTCTGGTGAGTCAAATGGTTGGTTACTACTGGTTTATGTGTATTTAGATAGATAGAATACACCATACAAATGTCAGGTATCGTTGCAATTTAGAAGCGTATGCTTAGAGTGACACAATGGGCGGTTTTATAGCTAAAAGCGATCTTTCCAAGACAACCTCTGGATGGTCCAATAGTCTTTTGTTTTGACAAAGAGTCCATGATTGTTTGAGAGATCTTTTAATACCTTTTACGTGTGATGATGTTAAGTGGGTGAAAAATACTTATCGACGGGAAGTGCCAATAGGTTCCTAACTGAAATTTTTCGAGAAATTCACTTTTTTATCGTTTTGAATTTAAAGGTATTATTCGCATGTTTCAGTGAAATCTCCTATAAATGTATTGGTGTTTTGTTAAATCTATAATCTTCTAAATATCACAACATTATCACATAAAAAGAATAAATACAAAGTTAATACCTCCTATCTAATCTAAAAAAATGTAATAAATCCCACATAATTATTATTTAAAATAAATAAATAAACTAACAAATTTTTAACCTATCAAGAAATTAAGGGTTTTTTTTTTAAGTTTGTGTAAAATTTTGAATTTGTCAGTTAGGTGTCATTGGCACTTCGCTGTCGTTATATGTGCCGATTCGGCGTCATATTAGAATGAGCTTTATGTTCATGGAATAAGAGCAAATAGACTGTCCCAGTGTCGAGGCACGTCATCTGAACTGCAACGAGATGGATGGCGTCTCTTTCGCTTTGATGGCATGACGTTTTTGTTGCCCGGGCTCAAGATAATCTTCGTCCTTGTCAGTAAGTGCTTCACTCAAAGTGATGTAGAGCTTACTTAACTTGACTACTGTGGAATAACTAGTTTAGTTTTGATCATGGGAATAGTAACAAAAATGTATTCTTATGAAATTACTTACTATATTTCAAAATCAGGAAAATACAAAAGCAAATATATTATACAATAGTAACTTTCAACGAAAAAAAAATAAAGAAAGCGATATTCCCATTTCAAGTAAATCAACGTAAACAAAGCCCTATTAAATGTCAGGCGATATAATACGAAGAATGTTTTGCAATAAACCAGCAAGCAATATTCGCTCTTATATCCATGGTTGATTAAACAATTATATCGAAAAACATGATACAACAAAAAAAAGTGTAAATATTAAATTAAAAAACCGGAGCAAGATTCGATGAACTCCAAAGAGAGCACTATGTAGACTACTACTATAAAGATGTAAAGTATGTAAGGTTGTATGTAGAGGGTCATCTTCGGAACTACTGATTCCGAAAACATAACATTACGCCTGCAATCCCCGAGAGGTTAGGCAGAGATGTATCAAATAGTACATCCACATTTCGCCAGTTATGTTTAAGTCCCATGTAATAGGACGCGAGCCTACAATATTGCCATCAACCAGGCACAAATCCAGACTCCGTGGCTGCTATTAAGAAAATTCTTGATGGAAAAACCCAATAACATTTTGCCCGACCTAGGAATTGAACCCGGGACCTCATGCTCTGCAGTCGCGCTTGCGGCCACTAGACCAACAAGGCAGTTCCAATAATTCTTTCACTAATGGAAAACTACTTTATTCTCGTATAGGCTCGCCCTCTATTACATGGGACTCAAACATATCTGGCGAGATGTGGGTGTACTATTAGGTACACCTCTGCCTAATACTTCGGATATTACAGGCGTGATGTAATGCTACGTGTTATAGGCCAATGAAAAAAAAAACTGGAAGTTTCCGTGGGTCACTTTCCGACTGTAACGCGAGCAAAGGCGTTGGCAAAAGCTGGTCTACTATCAAAACCAAACTATGTCATGACGCCACATAAAAAAGCTATACATAGAAGAATTTGCATAACATTATTTCAAACACGCTCAACTATGCAACCGTTGGAATGGTAACACGAAAAAGTGCTCACATAAAAACCTCTCGTTCACGGACTGTTGATTCCGCCTTTGTGCCATTGAACTTTCAGATTTAACACAATGTCATATTTATGTAATAAAACGTAATAAATACAGAATTATGTCCGAAGGAAACTGTGTCAGAATCGGTTTTGCAATTTCCTCGACGAAGAGCAAAAACTGACAAAAATAGTATTCGAGTTATTCTACCGTAGAATTTCTTAATGTACTATTACTTTTGTATGCTGAGAGTAAGGAGTTTGGTTTATCGGCTTGATTTCGGCGTTAGTTTTAGCTGTAAATATAGTGGAATGGGACGATAGTGCTTGAGAAATTTGGATTTCGTGAATTGGGGAATTCTATTCTATGGTTTGTCTTCTTTGTCTTAATGATGCTTAAACCTTACCAGGTAAAAGCTCGGAGCTAGGTTTTGCCCGTTTTTATTTAATTGAAGACCTTAATTGAAGCACCCTGTTGGATCTTTCGGCGCCAAGTCGAGCATTGAACATTTTCTGGATCCATTAACATTTCGGCTTGGATTTATAACGGGTTCTAAATAAGGAAGACAAACATTCTAAGTCACAAAATAGCCTAGCATCGCCTTTTATAAGCTTTTCTCTGATGTAACTTGCTAGGACATCAAAAAACCAAAGAAAGAAAGAAAATTGCCAGTACCTTCTTGGTTTTTGATTTAGTTTCTCAACATTTACTGAGCAGGATTTGCAAATTAATGATTGTCCTTAGAGTCCAATTTATTCACAAAAATCTGGAACATTATATCCCTCAACCGAAGTCCTTAAAGATCATAATTATGACAAAAAATCCCGCATAATAATAACTTCTCCTCCCAACGTTATAAGAAATCTTCTTAATAAACCCACGAAATAGTTTCGGGCACTTTGCCAGAAGACACGCTCAGACGAACAAGGTACGCTAAATGAAGTGTTGAAATTGTTCAAATGGGGTAACAAAAGTTTGGAACAATACCAACGTGGGTGCTATGTGAGGTGAAGGATAGACAAATGGATTTAAAAGACTTTTGAATGCAGTTTAGTACTTTGAAAGGTATTAGCCAGATGTATCATGTATTTTTCAATCGCGGGAAACAGTTCGATCAGGAACTTTGAGAACAGAGGTGATTCCAACCCAACATGGGTGATTCTGGGTAGAAATGATGATGAGTCAAATGAATGCACGTGGACTAAGGATCGTAGCAGGTGGCGTTCCGTAGTTTCTTCCTACCCCCATGAAAAAAAGGCGTGGGTTTGTGTATGTATTCAGTATTGGAGACCACAGTCATGCAACCAGCTTAAAAACCACATATTCTACTTGATAAGTTTTATATAAAAGCTGTACTATTTAAAGTATCGTCGTGAGTGGCTTAGAAAATGAGCCTCTCTCACAGTGAGTTTCATTAAAGATGATTAATATCGGGCAGATGAGAAGCAGCTTTTACAACTAAAGTAATAAGATTATGATGAAACTGTAATATTTTATGTTTTTTTCTTCGAAGAGGTCAGGGAAATATTTTCTAGAAAATAATACTTGACACTCATAATACTACAAACTTAGACACAATTAATGGGAAGGATAAACTATTTGTTATTATATTATTATTTTTTTACTTTTTTTTAATAGAACAATTACTCATTATCACAACATAAACTCTAACAAACAAACTACGAACGGTTGTTTGTCTTCCAAAAAACCTTGTAGAGGATTCGTATAATAAATCAGTGTATTTTCTTCATACACTAAGAACTTTGGGTAACTTTATGGACGATATATTCCGTCGAAAAGCACCGGTAACTAGGCGGAAAATGTAAGGGAAGAATGCCGAAGTTATATGTGAAGCTATGTCTATGTGAGATGGGATAGCCCAAGTTATGGCTGTCACAAATTATCTTAAGGAAATTCCAGGTTTACGAGGTAATAGATCCTTGCTATCTGGACTCATAAGTGTTGGAAGTTTGAGCCTCTGCAAGCCAGAGCTGTAGTTCATTTACATTAAGTTGATGAGATAAGGCCTAAGCCGAGAGGTGTATTATTTTATTAAAGTTAAGTAGTGAGATTGCGTTAGGCTAAACTTATCACAACTATGTTGGGATCGGCTTCCAATCTAACTGAATGCAGGTGAATACCAGTGTCTTACAAGGAGCGACTGCTCATCTGACCTCCACAACTCAGTTAGTACTGGGTCGATGCTCCTTGGTCAGGCTGTTTGTTAGATTACAGCCGGGACGCAGCGAGGAAACTTGGAATAAAATTAATGGCCGCCCATCTACGGTCCGAAGTTGGTGCGCCTGTAGTTATTTTAGCCACCAGCTCCAAAATGAGTGAATTGATTATTATATGTATTACGATTTGGATGCATTCCTTAAAAGGCAAACTTGCTTGGCAATCTACTTACTAATCTCTTAAAGGTAAGCATGGAGAGTAATACGCATATTATGAAAGAGAAAGGTAGCTTATGTGTCTCTAAAACTGGTTTCAGAGATAGTGAAGGTGTTATCCCTTTTACTTGTCTTGTTCCTGATGAAACCGGTCCAAGTGCAACGCACTGATTTGTTAACACGATTAATCTGTTTTAACAAACAGCTGGTATTGATATTTGTATCAAAATTCATTAAAGGCTTATGAGAAAGTTCTAAAAGTGATATGGTTTGTGATTGCTATCAAAACCACTAATTAAAGGTGTCCCAGAAAAGGCCAATTTACTGGTGATGATAATTTTGTTAATTAAAGAACTGAATGATACAACTTGCACAATAACTTTTTACAGACAAAAGTGGACCTTAACTAGGAGGTTCCCGAAAACGAGGATGAAGAAAATAATAGAAATGCTTCAAAGTACAAAATTGAACTAGCCTTTAACGAACTTCAAACTTTGATATTAATCCCTAGCTTCTTACTACGATCTACAAACTTTTGTATTCCTAAAGGGTAAACACAATTTGACTAAGACATTGATTACCTAAACACCAAAATATTCTGTTCCGTCTAAAATGTAAAAGCCATTAGAATTCGAGCTTTATGATCATAAGAATAAAGTGGTTCAAGTAGCTTTTGAACAATAAATTCTTTTCCTGCAGTAATAAAATTACATCATAAGTTGTCTGCTACAAAATGTAAAATTGATTGATGATATGATTATGCTAATTTAATAGTTGTTCTTGTCAGATCAGTAATATGAATTAACTTCCGTATAATGTTTTTTGGCTTCCATAATAAAATGCCTCATTGATTTTTATCTTTTTTATCAACATCCATTTCAGCTCTTGGAAATGATTTTACAAGGATATTTTTTTACAGTGTCATCCATCTTGATAAAGATTTTTTTTAATGTTATTATCTTTTTATACATTCTCTTAGTCTTTGCTTTTTTTAATCCCGTCCTGTATCCTTGATTTTGGAAGGCTTTTTGGGCAAGACGTTTTTGGAAGGCTGTCGATATCTGCCAGATGATTCGACACTCCTTTGATAAAGCTCAGCGTAGTTCCCTACTCTCATCATTACACCCTGTCTTTCAACCAGGCCCCTACTACCTTGACCCAACTTATTATCGAGCTCAAAACTAGGACCGCTCTTATCAACAACGCTTGTAGCATCATCATCTATACTAAAATTCTTGCTATCTGGAATCTCTTAAACAGCTTTAATAGCACCAGCTACTATATCATTACCAAGATCAGTATTATGATTGGCTTCATTAACACACGTAACAAAAATGTTTGCTAACAACAAGATTATCTCTCTCGTGACAAAACTGTAATTTCGATTATAATCAAACGTCTATTGTAACAGCATTTTGTTAGACAAAGGAATGAATGTGGTAGGTTTAACCGTGTTCTTTTAAATGCTTGTGGTGGGCTTTGTTCATATCTTTAGTAGCTAACTGTTTAGCGGTTTTGATGTATCAGTTTGTGTGTCACGATTTTGTATCCGTTTATAAGTTAGGTAATTTTTGGGAGCACTTTGTTTTTTTGACCGATTAGTTAAAGACACTGGTTATGTAGTACAGTTATCGATTTTGGCTGAATTCACGATTATCATATTCACACTTAAAATAATTAAGATGAGATGGCAATAATGAAAATTGGATGATTCGAATTAAAATTTTAAATTGCAAAAATTGTAAGGAACTAAAATCACAGAGCTTTAATTTTTTTAAGCACTTAATAACGTATTTTTGAAGTTTAAATTAAATAATTCACTGAAAATCCGTTCACTCAAAAATAAAAATAAACCAAAATTCACTAACGCCATCTATTGGTCACATCACGCACTTATTACACTTTAGAGAAAAAAAGTATCGATCACTTACAAAAGTCTTCATGTTTCTACAGCTTGGTATGGCGTATCTGCCGGCGTAGCTTGCAGTGATAGCTTCAGACAAATGCACAAACATTTTTATAGAGACCGGAAGTGACTGTCTCAGAGAGGAGTGCGGTAGAAAGGTGGAGGGAATTGTATAGAGTTGTTGTTACCGAGTTTTTGTTTTATAATATGATCTTTTTGGTGACAGTCTTTTTTTGTGAGTTGTGTGTGTTGATTGATTTTTGTGTAATTTGGATTTGGTGTTAATTAGCTATCGAGTTATTATGAAAAAAAAAAATATATGTATAGGAATTTGATTGTAAGAAAATCTATATAGACACAAAAGTAGAT
This sequence comes from Standfussiana lucernea, assembly GCA_964057025.1. NCBI lineage: Eukaryota > Metazoa > Arthropoda > Insecta > Lepidoptera > Noctuidae > Standfussiana > Standfussiana lucernea. The sequence goes on along the minus strand of OZ059808.1, from coordinate 9,104,087 downwards.
ACATTTTTAAATAATTTTAATTTTTCATATTTATTTTTTTAATAGTATACTGTTTTATGACATGTAAAAAAAAAGTTATACAGTGAAGTCTAATTAAGATAACACTAATACTCTAGAGGTAATAAGTCTATGATTTATTACAACCAAATCATTGTATTTTTTCCATAAATATAATCATATTAAGATGAGATTGAAAAATACTTAAAGAGAAATATATTTAAAGAGAACATCTTGTTTTGACAACACTTACTACTTAACATTTCTCAGCACTTTTTCTTAACAAAACTACAAGAATGACTTAATAAACGAAAAAAAAAATACAATAATAGTCAAACCACATGATTTGTTGATCTTACATAGTAGACAGCAATTTACTCAATTACCTCCAAAAATATTGTCACAAAGCCCTCATTAGTCTCTGTGTCCACGTTTTTCTGATAGCAATATTTTTTGCGTCGTAATAAAATAAATTATCCTTCATCATTCTTGCAATAGACATGAGTACCTATTATTGTTTTGCTGTTTATTTAGTACTGATCCTGTGTTACATGGGATTTAAATGTAATCTTTATTTAAAACGATCACAAATTAAATACAAATTATTTATACTTGTTGCGCCCTAATACGGTCATGAATTTCCAAGCTAGCTTGTAACTTTATGTACATTTTGCAATAAACAAATGAACATAGTTGGTAAAATGTGGCTGTAGCTACACCTCTGCCTAATCTTTCGAAGAAAATAGGCGTAATGTTAGGTTGCGTGTATATTTGTATCCGCTTATTTATTGTCGATATCGGTTTCTTAAGCACGGCCTGTTTCACCACCTCAAAAATATAAAATTAATGTTAACATATCAGCATATCCAAGTTCAAAATTCTTCACTTTAGAATTTATCTTGTCAATATATTATGTACCTTTCCATATTTTTATTTTGAAAGACAGCATTATCGCGTCTGTAAGCCCCATTTTATGGTAAGGCAGATACACCACACACACATTTCAACAGTGATGTTTAATTTTCACGTAATAGTAAAGGACGAGCCAATTGCCATCATTTTAAAATAAACCCCAATAAAATGTACAGTAACACAAAAAGCAGTGACTACCGAAAACGCAATCGTTATCTAAATGAAAAACAAATACGCAACCAAAATTAACTAACTTATTAAAACAAAATCAATCATGAATCCGACGATAAATTCGCTGAAAATGGAAAAGCCAGCCTCTGTAATTAAGTTCAAGAGAAATAACCAAAATATCCTTGGGCTTTAGTAATCAAAGTTTCATTATCTAAACAAACTAATGAATATAAATAAGATGGTCAAACACAAGGGGCCTTGATAATTTTGTTCCGGTCAAATAAATTTCGCAATCCGGATAGGGTTGCACAATACTTGCATTTTTATCGATACTTTTGATTGATCTGGATTGCAACTTTACGATACGACACTAGGATCATAAAGAAAATAAAGAACGAAAAATATTTATTGTACTCACACAGAACAATATAAAAGAAAATACATACTAAATTGGTCATGAACTTAAATGATACTTTCTCAGTATGGTGTGATTTCGTATAAAATAAATGTAATTTTTAGTGATCGAATGGCTATATCAAATCGTATGGTATGGTCCTCTGGTATTATTATTGCCTCTAAGAGTCACGGCAAAATTCGAGGAATTAATCTGTACTCCTTGCGCCTGTGTACTCAGAAATCTAAATAATAAGTAGTTGTCGCATTTATCAACTAACGATGCCGCTAATTTAAAAACATATATATTATACTTTCTAGATGATGTTTTTAATAAAAGACTATAAAATTTTAATTTATGACAATGTGGCACAACGATCCATTAATTCCAATATCCAAAAATTGCATCGTATTCGTTTGTTTCGAACCAAAATATTGCATCATGTTGTATCGATACTGTAAAGTATCGGATCGGATCGTGCATCTCTAGATCCGAATCATTTGAATAAATTCCAAGTTTCAAGCCTCGTCCCTTAACAAATTATTGGATTTCCCGGAATTTTAGCTATAGACTATTCGGTCATTGGACTGGGTCTATTGAAGTTTAATGATATTCTTATTAAAATATAGCAACCCTATCTCTGGCCTTCTCTGTATTTGTTGAGTTCTAGTCCCTTTTTCTACTTTATTTTTATTTTTACCCATTTTAAAAACAGGAACCGTTGAGTTTTTTGCTGTTCTCTTCTGCATTTGAAAATACCAATCTGGGCCAATTTTCGTTTGAGACGTGCCCATGTAGGTTGGTGAATAAAACGTAATGAGAAAGTCTGACTTAACCTAAATATTTAACTTAGAAAAACTTCTAAAGAAGAGAAAAATATTTTTTTTCCTTGTGTTGCCATAATAAATAAAGGTAATAAAATTACTCGAAACAATAACTGTACTAAATAAATAGACAAAAGTTTGTTTTAATGTCTATACAATAAATTATATTTGCTTTCATATTAATTTATCTGATACTTTTCTTTAATATTCTTTTATCTTGTTTTGTTTTCTGAAGATAAATACTTAAATAAAATATGCTAAATATAATATGAAGACCCACAATTTTCACACAAAGAAGGTACCTTATTCTTCGATTCGCTTTGATTTACTTACTTTGATCAATTTACTTTGACCTACTTTTTTTAAAGTAGCTGGTGTCTAACCAGCCTGTACTGTGTCACTGCTGGACAAAGACCTCACGTTCCATTTTCCACACGATTTTAAAGATAAAATGATAATCCCATTGATTCTTCCCAACAGAATTTCTCTGTAGCAACCACAGAGTCTAAATTTGTGCTTGGGTGGTGATAAATAGTCTCACCCCCTTTGACAGGGGACTTAAAACATAACTACTGAAATGTGGGTGTACTATTAGGTACTTCGGAGATTACAAGCGTGATGTTATGCGTTGTTACCTACAATCTGCGCACAAAGTATATTTTTTTTCACCTTTCACGAATAATTGTAACACTTTTAAATAATACCAAACTTAAATTTTAAACTTGCGGTATTAACAACTCAATACACATACCGCGGCCCGTACCTTCTTTGGTACCAATTACCTTTACTTTTTTTTTTTCATTTTTTGGCTCAGTTTGTGTTATGTGCCGCCAGCCTTCGTGCAGGAACTAGTTCTTATTTCGGACTCGTTAGAGCTTTCGATATGAAAGGGTCTCAGGACGAAACAGGTTTTTTGATTCTTGGGCGGTGGTTTTTAATTACGAAGGTATTTTGGCAGTATTGAAAGATAATGGCCCGATGGGTATCGTGATAAACATTTTAATGAAAAGCTGTGAATTTAAACAACCAACGTTGCTTTGACTGGACTGAGAATTCCTGGGTTCGATTCCCGTTTAGGGCACAGTATTATTAGGTTTTTTTTCCAGGAATTGCTTAGTAGCAGCCACGCAGTCTGGATTTGTGCCCGGTTGATGGCAATAGGCTCGCCTCCTACGACATGCGACACCTAAACATAACTGGCGAAATGTGGGTGTACTATTAGGTGCACCTCTGCCTAACCAAACGGTTACCACATACTCAGTAAGTATATCATTCCGAACCCTACGCCCAGAAGTCACAGTTGCGAAGAGTGAACCCACCGGGCAGTCTGATTTCAGTTATCGAAATAGCTAAGATCTTGTCAACAAATGGTTCGCTCATGACGATAAAAATCGTACCAGCATGCTTCATTTGTTTTGACAACATACCTAAAGGTGCGTCTAGACTGTGCGAGTTAAACGCTTCCTCATGACTAGCATGCCTCAAGCCGAGTCATCTTGAACTTGAGACATCCCTATCGCTGAGTCATCGCCCAAAGAACTGACGCCTTTATCGGAAGAACGGTGTGTGGTAGGAACGGCTGCAGTGATGGAGGCATACAACTACGCATTCTTGCTTTTTCGTGTGGTTAGTGCCTAATTTGGTGTCAGAGTTTTTTTTTTATGCCGCCCAAGGGCCTCTGACTTGGCTTTACGTGCCGTCGAGAAATATCTCTCGGGCATGCTGGTTTTTTCACCATGTTTTTTTACCGAAGCAAGTGATTATTATACAATACGCACGTGAATCCGAAAAATCAGAGGTGCGGGTCTTGGGTTCGAACTCGAGACCTATGACTTGGCAGTCCGACGGTCACACCACGGTGCTATCAACTAGACACTAATCACACAAAAAAGATGAATGCGCATTGAAGGCTGATACAAGATATCTTCCAGGTTCCTGAATCATGGTATTTGTAGACGCCGCGGGTTTTCAATCGGCAGTAGACTGCGACAACCCTCTTTTCTCCCCAGATAGAAATCTACGTGGATAACCTGTATCCACGAACATTTCATAACATAACACCACGCATGTAATCCCCGGAGGGTTAGACAGAGGTGTACCTAATAGCACACCCACATTTCGCCAGTTATCTTCAAGTTCCATGTAACGGCGCCTGTAATAAAGCCTATTGCCATCAAACAGACACAAATCCAGACTCCGTGGCTGCTACTGAGAATTCCTTATGGAAAAACCTTATAAAAATTTGCCCGACCCGGGAATCGAATCCAGGACCCCATGCTCAGCCGTCGCGCTTTCGGCCACAAGACCAAAGAGGCTGTCCGAAGACTTCCCCACAGACAAAACGAAAATCGTGCGGCACTTGGCTGTATAAACAACATGCATTTGCGGGACATGCCACGCCACGCACCGTCTAAACGCACCTCTACAAGCTCATTCGTGCGTGTGACTCGTAATTGATCTCCGAGGTAATGGCGCTGCCCAGTACTCCCAGTCATTATCAAATGTGTATCGTAACCTGCAAACAGTTCCTACTACCCGTTTCAGTGCACACTTACGAGTGTGCCATAATACTCTCGTTTCCTACAGCGAGCTAATAACTGCTCTGCGGATTTATAAGACCACCGGGTAATTTGGTCGCAAACTTACAATCGCAATGCCATTTTGACAATTCAACATCAATCATCGGTCAAACAGAAAATTTGATAATGCCTAAATAACGCATTTGCGATGCGTAAGATAACATAAGACATTTATTTGTAGATACATGGGTATACATACATACAAGACATGCAGGTTGTTCATAAACAAAAAGATCCACCATGTTCGGCCTTTGGGGCATACAAATATAGGTAAGAAAGGTCATTCATAGGTATTTAAACAAGCTAAAAACATTATTAAATTGTCACACAAACTAATAATTGACCACCAACCAGCATTATCAAATTTTCTGTCTGACCAAGGATGTATCGTATTACCCAGTACTAATTGAGTTGTAGAGGTCAGATAAGCAGTCGCTGCATGTAAAATACTGGTATTCAGCTGCATTCGGTTAGACTGGAAACCGACCCCAACATAGTTGGGAAAAGGCTAGGCAGATGATGATTTAAAAAAATGTTTATTATAATAATATCAACATAATAATTATATGCTTGACTTTTCCGTAATCTTCATCGCTGATCGAATATCATTAACCGACTTTTAATATTGTCGAGGAGCTCAAACGAGATAGTTGTCAAACTCGCAACCCAAAATACAAAAAAACTCAATTTGCATTTTGAAGTCAGCTTCCCAATTATCAATTTGCTCTTATTATAAGATGTTTATTGAAAGTAGATACGTAATATAAAAGAAAGTGACTTGTTCTGACAACGAGTGCATAATATTGACTTAATGTAGCCATACCAAGTCGTACTTGCATAGTTACAGAATTATTATCATTACATTTTTTTTTTTCTGTGGCTTCGCACGGTTTGTGCGTTTAGCTAATGTCACGTTTAGTTTGTGTGTAACATAGAAATTAAAGGTAGGGAAACAATGGTCATTAGACTTGCTTTTTGTTCAATTTATATTTTATTTCGTTTTGTTTAATTTATATTTTATTAAAGATTTCATATTAGGTAATTTGCTATAATAACAGTAATTTTTATATTCATGAAAACTACAACATGCACTTCTTAATGTGTAAACATTATTTGTACGCCTTGCAAGGCAGCACATAGTGAGACATAACTCTATTGATAACACCGTGTAATTACTTTTACCTATGTGTCACGAATAAACATATTTGAATTTGAATTTTGGCCACGGCTTCGTCGCTTGTAGATCGAAAAATATTTATTTACCAGCTATTCACAGCGACCTTCGTCCGCGTGAAATATTTGGATTTGGATCCCTATTTTGGATTTTGTTAACAATTTCAAGGGTTTTATTTTTTTTTACACGGATATCTGAATCTTTTTTAAAATGAATGCCTTAGTTACTCATAACATCAGCTATCTGCCAGTAAAAGTCCCCTCAAATCGGTCGAGCCGTTTTGGAGATTAGGGGAACAAATAGACTGACAAAAAAAAGTTTTTTTTTTATTGTAATTGTAAAATTCCAAACATACACTTCAATTTTATTTATTTCTATAGATTTATTTAGTTTATGTGGTTTCTGGCTACCCCCATGGAAAAAAGGCGTGAGTTTATGTATGTTTGTTATTAAAACTTTATGCACAAGTAAAAACTGTACAAAGGCGGACATAATGCCACGAAAACAAACTACCAGTGTACAAAGGATGTTCTTCTTTTGTAGGTATTTAATGGTACGGCTTAGGCGATTAACTCACGACACCGCTCGTCCGCGCGGTCGGGCGGTGAAGGTGATCTCATATCGCATTGGCTTGTTTGAAATTCATTGATGTCTAACACACGACACTGTCCAACCGCGCGGACGAGCGGCGCTCGCCGATTCTCCGCGCGGCGCACTGCCCAAACAACCGCTTCGACGCCTCCGTCCGACCGCGCGGACGAACGGTGTCATGTGAGAATCGCCTTAGTCCTCTAATGTTCATGTATAGGGACACTTTGAACACTAAATAGATTCCATGTCCTAACCCAGATCGTGGTAAACCTACTTGTGTGCCAAAATTATAATATTTTTTTAGTCTTAAATCTCCTTATCTATAACATTGGTTTGTTAAATCATATAATTATATTTTTAAGTATCTGTTCTTCCGCGGGGTGGGGACCTGGTGATTTGTAATACAGGCATTTTATGCCTAACACAGACACCAGCTCTTCACATTGCTAAAAATACAAATAATATTATGTGAAACCTAGAATAAGCTTGCCATTGTGAGGTGAAATAAATAAATAAAAATAAATAAATAACCTAAAATCAGACAGACCGAGTACTTTCACATTTGTAATATTGGTATTAATAGTATAGATATAAGCACAAGTATAATGTACTTGATAAGTCTGACAGAAATAATGTAGGATCATTATTAATAATGCTTGTGTCCATTCTATTGTTGTTTTTTTTTATCCGACTACGGCAAAAACAAAAGGAAGTGAAGTGATATGAATGGCTATGGATGTGTGTGTGCTCATCTATACTAATATTATAAAGAGGTAAAATTTGTTTGTTAGTTTGTATGTGGGGGGTAATCTTCGGAACTACTGATCCGATTCTAAAATTGTTTCAAAAGCTACGTAATTGGTTGGTGCTATAGACTATCAATTATATTTATATAATGCTTATTAGCCGAGTTATCACAATTTTTGCGGACGAAGTCGCGGGCGAAATGCTAGTTTCATATAATCGAACAAAAAAACGATGGATGGACTGTGTGAAGGATGATATGGCAAGAAAGGAGGTGTCTAATGAGGTGACAAGTAATAGAGAAGTATGGAAGTAGAAGACATGCTGCGCCGACCCCAAATTAATTGGGATAAGGGCAGGAGAATGATGTTGATGATGCAAAAAAAACCCAACAACACTTCGCCCGACCCTGGAATTAAACCCAGGACCTCTTGCTCAGTAGCCGCACCTGCAACCAATAGACTAAAGAGGCGCCTACTATGACGAAGTATTACTAATATCAAGTAGCACTGTAGCAGTCAAAAGATAAAGTGTTCAGAGCTCTCATAGTGCTCTCACTAATAAAACTACGTCATATTCATATCTTTATTTGCATTCCATAATGTGTCGTGAAGATGTTGCAATGGGCTTAGAGCTAAGGTACAATAACGGACCCTGTAGGGCACAGACAAAAACGTATAAAAATAATGTTTAAAATAAAATTTATACTTAAACAATTAACAATTTTAAAAAGAGAGAAAGAAAAAGTATTTATTAGTCTCGCACTGGACAAAACAAAGTGGTAACTTGACAATAAAAACAAGATTTAAAAAAAGTAAACTTAAGAACAAATTAAAATAAAACTAACCAAACGAAAATATATGTCCTCAATATTAATTAACTAAATCACATTTACATTTATTTCGAGATCAATCATAACATAGTTATTATTTGGTAAGATTAAATTATAATATATTATATAATAGTAATAATATTGATCTATGTAATTATGTATCAGTGTGAATTCTAAACGATTGTCAATGTATGGTGTATGTTTGTGTAAAATATATTTGTTTGTCATGTATGTATTCGTTTGTTGTGTTGTATGCTTTTTTAATTAATAATTGTTTGAGCTTATTTGAAAACGTAATCATCTGGTAGTTTATTAAAATTCCTTCCTTAGGCTTTATAATACATAAACACTTACAATAAACAATTAAAGTAATCAATAAATTTTAAAAAGGCTTCGTTTGATTGCTTGCAGTGCCTTTAGCATTGAAATGTATCGTAAAATACTACTATGGTATTGTTTCAAGAAGATTTGTAAGTACCACCAACCAGCATTATCAAATTTTCTGTCTGACCAAGAGGTAAAGTATTACCCAGTCCTAATTGATTTGTAGAGGTCAGATAGGCAGTCGCTCCATGTAAAATACTGGTATTCAGCTGCATCCGGTTAGACTGGAAGCCGGCCCCAATATAATTGGCACCATAGTTTATTTCTACGCCAAGGTACGCTGTAGTGTTCCAAGCACATTTCATACATTTATTTCTAAGACACACAAGTTTGTCTCTGGAATAGCAACCCAATTGCAATTCCTTTGATAGAAACAAAGAAACATAAAAAACAAAACACATTCTGCACGTATAAGACGCATTTTATAAAGTAAATGTAAGAGCTCATTCACACGGCTTCCGTCATTGACGATCCGTCATAAAACACGATACGTCATGACGGATGGACGATCACATTGCATACGGAATCGTGTTTTATCACGATCCGGCAACAAAAATCCGTAATTTTTCGGGAGCGAGTACATAAGCGCATCCGTCACAAAAATTTACGATTCGTGTTTTTTGACGTACCTGATTTTTAAAAGACGATATGTGATTAAGACGTGTTCGTCATTATTCACGATTCGTGACGCGTGTGAACACGGGCATTTCAAAAGCTATGCCAGCGTCAAAAAAAATGACGGATTGTGAAAAAAGACGATACGTCAATAAAAACGAATCGTTGTCATGTGAACGGGCTGTAATATAATTATTATGTAAGTAGCCAAATTCCCAAATTGGTGGCCTGATAAAAGAACTCTGGCACAACTTGGGGTAACGACCTTAGAGTACAACAAACTTAAACTATCTTTCGATTATGTGTTTATCGTCATTATCCAAATAAATGTATTTGCTTAACTCTCAAAGTAATTTTCTACAAAAAAACTGGCAAGTTCGAAACGATTTTTAGTTGTGGGATCGCAGTGTTGCAAACAAAAGTAATTATTTTATTCAAGGTGGAAGCCTTTTTCATGAAATAGTTATTAAATGGGCTTGTATGAACTTTGAGGGTTGTATTGATGATTTTAATGATTATAATTCTGTAACTAAATACAGACTGACTGCCTGTCTTTAACATTCGTTACAGGTAGTCAGTGACCCGAAAGCCTGACAACCAGTCATACCAAGGGGTATCGTATAACCCAGTACTAACTGGGTTGTGGAGGTCAGATAGGCAGTCGCTCCATGTAAAATACTGGTATTCAGCTGCATCCGGTTAGACTGGAAGCCGGCCCCAACCTAGTTGGGAAAAGGCTAGACAGATGATGAATTCTGTAACTAAATACCTATTACAGCCGCGAATCATATTTTGTTCAATGTACAGCCTGGCAATGACCGGCAAATTGCAAAAAACGTAAGAAAATTTGAATTTCGCGGGCTACCCTGGTGCTTCCACCTTAAACAAGGTTGACCGCCTCGTTGGTCTACTGGTAAAATTAAATTAAATAATATTATCTGAAAATTTATTTTCCTGAATTAGCAAACAGGCAGTTGACTTTATATTTTCCGTGTCTTGAATCTTATCTCTTATCTTGTGTCTTATTTCGCTTTAGTATATTATTATTAAAACTTGGTAAAGAACGGTTTCTTTAACCGACTTCAAAAAGGAGGAGGTTCTCAATAAGGTTGTATTTGTTTGTTTTTGCAACCGATTTGAAAAATTCTTCTTTCTTTCCCATAGAAATTTCATCAAAATCGGTTTTGTAGTTTGGTTTTTATATCAAATAACAGGAAAAAATGTCATACAAGTAAAAGAAATTGCGAAATTGATACTTGACAAGGATTTGTGTGTGATACGATAACTAAAAAGGGTAAAATAAAAACTTCCGACTTCCAAAAAAAAAAAAAAACAAAAAAAAAGTGAAAAAAAAAACTTTACTTTCGGAAGTCGGTGGCCTGAAAGTAAAACAAACAATAGTCACCGACTTCCGGAAGTAAAGTTATTTTTACCACATTGTTTAGTGTTTTTTTTTATTTTTGGAAGTAGGTTATTTTTTTGCAAAAAGTTTTTATTAATTTCTAATATTAAATATACATCAAAAATTATATCATCCTCCTTTTTTATATCTTCCTGTTATCCGAACTACATCATCATCAGTGCAGGGCAACGGCAAGTCCTTACAGCCTCAGCCCCCTGCCCCAATTAATTTGGGGTCGCCCAAGCATATCTTCTTTCATACTTCTATATTACTCGTCATCTCAGCGGTCACCTCCTTTCTTACCTTCGCACAGTCCCTCCAATGTAATCTGTATTACATAAAGTCATAACATTCACGCTCGTAAAGCATTATAGAGTGAGCAGAGAAAAGAAACCAGTTGTCAATCGTTGACTCGAACGAGTTATTTTGTGGTTTGCCCGTCACTTGACATAAATGTACCGATGTACAGTCACGACCAATACGTTACATAATAATTTATAATATTTTAATTTTTACATAATATTTTGTACACATTTACCTACAGCTGTCAAAACTGTGAAGGACCACATTGTAAAGATATTGGCATGTTCTACAGCCAAAAATGCGAAGACGTTCATTTTATATTTATTAAACTGCACACGCTTGGTGGCTACAACCCACCCCTTCGACACAGTAGAGGGTAAAGATATGCTGATTATAATAAGTAGGCTTCTGTGAAAATTGAGAAAACTAATTTCCCCAGATCTGAGACCTAGCTAGATCGATTTTTCGCTCCCGTAAACCAGTATATTGCAACTTACATCGAAATCGTTAGAGCCGTTTTCGAGTACGTGATTACAAATGTACAAATATTGCACATTTAACAGTATAGGATAGAATGTATTTAAGGTACCTAAATACATCCTATCTACTTAAAAATTAATTAGAGAAACCGTAAGTGAAATTTAATTTTAAAAGTTCCTTATAATTGTAGGCACAGTATTAATATTTAGTTTCGTTTACATAAATTATATTAATGCTCGCGACTGTACCTACAATACCTACATCAAACAAAAGACGAATCACATTCACTTATTCTCGGGAACGGATCTTGCTAGACAAAATATATTAAAGCCATTTATTGGTAGCACTAATTTGAATGGCTCGTGGCTAATTGGCGACAGATCAATGGGTGTCGTGGCGTTTGTGACTCGTGGTTATATAAAACACATGCACATTGCACGGATATATTTAGATCCAACAATCTTCATCAATTCACTAGCTCATAGCCAACGGCTTTGCCCGCGTGCATTTCGGCAATTGTCCCACGGGCTCGTAGTACTTATGATCGGAATAAAAAATCTAGGTTTCAAACTACCTGGGGGGCCATTGTTCAGCTGTGAGACACTACGAAGGCTAACAAAAAAGATATAGAATGTGTTTAAAAAAAAAACCTGTCCGATCCGTAAAGGTTTTATTGGGTATCGAGATTCGATACTATTTATGTAATCCTTTTTAGAAATCAATTAAAAAAAAATATGGCCATACAGGGACGTGGGCGGCGCCGGCGCACAGTGGATCCATATTGAAAATTAGTGGACATGGGCAACAAAGTTCCAATATCGATTCGATATTTTTTTATGTGATTCTTCATGATATTCCAGACAACTTTTACTCTTGTGAAATTTCTTCTAAAGTTGATCGTTTGTCTGAAAAAAAATAAATTAGATTTTTTTGTATGGAGCGAATCACGTTTATTTTTTTTTCTTCAATTGTACGAATATGTTAGGTGTATGGCGTGAGTATATGATAGCTAGGGTCATTCTCTATCCACGAAAAAATATATCAGCGCCGGCCATCCGCGGCCGCGCGAGTAATCATTCGGTAAAAAAATAATATTTTCTATGAAATTTTTTGCCTTTTAAAATCAATTCAAAGTCATATTTTCTGTCTCACTTGGCTGTTTTCACCTTTTTAGTTAAATATATAGTTTTAATAGCACATAGGTACTCACAACTAGTAATTCTGGAAGAGGTTAAGTTATTATTGCATGTTATCGGTGGCACCTGCATTGTGATTGATATTTGTTTGTGCGCTCGGTTAAGTGCATAACAAACGAGTCACCGAAAAATAATTGTCTCTGATTGGCTGTTATTTTTTTAACTACCTGCACATTATCTATTGTTATCGGTGGCACCTGCATTGTGATTGATGACTCATTTGTTTGTGCGCTCGTCTAAGCGCATAACTAATGAGTCATCGAAAAATGCTCGTCTCTGATTGGCTGAATAATTTTCAGTCATGCTAATATGTTCACTACTTGAGTAATTAACACTGACTATAAATACAAAGACATTCACTAAGTCCCTCTAGTTTCGCTCTTGTCGCTTATTTGTGAACACAGTGAAATACTTTTATTTTTATATTTACTTTAGAACTATGGCTGGATTTTGTACCAACCTAGATCTTTTTGTGAAATTAAGAAGTGGTGGTGATCTGAAAAATTATATGTTTCTATATGAAAGTATAATTTCTGTTTTGAATACCACAGTTTCTGAAGAAGACAAAAACCTAATCAAGGAGTTCTGTCGGCTTTTTTGTGTAAGCCTAAATAAAAAGTGGATAGAGTCAAGTAGAAATCAAAAAACTTTTATGAACCGTGTAAATAATCGCAAGTGGTTGGAAAAAAACATCAACTGGCCTGTTTGTGACAGTGTTGACCTGAGAAGTGAGTTGGGCTTTTCGGACACAGCCTTATCTGAGCCAGTGGATATGAATTCCCATGTTCCTAATCTTGCAGTATGTACTACGGAAGCGGGAACATCTACAGAAAAGGAGCACAGAAAACCGTTCGAAGACTTAAGTAATAAGCAAAAAAAAAGACGTTCTACTTCCATAGTAGAAGAAAATTCCGAGGAAGAGTTGCAGCACTGGTACTTAACAAAATTGAAAGACAACGGCAAAACGAATCTGGCAAAAGTGGTCGAATACCTTTCCAGTAATCCAGAAACGCTATCCGAAGTACACGAGCGACTATTCAAAAAGCAGAGCCTAAGTACTGTCTCTGAAGATAAGTGTTTAGCTCTTTACACATCCCTTGCGCTCTCGAGATGGAAGTACTTAGCTCTTCGACAATTTCTGAAAGAAGAAAACTGTGCTGCCTTTCCATCTTATCCAAAGCTCGTTAATGCCAAGAAAAGATGTTATCCACCACAAGAGAGTATGGAGATTACCGAAAAAGGAGCTCAAATTAAATTGCAAGCGCTATTGGACCACACTGTGGAGAGGATTTTACTAGATGTGAATTCTGTTGATAGGTCTCAAAATGAAGAACTCAAGTTGACCTGGAAATGGGGGCTTGATGGTTCTTCGTCGCAGAGTAACTATAAACAGAAAACGTCAAACACAGCTACAGAGTTCGGTGATTCATCAGTAGTCATGATAAGCATCGTCCCTCTTCGGCTAGTGTCTGGCTCATTATCTGGGAATGAAAATATAGTTTGGGAGAACCCCACACCTTGCTCAACTCTGTACTGTCGACCAGTGAAGTTCACATTCACTTCGGAGACAGCTGATTTTATAAAGTCTGAAGAGTCGGAGATGAAAAAACAAATTGATGAACGAATATCTACTCAGTGTGGAAATATTATTGTATCACATGAATTGCATATGACCATGATTGATGGAAAAGTGGCCAATATTATTGCTGAAGTACCATCATTTGCAACGTGCCCCATTTGCTTGGCAAAACCAAGTGAGATGAATAATTTAGACTCTTTGACTTCCAGACCACTTCGTGAAGATATTTACAAACAAGGAATTTCTTCACTGCATATGAAGATTCGGTGTATGGAATGTCTTCTCCATATATCTTATAATCTGGATTTTCAACGATGGACAGCTCGAGGCGAACATAAGGCTTTGAAACAAGCTAAAAAAAATACCACGCAACAAGAGTTTCGTGAGCAAACTGGAATGCTGATTGATATAGTCAAACAGGTATGTATTTAGTATGTGTCGTATATTACAGTCTTTTTCCCCATTTCAGGGTTTTGGAACTACAAATGACGGGAATACTGCGAGGCGCTTTTTCCAAGATTACAAAACATCATCCAGAATAACAGGAATTGACGAAAATCTAATTTTCAGATTTTCCGTTATTCTACAAGCCATATCATCAGGCAAAAACATTGACTGTGAAAAATTTAGAAGATACTGTAGAGAAACAGCTGATGTATACGTGCAACACTATTCGTGGTACTACATGCCAGTTAGTGTACATAAACTTCTAATGCACGGTGCAGACATTTGTAACCACTTTGGTGTTTTGCCAATCGGTAAGTAAAAAATAAATAGAGTTTGATGTATAATTTGACTCGATTGCTTTTTGAAATTAAAATGCATGTACTTATTTCTTTTAGGTACCTTATCAGAAGAAGCTTCGGAAGCCCGTAATAAGGACTTCAGAAACGTCAGAGAGAGACACACTCGGAAAACGGACAGAATAGCAACAAACGAAGACATCCTCCATGGACTTCTAATAAGCTCTGATCCTCACATATCCTACATAAGGCCTAAAATAACGAAACAGGTTCATAGTGAGTTGTTGCCTGAAGCAATTCAGTTGTTACAGACTACCGAGCCTCCCTGTGACAGTGAGATTATGGAGGAAGAAGAATGCCTCATAGCAGAGTCCGAAAATTTGCCGGACCCACTTCTGGAATAAGAAATAAAGTGATCCGGCTATGGACTATTCCCACAAAAGCCCATCAGGGCTGGGAATATGACAAACAGCCCTTTTCAGGGCTACAATTATTTCACAATTTCCTTTCGATCATACGTACGATAACTTATACTATACTTTACATACGCTTGATTATGTAGATAATGATTATCAACGTCTTGCCCGTAAAAATTCAAACTATTTCACGTATATTTGATAAAATTAGTATACCCAGAAACTTATTACATGTTTATTTTACAATAGATAACGTGCAGGTAGTAAAAAAAATAACAGCCAATCAGAGACGACCATTTTTCGATGACTCATTAGTTATGCGCTTCTAGCCGAGCGCACAAACAAATGAGTCATCAATCACAATGCAGGTGCTACCGATAACAGTAGATAATGTGCAGGTAGTTAAAAAAATAACAACCAATCAGAGACAATTATTTTTCGGTGACTCGTTTGTTATGCATTTAGCCGAGCGCACAAACAAATGAGTCATCAATCACAATGCAGGTGCCACCGATAACATGCAATAATAACTTAACCTCTGCCAGAATTACTAGTTGTGAGTACCTATGTGCTATTAAAACTATATATTTAACTAAAAAGGTGAAAACAGCCAAGTGAGACAGAAAATATACTTTGAATTGATTTTAAAAGGCAAAAAAAATCATAGAAAATATTATTTTTTTACCGAATGATTACTCGCGCGGCCGCGGATGGCCGGCGCTGATATATTTTTTCCTGGATAGAGAATGACCCTAGCTATCATATACTCACGCCATACACCTAACATATTCGTACAATTGAAGAAAAAAAAATAAACGTGATTCGCTCCATACAAAAAAATCTAATTTATTTTTTTTCAGACAAACGATCAACTTTAGAAGAAATTTCACAAGAGTAAAAGTTGTCTGGAATATCATGAAGAATCACATAAAAAAATATCGAATCGATATTGGAACTTTGTTGCCCATGTCCACTAATTTTCAATATGGATCCACTGTGCGGCGCCACTCTCGCGGGTAGTGACGTCATAAAAAAACAATCGACGATCGAAAATAATAACGTCGAATGTGGCGGTACTCGGAGTGTCTCGGCGAGTCTACGACCACAATAAAAACTTGAGAGAAAAAAATACGAATCTTTTGTCTAAAAACGAAACGCTTCGAAAGGGATTGATTGCCATTTGTCAAAGCATTCGGGAACCCCATGAAGGCTTTTTGTTCACCATTGTGAAGTTAACTGCTAAAAAGTAATAGATTAATTCAATTATTTAATTAACAAAAACGTGAGAACTCAATACTTCTTCATGCGTAACCGACGCGTCGTTAGCTAATTCCAATTCAACTTCCGAAGTATTATTTGGAACAGAATTACAGATTCATTGTCTGTTGGTTATTGTATTGTATCTGAAAGTAAGGCAGCGTATTCATAACAATATAATAATTTATCAGCCCTATTGTTAAAAAGTATCAATAAACACAAACACTGACAAAATATTATACTGCCGTAAGAAAAAGTCTTGCATTTGCAGAAAAAAATTAAGAAAAATAAATCTTATCAAACAAAAAAACCTTTTTTGCAAAAAAAATTACCGACATAAAAAACACTAAAAAGTGTAAATCGGATATCTTATATCAGACCTGTAATCACGAAGAAATCGGTGAACATACTTGAAAAATGGTGGTATACATAACCTCCTCGTTTTTAGAAGTGGGATAAAAAGGGCACATCTTGTTAAAGACGTTAGTTACCTTTTGCTTAATCGGTAAGTTTAGTACAAATTCATAGTGTTACATTTTTTTAAAGTAGACCTTCACCTTTGTCCAGCCTTGTTACTCGCATTTCAATTATTATTGTTTTGGGGTCGATGTAGCACGTCTATTTCTTCCATACGTCACCTCCCGTTAACTCAGCATTGGCCTTTAGTCGTCAAGGCTAAGCTCCAAAGCATTGTACATCGCCCGCAAAGGTGTAATGTCGATCTTTTATCGGATGCATTTCGGAGAGTGTGCTTTGGAATTACCAAAAATTCCTCCATCCCCATTCCATCATCGGACGCGCAGAAATACTTCGAAGCGTCACCGTTATAATATGGTTTAAGTTCCACGGACCCCAACAAAGCGCTGTTTCCACATTCATTGTGCGAAATGCCAGTCTCTGGAATTCGCTACCGGCTTCTCTATTCCCAGATCAGTATAATCTGGACCTCTTCGATGTTCGAGTGAATCGGTTTCTTCTAGGCAAGCGTGCTCCACCCTAGACCACATCATCGCTTTACCTATGGCGAGTTGCGGCAAAACGCTAGCCTCGGGTAAAAAAGTCATGATCACACATACCCAATGGTATAGTCGGGACCTACCTACCTCCTTACTAAGGTTGTAACAAGGGATCTTAAACCTTAGGTCCATTAGGTAGGTACTTCTTTCATTCTTCCTTTATCAACCCCATTGTCCTTACATAAATTAAAGGAGGTTGACAATCAACAACTTAGAAATAAATTGTTCATCCACTTATTTCGACACCAACGGAAGCAATTTAAGTGGCCAATTTGTTACCCGAGTTTTAAAAACAATTTCTTTAAAAATAGCCTCGTTCTAATTTGAATATTCTAATTTTAGCTGAACGAATTACTCGAAAGGCTATTTCACTTTTTTGTGAATGTTCCATTACATTATAGTACGACCAGTTTAAGTTTGCAGTTCAAGGTGGCGCTGCTTGTCAAGAAAAAAATGCAAAAATTTCTGAAGCTGCTTACATTTCTTTTAGTTCTCTGTTTTACCGCCTGCACAGATATGTTGGTCGATGTATACGTTACGTTTACTGCAGTTAGGTAAGCATAAGTAGTGAGTAAAAGGTGTTTATTCGGAAGTATTATAGTCCATAGGTACTAATTTTATAAATGCGAACGTTACGTTGTATTACGGATTTCGATAATCGGTATAAATGCATGTAGCGGGAACGTTGTCGTGGGATAATGCTTCCACAAGGGAAGCGGACATAAGCTAGCTTGCTAACAACAATATCATCGCAATGTGTGTGTGCACACAGGAACATAGAATTAATGTCATAATACATCTCTGCCTATTATTTTTCCAAGTATATTGGGGTCGACTTCCAGCCGGATGCAGCCGAATACCAGTATTTTACATGGACCGACTGCTTAACTGACCACCACAACGCAGTTAGTACTGGGTAATATGATACCCCTTGGTAAGACTCACCCCCGTATCTATAAACAAGTAAAAGTGTTTACTTGAGTAAATGTAATTTTTTTAAATATAATTTTTATTATGTAGTTTAGCAATTAGTTGAAGTTAGAACTGTGAAAAGTTAGAATTCTTAGCTTTGCTTTCTTTGACGGTTCTTACTTTTTTTAATTCTTGTCTATTGCATAAAAAAAAATTGCACTGACCTTGCTACCAGGGCATTACCATGCTCTAATAGAGCAGGAATGTTTTAGGACTATTGCGAGAGTCGGAAAGTGACAGCGCTAGACAGCTGTCATCTCTTGCCCACTCTCGGAATAGTACTAAAACATTCCTGCACTAACAGATCAGTAAGTTACCTTACCTGCAACGACTGTCAAAGATCTATAAATGAGAGCCGGGAACAACGGTTTAACGTGCTTTTCGAAGTACAGAGCAAAGACCGCTTTAGAAAAAAGATCCGAAACATTCTTCAATGAAGACAAGAAGGTACCTAACTACCATTCAACATAGGAGCTACTTAGTCCAATAGATTTATGTATAGAGAAATCGAACGTAAAAACGAGATACGAATAACCTAGGATTCCAGCAGATATCAAATCTATTTCTTGCTCAGTAAATCTCTCGTTATGTCTATCGAGATTTACGGCTACCTAACATAAGTTAAGAGAACGGTGTAAACGCCCCTTTGATACTTACATTCACTTATGTAAGCCTGGTAGATGAATATGGGAGATAGGTAGGTATATCAGCTTTCGGTACTTCAATGAAAAGTGATTAATTTTAGAAGGCTTTGGTTTAGTGGTCGCAATTGCGACGGCCTGCGGCGGTTGCTGGGTTCAATTCCCAGATTGGCCAAAGTGTTATTGGGTTTTTCTGTCGGCAATTCCACAGTAGCAGCCGCGGATTCTAGGTTTATGAGCGCTTGATGGCAATTGCCTATAAACTGGAGAAATGTGGGTGTAGGTACTATTACGTAGGCTTACACGTTTGCCTAACCCTTCAGTATTACAGGTGCGATGTTATGATTATAAAGATTACATCATGTCTTCATATATACATATTGATGACTGACGTATGTAGCTGCACACAGATATAAACGCACACTACCCCCTTCCTTTCTTTCCCGTCCGATCACTATGTACGGCAAGCCTATCCCTTGGGAGAAGCAAGCCAAATACTTAGGAGTCATACTTGACCAACACCTGTCCTTCGGGGCACATATCAAAGCAGCTCGCGACCGAGCTGCCTTCGCTATGAGTAGGCTTCATTTCATGATAGCGGCTAAGAGCAACTTGTCACTCAAGTGCAAGTTGCGTCTCTATACCGCAGTGATCCGTCCCATCATGTCATACGCTTGTGTTGTGTTCGCACATACCAAGCCTCGCTATATCCATAGGATGCAGACGCTCCAAAACCGATACTTACGTAGGGTCACGGGTGCCCCGTTTTACGTACGTAACGAACGTCTCCACGTAGACCTTAGGATGCCCACCTTATTGCAGTTCATGAAACGCCTCACCAAGCGTTTCTTCGATCGTGCAATAAAACATCGTAATCCCCTGATCGCATCGGCCGCCCGATACGACCCATCGCGTATCAGTCAGGTTCGCCGGCCAAGGCACACACTCGTAACTCCCGACGACGCTATCACTCTCCTCCAGGAGAGCCGTAGGGAAACTAGTACGCTCCTCAAGCGTAAACCCCGTTTCAAGCCGCCGTCTTTCCGCCCTCGCCGTCGAGGTCCGTCGCGACGTCCCGGTAATTGCCCTCCCCGACCCTTGCTCGAGCCAGCCCGCGTTGCTGAGTCAGTAGTTCTAAACCAGCCCCTAATTAATTCCACTCAGATCCAGCCTGTTCCCTTGCTGCCCTCCCCCAGCGACGCCCTAAGCCGAGGTCCGAGCCCCACAGGGGGCGCCCTTAGCGTGTAGTCGCTTAGTTTGTAAGTTTTTTGCCCTGGCTGGAGGCCTTAAATTCAAGGCATCCACAGGATAGTCCGGTTGAGCAGACGACAACCTCCTAGGTTGAACTGCGAGATGCCATTCACAAAAAAAAAAAAAAAAAATCCTTTCTTAAAAAGTGGAAAACGTTCTCATGCTGTGGCAAGCTGCGAATACAAAGGCCTACTTGCTCCACAAATCACTTACTTAACCCATATATGCCCAAGAGTCCGAAAGCGACCCAATTTTTCTTAACCCAATCTTAAGCGTCGTTTATAAAAAATATTAATGATAAGTTGTATTAAACGCCATCTATGTTATAATTGATGACTTACCTAAGATGTCAAAATAGTTTGGTTGTCAAAATTGAATTTGTAGGTTAGCTATTATGAAAGCAAGTTGGGGTTTCAGTTTTTCTGCAAATAATTTACACTTTCTCACACCAAAATGTAAGTATTCATACATTTTCTTGATTATTTTAACATTTTATGGTAAATACCGCAAAACTAATAAATTATTTATGTACACATGTAAAAGCTTTTGAATAACAAATGTTTATCTTTGTTATATCGTAACAAATACTTTGGTGGGTCGGTACCGACCCAGTGGGCAAATAATGATCCAAAATGTGCCTTTTTTTCTCAGGTCACGACGGGTACTGAACGCCAACGAAATTTTAGATATACTGGAGAGTGGTGACAACGAAGGTATGCAAAATATAAATGTCTATTTAGACCCACCGTGTGATGGAACCATATCCAATGGTGATTCGGGGGGTGAAGATTGCAGTGATATTGCAAGGTTGAACCGACATCAACTACTGGCTCCTGCCGAATTAGTCATTCAATACTTTCAAGATATTCAAGAGAGCGAGGACACTGAAATAACCGTGAATGCTGATGCAGGCTCCTCAGGTCAGTCATCATCAAGGATCGCAAGGATTCAAACAATAGCTCTTGAAACACCTACTGAACCTGTCATCGCGTCTACATCAAGGCAACGTCGTAGTGCACCTCAAACACGACCAAGAAAATGGATAAAGCGGGATCTGCACCAGCCTGCTGAACAGTGGTCAGCACCTCTTCCACGAGCTGTACATACACTGTCGAAAGAAAGTGAGGCCATTGAATTCTTTGAATTATTTTTCGACCAGGAGTTAGTTCGACACATTGTTCGGCATTCAGTTATGTATGCTGTAAGCAAAGATCCCAACACAGCCTTCACCCTATCTGTTGATGAAATGTATTGTTTTATAGGCATACTTATTCTGAGTGGCTATGCTCCCCTGCCTAGACGTCGAATGTACTGGGAACTAAACGAGGACACTCATAATGTCCTTATCTCCAAATCCATGAGACGCAATCGTTTCGAAGAAATCTTTCGATACCTTCATGTTGCTGATAATGACAATTTGCATCCAAATGATAAAATGGCAAAAGTACGGCCTTTATTTGACATGTTGAATGAAAAGTTTTTGATTTATGCTCCCATTGAGAAAAATTTGAGTATCGATGAGTCTATGATTATGTATTTCGGTCGTCACGGCTGCAAACAACATATTCATGGCAAACCGATTCGCTTTGGTTTCAAGGTATGGGTAGCAGCTACTCGCCTGGGCTACTGTTTACAAGCGGATCTCTACGAAGGCCGATCTGAACCACGTGAAACTGGACTTGGGGAGCATGTAGTAACAAAACTAACCGAGGCTGTAAAGAACGTATACCCAGATAGTTCGTTCTCTGATTATTGCGATAACTTTTTCACTTCACCCTCTTTGCTGAGTAACTTACAGAATAGGAATGTAAAAATCACTGGAACTGTTCGGCAGAACAGAGTAGATAAGTGTCCATTGCTCGATGTGAAATCATTCAAAAAAGAAGCCAGAGGGTTTTATGATTTCCGATATGAAAGAGATGACGGCATTTGTGCAGTGCGCTGGAATGACAATAACGTGGTGACTTTATTGTCAAATGAATTTGGCGTCCAACCCATTCAGAAAGCCAAAAGATACTCAGCAGTTCTCAAAAGAAGAATCGAAATTGATCAACCAAACGTGGTCGCACAATACAATAGATTTATGGGTGGCGTTGATAGGCTTGATGCAAACATCGGAACTTATCGCATTGCCGTTAGAGGAAAAAAATGGTACACATCAATATTGACCTGGATAATTGATGTCGCCGTGAACAACGCAACATTGATGGCCAGGTCACTAGAAGCAAACGTGGACACTCTGGAGTTTCGTAGGTCGATAGCAAGAACGTTGCTACTAAAATATGGGACTGAAAGAGCCGTACCTGGACATCCTGTGAGAGTCATGACGAAGGTACCATTAGCTGTAAGAAGACATGCGGCTGGTCATATGATCACGGTTACCCAGAGTCGAAAAAGGTGTGCTTACTGTAAAAATAAAACAGTAAAAATGTGTGGCACATGTCGTGTCAATCTCCATGATAAATGCTTCGAGAAATTTCATTCTATGGCCAATGCTTAGCACTATTGTTGATTCTCCAAACGGTTATGCATACATATATTATTTGATTTATAAATATTTCTAGTTTTATAATAACAATTTGATTGATTTTATAAAGGCCAACGCGTTTTATTTTTCCCATATAATCTTTACTTTTTTCGAACCATATTTGCCCACGGGGTCGTGGACGACCCATCAAAATAAAAATGCTTTCAGTCACTGAAACTGAAAATAAAAAAATACGGGTCTAATTAAAATCCCTCATGAATAATATATCCAAAAATTACGAAAATCATAGACCTTAATCTTTCTGGGCATATATGGGTTAATACATTGAGCGCAAAATGTAGAGCACATAACATTCTCTACCGCTACTACTTACTTATATTTTGTAACCGCAAAAGTTATGCATAAATTAGAGGTTTTTAGCGATGCAAGAGTGTCAGAATGTGGGTAAATATTCTCTGCAAAGCAAACTGAACAAATTACGCCTTTCTAAAAAATAGGCACAGTTTTACTTTATTTTTTATTAAATAGGCGTAAACGGAGATCTATAGTTAATAGATCAGTCACGGATAATCAATTTTGAGTGTAACGAAGACATGTCCGCACCGTCAAAATCAATTTTCTCCAGATTATTAAAAAGAAAAACAGGACTTTCTTTGGCAATAAGTAGGTGGAAATAAGTAGAAATCGAATTGTCAATGAATCCTAAGTTAAAATCTCGTCGTTTGAAAATGTAGCTGCCTAGTAAAGGGTTATGCGTGTGATGTTAGTTTTTTGATTTTAAAACACTGCAATAAGTATTTTATTATCTGCGCTTGTAGGGTACCGGCGCATAATGCAGCGGAAAATCTTAGAAACAAGCAGTTTAAGGACAGCGCCATCTAGAGTTATTTAGTGTAACTACTATGCTACGTAACGTGTTGATACGCCAGCAGCGTAAGTAGTTCATATACTCATTTGCAGATGGCGCTGTAATAAACCAGTGTCTTGTCGTTTATTACTTTTTGTTTTACAGAATAATTTTACGACAAATTACATGTTTTTGAAGTTATTCAATCGCTTGTAATTCTTTCTTTGATTATTTAAATATTTTTTTAAACCCTTATTTTGGTCACAAAAACTCCGCAGAAACTGTTGTTTCGTTTGCAACATGGTTCTTTATGTTTTAAATAGATGGCGCTAATACAAATATTTCAATCTGAATGCAGAAATGTTGATTGTTGGTATGGTTGATGCATGATCATTAGCGGTAGCGGGGTGTGGATGTGGAACTGTGACACAAACAATATTCCACCACTACTTAAAGTAAAAGTGACCTATGCGCCAGAGCTGCCAACGACGTAAAAAAAAAATTTTGTGTCAATGACGAGAAAAAGAACAAGAGCATTCTATTAGAACTTATACAGATAGGTATCAGAGCTATTAGGTAATGTATTAAGAGTTACCTAGGTACCATTTTATCTAGCAGTCTGAAGATGATGATTAATTTAAACAATGCCAAAGACTGTATCATTGGGTGAGTGGTGAGTTCGATTCTCAGGTTGGTCAAAGTGATAGGTTTCTGTACCAGCGGGCTCGCATTTTTTATGCTATCTTATTCCGTCGAACAGCTGGACAAAGGCCACTTCCATACCGTCGTCGCTATTAGATACCTACATATAACTGACGAAGTATAAGTACTTACTACAGGTACCTCTGTCTAGGCCTTCGGGGAATAACATGCACGATGTTACGATTAAAATATTGCGAGCTTAATTTATTCCAGTTTCAAACACATTCTTACTAACAGCGCTGCAACAAAAACAAACGAGTTCTCCACTCGGAACGCTAGTAATTATTAAAGTTTTGCAGTTCGCCGAGCTCGCCCGACTATCCCCGAGGTTCACCGAACATCCCCGAGCTTCAAAGGTTGAATAATTAAATAAGTTTAGAATTGAGAGTGTGTACGTATAGGTTGTATTGTGTAAACTGTAGGTAATATGTAGTACATCTATTTATTAAAATACTTTGTCCGTATTGACTATCAACCCACGGCTAAAACCACTGGACGGATTGCGCTATAATTTGGGCTATACATGAAAAGAAATGATAAAATTTTACATAACATCACGCCTGCAATCCTCGAAGGGTAAGTCAGAGGTGTGCCTAATAGTACACCCACATTTTGCCAGTTATATTTAGGTCCCATGTAATAGGAGGCGAGCCTATTGACATCCGGGCACAAATCCAGACTTCTTAGCTGCTACTGAGCAATTTCTTATGGAAAATCCCAATAACAACTGGCCCGACCCGGGAATCGAACCCAGGACTTCATGTTCAGCAGTCGCTCTTACGACCAACGAGGCAGTGAGTCAATGATGAAAAAATTATAATATTAAAATGATATTTATGATTTTCACAGATAGTTATTTTGACGTAAGCATCCGCTATGAAAGGACCGCCTTTGGCATTGAAACAATTTGAATTAAAAACGTTTTTCCAAAAAAAATAACCGACTTCCAAAAAAAAAAACACAAAGTGGAAAATAACTTTACTATCGGAAGTCGGTGACTATTATTTGATTCAGTGACTGTTTTGGCACCGACTTCCGAAAGCAAAAGTTATTTTCCACTTTTTTTAGTGTTTTTTGCAGAAACGTGTTTATTTTACACTTTGTAGTTATCGCATAACACACAAATTCTTGTCAAGTATCAATTTCGCAATTTCTTTTACTTGGATAGCATATTTTCTCCAGCTATTTTGATTTAAAAACCAAACTGCGGAACTGATTTTGATGAAATTTCTATGGGACCAATCGGGAAGTGTATCCATTCAGATAAAAGAAGAATTTTTCAAATCGATTCATAAATGACGAAGATATGAGGTAACAAACTCCTCCTTTTTTTGAAGTTGGTTAGTAATATTATTGTAAAACAGTTGTGTTTCTATTTTGATGCAAAGTATTGCTATTGTAAGAATTCTTGACGAGTGAAATAGGGGGTTTAAGTTTGTATGGCAAACCGTCATCGGGCGGAGCTGTGAGGGTCGGCCAGTATGTAGATAAGTGCGGAGTGAAGACCCTTGGGATTTTAGGGTGGGTATCTGCAGCAAAGACTTACAGCAACCGAAGTTGGTGGTAAAAGGTTGATGTGGGTTATTTTCATGCATGAATTAAGATCATATTTTCTACATTAACGTTAATCTTTCAATTTATTGAC
The DNA here is from genome assembly GCA_964057025.1 of Standfussiana lucernea. Classification (NCBI taxonomy): domain Eukaryota; kingdom Metazoa; phylum Arthropoda; class Insecta; order Lepidoptera; family Noctuidae; genus Standfussiana; species Standfussiana lucernea. The sequence goes on along the minus strand of OZ059808.1, from coordinate 9,077,932 downwards.
TAGATATGGAAAAGTCATCTTTTTGACCTAACTGCCATTAATTACTTCACATACAGAACAAAAATTGTGTGAAGGATGATATGGCTAGAAAGGAGGTAGCTGCTGAGATGACGAGTAATAGAGAAGTATGGAAGAAGAAGACATGCTGCGCCGACCCCAAATAAATTGTGATAAGAACAGGAGAATGCTGATCATGACAAACAGAACAAGTATTGATGACCTTATTAGCTTTAGGTCCTTTGTTCAATTCCCAAGTAAGGCTAAGTGTTTTTAGGTTTTTTCATCAGGAAAGAATCTCTCAAGTTCAGTCACTCGTTGCTTTTAAAAGCTTAGTTGAAAATCATTTTCTTTCTCTGTAATATTTTTTTTAAATTTTATAAAACACAATAGTTATATATACATATATATTTATATGCATTGTATGTATATTACATGATAAGTAGTGAATAAGTTGTATTATTTTAAATTTTGTATAGTATTAGCAGTACACCACTGCCTACCCCCCCTTTTTTCTATTTCATGTTCGTACAGTCAATCCAAAGGTTGTCTGGAAGAGATCGCTATCAGCGATAAGACCGCCATTGTAACCATAAAATTATTTTTTTTTGTAAAACCGTTCTGTTACAATTTTGGTGTACAATAAAGTATATGACGGCACGGTTGGCGCAGTGGCTGAGCGATTGACTGCTGCGCTGCGTGTCGCGGGTTCGATCCCCGCACGGAACAAATATTTGTATGGCCTACAGATAGTTGTTCCGGGTCTGGTTGTTTGTGCATGTGAGTTTAAATGTTTGTAAACGCACCCACGATACAGGAGAAATTCCTAGTGTGGGGCAACGTTTTTTTAAAAGAAAAAAAATAAAAGAAAAAAAATATTCTATTCTATTCTATTCTCTCAGTAGCAGCCACGGAGTCAGGATTTGTGCTCGGTTGATGGCAATAGGCTCGCCCCTTTTACATGGGACTTAAACATAACTGGCGATATGTGGGTGTATGTACTGTAGGTTTACTAGTTACTCCTACCAAACCTTTCGGGGATTTCAAGCGTGATGTTATGTATGTATATTTTCACGGCCTCATACATGTTTTACCAAGTTAGGTGGTAAAGGTGGTTCAACAAAAAATCGGGCATTTCTTTGTATGGAATTTATTTACAGAAAACTATTATAATTATTTACAGTTTTATAATTAAGTGTAATGTATTTACAATACAAAACAATTTGGCACTTTTCACTTTAATAATTGTAATGTTAACAATAAATAATACAGAAATGAACACAATCACAGGATATAATGTAGGAAAGAAGTGACTGATCGATGGTAATTTGATAGTCGATATAATTGGACCGACGATCTGTGGCCATAGGGCATGACGTCTTAATGCAGGAATGTTTTAGTTCTATTCCGGTGTGGGAAAGAGATGGCGCTAGACATCCTGTATAGCTCTGTCTCTTTCCCACACTGGAATGTCATTAAAACATTCCTGCATTAAGACGTCATGGTAAGGTCACTGAACCAGACGACGTGATAGACTAGATGCAAAAGATGAAAAACTAAACTGTTGCATGCAAAATGTTGTTACAATATTAATAATTATAGGAAATTTTGGACAAAATGATAGTCTAAAAAATGAACAAATAATTGACGGAATGAATGATATATGACTTAGCGTACAAGACTTATCTTATAATACAGAGGCAAAAGCCACGCTTGCCTGGGTTGGTCCGTGAATGAGCGACCACCCATTACATACCGAGTTTCCTCCGTGCCTCGGAAAGCACGTTAAGCCGTTGGTCCCGGCTGTCATTTGTAGATCTTTGACAGTCGTTACAGGTAGTCAGTGGCCCGAAAGTCTGACAACCAGTCTTACCAAGGGGTATCGTACTACCCAGTACGAACTGGGTTGTGGAGGTCAGATAGGCAGTCGCTCCATGTAAAATACTGGTATTCAGCTGCATCCGGTTAGACTGGAAGCCGGCCCCAATATAGTTGGGAAAAGGCTAGGCAAATGATGATGATGACATAGGCAAAAGTAAGCAGTAAGCAGTTGTTAGAAGAGTATCTATCCTAACTTATTCTGCACGATGTAGAACAACATCTTTAATAATTCTTCGCTCGAAAAATGCAATGCCAAGTTACATTACTAAGAAATAGTTTATTTTACGAAATGATGGGCAAGTAATTGATGGAATGGATGATATACAAGGTGTTGCTTTGCATCCTCGTCAAATTCAAGGAGCTAACTATGCTAATGATTCTCGACACGAATCAATAATAAAATGGGTAGGTAATTTTTTTTTTTCTTAATATCAGAAATCGGTAAGTGTACACCACTCGTATTAACACGCGGCCCGTCTAATACTAGCCCTATAGCCGCGCTTTCACACCCACAAACAAACGCAGACGTTTATTCCATAAACGGGTGATTCTTCTCTTTTGAGAAGGGATTCATTCAGAAAAATAGTGTCAAATTAAAACAACAAAAAAAAGTGTATCACTATTGACCAGGTAACGTAATTAATATTGATTAATTATTTACGTCATCTATGACAACCTAAAATTCAGGAGGTTGTATGCAAGTATGCAAAACTACACCTTGTATATATGACTTAGTTTAGAAGACATCTTACTAATCAGAAGAAGACTTGGTGTCCAACTTCTATTCTGTTTAGAAGTCGTGTTCAACTTTAACGTTCACTCCTACTGTAGGCTTGTCATGTCCGAAAGTCTTGTCCACCATACCTCCAGCAACTAACCTGGTGTCCTTGTCAACTTTCCAGACCCCATCACCGGTCAGGGTCGCCTGAAATGTGGAAAATATTGCTTTAAAGTCTTTGTACAGAAGGTCCATGTTCAAGCTCACAAAGGAGTCGTATTACTGGTCGTTGAAACTGATGAGTTGACACAAGATATTATAGTGGATGATCGGCTTCGTTAAAGATATTTTAAAATGACTGCAGTCATTTTTTTTTTCACAGTTTATACTAGCACAGACACAGTCGTTCACTCTGTCTCAAATAATGCATATGTTGTACTTCATGTAATGGCGTTTTATTATGTTTTGATTGAGATGGACAAATTGTACTTGCCTTTTTGAAATAAATATTGTTATTGTTGTTCTAGTCCATCCCAGGGAACCAAGTTACGTAGATATTGGTGGCAAAGTTCCAACATCTTCACAAGTAATTTTTTAATACAAGTTTTTAAGTTTATAACTTTACTTTAAGGACCTCCACGACCCCCGTACTATTCAACGTATCCATCAGCACAATGTTTTGAGTTCGTTACACTGAGTCCTAAGGTAGAGCGTGATTGCTCACCCAAAAAAAAAACGTTACCCAACAAAAATTTTTGAGTGGATTTGCTTAGTTTGACGCACATTTAGGCAAGCACAAACTCTCACTTATACTCAGGGTAAGTTTATTGGCCTGCTAGATGTAAAATCAGGAGTCCATAAAAATAAATAAGATAGTTAATAACCTCATACTTACACCACTACCCCCTCCGAGTTCCTTATGAACGTCGAGGCCAGCTCTTACGTTGTCGTTGGCATTGTTCCATTTGAACTTGGTCCCAAGCACACTGCTGTCACCAGTAGCACCGAGTGTTCTCTCTCCGTACGCTTGGCCTTCGAAGTGACCGCGTTGGTCGTTGAAGATCTCTTGCTTGTAACCGCCTCGGCCCTGTGGAAATATGGCTTTGTTAGGAAAAGTCCTGTTTCCAGTTTATTTTTGGGCAAAAATATAGTAAAGCTACTCACGTATAGACCTGCATCATTGCCGCCCAAACCGCCAAAGATTTGGCCTCCGCCAACATTACGCGTAAACTGCAATTTTTTGAAAAACTCATGTTCATCTATTCCTGGAAGTTTGTAGACTTGAGCGTATGAGCAAGCCACGAACGCTGCGAAGTATAATAGAACGGTGGACTGCATGGTGATCTGAAACAAAACAAGAACATTTATTAGCTACCCGGTTATCACACGATACCGCCCGAACGCGCGGACTAGCGGTGTCGTGTTATAATCAACTTAGAAGGACATACAATACACAGACCCAAGTTCTAGACTGACATAAATCAGATTTTGACAGAAATTATTGTCAGAACCTGAATTCGGTTTCCACTTCGTCAGGGTCAAACAAAATGTAGAATCTGGTTTTTTGTTACGTACTCTTTTTAGCAGGCCGCTTTTTTCCCGATTAGTGGCAAGTGGGGGCACCAATTACCCCAATTACATGGGACTTATTATAGTACACTACAGGCAAAATATCCTGTTCCCTCGAATAATGGAGGCACCATAGAGTTTTGAAATCCCCATTATGTTGAGTTTATTCCACAGAAGACCACGATCAGGTGGGTTACCACGATCTCTTAGTGCAGGAATGTTTTGGTATTATTCCGAGAGTGGGTAAGAGATGGCGCTAGACAGGTGTCTATCGCTGTCACTTTCCCACTCTCGGAATAGTTCTAAAACATTCCCGCTCTAACAGACCATGGTAACCCCTCTGAAGACCAGACTATTGAATATTAAAAATAACGTTACAAAAAACACCGCCTGTTGTTCCAGAAGGGTAAGGCAGAGGTATGCCTAATAGAACACTCACACATCGCCACTCATGTTTAAGTCCCATATGATTGGGGGCAATTAAATATTCATTGAATTTTTAATAATTAACAATTAACGATGGCAAAAGACCGGACGGCATGTCTTTGTTTCCTTGGAAGATGGGTAGGCCTTTAGTGTGGGACGCAACTTGTGTCGATACTCTTGCGCCATCACATCTTCCAAGCTCATCGTGCTGTGCTGGCGCTGCCGCTGCGGCTGCGGAGAACCTCAAGCGGCGTAAATATAGTAACCTTTGTGGAAACTATATTTTCGAGCCGTTTGGGGTTGAAACTCTGGGGCCGTGGGGTCCGAGTGCTCACAGCCTTTTTAAGGAAATTTCCAAACGCCTAGTTGACGCTTCCCGTGACCCAAGGGCTGGCTTTTACCTTGGCCAGAGGCTAAGTGTTGCCATACAACGTGGCAACGCCGCCAGTCTCTTGGGCACATTACCGGCTGACAGCGTTGAGGAGGAGTTTTTTGATGCTCTTTTATAGTTTGTAGTTAGTTAATTATAGTCATTTTAATTATTATAATGTATATAGTTGAAAGTTAAAAATAAAAATTTATATAATTAACAATTTATACAAACCTTGTCAATATTTTAGCTGCTTCTTCTTAACTCAAAGAACTGCAGTTAACTGTGCCTTCCTCAATCCCGAAGCAATCTTTTATACTAACTTCTATATCTGAGGTGAACTCCCTGAACCGAGTGCACAGGGGACTTACTCTGAGATCACGTGTGTCATACGGAGTTCATATTCTTAACTGCGCGATTAATAATTTGTAACGGGATAATTACTTGCAGGATAGTAGTGTGAGTGAATGCATAGTAATATGGAGATAAGAATTAGTATGTAGTAAATAACGTGTAATATCGCGCCTTCTTTTGAGATAGGAATGAGCAGAAATGTTTACTGAATGTACTTTCACTTTTATTTTGCAAGTTACGTTTTTTTTTGTCATTTATCACTTTTTTTGGTCATACATTTGGCAGACTAATACCAAACTTATAAAGCATCAAAGTGTTGTTGGGTTTTTCAATCTCTCGAGGAATTTCTCAGTAGCAGCCACGGAGTCCGGATTTTTGCCCGGTTGATGGCAATGGTATCGCCCCTTATTACATGGAACTTAACGTGTACTATAATTGGTAGGTAAACCTTTGCCTAACCCTTCGGGGATTACAGGCTTGAAGTTATCTCTCTAGACTCCAAAATCAAACAAGACCCAGTACGTAACACGTTAGAATTTCTTCTAGCGCAAAAAAAACTCATTGTTCTTTTTTGTGCCAATCAGTGAAGCATGAAAAAAAAAATGATATAGCTAAGACTGGTTTATTCTGCCGACAGTAAATATTTATTACAACGCAAGAGGAAGTGCTTAGGAATCCCTCTGATTGGGTTTCGGTGATGATATGATGATAAATATGTTACATCTTGGTCATCACGATTTTTAATTTTGCAGTATAAATTGGCAATTTTATACTTTAAACCCTATTATTATGGTAATTAAAGAGTTCATTTTGAAAATGTTTTTTGGCTACATGCCTTTAACGTCCGTGCAGCTCGTTTACTTATTCGTCAGATTATAATTATAACTAGTAACATTTCTCGACGCCGAATCATTAATAAACGATACCAATAGGTACCTATTAATTAAGTGTAGGTAGGTATTTAAATAACACTTGGGAGACGCACTCCCTAGCGTTACTCCCTATTTTGGTTTAAAACCATTAGATTATGCAGCCGCATTATTTTTATACTTGCCTACACATACACAGAACATGTAATAAAAAAAAGTGGCAATAATATATGATTATTATTATATATTTATATGATTGCCGTACTACGTGCGTGCTACGCGTACGCCGCACTTTTCAAAGTGACCGCCGCCGTAGAGTGGTGAGTTTGTAACCAAGAAAGACCCCAATAACTATGTATTATCTCATCCGAGCTATTCACATTACAAAACTAAATATAGAAAAATTACCGCTTCGTTAGTATAGTGCTCGGAGAGCTCTGTACATTTGAGCAAGAGGTTCGACTTCAGGTCGGCAAAATGTTATTGAGATTTCATCAAGAGTTTCAGCAGCTTAGTGGAATCTGGGTTTGTTCTCTATTACATAATGCTTAAATATACATAACTGGCGAAATGTGGGTGTACTATAAGTAGGTACGACTCTATCAAACCCTTCGGGAATAACATGCGTGACGTTACAATGATGCACTCTAAGCGTAACCAGAGATGCCTACCATTATCTATCACAAACAGAAATAGTACCTAATTAATCACCGATTTTGGGCTTGTACACAAAATGCGATTCGGAGCGATGCGAATTCGCAACGCAGAAAACTGCGGCACGAATTGCTGCGATGCGATTTCGTGCGGCAAGGCGTCTTCCCTCCACGATTCGGGTGACCATACTTTCGACGACCGTCAACCGTACTGAACGTATTTTGTAAATTAGGTCGTGACATGAATCGTAAAAAGAAGTGCGCACTTCTGTTATTGCTAAGAAGATATAGGAAAAAGAAACAAAGAACAACAACAACATTCGCAACATCGCAAGAATGCGCGATGCGAATCAATTCGCAAGTTCTTGCGATGCGTCGTGCGAGCTCGTATATTTTTTCGATGCGACGTCGCATCGCAGTTTTGTGTACAAGCCCTTTATCACATCTCAGCTGATCACAACAAAACGAAACCAAATATACATACCTACCACGTGCTATAATAATTACAATCACATTGATAACAAGGTCAACTGAGGTCAGCGACTGATAAGGGGATTCACTTCTTCTTTAGTTCATCTTACGTTTTGTTTGCCTGTCTGTGAGTCAGAATCGTGCCTAATGAAGCATGTGAGGGGATTATTTTGGCTTTAGGTGTTTGGTTTTCCTTGTTCGAATTTTAATTGTAAGTTATTGTTTTAGTGACAGGTGTTTTTAATGAAACGAGTAAATATTTAACTACTTCAAATAAAGTCTATGTTAAAAAAATGTGTTTTTTTTTATCGTCTCCATAGTTTTGATGTCAGTAATCCATTTATTTTCTCAGTAAGTCTAGCACACATAAAACTTGACAGTAATTACTTACCACGTTCTCTATAAATGGAATTGAATGTTTATATGTTTTCACACCACCTGCTCGTAAGTGTCTATGCAAACCTAAAGCAAAGCAAGTCATTAATGCCCTAGGGCAATAATATTGTATTGAATTTAATGATTGCCCTAGGGCAATAATGTGATTTGAATTTGGAACCTTACAGTGGATTATGCACCAAGGGGATAAAGCAGTGTCTTACGTCACGGGCACTATTTTGAATCCCCGAATGCAACGAGGGATTCTAGGGCTCCCGAGTGGAGCGAGGGAGTTAAGACTAGAATCCTGAGAGAAATGAGAGATTTAAGCTAGCCCAAGACGAAGACTATATAAGTAGTATATCCCTGAGCAGCATCTATTTTTGTTTAATTTATTTATTGTTACTTATTATTTCACGTAATATTATTACTATTAAGTTTCGTAATTTAATTATTTTGTTCATCGACGGCAACTAAAACTTGCGCAGCGAAAAGTCTTTGAAAAAAAAAACCGACTTCCAAAAAAACACTAAAAAGGTGGAAAATAACTTTACTTTCGGAAGTCGGTGACTATTGTTTGTTTCATTGACTTTTTTGCCACCGACTTCCGAAAGTAAAGTTATTGTCCACCTTTTTAATGTTTTTTTTGGAAGTCGGTTTTTTTTTTGCAAAAAAGTTTTTATTTTACCCTTTTTAGTTATCGTATCACACACAAATACTTGTCAAGTATCAATTTCGCAATTTCTTTTACTTGGATGACATTTTTTCCAGTTATTTTGATTTCAAAACCAAACTGCTGAACCGATTTTGATGAAATTTCTATGGGACCAATCGGGAAGTAGATTCATTCAGATAAAAGAAGAATTTTTCAAATCGGTTCATAAATGACGGAGATATGAGGTAACAAACACAAAAAAAGAACATACAACCGAATTGAGAACCTCCTCCTTTTTTTGAAGTCGGTTAAAAAAGGGAAAAATTATATCCTTAATCTCCCAACACTGGCGCACCCTTGCAGTAGAATATTGGTGCACAACGCCATATTTCGAAAATCCAATTGGTTTTTATTTCCTCGCAGTAGGTATAAAAGGTAGAGTATGCTCTTCGGGGATAAAGGTGTCTTCGTTTTGGGCTAGCTTTAATCCCTCATTTCTCTCAGGATTCTAGTCTTAACACCATTGCTTCGCTCAGGATTTAACTCAAAGCTCTCTCGCTCCTCTCAGGAGTCCTAGAATCCCTCGTGGCATTCGGGATTCAAAATAGTACCCGTGACGTAAGACACTGCTTTTTCTCCAGATGCATAATCTACTATTACCCTTATGCGTTCCTAAACCACTGAGCCGATTGTGATGAATCTTTTGGTTCTTCTGTATACGCGTGCGGAGTTTCCTGGTTCAAAAATCTATTGAGGCAATGCAATGTATGTACAATCCATCAGTCATCATCATCTGCTTGGCCTCCATGTTGGGGTCGGTTTCCAGTCTAACCGGATACAGCCGAAACCCAGGATCTTCCATGGAACGACTGCCTATCCGACCTGCACAACCGAGTTAGAACTGGGTAATAAAAAAAAACTACTGCATGTTATTATAAATGCGAAAGCCACGGGCATTAGCAAGTAGTTTTTTTTTTTTAATGAAAAATATTTCAGAATAACCGTAATTAAAATATTTCTATTAGTCAATGGAAATTATTTGGATTTAGGTACTTTTTTAGCGGCATTTTTCCAGTACAATTAAAATTGAAAAAAAAATTGCACGGTTTTATCTGAAATATGCATTCACTTCAGAAAGCAGCGGTCCCTATACATTAGTATAATTACAACTGGGTTTTTGGAGTGTTCTTTGTTGCATCTCGAGTGAAATAACAAGGAGATACAAAGAACATTGACATAAAAACAAAGCTTAACAATGTTGAAGATAAGTCAGTGGTCCAAAAGTCTGACAAACAGTCTCACTAAGGGGTATCGTATAACCCAGTGCTAACTGGCTTTCGGAGGTCAGATAGGCAGTCGCTCCATGTAAAATACTGGTATTTAGCTGCATCTGGTAAGTCTGGAAGTCGACCCCAATCTAGTTTGGAAAAGGCTAGGCAGATGATGACGATGACAGAGGCAAAAGTAAGCAGTAAGCAGTTGATAGAAGAGTTTAATTATTTCCTAAGTTATTTTGCACAATGTAGAATAACATTTTTAATAACTCTTCGCTCAAAAAATGCAATGCCAAGTTACATGACTAAGAAATAGTTTATTTTACGAAATGATGGGCAAGTAATTGATGAAATGGATAGTATACAAGGTGTAGTTTTGCATCCTCGTCAAATTCAAGGAGCTAACTATGCTAATGACTAGGCAGATGATTTACTAGCCAAGCTTATCTTCATACTACTATACATCCACGTGGACACACTACCATCCTACAATTAGACCGTTACACATTTTTAATCTCTCAGTTAGTAATATGAACTCCGTATGACTCACTTGATCTCGAAATAAGTCCCCTGTGCTCTCGGTACAGGGAGTTCACCTCCGATATAGAATGTTGTATAAAAGATCGATTTGGGATTGAGGAAGGCACAGTTTACTACAGATCCTTGTGAAGAGAAGAATTAAGAGGTTTAATAAGGTGTGTATTTGATAGATATGGGATATTGGCTCTAATTGTATAGAACTTAAGACTGGAAGCCGCTCCAACATAATAGGGCAGAAGATTATAATTTAAATTGTTTCAAATCTTATTTAAACAAGCCTTTTGGTGATATTATAGTAAAGCTAAATTAATACATTCAAAGGTGGGTAAACCTTTGATAAAACCATGGCATATAGAAGACATATTCCTTTTTTCGATACCTGGATCAAATTGTGTCGTTTGGATTTTTATTTATCGTTTATTTCAGGCTACAAAGGTCCTACGATTTATACTAGTTGGCCGACGCAACTTCGTCTGCGTAACCTTTATAATTAATGCTCCGTTCCTATTGGTTGCAGCGTGATGTTTTATAACCTATAGCCTTTCTCGATAAATGGGCTATCCGACACTAAAATATTTTTTCAATTCGAACCAGTAGTTCCTGAGATTAGCGCGTTCAACCAAACAAACTCTTTAGCTTTATAATATTAGTATGGATGTAAATACAGACTTGTGTTCATGAATAAATTACATGGGAGTCGAAACTTGACTGTCATACACCATTACCTCTATCTATCTCAAGGAAGACAGGCATGAATATGTGTTAATTATTTCTTCTTTATGTTTCAGATCACCATGCAGTCCACCGTCCTACTGTGCCTCGCTGCTCTCGTGGCTTGCTCATACGCTCACCCCTACAGACTACCAGGAATGGGCGACAGTCAGTTCTTCAAAGACTTGCACTTTGAGCGCAATGCTGGCAGTGGCAAGATCTTCGGTACTTTGGGCGGCAATGATGCAGGACTTTACGTGAGTATCTTCTATCTTTTTGTAATAAGATGGTGTGTTTTAAACCTCATCAAGGCAGCTATTGTAGATAATGATGCTCAAAATGCTCCCCGGAGCATCATTTTTGTTGGAGTACCTCGTCTTTGCAAGTGATTAATTAAGTGCAACTTATACTTTATAGTTAGCTTCACTAAACTGGTTGACTGGCTCATCAATATTATTTTGTCTCAAGATGGTCTCTAACCTGACATAGTAAATGCAGATATTATATTGAAATCTGAAGATTATTGTGGTGTTACAATAGTGTCTTACAACGGCCGTCATTGTTCGAGTGTAGAAAGACATGAATGCAATATGGAATAAATTATAGCCATTCCATTTTGGCACAATTACAAACAAATGAAAACAATCAACTCCATATCGTATCTTCGCAATCATAAGTGTGATTTCACTATGACCTTCATTCTTCTCGCTACAAGTGACAATCGGTATCAAACCGTTCCGTATTACACCACCTTCAATGGATTTGACGTAAGCATTTCAGTAGCACATGTCATGGTTGGTATACTTACTGAACTATCTGTCATTGTCCGGTGTTCACAGCTGGTTTGCAATTCGTCCGTACCAGTAAGACTGATGCTTCAATCCCATACATTTTGAACTTTCCATCATCCAATTAAAATCTGAATGTTCTAACAAAACCATATTTCCACAGGGCCGAGGCGGTTATAAGCAAGAGATCTTCAACGACCAACGCGGTCGCTTCGAAGGCCAAGCGTACGGAGAGAGAGTACTCGGTGCTACTGGTGACAGCAGTGTGCTCGGTAGCAAGTTCAAATGGAACAACGCCAACGACAACGTGAGAGCTGCCCTCGATGTTCACAAGGAAATCGGAAGGGGTAGTGGTGTAAGTATTATATTTTTGTAAAGAAACTTAAACGTTACGGCTGCTACATGTTTGTTCGAGTGGGTACATTCACTTCAGTATTTGCTGCTGACCAGAAGCCATACATTATCATACATTCGGCTCATCCCTTGGCATTAACCCACGCTGAATAATATTCGGATCAATTCAAGCTATAAAGTGGCTATTTCTCAGATAATTACAATTTGATCTTTTTGTCAGGCTTTCCCATATCATTCCGACCCAAACATTTGTGTAGCATCCTTTACGGACTCCTCAACTGTATCAATAAACAGTAAATGAAAAATTCCTCCTAAAGAGGCAGAGGTTTCGTGGCAAGACTTTAACCCGATCATTCCCGCATTTCAGGCGACCCTGACCGGTGATGGTGTATGGAAAGTCGACAAGAACACCAGATTCGTTGCTGGAGGTATGGTGGACAAGACCTTCGGACATGGCAAGCCTACAGTAGGACTGGAAGCTAAAATTGAGCACGACTTTTAAATAGAATAGAAGTTGACACCAAGATTTCTTCTGTATAGTAAGATAAGCGTTCTAACCTCAGTCACATTTCATTCGATTCCAACAATTACTTGCAAAGTTTCTAGAACATCACTTTGTCAAAAAACATCCTTTTTTTTGTACAATACTTAAGATTGCACTTTTCGATCAAATACTTATTTGAAACGTTAATCTACATAGTATAGAATAGGTTAGGGAAATTACTCTGCTATCAAAGCTACGGCATGTTATTGCAGTCCACATCTAGATATGGGGCTTTCTCAATTTGTTCCATCACCCTTTTCCTTCACTTTTTGAATCCAGTGTAATATGCCTTGTTCAGACCGAATCGGTCTATTTAGAATTCCAGATGGACCATCAATTACCATCCATCAGTCGCTTCTTTTCTACGTTATTTTCATTGTAAGTTGATTGTGTTATTTTTTGTACTATTTAATGTAAATATGACAATTATTGTGTAAGTAAATAAGTGCCAAAATGTTTCGTTCTGTAAATAGATTACGCTTAGTTTGATAAAATTGTAAATATTTACCATAGTTTCTATAAATAAAATCCATAAAAATGAATTGCTTGCATTTTTTTTTTCTATATTGTAATCAATACCAGCCAAGTGCGAGTCGAAGTCATTGCATGAATGATTCCGTGAGAAACGCTGAACTAAACACGTTTCTTGTATGACAGTTAAAAACCAACGATTTATTTGTTATTATAGCTACCATAGTATCCATATTTGCCCTAAATCCCCAAAACGCACACACCCCAAACTTCCCCAAAGCATAATTCACACGCCATCACACAAAATCTATACCTACTACAGTCTACAAAACATTCAGTATGTCAACCGCTGCCATTGCAAGCTGTGCAATAATTAAGCCGTTTATGCAACATTATCGGTTTGGCATAAATGTTGCCGTATATTAATAATGAAATATGGACATACTGTTCTAATTATTCTGTGGGGATGGTTGGACGTTATTTTGTGTAAATAATGGTGCAATGATTGGCTTTTGGTTGGTTAAATAATAAATATATTTTTGGCCGATATACATATTATATCGATTTGTACCACTGTATACATCGACTAACCGCGATACGACAAAATTGAAAAGAATCGTGTGTTATTAATTTCACTGATTTGGAATATCTTTTAGATGACGACATGTTTGGCGCAGTGGCTGAGTGATTGGCTGCTACGCTGCGTGTCGCGGATTCGATCTCCGCACGGAACCAATATTTGCATGACCCACAGGTAGATGTTCCGGGTCTGGCTGTTTGTGAATGTAAGTTTCATTGTTTGTAAACGTACCCAAGATACAGGAGAAATCCCTACAACCCGTGGTAGCAGTGCGGATGAGTGGCACAACATGTATTCGAGTTTTTGGATCTTGGACACGCTTTTCATGATACTGCCTCGTTTTTCGCATCTCGGGTTCGATTGGGTTTTTCCATTACGAATTTTTCAGTAGCAGCCACGGTGTCTTGATTTGGGCCAGGTTGATGGCAACAGGCTCGCCGCTTACTACATAGGACTTAAACATTACTGGATATAATAATGGGTACACCTCTGTGTGGTGTAATTTTCCTTGACGGTTTGCGGAACTGCAGCAAATATACCCGAATCTATCTCTTGTATGTATATTCGTACATGAATTAATGTGCGAAAGAGACACTGTACAATGTTGTGTGTCTCTGCGCCACAGGTACATGAGTGCGCAGTCACTTGGCTTGACGTGTTATATCAACTCGCTGGTTCCGGGCCTACATCATCACTGCACAAACCCAAATTCCGACAAGAAAAAATATAAGTGGTAGAAAAACTGATGAAAAACTTTTTTAAAAAAATGTTACAAAATTTTAATTTGTCCACAGATTAATTATGTATGTTCCTATTAATACACTCGCAACATTTCGAACGTATCGATATCAAAACATAGGAACAGTTCGGCACATTAGACAGGTACATAATGTACTAGTACATACTGTATCTAGCAGTAAATTTGGGCGTTCGCCAAATGCAATGCTCATCCATTATGTTGACTCGGCGCTGCACGGGAAGTGGTGTGTTTTCGTTGTCGTACGGCACGACTTTTACGTTATATTTTGGAATTCATTAAAATACTACCAAATAAAGCGGAGACGAGTGGAGCAGAGAGTACGATTCGAGACTAAGAAGATGATTTGAGACGGACGTGTTTCTTGTTTTTGTTTTTTTATTTTAAATTGTGTGTACTTGTAACAAGTGACAAAAAAACTCTGTCTCGTCTCTAGTTAAAAACTTTTTTTCAAAAAAACACTACAAAAAGTGGAAAAAAAGACTTTACTTTCGGAAGTAGGTGGCAAAAAAGTCAATGAAACAAACAATAGTCACTGACTTCTGAAAGTAAAGTTAATTTCCACTATTTTTGTGCTTTGTTTTTGGAAGTCGGTTTAATTTTTTTGCAAAAAAAGTTTTTATACATTTGTTCTGCGGTTGCTACCGCAAGACGCGTATCAAACAGGTCAAGGTATAACCCCCCACCCCTCTTACCCTCTTTCTTTTGTCTCGCAAGCAACTATAATGCATGTAAAAAAGTACCCTTAACCTAAACGAATGACAGACACTGGTTCTCCCAGTCATTGCGGTATTTTTTTTGTTCTAGACTATATCTGGGAACTTTCTGGTTACGGAGATATTGGGGGTCAAATTTTCAACTTTATTAGAAGTTTATTTTTTTAATACAAGTTTCTAATGTATTAAGTAAATAAGTAGTTCTAATGTATTAAGTTAATGTACTTATAAGTGTGTATTTACAAACAAAAAAGTATCTATGTAGTAACTATCTGGTGTCCACGACACAAGCCTCGTTGCTTAATGTGGCACTAGATGGCGCTGTGTCTAATGTCCAGCGCATGTTTTTTTTTTTTTTTTTTATTAAAACTTAAAAAACCTCCACGACACCCGTACTATTCAAGCACAATGTTTTGATTGCGTTACATTGAGTCTTACCCCAAACCGTGATTTTTCACTCCCAAAAGAAAAAAGTCGTTTCCCAGCAATAATCTTCGCGTAGAGTTACTTAGTTTGATATACAGAATGCTTGTTTGACGGTTTCGTGAATGGTCCGTTTACACATTGTATCTATCTGTCTGCCTTGTATCTGTCTTTATCGAGTAAACTATAAGCCTTTACCGTACCCCAACAATGGACACAAACCCACCTACATACAGAGTAAATACAGCTCTCTGGAGTGTGCTCTGTGATTGAAGCATGTTACATGTCCGGCCGGGTCCATTTCACAAAATGCATGGATTTGGGTTACATAGCAAAGCTGGGCTGCTGGCCTATCGGGCTATGATTTCTAATTATATTGAAGAGTATTCGCAGCTTTTTGAAAAAGAGTGCACCCAGCTTTGCAATCGCTGCTTCCATATTTTGTGTCTAGACACTTCATGCGATATAATACAAGGTGTAGTTTTGCATCCTCGTCAAAATTCAGGAGGTTGTCATAGAAGACGTTTATAATCAATATAAATTACGGTACCTGGTCAATAATAATAGACGTTGCTTTTTTAGTTGTTTTAATTTGACACTATTTCAGAATGAAGCCCTTCTCAAAAGACAATCACCCGTTTATCTAATAAACAAACGTCTGCGTTTGTTTGTGTGTGTGAAAGCGCGGTTACAGAGTTAATATTAGACGGGCCGCGTTTTAATAAGGGTGGTGTACACTTACCGATTTCCGATATTAAGAAAAACAATATAAAAAATTACCTACCCCTTTTAACCCTTTAATTCGCAGTGTTAAACCTGAACGACATTGTAAACAAAAAATTCTTGTACATTTTCTGCTGATATCTTCTTGGTTTTCTTTAAATCAATACTTAGCAAAAACGAAACGCAACCTAAAAATGACAAATCTGTCAATTCGCGCAAATGTTTTCTCTCTTTTCCTAGCAAGATGGCACCGAGGACACCTGTCACGCACGTATGTAAGGTAAATAATTTTCGATTTTGGACATTTGAATTTAGTTTCTGGACATTATGCATGAAAAATTTCCGAAGAAATATCACCTTTTTTGATTTGTGTAAACAATATCTCATTTGAACAACAAATATTTAATTTACGAGCCGGTGAAATGTTATGTTGTTTGTGACCAACACTGCGGAGTACTCAGAACATTACCAAACATTCTGTATGTCGTTCAGAAACAACACTGCTCGCTTCGCTTGTCAAGTACTGCATTTATTTTATGTCGTTTCTAAACGACACTGTACTTTTACTTAGGTATTTTTAATATTTCGGACTGCCTACTAATACTATGGGTAAATGTTTTGAAAATCCTTATTTGGTATTTTATTGGCGAATGACATTTTTGTTATGCTTTGGGTGCGGTTTTGCATGTTTTTTGTTTTTGCTTGCTTCAGATTAAGCCAAAATGGCATAGAACACGTACAATTATGGCACTTGTACCACCTGAAAATGCACCTTCGGATGGTAGTAGTAGCGGCTCTGACGATGAAGTTATCATACAGAATTTACAACAGCACGACGATGACGATGACAATATTACATACTGCAGTTCAGAACCAAGATCCTATCCTTCTTCTCTAAATGAGTTGGACATTTGTTCTGATAATGAAGATCATCAAACAGCTCATTTCAACCCAGTATTATCGGACGAAGAAACCATTCCACTGTCACCTGTTATCAATGAAATGTTTCCTACCGGTCGACCGCAAGAACAACTTCCTTTCATGCTAAATTCGGTATCATCCATCTTATCGCCTTTGACTAGCTCACCAGCAACCACAACTCGTTCAAAAAGAAAGGCAACCACACTACCTAGAATTTTGACAAAACGAGTCAAGAAGTTTGTTAGAAAACCCATGAACTTCAAATTCAAAAAAGGCAAATTTCACCACACAGCAATAGTAGAATTACCACAGTATAATGCTCCTTTTGATGCAGGCCTGAAAAGCCCTCTCGATTATTTCCAGCATTTTTTCTCTGAAGATATAACGGACCTCATCACAGAAAACACAAATCTTTATTCAGTTCAACATGAAGTTTCGAAAAGCATAAACGTTACTAAAGATGACATAAGTGATTTTATTGGCATAACTCTTTTGATGGGTGTGGTCCAAATGCCAGCTTACCGTGACTATTGGAGCAAAGCGTTGAGGTTCCCCGAAATTGCTGATATTATGACACTAAAAAAATATGAAAAAATAAGAAGATTCCTCCACTTTGTTGACAACACTGACACAAATGACGATCGCTATTTCAAAGTGCGACCTGTACTTGAGAAAATTCGTAAGAATTGTTTGCTGCTCGCGCAAGAAGGGCGCTACAGTGTGGATGAGATGATGGTCCCTTACAAGGGAACACGAGCAGGAAGTAGACGCCAGTATCTACCCAAGAAGCCCAAGAAATGGGGATTTAAGATATTTGTGCGAGCAGGAGTCTCCGGATTAATATATGACTTCATCCCATATGCTGGTGAAGATACATTCAGAAACCGCCACTTTACGGACTATGAAAATAGCTTAGGTCTTGGAGCTAAAGTTGTCATAGCTCTTTGCAAGACCATACAGGAAAAACCAGCAACGGTCTACTTCGACAACTTTTTTACATCGCTCGAACTTATCCACCACTTACGCAACGAATATGGCATTTTCAGCTTAGGAACGGTCAGAAGTAACCGACTAAGAGGCTGCCAAGCAATGTTACTCTCTGACAAAGCGCTTGCAAAGAAGGGCAGGGGTGCTAGCCAACAAGTTGTCTGCAATGAGAAGAAGCTTGCTGTGGTCAAGTGGTATGATAATAAAGTAGTCACTTTAGCAAGTTCTTTTGTTGACTCACATCCAAAAGAAAAAATCAAGCGATACTCAAAAGAAACCAAAACTAGGGTTGATGTAGATTGTCCGCAAATAGTGAAGCAGTATAATGCTCACATGGGTGGTGTCGATTTGGCCGACATGTTGGTGTCATTGTATCGCTCCAACTTTAAAACAAAGAGATGGTATATGGCCTTATTCGCTCAAGCACTTGACATTTGCGTCAATAACGCCTGGCTGCTTTATAGAAGGGATTGTCAAAATATCAAGAAACCATTAACTCTCAAAAAATTTAGAATTCAGCTGGTAACAGAACTTTTCCAAAAAAATAGAATTCGGCAGACAGATTCAAAAGAAAATGAAGCGGCTGTCAAGATTAAGGCTCCTGTTGCTCCAAGACCACCAGATTCTGTTCGCTATGACAATGTAGGCCACTTACCAACATTTGTGTCTCAAGGCAGATGCAAGTATTGTAAAAAAGGTTATACCAGTGTATATTGCAATAAGTGTAACCTTAGATTGTGTATGTTGGAAAAGAGAAATTGTTATTACCATTACCATGTCAACGTCTAAATGACGATAAATATGTCAAAGAAAGCTGATTTTGTGTGTTTTTTTACAATAAACTTTGTGTCTCCACATTTTATTTTTAATTTGATTGTAAATATAACTGTCCATTCAAGCCGCAATGTTGGTAGTGTACAACACATATTCTGCCATTTACTCACTAGAATGTTTCGCAACGTTATATCCCAACAACATATGTTTTCTCAAAAAGTATATAAGTTAGATTTTTTTAGACATTTTTCTAAAGCTATGTAGACTATAAATAGACCCCCCAAAAAGAAAAAATAAAAAAACTGTAACATTTTTTCACCTGCGAACTAAAGGGTTAATATTGATTCGGGTCGAGAATCATTAGCATAGTTGCCTCCTTGAAGTTGACGAGGATGCAAAACTACACCTTGTATAAGTATTCTCTAGTCATTATTTGCAGTTAGTTGGTCTAATTTGGTCCATTGGTTGATCATCTTGTCTAGCTCGTTTCTCCAGCTTTATCATATATTAGCTGACTCGCGCAACTTCGTCTGCGTCACATTTTTGTTTGTTGCTCCGCTCCTATTGGTCGCAGCGTGATGGTATATAGGAAGGCTATACCTTCCTCGATAAATGGATTATGCAACACTAAAATATTTTTTCAATTCGAACCAGTAGTTCCTGAGATTAGTGCGTTCAACCAAACAAACTCTTCAGCTTTATAATATTAGTATGTACATATAATTACCAATTAAATTATATAAATATATATATATATTATTTTATATATTATTGTGTGCAATTTAATTATATATTTTTATTATCTATTATTCTGTTATTAGTCTGTAAGCCTAAAAGAATAAAATAAAATATGTGGGTCAA
Organism: Standfussiana lucernea; assembly: GCA_964057025.1. NCBI lineage: Eukaryota > Metazoa > Arthropoda > Insecta > Lepidoptera > Noctuidae > Standfussiana > Standfussiana lucernea. The sequence goes on along the minus strand of OZ059808.1, from coordinate 9,058,170 downwards.
TATCACCTCTTCATATAAACGAACTATAATTATAACTTTGTTAGTTACATGGCGTTTTGTAACCCCTTGGGACTTTCTGATACAATTCTTTGTTCACACAATATCTAAGTTATGAGATGGAATTCCAATAAGGGATACATTATTTGAAAAATGTTAAGTCTTATTAAAATGATGGGCTGTACGGATAATAGGGAATAATATAGGTAGCATTTAGGTCCCTCAAGGCGACGGTAGGCTCACGGCGGTATTTTTAGTGGGTGGAAGTCCCACATAGCCAAACCGTCTCCCTGACGGTGCGGTATGCGTTAGGCATTTTTCACCGCTTACAAAAAAATAGGTAGCATTTAAGTAGTTCGTAACAGCACAACAATCAGCAAGACACTTATTTTACACGATAAACTAGCGACCGGCTTCGCACGGGTGCAATGCTGATACTAAACATACATATAAACCTTCCTCTTGAATCACTCTATCTATAAAAAAAAACCGGTCAAGTGCGAGTTGGACTCGCGCACCGAGGGTTCCGTACAAACCTGTGGGTATATAACTTTTTTTTATATGACGAAACTAAAAATTTACGGTTTTCGTAATTTTTCCTATATCTGTACTATAAGACGTGACTTCGTACAAAATTTCAAGATTCTAAGTTCACGGGAAGTACCCTGTAGGTTTTGATTCCCGTGCGAGTTTCGAAAATTTGCGGAAATTTGCGGCCTAAGTGGCTGTATCTTTTGATTGCGTTGACTTAGAAGGTTGATTTTTCTACAGCTTCCAGGGACAGTAGAACTAAGTATCATATAGAAATTTCAGTTTGATACCTCCACGCGTTCCTGAGAAAAACGGTCTTGACAGACGGACGGACGGACGGACGGACGGACGGACAACAAAGTGATCTTATAAGGGTTCCGTTTTTTCCTTTTGAGGTACGGAACCCTAAAAAAACTGCATCAAAATCCGTTGCGTAGTTTTAAAGATCTAAGCATACATAAGGACAGACACACAGCGGGAAGCGACTTTGTTTTATACTTTATAGTGATATACTTGCATAAACTCAAAGAATTTATTTCATTCAAACCTGCAAAAGTTACTGGCACTTTTGAATACCTAGTCAAAGAGTCGGCAGACAGAAAAAAAAAGCAGGAATACAAATCTATATCGTAACCTCATACCCTCAACTCCATACATAATATCAATACCTAGTTTCCATTTGAAACGAGAACTTCTCCAACATACTCGTATATGTACATAGTTCACGGAGCATTCAGTTCAGAGTACTTTGATTGAAGCATGTTAGCTGTGGTTCGGGTCCATTTCACAGAACTCACACATATACGGGTACCTATATAGCAAGCTCACATAAATTTTGGCTGGTATATACATAATTATGTATGGTAGCATTTTACTGCAGTCTCTATACGTACTGGGCTGATGCAAATAGTGATGTCATAAAAATAAGCGACTTTCAAAAAAAAAACACAAAAAAATAACTTTACTTTCGGAAATCGGTGACTATTGTTTGTTTCATTGACTGTTTTGCTACCGACTTCCGAAAGTAAAGTTATTTTTGATGATTTAGTGTTTTTTTTTGGAAGTCGGTTATTTTTTGCAAAAAGTTATTATTTTTACGCTTTTTAGTTATCGTCTCACACGCAAAGCCTTGTCAACTATCAATTTCACAATTTCTTTTAATTGGATAACATATTTTTACCAGATATTTTTTAAAACCAAACTGCTAAACCGATTTTGATGAAATTTCTATGGGATCAATCGGGATATGAGGTAACAAAAACAAAAATACAACTATGAGAAGAGGTTTCAGGGGAACGGAAACAACGGCTCTGATTCGAGTTAAGATTAACAGTTTATTAGTCGGTTTACACGTTCACAGTAATTATTATTACAAAGTTCGGAAAAGTTATTCGCGGACAATATGGCGCGTGGCGTACGTATCGACTTGCGCAGGGAATTATAAAATACACGTACAAGTGTCTTGCGCGTAAGCAACGGACTCTCGACGCCAACGCCACCGCCACCGCCGTCGCCGTGCGGGAAAGAGAGCGATATACGTTATTCCGTATAACGCAGAGGCGGGCGACCGCGGGACGCTCTTATTGGTCGACTCGTAGGTCTTTGGGTTGCTATACAACCGAATTGAGAACCTCCTCCTTTTTTTGAAGTCGGTTAAAAATATAATTCAACTGCCTCGTTGGTCGATTGGTCGCAAGCGCGACTACTGAGCATGAGGTCCTGGGTTCGATTCCCGGTTCAGGCAAAGTGTTATTGGGTTTTTCTATCAGGAATTTTCTCAGTAGCAAACACGTATGTGTACAACACAGAGCGATATTTCATTAATCAATACAGCAAAATATTTTGACAGCTACATATTTGCAAAGTTACCTACTTTCGGGAAGCACACACATGCTTAAATACCGTGTTAAAATATGCAGTTCTAAATCGTGATAATTTCAGTAAACATTTGAATTTCCCAGCATCGAAACACGCTATACATAGAGGGCAAATACAGCTCGGAAACTCAACACAATCTGTGATTGTAGCATGTTCGTCTAAACGCACGTCAAACGGAAACGTATCAAGGATTTCAGTTACATGGTGCCGTACTCGGATTGTTTGTGAATTCGATTCCGAATTCGGAGAATGAATTTCATTTAGATTTACATTTAGATGTGAATTTAGATGTTCCGTATCGGAAGAGTGTCTATGTTAATAAATCTCAAGAAAACGAAATATTCTCCATCTGCTGACCATGAAGCCCTGGGTTCGATTCCAAAGTGCTATTGGTGTTTTTTTTTCATCAGTAATTTCACAGTAGCAGCCACGTAGTCTGGATTTGTGCCCGGTTGATGACACGCCAACTATTACATGGGACTTAAACATAACTGTGTACTATAAGGTACACCTCTGCCCAACCCTGCGAGGATTCCAGGTATCATGTTATGCTAGGTCAGGTGTATAGGATGTTCCACGCGCGCCTCTCTATGACGTAACGGGGGGAGTTTGTACACCTCACTCCCCCCCGGGACCAGGCCCGCAGGTCAAGCGGGCCGGCACTACACCGGGGCACCGCAAGTCGCATTAGTTCCCACTGCCCCCCGACGCAAGTGTGCGAGGGAACACCGGTGTGGTTTTAGTCAGTACGAGTCTGACAGACCCCTCCGCTCTCCCCAGGGCGGAGGACATCCATTAAGGATTTCCACATCGTGAAAAAAAAAGGGTGTATAGGGGTGTGAGGATTGAAGCAGGAGGCGTTCTATAATTTTTTCCTACTCCTACGGTAAATATGATTCATTGAAAGTTGAATATATAATAGGTATGTATAATTGATTGAGGAGCTCGTGGCTAAACTAATAATAACCGCTCGGATCAATCTTCAGGTTAAGCCGCGCTTGCCTAGTTTGGTCTGTGGATGTGTAACAACCCATTGCATACCTGGTTTCCTCCGTGCTTCGGAAAGCACGTTAAGCCGTTGGTCCCGGCTGTCATGTGAAGATCTTTGACAGTCGTTACAAGTAGTCAGTGGCCCGAAAGTCTGACATCCAGTCTTACCAAGGGGTTATAGTATTTCCCGGTATTAGTCGCTCCATGTAAAATACTGGTATTCAGCTGCATCGGGTTAGACTGGAAGCCGACCCCAACATAGTTGGGAAAAGGCTAGGCAGGTGATGATGATTAATTGATTATGCTAGCCAGCTCAAAAGCCAATTGACGATCAAACGAACTACCAAATTCCATTGAAACAAAACTGAATGGAAGTTCGAAATCCCCGCTATTTAACAAGCGAGTCAAATACAATGATAGTGCCTACATTACACACTAGTGTTTGTAAAACGTCATACGGTGAGCGTGGATCTGGGACACGGTGGCAATGTTTACTTAGCAATGCAGCGCTGTATGTTTGGATTTGCAGCGGGTTTTGGGTATAGTTCATTCAGAGTATTTTGAAGTAAAAAGTAAAAAATATTCATTGAAAATATAAAAAAAAAACATTATATAAGGCCTAACTATCCATACACGAAATATTTTCAGAGAATCATCTAAATGCTCTAACGAATCCATTTCAATGGATTTTTTTTATCTAAGTGCATTAAAACAAAAATCATACAAATTGACTGATTGATTGATTAATTTTTACGATTGTTAATAATTTAACATCCATTATGCTAGCTCCATTAATCTAGCGTAATGGATGTTTAAAAATAAGGAGCCTGTATTTATTCAAGTAATTTTAAATTATTTATTTTTTATAAAAATATATACTTTGTCATTGATTGACTTTGAAAAGCTTAACGCTCCGTTTTCAACCTCTCGACCGTCAACGACTTGCGACGCCTCTTACGTCAAGCGATAGTTCAAGTGACTCCGATCATCAGTTCACGGGGCTTCCTCAAAAGCCCGCGCCTGAGCTGTAGGTGAGACTGCATCTTCTAAGGATGCACGTGTCGAGTATAGTTCTGATTGCATTATAATAATTATCACCCCGGCTGCATGTGCATATCTCTTCAAACCATTCTTCTTCTATATATACGCAAAGTAACGCCTGATTTCATACCTTACAAATCTTTAAAAACGGAAATAACATGTTGCCAAGTAACATGAGACAGGGGCAGGAAGATGATGAGTGACTACTAATACAAACTACATCTTTACACACTAGTGTTTGTATAGCATCATGCGATAAGCGTGGATCTGGGACAGTGAGAGAGGATGCAATGTTAACTTAGCAATGCCGTGTGTTTGGGCTTTTTTTTTTGGGTGGAATTCATAAAATGACCTCTCCCACTCTGGGTGGAGCGGGAGGGCGTGTCAGACTCTTACTGACTAAAACCCACCCGTGTTCCTTCAGTTGCCTGTGCCAAGGGCCACGGTAACTCTTTCGAACAAACCCGCAACCCTGGTGGGCGTCGTTCCTAGTGGACCCCATCAATTTGTGCTGACATCTCGGAACACAACGCGCCATCGACCCGGGCCTACGGCCTACCCATTGCTCGCCGTCCGCAAGCCCGCGCCTACGGTGTGTTTGGGCTTGAAGCGGATTTTAGGTAAGGTTCATATTTGGACCTTGTGTTTGTTTACTAGTGGCCTGCCTTTTTTCTGTCGCCGCCTTATTAGGATAAAATTTCTGATTGTTTCAGCGTGTAATCATAACTGCTGAATCTTTTTCTCTCAGACATCCCTTGTCATAACCATTTAATGGCGATTGTCAATATGGGGTATGAAGGACAGGGTGTAAAGCTCTTTCTATAGATAAGGTGGGAACCTCCGACCAGATGGGTGTTCTGCCTTATAAGGGCTTTTATGAAAGTACCGCCACAAGGGGATTTTGGTGTACCTTTAGAGAGGTCTATATCCAGAAGTGATGAATGATGTTTATTTTGCAAGTAGAACACTTTTACACGTCGTTTTTTTTTTTAAAAGATGAGGCCGGTGTCTGAGAAGAAACAGCTGAAACAAACTCGGAGGTCATAGTCTCTTCTAAGGTCCAGACATAATTTTGGTCAACTCACATGAAGACTGTGCAGATTAGTGACTGAGATTGTCTTTTGAAGAAAGATCCACACACATTGAATGAACTGCTAATAAACTGTATTGTTAGTGAACCATTTTAGTAAAAGGCTCGCGCGTCGTCGACAAAAAATCGATAAAACAAACGATCAGGTTCCATGCAAAGCTCACTCTAAAAATAAACGACGAAAGACGAAGAAGACGTCAAAACCGAAGCGCGATAAATTTTAAAAGCAATAAATTCAGCCGTTACATTAAATATAATATCAGGACTAAATTCAAAAGCAATTTGTTAGGAAAACACTCAATGTAACTAAGTGAGGGCTCGCTCAAATTTAATGGGCGCTCGCTCTTCACTCTTTACATATTTATTGCAATCTTGGGCTTTGTTTTCTTTGTGGATGAGAATGTTGGGATACAGAACAGAACATAGCATCACGCTTGTAATCCTCTAAGGGTTAGGCAGAGATGTACCTAATAGAACATCCACATTTGGCCAGTTATGTTTTAAGTCCCATGTAATAAGGGCAAGCCCATTGCTATCAAGCGGGCACAAATCCAGACTCCGTGGCTGCTACTGAAAGATACCAAGAAAAACTCAAAAACAATTTGCCCGATCCGGGAATCGAATCCAGGACCTCATGCTCAATTGCTCAGCACAACGTAACGTAACGTGTAACGTTTCCACGTTGCTAAAGGCCTGTGAGAGGGATTTTGTGATGAAACACCACGCGGCAATATCACATGTCTACTAAATTTTGGTTCTGGGACATAAAAAACGTAGTGAGATCTTTTCTTCTTCGTCTATGTTGATGATCTCCTAATATCTTCTAGTTACAATGTTAAATGAACACATGACAAGAATACGTGTGGAATGCTTCAACTAAAAAGGCTTAAAAAACAGCCGACTTCCAAAAAAAAACCAAAAAAAAGCGGAAAATAACTTTATTCTTGGAAGTCGATGGCAAAAAAAGTCAATGAAACAAACAAGTCACCGACTTCCCGAAGTAAAGTTTTTTCCGGTTTTTTGTGTTTTTTTTTTCGGATATATTTCTTAGGTGCCTATAATCCAAAGCTTTCCAGTAAAAGAAACGATTTTCACAATTATCCTGTGAGATAATTATGTTCCTATCTTCAACATAGCTAATACAGTTGACAGCGAAATACAAGCCAATTTGCAAGCATCGCAGCGAGCATGCCCAGAATGCACCACAGGTACTTAAATATAATCTCCTTTAGTCTCTTCAAACGCATCCCATACCAGCTTATGTAGGGTGGCCAACTGAAAAGCATTCAGTTTTAAATGAAGATTATTTTGAACCGACTTCAAAAAAAGGAGGAGGTTCTCAATTCGGTTGTATTATATGTTTTTTTTTTTGTGTTTGTTACCTCATATCTTCGCCATTTATGAACCGATTTGAAAAATTCTTATTTTATCTGAATGGATCTACTTCCCGATTGGTCCCATAGAAATTTCATCGAAATCGGTTCAGCAGTTTGGTTTTGAAATCAAAATAGCTGGAAAAAATATGTCATCCAAGTAAAAGAAATTGCGAAATTGATACTTGACAAGGATTTATGTGTGATGCGATAACTAAAAAGGGTAAAATAAAAACTTTTTTACAAAAAAAAAACCGACTTCCAAAAAAAACACAAAAAAAGTGGAAAATAACTTTACTTTCGGAAGTCGGTGGCAAAAAAGTCAATGAAACCAACAATAGTCACCGACTTCCGAAAGTAAAGTTATTTTCCACTTTTTTAGTGTTTTTTTTTTGAAAGTCGGTTTTTTTTGCAAAAAAGTTTTTTTTGTAAAACTATACAAAATCTAATTCACATATTATAATACAATTTTATTTACAATCCGATGGTGTTTGAAAGGACCCATGTTATTCCATAGTTAGGCAAAAGTCTCTCTTATATTCCGCCAGTTTTTTCTATGCTGGGCTTATGCTTAAACTAGCTGACCCTCGCAACATCGTCTGCGTAAGATTTTGGTGATGGATGCTCCGCTCCTATTGGTCGCAGCGCGATGTTACGAGTATACAAGGTGTTGCTTTGCATGCTCGTCGAATTCAAGGAGGTAACTATGCTAATGATTCTCGACCCGAATCAATGATAAAATGGGTAGGTAGTTTTTTATATTTTTTTCTTAATATCGGAAATCGATAAGTGTACACCACCACCCGTATTAAAACGCGGCCCGTTTATTACTATCCCTATAACCGCGCTGTCACACACACAAACAAACGCAGACGTTTATTCGATAAACGGGTGATTCTCCTCTTTTGAAAAGGGCTTCATTCTGAAATAGTGTCAAACTAAAACAACTAAAAAAAGCAGCGTTTATTATTATTGACCACTTACCTTAATTTATATTGATAATTTACGTCTTCTATGACAACCTCCTGAATTTTGAAGAGGATGCAAAACTACATCTTGTATAGCCTATATATAGCCTTCCTCGATAAATGGGTTATCCAACAATAAAAAAAAGTTCGAACCAGTAGTTCCTGAGATAAGTTATTAATTAGTATCGATTATTTGAAAAATTCTTATTTGACATAACGTATCTGTTTGAACTGTCAAAATTATATGCATTGACAATGTTATACATATATTGTGTTACGCTCTGGCTAAAAAAAATCTATCAAATTTTCAATTTTTTTCTGGTTTATAATGCACGATAAAAAACTAAAATGGTAGCTAAAAGAAGTTCTAAACATAGGAATTGGCCACCCTGTCTGACTATTAGAAATATAACAGAATCGTTTAAATATTCTAATGAAAGGTTTTATCATAAACGTTCGCTATTAGAGCTTATTTCGCGAGCGAAATATTAAAACTGAATAACTCTCATAAAGTAGACTTTGTTTAGTGGTCCGTTTCGCTGTGGCGATTTTTTATTAAAGAGGTTTCATGAAAATGGTTTTGCTTTGTGGTTTATGCTGTCTAGATATGTTAAGATTTTATTTACAGTTAGTCAGTGGCTCGAAAGTCTGACAACTAGTCTTACCTGTGTCTTAAGTGTATTACCCAGTACTAACTGGGTTGTGGAGGTCAGATTGGCAGTGGATTCATGTAAAATATGAATGTGTGTGTGTGTGTATGTATTCAGCTGCATCCGGTTAGACTGGAAGCTGGCTAGGCAGATAATGATTTCACGATTTTATTTTTTACTTGTGTTCGTTTATTCGTCTTTTCACGTACGTTTAACATAGTAGCTCACCGGTATCGGGAACAGGGTCCAAGCTACCGGCGGTCAGGACTCCAGAGAGAGGAACCTCCTAACAATACGAGCTGTGTCTCATTTATATTAAGAAAAACAATAATTAAAAAATCACACCCCAGCTAATTAACAAGCATCGTTTATTTTTCGCTACGGCATGAGGTATTCAGATATTATTAATTATAATCTGACTGAATACCTCATATAATATTGATAATTATAATTTATATTTAGAAACAGATTATCATTCTTTTTTAAATCAATTTTTTTTAATCTAAAAAATCCGCACCAACGAAACCAGACCTTAAGCAATTTCAATTTCCAAGCGGCGCGTCTGCCTCTCTACGGATACATTAAGCACTTAACTATCACTGTCTGCTTACTCTCAACTTGTGCCGTGCCGTTGCAAAACCTTGCTTTTTTGTATACAGACTTATTTTTCGTACTTTTGTTTTGCAACATAACATGACTCCTGTGAATCCAAGAAGGGATTGGCAGAGGTGTACCTAATAGCACACCCACATTTCGCCAGTTATGTTTTAAGTTCCTGTTGCCATCAACGGGTCACAAATCCAGACTCCATGGCTGCTACTGAGAAATTCGTGATGGTAAAACCCAGTAACACTTTTCGATTCGAACTCATGCAACAATTACCGAACTCCACGCGGCCGAAGCCGCAAGCATAAGCTATTAGGCAAAATTTATTTAAAAAATATGCTGCCTAAGTATTTTGTAATATGGAAGTTTTCATAAGTCATCGCTCAGGTACATACTTTAATATCAAAAAAGCACCTCTCACACCGTTCAAACAATTCATCACTAGCTCACAAAGTCGATAGCTTTTCTGAAAATCCTACTATTTTTCACAGCACCTATCAAATCGGATGACTTGCTCCATTTGTTGACCAAGCTAATATATTAAGTAGATATCTCATCTCATCCGGTTTAAAATTCTATCTATATTTATAAGTTCTTCTTCTCAACGTGTCGATGGCAATCTAAATTAGCCCAGAACTGGCCAGGTCCACTCAATTCTGTGTAGATTTTCCTTTAAAAATTTTATCTCAGACACTAATCTACATGGTCCTCATAAGACTTGACCAAAGTCTGGACTTCAAAAGTGACAGTGATGAGTTTGTTTCGGCTGTTTCCTCTCAGAGTAGTCAGATACGAAACACCGGCCGCATCCTGCTTTAAAATAACATGATGTGACGTGTGAAAGTGTTTTTGAAAACCAATTAACAGAAATAAATAAATGATTTGTGATTTGAAGCTGAGCCACCAGTTTGGTGCAATTAAGTTTGAACCTCCTTGGAATAAGAATGTACAAGTAGTTGGGTAAATGAAAGTGTACGGACGCCAGCACATCAAGCTACCCGACACTGTCAAGTTTTCCCAAATAACTGTGAACCTAATTATTTAACGATTAAGTTCAAAATTTATTAAATAAATTTGACAGATTGTTGTGTCTGTTCATTTCATGATAAGGTTATTTATTGCCATCGTCTTTTCTGTCACCTTTTTACACAAGTGGTCAAAAACTTGGGGCTCCACAAATAATACAATTCTGCAAAAATGGTTTGTTGTCAGTAAAGGTTTTTGAAATTGGGTTCTGTAAAATGTATAAAAAATACGATGGAGGCGTTGGTTCCGATAATCTTACAAAAACGAAGATCTTTCAAAAATGTTTTACTAGTTAACATTAAATAAAATTCTAGACTGGAAAAGATAGGTACATAATTGATTAAAAACTTTTTACGAATAACGTAGATAATTGCCTGAGCCATTTTAGTAATTAAGACGTAACTTATTTCATAATTATTTCAGTCCAAATTTAAAGACATTCGTAATTATCTTAATGAAAGTAAAAAAGTTTCAAGTCCGAAAAAAAGTAATTTTAATAATGGATTTTGAAAAGTACCTAACACCTGTTTTATTCAAACGTCTTCGCAAAGAGAATTAAGAAAAACGATAATGTCGTTCATGAAACATTCATTAACGAAAAGGTCGAAAACGGTCACCCATCCACCAACTGACCTCGACAACCGCAGCTTAACTTCGATACATCATTTCTTGAACCATCAAACCCAAGTAATATTTTATCATTAAAATACGCAATAAATAGCTTTATAACAGCATTAAATGTAGAAATGGTAACAAAAAGGTAACGTCTAAGATAAAATGGACACTTAAACAGTTTTACAACCGTTTTACGATTGTCCCTTGATGACGGGAAATGATGGCCGGCTCAATTGCTTCACAGGTCTTAAGAAGAAGACAGTTTACCGTTACTCGTAAAAGACAAAGCATTTTGTTTATCTATACTTCTATACTAATATTATAAATGCGAAAGTTTGGAGGGATGATGGATGTTTGTTACTCAATCACGGCTGAACGGATCTGGATGAAATTTTGCACAGAGATGGATTACAGTTTGGAATAGTACATAGGCTAATAATAAGACGATCCCGTGGGTCAATTAACGAACACCACGCGAGCGAAGCCGCTGGCATAAGCTAGTGGTAAATAATACCAACAAATTGCTGTCCCACTGCTGGGCAAAGGCTTCTTCTCATACAGAGAAGGCACGAGCATTGATCACCACGCTTGCTTGAAAATATAAAGTCCGTGATTATGGATCGGAATGTTACTGTTAGGAAGATGGATGAAAAAAGATTGCTCGTAGCGGAGATGAAAATGTTGAGGTAGATGTGCGGTGTGACACTGGACCCGAGACGGCGACGCGTAGTGTTCCACGCGCGCCTCTCTATGACGTAACGGGGGGAGTTTTGTACACCTCACCCCCGGGCCGAGGCCCGCAGGTCATGCGGGCCGGCACTAGTCCGGGGCAGAGGAAGTCGCATTAGTTCCCGCTGCCCCCCGACGCAAATGTGCGAGGAAACACCGGTGTGGTTTTAGTCAGTACGAGTCTGACAGACCCCTCCGCTCTCCCCAGGGCGGAGGACATCCATTGAGGATTTCCACATCGTGAAAAAAAACAAAAAAAGATGTGAGGTGTAATAAGAATGGATGTAGTAAGGAATGAGTATATTAAAGGAAGCTTGAAAGAACATTATGAATTGTAAAATTCACATTGGTACTTACCCAGATTTGAACCCACAACCCCGTGCATAAGAGGCGAGGCCTTGGGTTCAAAAATGGCCACTTGAGCAGAACATAATATGATAATAATATGAATTACGTAACAATTCGTAAAATGGTCACAAACTGATAATTCAACATATTAACTGTGTCTGTGACCATTTTAAGAATTTTAATGTGATTCATATTATTATCCTATTATGTTCTGCTAAAGAGGCCATTTTAGACCCCCTTAACCTTTGATGAATCCCTGCGTAGCCATCATCATGTCTCAACCCTTGGTTGGGTTTTCGGGCTTCTGACTACCTTTAACGACTACAAGATCTATGTACATGTGCTGTCCAAGACGTGAAGGGATCTCAGAATAAAATAAATGGTCACCCACCCACAGACTGGCCTCGGCGAGCGTAGCTTAACGTTGATCGACCAGTGAGGCTATTATTATACAAATTCAAAATTTGAATGATTTATTTGCGCATAGCCAAGACCCCTAGCTTATAGTATTTTGTTAGGATTTTAAAAAGGAAGGTTTAAGAGTTTTAATTGAGTAAAAAATCTCGTTAAGTGCCTTTTCTAAGGAAATCTATTTAGATTTTTGTCATCTTCTTCTACAGATGGGCTAGAATTGTCACACAGTGGGAGCCTAAGACGGTCGTCGTCACCGAGGCAGGCCCAAGAAACGCTGGCGTGACGATTTGGACTCGTTCCTGTCTGATTGGGCAGAGAAGGCAAAACACCGTTAGAGTTGGAAAGGAATGGGGAAGGCCTTTGCCCAGCAGTGGGACAGAATAGGCTAATTTAAAAAAAAATATATCCTCCTGGATTGTGGAGGTCAGATGGGCAGTCGCTCCATGTAAAATACTGGTAATCAGCTGTATCTGGTTCGACTGGAAGCCGACCACAATATAGTTGGGAAAAGGCTAAGCAAAATAATGATTATCTTCCTTATTTAGGGTAAACACATTGCAGCATGCCTTCTTCTTCCATACATCTTTAGCAGCCGTCATATCATTAGGAACCCCCCTTTATAGCCCCATCGTCTTTCATTAACTGACGATGACCTGTTATCAAATGTATTTGAGTAGGCATGTCAATACGTCAATGAGTTCTTTGCAAGATAATCGTGAGTGAATCCCGCTTATCTTGGAAGTTAAATAATTGTGCAATTAACATTGATAACAAATATAACGTTAAATTAGGTGTGAAGGCCAAGTTCTGTATTTATTGTGGAGTTATATACATAGTTAAATTAAGTAACACCCTGTTATCTGTGTACTTTTTTATGTCACTTAAAATATTCTTATTCTTAATATTAGAGTTCGCTCTTGAAGGCCTAGCGATTAAAATTTGGCCAAAGAATCAGCATTGCCATCCAACGTGGCAATGCTGCCAGCCTTCTGGGCATCACTTTTCCTGTTGACAGCGATGTGGACGAACTTTTTGACGCCCCGTAATTGTACATATTTTATTCTTATTTTAGATCTAATATTAGTTTGTAAATAAGTTAAATATTTTGATGATTTAATAAAGGCAATATTCTTTTAAAATAAAAATAAAACATCTGTATGAGAAATCTGATATTTAATAATTTTTATATTTACCCCGTCATTGTTATTTAATTGATATCAATAAAGGCGTTGTTAAATTGATTATTCTTCATAAATTCAAAACAAAATATTTGGTTTGAAATAAATCTATTACACGTACTTTTGAATTGCAAAGAAGGTCAGTCAGAAAACGAAAATGCAACGCCCATATCTCTATGGAGAAGAACAGGCAACTGACTCCATGGAAACTCTTACATATTGCGATTCTTGAGAATTTAATGTCTACTTACTCGTAAAAGGGCATTTTAAACTGCCAGTCCCTCATATTCTATGAATAGCTTGAGTAACCCAGTTTATTGCAATTAAAATCTGACAATCCAGGAAATATTTTATTAAGAACAAATAACAACAGTCCAATAACAAAATGTACTCCGTGTCAAAGCAGACTTATCTAACTACCTCCGCCCCTAACCATTGTAAAACAAATATTAAAACTTGGCTCCACACTGCCATACATCTACAAAAATATTTTCTTACATTTATCCTGTTAAAATATGATTTAACAGATCAACAAAGAAGAGAGACATTTGTTTACAAACACTGCAGTGACTCACATCTCTAAGAAGTCCACTGTGCTCTTGGTACAGGGAATTCACCTCGGCTATAGAAGTTAGTATAAATGATTGGTTCGGGATTGAAGATGAGACAGTTTATAACATTTTCTTGTGTTGTGAAGAAGTACTCGACTATATTAAAACGTGTGTATTATTTTGTTAATTATTAACACATTATTTATTGATGTATAATATAATACATTCACATTCGGTGCCTATTTTTTTTCTAATCAACTTTAAATCATTCTTCCACTGAATATTTTCTCATTTTTTTTTGGTACTATCCACTTGCAAATTTTCAACCCATGTCAATTTGCCGTGTTATAGCTATTATTAAATACGTCTTCGGACAATTGCTTAACTTAATAGTAATACAAAACAATTCATTTCCAATATGGGATTTCCGCAACCCAAATCAGCATTGGGTAACAAAGAAAGATAGAATTAGGTAGATACACAATAACTCAAGATCTTTTGGTGTCTGTCAATCAAGAAATATATCAACTTACCCAAACGCAGTCTACGGCTGGACGCAGGCCTCTCCCCAAGCTGTGCCACAACATCCTGTCCTCCGTCTTTCTGTCTGACCGAACCTTCTTTAGGTGTGGGGGCGTCCTACCCTACACTTGTCCATACGCGATCTTTACTCCAGAACTCATTTACTGCATCGGCCATCGGTATTTGTACTTAACTAATATTTCTGTTTTATTTTCCAGCTCACCATGCAGGCCCTCATTATCTTCTGCTTTGCTGCCCTCGCGGCTTGCGCCCACGCTAAGTTCCACTACCGGCCACCACCTCCAGGCTATGTGGTTGGTCACCCAGATGCAGCTTTCTACCCACGTCCGCATCATCGCGGTCGTCACGCCAGAGATACGACCTGGGAGCGTAATGCTGGTAGAGGCAAGGTCTTCGGCACTTTGGGCAGCACGGATGATTCGCTTTTCGTAAGTACCTATGAACTGATTTTTCTTGGTTAACTCTTCCAGCAGATTCTGTTCTACTTCTTAACAAAGCTGAGGGTCTAGTAAATCTTGTTCAAAATCGTTATAGAAATATCTAACACTTTGAAATCGATTGCCTGCAAGTGGCAATCGCTCAGTGCTATACATGTTTTGGTTTTCTGTCATCGTCTTCCCTGATAGAATGGCATTTCGTTAATTTCCAGGCTAGGACGCAGAAAAAGCCCTTTTGATTTTGAAGTGAATTTAAAATAGTTGTCAATAGATGATAACAGTTGGTAGGGTCCAATAAACAAGGTTCGGAATCGATGCGGAAAAAATGCAAACGCGGCTTCGGAATTCGGACACGGAACCTCCACACAAATACTTATGGAAGTAACAGTGTCCGGTGTTCTCAATATCTGTACTAGTTAACTGATCCTTCAGTAACATATATATATATAGATATTTTCCTAAATATTCTAAATTAACCATGATTTCACAGGGCCGAGGCGGTTACAAAGCAGACATCTTCAACGACCACCGCGGTCGGCTCCAGGGCCAAGCGTACGGGGAGAGAGTACTCGGTGCTGGTGGAGACAGCAGTGTGCTCGGTAGCAAGTTCAACTGGAACAATGCCAACGACAACATGAGAGCTGGCCTCGAGCTTCAGAAGGAGATTGGCGGTGGAAGTGGTGTGAGTAGTCCAGAAAGACTTTTATTTTTTAATTGGATATACTGTTTCTTTGGTCAAGTGATTGGAAGGAACCCACTGGCTCCTGGGTTGTAATTTCAGGGTTGGGAAAAATTTTATTGATGGTGGTTTGATTTTTCAATCACGATACTCTTGGGAGAAGTTCAGTATAATTATGGCAATAGTTCGATCCCAAATTTCTAGTATTGGTCCCGCGAATTCGAGATCGTCGCTTTCATATGTCACTCATTTGTTCTGAAGTATTTAGTTAATTAAGGGGGCGAAACGTGGGGAGGAAAACCAGAGCGATATAATGTTTTTTTTTATTTGTCGATGTCGATGGTATTCTGTGACTTGGGAAGGCATATATTGAACCGACAAAGACCTCAAGCTCAATAGATGATGAAAAGACATTTTTCATGTTTTATAAAAAAGAGTTTTAATGTTCGCTTAATTTTGTTTCGCCAATATGCTACAGCGTAATATTCTCGCCATTTCAGATGAGAGTAACCGGTGACGGTGTATGGAAACTCGACCATAACACCAGGTTCGTTGCTGGAGGCAACTTGCAGAAGCAGTTCGGTCATCACAGACCTGAAGTTGGCATCCAAGGAGCCATTGAACATGACTTCTAAATAGATCTAAATCTAATTTCAGTCACATAGATTTTCATGTCTGCATTTCCACTTGTGTAGAATACTGCTAGTAAAAAACTCACTTACTAATTATCTTAGTAAAAAAATATTTGTTTCTAGTTCTTAAATTTGTTCTTAAAGAACAAAGTATTAAATATACAAATAATTTGCTTCTAGTTCAGTTGTTCTTCAAAGTACTGTGATAGTATAATTTTTGTGCCAAAATATAATTTAATTAAAAATCTTTAGGATACTTAAACCTAATTAGAATTATGTCCACATTGTATTCTATAATGTAAATATCTATTTTTTAACTATTCAGAAATAAGTCAGCATTAAAATAAAAATAAAATAGTATGAAAAAAATCTTTTTTGTTTTTCAATTTTCACCTTTTACTTTGTCTATAAAGTTCGTTAAAACGAATTGTCATATAAAAAGGAAGACATTAAAAACTAACTACCACATAAAAGACAACTCATCATCTTCATTCTCCTGCCCTAATCCCAATTTATTTGGGGTCACCGCAGCATGTCTTCTTCTTCCATACTTCTCTATTACTTGTCATCTCATCAGACACCTCCTTTCTTGCCATAGTCATCTTTCACACAGTCCATCCATCGTTTGTTTGGTCTTCCTTTACTCTTATGAACCGACTTCAAAAAAAGGAGGAGGTTCTCAATTCGATTGTATTTTTTATTTTTGTTACTTAAACTAACTTAGTCATTTATGAACCGATTTAAAAAAATCTTCTTTTAAGTGAAAGGATATATACTTTCCGATTGGTCCCATAGAAATTTCATTACAATCTGTTTTGTAGTTTGGTTTTAAATCAAATAGCAGGAAAAAATGTCGTACAGGTAAAAGAAATTGCGAAATTGATACTTGACAAGGATTTGTGTGTGATACGATAACTAAAAAGGGTAAAATAAAAACTTTTTTGAAAAAAAAACCGACTTCCAAAAAAAACTTTACTTTCGGAAGTCGGTGGCAAAAAAGTCAATGAAACAAACAATAGTCACCGACTTCCGAAAGTAAAGTTATTTTCCACTTTTTTAGTGTTTTTTTTTTGGAAGTCGGTTTTTTTTTTGCAAAAAAATTTCTTTTTGTGTTGTTTTTTGGAAGTCGGTTTTTTTTTGCTAAAAAGTTTGGCAGTGTAAATATTGCAGCTTTGTAGGAAACAGCTGTTTGTTTTATAGCCGACAAAAAGTTTATATGTGGGGGGAAGGGGGGTGGGGTTCAGAATGATGTACTAAATACGTGGAAACCGTTTTTTCGATGAAATTTCTATGGGACCAATCGGGAAGTAGATCCATTCAGATAAAAGAAGAATTTTTCAAATCGGTTCATAAATGACGAAGATATGAGGTAACAAACACAAAAAAAATACAGCCGAATTGAGAACGTCCTCCTTTTTTTGAAGTCGGTTAAAAATGTGTATGGAAGACAGTCAGAATGCTGTACTGCATACGTGGTAACCGTTTTAACGTTGGTGTCCCTTCTATCTTGTAGACTAGTAATAAAAATATGTGCATGGATACTTGAATCGCTTTTAAGACATCCCGTTTAAAATGTCTGCTAGTATTTAGTACCTAAATAAATAATAAATGAGCTGAGAACGACGTTTTTGATGAAATAGGTTTCTCGCTTGATCCCTTACATCTGAGACTGAATTAAGTATGAGCTGAAAATCTCGTAAACCGTAAGTGCCTGTCTGAGGAAAATGGCTTATGACGGTAGTCTAAACGATTTCTATACACGACCTAAACAAAAACGTATAGTAAGTCGATAAATCGTTTAAAGAGATTTGAATATTTTGGCCAGCTTACTCGTCCGCTATTTTTTTTTCCGGCCTATCCTTTTACCCATTTATACGAAGCTGGCATCATACAAAGAAGAATGTTGTCTCATACAATTCTTGTCATACATACAATTGATTAATACAGATTTTATGCATGGCTGCTATTTTGAAAATAAAATAAAATGGCGGAAGTTAGGCAGGCCAAGATTCATACAAACATGTTGAAAGTCATTTTTAATGTTTGTAACGAAGCCAAGGAAGTCTAATTGAAGTGACACTCTATCAACGAGAACGACTGTAAACGAATGGTTTGTAAAAAAAAAGGACGAATGGTTAGTAGAAAATCAAAGTGAATGGGACTGACATAATCAACTGAAAAGCTAATGTCAATGCAATCAAAATGCTTGAAATTGTAAGTCTCTAATGGTTCAAAATGAGGCCTACTGTACGTGACGCTTCCAACTTAGGTAGAATTACTGATTGACGTAGGGTAATCACGGCCCGGATATAATTTGCGTACAACCGTGCAATTTGGAAATGTAGGTAATGGGAGTCTTTGCTAAATAATTAAAATACATAATTATGTGTATTAGAAATATGTATCGTCCCACGTCCTCTGTCCTCTGCTGAACATATACCATATATTACATATTTACTTCGCCGCGTCGACTGTTTCTTGCATCCATGGGATTCCTGAAGTCTTCGGAAATCCCCAAAATGGTTACTTACTCAGCTATCACACGACATCGCTCGTCCGCGCGGTCGGGCGGTGAAGCGGATCTCACAACGCATTGGCTTGTATGAAATCCACTGATGCCTAGCAACACGTACACCGCCCGACCTCGCGGACGAGCGGCGCTAACCGCCTCTCCTCGCGGCGCACTGCCCATACATCCACTTCGACGAACAGTGCTGTGTGAAAATTGCCTTACATCTTACGAAATAATTTTACGAACGAAAAAATACCAAGTCTATCACATTACAAAATCTAATTTAGCAAAATCTCAAATTTCCAATAATCAGATCGCTCTGAAAGTAAGGTTGTTAGTGTAGAACGTTCAATAAACGTCTGTGTCAATCGGCGTATCGTCTTTCTATAATGGATGGCCTGTCGTTGCCAAGCGGAGGGTTAATCTATTATAGCGTTTCCATTGACACACGGCTTTTTAAAAATGTGCTCTTGGGGACTAAAAATAAAGACCTATCAAAAAAACAATTGAATGAAACTGCATAGTGCATGCCACTTGGGATGCGACGGGCACTCACACGAAAGAAACAAAATTTCGAACGCGCGTACGCACGTGTTGCTTGACGCACGTCGCATCGTCGCGATCGTGTGAGGTCGGATGGAATTTGAGTATCTCGTACATAATCACTGCCTGTTCTGCGTTATATTCCCAGGTCGGGCCAAGTGTTATTGGGTTTTTTCCATCAGGAATTTCTCAGTAGCAGCCAAGGAGTCTGGATTTTTACCCGGTGGCAATAGGGTCGCCCCCTATTACAAGTGACTTAAACATAACCGGCGAAATTTGGGTGTACTACGAGTATTAGGTACACCTCTGCTTAACCCTTGCGGGGCTTACAGGCGTGATGTTTTGTCATGTTATAATTACTCTAGTTAAATTAAAATATTTTATTATAAGGTCGATTTATCATCACTAGTTTTTAATTCTCATTAGCTTTAACTTAAAAAAAATTAAAAAAAAAAATTCTGAGCTGAAAAAATATCGGAACAACTAAATCAATGGAAACGTCCCTCGTTTTTGACGATCGAATCTTCAAAAGGGGTTAATGATAGCATCATTTTTCACACCAAGACCCTGATGTGTTGTGATAAAGCGATGCAAGTTTGTATTGAAATTCTTTAAAGACTTCATTCCGATCACGAGTTCATTTTCGGGAAGATTTTGCTTTGCATTTGTTTTTTTTTTTTTGTTTTTGCTGTACAAGATTTTTTTGTCTTGTATACTAATAAATAAAATTGAAGGGTCTGTTTGTAATTTGAAAATAACAGCTAGGATTAGGGTACCGTGCAAAACAAACATAAAAACCTTGAAATTAATATTTTTGGAATGAAACAAAAACTTGCTGAAACTATCAGACACCGAATATTAATTAACCTTTTATTTTTCTAATCCATACTCGATTATGGCTATTAGAAAAGTCTTTCATATGTATATAGAAAAAAAAACACTGCAAAAAAGTTTCTTTCATATTTTGCGAGCTTTTATAATCTAACTCTTTAGAAGAAATTGCTTTAACAAGTTCAAACAGAATACAATGTTCCTTAAATGCTTCACGTATACATTTTCATAATGTTTGTATTTATAAACTGTTGGTACACTATTCATGCTAGGAGTGAACACTATTATGTAACATATGCCAACGAGACATAATCTATTGCTGGTACGTGGACGCATCGACTGTTGAATATTCTCTACCACGAACGTTAGATGGTACTCTAGAATTCTGGATCGTGTACCTACTACATAAATGAGTCGCAATGAGGGATTTTCTTTTTAAACTCTTCCCTAGTCGCTGGATAGATGGCGCTGAACTTGCTAAGTTACTGCAATTAACGGAACGTCACATCATTTCACTTGTTGAAAGTGTCAGTCAACGAGCGTATTTGAAGTGCCGCAATGTTTTTTTTTTCTGGCGTTTTGGCTTTGGCTCCTAGTAACGTTGTCAGTTCAACGCCATCTACAGAGTTCTTGGAAACCATTTTTTTTTTATACTCAAAAAGAAAACCTCTCATTACAATTTATTTAAATACATATCAAGAATTCCCACCAGCAAAAACTTCCATATAAACGTTCATCACCTATTTGGTTACCAGGTTAGGTACTAACCACACGATAAAGAAGAAGAAGAAACAAGAAGACCTATTTGGTCCTAAAGCGGTTTCTTAGATTAGAAGGTTTTTTAATGTAGCTTGTAAGTCATTATAAATAAGTTGTTAGATTATTCCAAAACATAGTATTTTAGTAAGTAGTAGTAGTGTAATTATCACTTGCTTCGGTGAAGGAAAACATCGTGAGGAAATCAGCATGCCTGAGAGATATGTCTCCAAGGCATGTAAAGCCAAGTCAGAGGCCCATGGGCGGCATAAAAACTCTGACACCAGGTTAGGCACTAACCACACGATAAAGAAAGAAGTAAGTAGTAGCAAAAACTTTTTATTTTACCCTTTTTAGTTATCGCATCACAAACAAATCCTTGTCAAGTATCAATTTCGCAATTTCTTTTACTTGGATGACATATTTTCTCCAGCTGTTTTGATTTAAAAACCAAACTGCTGAACCTATTTTGATGAAATTTCTATGGGACCAATCGAGACGTAGGTCCATTCAGATAAAAGACTATTTTTTCAAATCGGTTCATAAATGACGAAGATATAAGGTAACAAACACAAAAACAAAAAAAAATACAACCGAATTGAGAACCTCCTCCTTTTTTTGAAGTCTGTTAAAAAGAACGGAATAAAACTTTTCTATAATTATGTTATACCCACCATACATTTTCAAAATGTTTGTATTTATAAACTGTTATGTTAACCTATTTTATTTATGTGACATTTGACAACGAGACATAATCTATTGCTGGTACGTGAACGTATCGACTGTTGAATATTCTCTACCACGAACGTTAGATGGTACTCTAGAATTCTGAATCGTGTAGGTAGTGTAAGATACCAGTCTACAAGCTGGTTTACTTTATATAAAAGGCGTTAAAATGATTGGCTCAATGCTGGTCCTGCTCCACAACCATAGGGGCAAACTAATTGATTACTTTGTGAAGTTATTGTGGAAGCTGCAGAAGATTGTAAACATATCTTGGCATTGTATAGATTCAGTCTCTTAGTATTATATAATTGCATAGCACATGTGTGAGTTCTATGTACGATAAAGCTACCATTTACATCTTTTACTGACTCGAATTTGCCCTGGCGGTTGAGAGAATGTCATGCTCACTCAAACGTATCGCTGATGGTGGCGTGTGTGTCGGGTCGTTTAGTTCCCTCCAAAATGGTTGAGTTGAATGATGACTGATCCATGCGTCATGTTCGTAAACGGGCGCTTTCAGTTGTGACTGGTCATCTCGCAGCTGCCATGGATTATTGTATTTTTGAATTGTTAATTTTATCTTTTTATTCTGGACACTCTTACTCGCACGTCTTTCTACATCGTTCTCACATATATGTTTAATCTCGACATGAATGATGTAACCGAGACTTTATAACAACATAATGATTTAAAAGAGTGTCCATGGAGTTTCTTGCCATGAATGGGCAACTACAGTACTTTCACAAGTTATTATGCCCTGTGACTGGGACTGTAGCTTAGTTTTTTTTTGTGTTTTGACATTCAAAAGTGCCTGTAATGGTCTAATTGAAATAAATGCTTTGAGTTTGAGTTTGAGATAATTGTTGGAAAGAAAATTATAAATCTCGGAGTCGGACTGCCTCGCTGGTGTAGTGGTTGCAAGCGCGACTGCGGAGCAAGAGGTCCTGGATTCGATTTCCGGGTCGGGCAAAGTGTTAGTGGAATTTTCCATCACGAATTTCTCAGTACCTAGCAGCCCCCTATTACATGGGACTTTAACATCACTGGCGAAGTGTGGGTGTACTATTACATACACCTCTGCCCAACCCTTCGGGGATTACATTCGTGATGTTACAACTCATTTAGTACTGGGTAATACGATAACTACTGGTTGTCAGACTTTCAGGTCACTGACTACCAGTGAGGACTGTCAACGATCTATAATTGACAGCCGGGACCATAATGTGCTTTCCGAGGCACGGAGGAATCTCGGTAAGTAATGGGTGGTCACCCATCCACGGACGAACCTAGGCAAGCGCGTCCTAACCTGAAGAGCGACCCGAGCGGCTGTTATTATTTAGCCCCGAGCTGCTCCACTCAAATGTCCTACACTTAAATGAATTTATTGTACGAAGCACCTGTACCTACAGCTGAGCAAAACCAATATCGTGCGCAGTATACCCAGTTACGCCAGTAGTGCCAGTTACTCATAAGTATATAGGCATACACACATCATCACACACACTTACAGACAGACGCCCACACCGTACAGATATCTGCACGCGCACAGACACACGCTATAAATTTTAATGTACATTAATTAGAGTCACTCTCTGCTTATCTTATTATTTTTCTGTGTACTTCGTAATTGGCGTAATGTATAGAATAATAATGTTATGTTTAAGAACATAAAATAAATAAATATCCTTACAATTTATCACTACATCGGGACATCAATACACACTACATGTAAATGGCCGTATAAGTTTTATATCGCTTTTGTTTTACGTCTCATGTTCTTAAATCTGCTAAGCAAGCAATTCCAAGATTAAATTCTTGGTATCTGGGTCGCGAGCTCTAGATATAAAAACTTTGTCGTGACAGCGTTGCCTTACTATGTGTCTTTTTCGAAGTTTTCTCACTTTTGAGAAGAAGTTTAAAAAGCCTGAACGTCTAGATAAAGTGACATTCTACGAGATGTAAACGGTCCCTTAACGAAACTGTCATCCAGACATTCACATAAACTAACTCTACGCAAAAATTATTGTTGGTTAGTGATTTTTTTTTTGTATGGTGAAAATGGAACTTCGACCTTCAATATCTCCGTAACTGTAAGGTTCTCAGGTATGGTCCAGATCTTAGTTTTTGAGAGCTCTTCCTTTTCATCATTTTCATGCCCTCGTCCCGATTTATTTTGGTCAACGCAACATGACTTATTCTATATGTCTCTTGTAGACGTTCGTTCATCTCAGTAGACACCTCATTTCCAGCTACACCAGCTAGCTAGTGGATGTATTATTTCCCACAGTCGTGTCTCTTTTCTTTCTTCTTCCCATTTTACAACGTTTTACAAACCGAGTTCATATTTAAGGACCATCTTCTGGTACGAAACATCGAACTTAACAATTTTCTCCACGGGACCAGCATCGTAATAGTACATTTTGTTGCAAGTGGGGAAACTTTTTTATTGCAGCCGAGGCGGAATTCACACCCGAGCCGTAGCGTAGGCGAACCCTCGCCTGCGGCTCGGGTGTGAATTCCGTGAAGGTGCTTAGAACTACAGTGACGAATGCCCACGTGAATCAATGATGTTTTTCAATACACTTACGAATAAATAATTAACAGAACGAAAAGTATTTTTGTCATTAATCATTTTGAAAGTTTTGGAGGAAGTGTATTGGAAAAAAAATCATACATTTGGGTCGAGTTGATATTGAAGCATTATATGGAACTGCTAATAAGTAGAACTTCGGTGACCACGACTGGCAGCCAGATTGGCAGCCAAAATTCGCAACGAAAACAATCCCTAACCAACAGTAGTGGTAAATCCAGTATGTCACAGAGTAATTGATGTTCTGTCGAAGCTTCCTGTCCTGTGAAACGGCCCGATATTGCGATAAGCTCCTCGATATCATTATATAAATATTTTAATAGGATTGTATTGACCTTAGAAGACGTATTCGAGCCAAGTGGATGTACAGTTGAAGATTGGACTTATCTCCTTTGATCTGATAAGTGGAATACACTTTATGAAGTTTTTAGTGGGAAGAGCTTGTTAGTAAGATAGATAAGTGGGGTTTTTGTGCACAACTTTAACTATCACTATGGGAATCATACCTATATTTGTGTCGCTTTTAAACCGGCTTCCGAAAAATAAAAAGAGAGAGCAAGGTTATCAATTCGTGCCATAATTTAGAACATTATTAACTGGTAACATTAAGGTGAAAGCGAAAGAAACGAAGGATGGACTGTGTGAAGGATGATATCGCTAGAAATGAGGTGACTGCTGAGATACCGAGTAATAGAGAAGTATGGTAGGCGAAGACATACTGCGCCGACCCCAAATAAATTGGGATAAGAACAGGAGAATGATGATGAGAATGATGATTAGCAGCAAAATTCTGTTTTGTGTTGTGTTTATTAAACTTTAAATATCCTACTTTATTTAGTTCCTACCTAATCTAATGTTTGTGTTTATTTGGTTACCTACCTAATTTAATGTTTGTGTTTATTTGTTTACCTACATAATATAATGTGTTTTATTTGGTTACAACCATAAAATTAGGTACCTGGGGTACCTAATTTTATGTTTGTAGTTATTTGGTTACTCAGGTACCTAATTTAATGTCTGTATTTATTTGGTTAGCTACCTAATTTTATGTGAGTGTTTATTAATATTTGCATGCTGTTTTTATGGCGAAATGTGTCACTGCACTACATGTTTTAATAGTTACCATCTTTTGTACCACATTTAACGCAAATAAATAATTTTGACTTTTGATGATAAAATTATCAATACCACCATCCTAAGTTCGTTTAATCCTATTGAATGACTTTTTAACCGACTTAAAAAAGAGGATGAGGTTCTCAATTCGTTTTTTTTTTGTTTGTTACCTGATGTCTTCGTCATAAATTCTTCTTTTATCTGAAAGGATATACTTCCCGATTGGTCCCATAGAAATTTTATTAAAATCGGTTCATTTTGGTTTTTATATCAAAGTAGTAAAAATATGTTATCCAAGTAAAAGAAATTGCGAAATTGATACTAGACAAGGCTTTGTGTGTTGCCATAACTAAAAAGGGTAAAATTAAAACTTTTTTGCAAAAAAATAACCGACTTCTGAAAGTAAAGTTATTTTCCATTTTTTTTTTTTGTTTTTTTTTTTTGTTGGAAATCGGTTATTTTTTTTAAGTTTTTATTTTTCATGAAATAGACACTCCATGGGATTAAATGGACTTAAAGGGTTGTTGATGCGTTTTATGAATATATGATGTCAGTAAAGCCATTTTTGTTACAGTCGCGTATCATATTTTAATCAACATACAACCTGACCCTTCACCTGCAAATTGCAAAAACGTTAGCCTGGCGTATCCACCTTAAATAAATTCTACAAACAGAACCTACTAGTTCAATGTATTTTGGTCTGAATAAATGTAAATTTGTTTATGGCTCCTAAAGATAATAAAGATAGTAGTTCAATCTGCTTTCAAGCAACACGTTGTTTTATTGTTTCGTATGAACACAAATGTACTGGACAGTTTATTGTTTTCGCAATTTTACGTTCAGTGTTAGTGTACACAAAGGCTAAGATTGTATAACACGTGTCGGTCCATCAGATTAGGATGAGTCATGATCGGCTACCTGGCCTAGCATAGCATGGTTTTAGTAGAACAACTAACGTTGGCCTAGTGGTTTCAAGAACGACTGCTGAACATGAGGTCCTGGGTTCGATACCCGGTTCGGGCAAAGCGGTCTTTGCACCAGGAAATTTTCAGTAGCAACCACGAAGTCTGGATTTGTGCCCGGTTGACGGTAATAGGCTCGCTCCCTATTACATGAGCCTTAAACATAACTGGCGAAATGTAAGTGTACTAATAGGAACACCTCTTGCCTAATCCATCAGGGATTCCAGACGTGATGTCATGTCATGTCTCATATGGAGTTGGGCAGGACACCTAACAATGATGGCATTTGGAGTAAAGCCGTGTTTGAGTGGCGTCCAAGGAATGCATAGAGAAGTGTTGGTCGACCGGCGGCGAGATGGGCCAGACGACGTTGTTGACAGCGCGGGTTAGACTTGGATAAGGTTGGCACAGAAGAGTGGAGAGTGGCGAACGTCATGCGTAGCAGTTCTCGCGGCCCAT
Source organism: Standfussiana lucernea (assembly GCA_964057025.1). Classification (NCBI taxonomy): domain Eukaryota; kingdom Metazoa; phylum Arthropoda; class Insecta; order Lepidoptera; family Noctuidae; genus Standfussiana; species Standfussiana lucernea. Next base: position 9,031,402 of record OZ059808.1, on the reverse strand, counting down.
CTACCAAGGCGAAAGTAGGCTCACGACGGTGTTTTTTAGTGGCTGCAAACCCCACATAACCAAACCGTCTCCTCGGACGGTGCGGTATGCGTCAGGCATTTTTCACCGCTTAAAAAAAAAAAGAAGATTGGAGATTGGCTAAAACACAAAGAGGTCTATACCCGAACAACAAGCAACAATAAACGCGGAATATATCCCGTAAGTGATAGTTTAAGTTCAGTTGTAAACCGTGAAGGCTTAAAACAGGTCTATACCCAGTACCATTCCGATGGACAGACTACATTAAATCTGTCACCAAGATCCCTATGGCAGATGTGCTCGCCATGCGAACAGTAGAGACTGGTGGAAAGGGATCGCGAAGGCAGCGGCCGCATTTCAAGGTAACCCCCCATTACCACGACCTCACTGTCAAGAGTGACCAACTAAGAATAATACACAGCAAAGGTTTTGGGTGTTATTCATTCTAATCTTCTTTATCATGTGGTTAGTGCCTAACCCGGTGTCAGAGTTTTTATGCCGTCCAAGGGCCTCTGACTTGGCTTTTAAATGCCGTCGAGAAATATCTCTCAGGCATGCTGGTTTCCTCACGATGTTTTTCCTTCACCGTAGCAAGTGATAATTATAGGTATGTACAATACGCACCTAATTCCGAAAAATCAGAGGTGCGTGTCTTGGGTTCGAACTCGAGACCTATGACTTGGCAGTCCAACGGTCACAACACTAGACAATCACTGCTCACATTCATTGCTCAGTTCATTCTAATAACAATCAACATTTAAGAACAACCTTTACAAACAATAGAATCTTTTGCAACCCACAAATCTCCTCTAATACAAAGCAGCTACAAAAGCCAAACACCAGAAATAAAATAATGAAACAATATAAAAAGGCAAGCATTCATCCCTTGATGTTGGTAATTAGCAGAATTGTAGCCTGTCTCGTAACTTATTATCAAGTTACGGCAGTACGCGGGCGTCTCGCGGCAATTTGTGCGAATTTAGGCGCACTAGTGAAAAGACTTCGGCTTTGCTTGCGATTTTTCGGAAAGTATCAGAAGATTTTCGTGAAAATATGTAAAATTCGTTATATTACTGGTTGTAAAAGCTCGTGGCTAACAGCCGCACGGTTTTATTTTTTAGGTTGCCAAAGTCGGTCCGTGGATGGGTACGATAACAATTTTTGAAATAGTTGGTCGACAATTAAGTTCATTATTTGACCAGATTGTGATTGTGTTAATCAATTATAAATTTGACCATTTAAGACTTATGTACGTTCACTTTAATTTCTATTTTGTTTTATGACATTATTTTGTTTATTTTAATATTTATCATAATTTGCATGCCGCATGCCGTAAGGTAGACTGTAGCTGATCTCATTAATTTATGTACAACATCTTATGCCTGTACCTACATTCAAAGGAAATAAAGTACTGGTTCTGATTCTGAAAAGTAACTCTAATATCCTGTCATCATCTGCCTAGCCTTTTCCAATATACAATGTTGGGGTCGGCTTTCAGTCTAACCGCATGCAGCAGAATACAAGTATTTTACATGGAGCGACTGGCTATCTGACATCCACAGCCCAGTTAGTACTGTACTAATACGATACCCTTTGGTAAGACTGGTTTTCTTTCCAACATCTACCTTAATATTATGAACAAACAGGCACTGAAACAGTTTTTCATATAAAACTCTTCCTGAAAACACTCATAAGCTTTTTGAACCATCACGAAGCGTGATTGTTAATGCAATTGTCTAAAATTGTTAGTGGTATGCGAGGGTGAATCCAATTGTAAGCCTTTTTAATGTGCTAATTGGCTTTGGGTGACGCTAATCAGTATCCTCGCTGAAGACATAGAACAAGAATGAAGGCATAGAAATGAAACTCCATAACGAGTGATTTTTTTTTTTATTGCTCGGGCATTTTGCCAAGCCATTTTTGTCGTATAGACGATCAGATGGCCTACCATGATGCCTTAATGCAGGAATGTTTTAGTTATTTTTCGAGAAAGGGAGAGAGAGATGGCGCTAGACAACTGCCTAGCGCCATCTCTCTCTATCCGGAAATAGAACTAAAACGTTTCTGCATTAACGGCTCATGGTAACCCCATAGTATAAATGTTGCGTAGCACTAAGCACCGATAATTGGCTTCAGTAGAACCGACCCAGGACGAAGGGTGCATCTGTATGGTGTGCTTTTGGTTTAGATTGTTTCTGAATTCGACTTGGGGCTCCTTGAGCTGGGTTCATGGTTAAATAAGAACAGCCGCTGGGGTCGATTAAGCAAGCTTACCGAAGTGGGTCCGTGGATGGGTGACCATTTATTCCATACCGATTTCCCTCCATGCCTCGGAAGCCGTTGGTTCCTACTGTTATGGTCCTACTGTTGTTGCACGATTTCGAAACATCGTTTTCTATTTATACAATTTTAATATTGTTTATGTATAGATTTAGGAGATTAATCAATCAAAATTTAAGACCACATTCATGGAAAATCGTAACACCAGGGTTCAGAAACTGGCGTCAAGTGCACAGCGCCATCTATCGAGCACGGAGTTAAACTGCTAAAATATAATGCATGGAAAGCGATCGAACAATCACTATTTTATGCAGATTTTCAAAGCAGCGCCATATGCATTAGGTACCTTTTGCTATCATAACTTTTTGAAAAACTCGGGTAGTCTTTTTAAAAGTGATCTTGTGAGCACATTTATTCATTAGTACCATTTTGGTTCAATAGATGTCATTGCATGTATCTTAAGTAATGATGATGATTGCTTCTTGAACCTTTTAAATTCATATAATTATCTTTTGATGAAGATCATGGATTGCAATGAAACAAAAACTAATACCTTCTCTAAGTTACTTAAAATACTTGTGCATTGAAACTAACGACATTGGTTTTGTAATTTTCACGTTATACTTAAACAAACAAACATAACCGAAGACTCACAGACTGCAGACATACAGACAAACAGACAAAAATTATAAAGATAGTAGAAATGGGTTCTGTTTGTTATCTTTTAACACCCCTACAATTTTTTACCTAAATATTTTCAATGTACAGAAACGATGTCTACAGATTTATTATATGTGACGGCGTAAGCGATGGCTGAGCGATAGCGCCGTTGTCATTAGGGTTCGGTGGTACCGGGTTCATGATGAAATGTTAAAATAATAGTTTCGGTTTCGGTACACAAAAATCACAGTTTATTATTTAACACAAATTTACATTAAATAGCACTAACAAATAATCTCCACAAAATGGGCAAACCGACAGTTTCGTTCTGAAGGAGTGACTTCGTTGGAGTTCCGAGCAAAAGTGATCTCGGCATAATCCCCACTCTACAAAACGACTCTGCCCACGTGCCGCCATTAAAACAACATCTGACGTCACGGCGTTTACCCCTACTACAATGGTCAAATCAGCAACTTGATGTTTAAAAGTTATCGCTTTCTCCGACACGGCCAGCCTGACAAGTTACACGTCCTCGTGAGTACCTGTAACCAAACAGTCAAATTTGGAGCAACAGTACAGGCTCGGTCAACCTGACCACAACTTTATGGAATAGCATAACTTGAAAATAACAGTTATCAAACAAAAGGTTCCTCTAAGTCTCAATCATATTTACTCAGCAACTAAATCAACTTCGATCACATACAACGCTCATGGCCCAGCTGCCGCAGCAGCTAGTGACACTTATGCCACCCATATCGTCATCACCTCATGTGATACGACCACACACATCACATAGAGTCTGCGACTCCCAGGTCAGTACAAGACCAAAACAACAATAGTCTCCATTGAGACCCAGGTCCCCGCCGTACAACCAGCTGCCCATCGCCCCCTGAACAGCTCACAAGTGAGCTGCAGTTACGACTACAGACTAGTGCGTACGGTGCGACCAAATAGCCATGGTATGTGTCTACTACTCGGTGGAGGTACTTTCATCACCGTCCTCTTCGTTTAACTCATTAGGAACACTACTTAGAGGCATCTTTCGTATACGATCGTGAGCGTACTTTTAGGTTCTATTACCATTCAAAGATTTTAAAAGATAACGATCACCGTCAAGTACTTCTACAACTTTAAACGGTCCCTTATATTTGGGGTCTAATTTAGTCTGATTCCGTTCTTTATTTTGAATTAAAACCAAATCACCAACACTGAAATTAACTACTTTGGCCTTATTTTTGTCAAAACGGGCTTTTTCATAAGCCGCACTCTTCTCAATACCGTCCACCGCGTGTTCTCTCGCTTCTGTTAGGTCAATTCCGGTTTCATCATGGTCATTATAAGCCATTAGCGTCAGAGGCCTAGCAACTTTTCCTATCAAAAGCTCTAAGGGGCTTGATTTCGTAACACGGTTCTTTGTGCAGTTGATAGCCAACTGTACATCGTCCAAAGCATCCTTCCACGACCTTTCCGACGTCTCTACCGCGGTTAGCATACCCTTTAACAAACCCATCTCCCTTTCGACTTGACCATTCGCGCGACTAGATCGCGTAGCAATTAAATGCAAGGAAATGTTGTGTGAATCGCAAAACTTCTTCAACACTTTGTTGGCAAAGGAACGACCTTGGTCGGCGATTATACGACTAGGAGAGCCAAATAAAGCAACGCTGGACTTCAAAGCTTTAATGGTGCTGGCTGCTCATGGAGACTAAGCCTATGTGGGCGACGTTGTACCGTACGTGCTGGATCCACTAATCGAATGTTTAATTCACCCGTAGTCACTCGAGTTAACGGTAAACCATTGATAAAAGCATTCGAATACTCATTCAAAAGGGACGTCAACCGGTCCTTGTTTTCGTTTGAAATATCAGAATCAACATTGTAAAGATCAATTACGGGAGGTAAATAGCAACAACCTACATTTGTGACTTTCGAAATACGTAGGGTAGATTCAGTTAAATGTACCGTATAGCCAAGTGTCAAAATATCGCGTCCGATCATAACATCGTATTTCATACAATCGTCGGGTAGTACGTAAAATAAAATTGACAGTTCGTTATTGTCGACCACAACATCACTAAGAATTTGTTCAGTGCTAAAAACATTCGAATTATTACCGATACCAATTACTTGCACGGTTGAAAGTGAACGTTTGCCAGAGAATTTATAAGCTACACTTTGTTTAACGAGAGAACACTCGGCGCCGGAATCAAAACAAAATGAAAACGACTCACCGGATTGTTCCAATTGCCCGCAAACACCTGCTATTTCGCAGCTATCGACGCGTCGCTCCGCCGTTGCGTTGGCAGCGCTGCCCGCCGACGATGACGCGCCACCCGCACTGCCGCGTTGGCAGTTCGTAGAGATGTGTCCGGCTTCTCCACAACGGAAACACGTTATTCTTTTGCTGGAACCCGATGAAGTCGCCGCCGGTGTAGTTTACTGGGCGTTAGCTCCAGCAGGCTGCGTAAACTTCGAACGACAGTTCACCGCTTTGTGTCCCGGTTTTCCGCACTTATGGCACGTGAACATAGTGGAAGTTTGTGGCTTTAAACGCTTTGCATCAGTGGCGCCATCACCGGTACTGCGATCGAACTTCCGCTTCAGACTTGCACTCGCCTTAATCTCCTGCAGTAACTTGTTGCGTGACGTTATTTCGCTAGTAAACGCCAAGCGATTAAGCCGAGAGTCGAACTGAGAGACATGAGCGAGCACATACGACGTGGCTATTTCTTCATGGCTTCGATTCTTCCATCGAGCCAACAGGGTAGTCATTAGGCGGCTGGCGTACGCTGCGAGACATTCACCCTCCTTCGGCCGGCCGTTGTGGATGTTAACAAGCGATGCAGCAAGAGTTTCAGTGGATGCATAACGCGCAAGGAATAAGTCGCGGAAATGCTGCCACGTCATGCCTGCATGCGAAATCTGCGACAGCCACAATGACGCATTACCTTTCAGGGCTTTGCTCAGAGCTATAATAAGCGATGCACCCTCCAGTGGACGTTCGTCGAGGCAAATATCGATAGTATCGCACCAAGCACGTGGATCGGTATCTGGTAGCTCCGGATTAATTTCTGGCAGCATGATCTGAGGTGCCACTGTTGGTGTCCTGATGGCTTCGATCAGCTGCATCATGTTCTTCTGCTGCATCTCGAACATAGCACGCCAGTGGGAATCGAGTCCAGATCCCAATTCTGATGACGGCGTAAGCGATGGCTGAGCGATAGCGCCGTTGTCATTAGGGTTCGGTGGTACCGGGTTCATGATGAAATGTTAAAATAATAGTTTCGGTTTCGGTACACAAAAATCACAGTTTATTATTTAACACAAATTTACATTAAATAGCACTAACAAATAATCTCCACAAAATGGGCAAACCGACAGTTTCGTTCTGAAGGAGTGACTTCGTTGGAGTTCCGAGCAAAAGTGATCTCGGCATAATCCCCACTCTACAAAACGACTCTGCCCACGTGCCGCCATTAAAACAACATCTGACGTCACGGCGTTTACCCCTACTACAATGGTCAAATCAGCAACTTGATGTTTAAAAGTTATCGCTTTCTCCGACATATGTATAGATATTATCGATACAATCGATTTGATTTTTTTTTGGCAAGGAAACCTTATTCTCTTTCTGAAATAAAAGTAACCTAAGTTACTCCTTATAACATTAGCTATCTGCCTGTAAAAGTCTTGTCAAAATCAGTCCAGCCGTTTCAGAGATTAGCCGGAACAAGCAGACCGACAGACACACATTTAAAAAAAAATGTTCTAAGTACCGTATATACATACTTTCAAATGCATTCAGTAAAAAGCTGTTATTTTGAAATTACAAACAGACACTATAATTTTATTTATTTGTATAATGTAAATTTCACTGGTATAGACACAATACAAACGATTTTCGCTTCTACGTGGTTTCCTTATTCTATGCCACAACTGACGGGTTGCTGGTAATCATTTTGCCTTGTAATTTGATGTTTAGCAAACTTTTCGTATAAAGGAAGAGAGTATTGTTTTGTGGGTGGTTGTTGTTTACTCTCCTTTGTTCATTTTAGTTAATAATTGTTTGTGACGAATTACTCACAGAGGCAAAGCGGAAAATTAACAAAAAAAATGTATTTAATGTTTATTTTAATGCCGACTTATTTCTAAGTTAACTTATTTTCAAAATAGCGGCCACGCATTAGATCTGTATGAATCCATATCTGACATCATTTTTATACTAAACTAGTCTATGCCCGCGACTGCGCCCGCGTGGAGTTCGGTTATTGTCCCACGGAATCGTACTACCGGGATAAAAAGTAGCCTATGTGTTAATCCAGGTTATGAACTATCTGTATGCCAAGTTTCATCCAAATCCGTTCTGTAGTTTTTGCGTGAAAGAGTGACAAACATCCATACATACAAACTTTCGCGTTTATAAAATACTAGCTAATGTCAGCGGCTTCACCCGCTTAGAGATCGATAATTGACCCACGGGATCGTCCTACCGGGATGAAAAGCCTATGTGCTATTCCAAACTATAATCTATCTCTGGGCCAAATTTCATCTAGATCCGTTAAGCCGTTCTGGCGTGATTGAGTAACAAACATCCATCCATCCATCCAAACTTTCACATTTGTAATATTAGTATAGATTAGTAAGGATAGGCTTGCGTTTGGCCGCAACTCGCCTAATGTGAAGCGATGGTGCGGCCTAGGGTGAAACACACCTACCTAGAAGAAACAGTTTGAGTAGTTTAAACTCGTGACGCTGTAATAAACTTATAACTGCTATATTATGAAAAGGTTGATACATCTTTTGGCCATCATTCCCAAATAACAACATCTTTACATCGTGTTAAACAAGAAGAAACTTGATTGTGAATTCGAAATGATATGAGAAGCGAAAAAGTCAAAACATCTCCCGGATAAAATATTTTTATTTAGCATGAAATTCATTTAAAAAACGTATTTCCTCATTGTAGAGCGCCGTCTACGTAATCTGATAAAGTCCTCGGCTACTTGGGGGCTGGTAGTCCAGTGAAAGCTGAGATATTTTTTTATGTTTTCTTCTTCTTCCAGAAATATAATGGGTGTAAAACTTTTACTTTTCGTACTTTAAATAACTCCGCGACACCTGTAATATTCAATGCATCCATCAACACAATGTTTTGAGTGCACATTGAGCCCTGAACCTGATTTTTCACCTCTAAAAAGCAGTGATAGCCCTGTGGCGTGACCGTTGGACTGCCAAGTCATAGGTCTCGAGTTCGAACCCAAGACACGCACCTATGATTTTTCGGAATCATATGCGTATTGCATAATTATCACTCGCTCCGGTGAAGGAAAACATCGTGAGGAAACCAGCTTGCCTGAGAAATATTTCTCGACGGCATGTAAAGCCAAGTCAGAGGCCCATGGGCGGCATAAAACTCTGACACCAGGTTAGGCACTAACCACACGATAAAGAAAGAAGAACCTCCAAAAAGCCACTTAGTTTGATGTACAGTATGCAGGTTATGCAGGTGGATGTAGGGTTCTTCAGACAGCTAGTAACCAGTTACACACAGGTAGTTAGCACCATTTGCTGCGTGAAACATCCAGCAATTTCTTCATTGCAGCAGCTGTTTGGGTGATCTATGATACTGTTTATAGGTTGATTTTTGGTAATGACTTTAAAAGAAGTACTGTTTCAGAATCAGTACTTTATTTGCTTTAAATGTAGGTACAGGTATAATATGTTGTACATAAATTAATGAGCTCAGCTACAGTCTACCTTATGGCGTGCAAATTATTACAAAAACACGATATAACAAAACAAGACACAACAAAACAAGATAGACAAAAACAAACAAGATAGTAAAATGGCGTGGGAGGAGAAAATATATAAATTCAACTCTGCTTTCATTACGAACTCAGAACTTGTCTATTTTTCGATGATATCAGAAATTACAATAATAAAATAATTACCTTATCAAGACTGTATAATCGATCGAGTAAACGGTGGTTTATTCGTAAAACTCGTCGTGATAAAAAAGTAGCTTTAAGTCGCTTTATTCAGCGTAACTTTAATTGTAACATCGCCTTTTTCTATGAAGAAAATAAAAATCCAACGTAAGCTTGTTTCAGTTTTGCGAAGTAATGCTTTTTGCTAAATAACTCGGATCTTGTTTGTAAGTTAGGAAGTACTTGTTGTTCACGAGTTTATCTATTTTTTACTTTTATCTTAAGTAGAATTTCTTCTTAGGAAAGTTCGTTATGGTAGTATGCTGAGCATAAAAAGGAGCCTTCCCATCTTCGTTAAAGTGTAGTGAAAGCCAGTTCGAATACACTTTTTTTAACCGACTTCAAAAAAAGGAGGAGGTTCTCAATTCGGTTGTATTTTTTTAATTTTTTTTTGTGTGTTGTTAACTCATGTTTTCGTTATTTATGAACCGATTTTAAAAGTTCTTTTTTTTTGACAAGGACTTCCGAAAGTAAAGTTATTTTCCACTTTTTTTGAGTTTTTTTTGGAAGTCAGTTTTTTTTTTGCAAAAAAGTTTTTATTTTACCCTTTTTAGTTATCGTATCACACACAAATCCTTGTCAAATATCAATTTCGCAATTTCTTTTACTTGGATGACATTTTTTCCAGTTATTTTGATTTCAAAACCAAACTGCTAAACCGATTTTGATGAAATTTCTATGGGACCAATCGGGAAGTAAATCCATTCAGATAAAAGAAGAATTTTTCAAATCGGTTCATAAATGACGGAGATATGAGGTAACAAACACAAAAAAAAGAAAAAAACATACAACCGAATTGAGAACCTCCTCCTTTTTTTGAAGTCGGTTAAAAAGGGTAAAATAAAAACTTTTTTGTAAAAAATAACCGACTTGCAAAAGAAACACAAAAAAAAATGGAAAATAACTTTACTTTCGGAAGTCGGTGACTATGTTTGTTTCATTGACTTTTTTGCCACCTACTTCCGAAAGGAAAGTTATTTTCCATTATTTTTTTTGGAAGTCGGTTATTTTTGGAATAATGTGATGTTGTGCCACGTCACCAATGTTAGACATCTAATCAAACTGAGTCAACTTTTCAAAGGTTTTTGAACAATATGAATTGGAAATGGCGGAGGAGCTCTAAAAAAATTTTGTTTCTCAGCAATATTTTTTGGCGTAGAGTTACTTAGTTTGATGTACAAAATGCTTGGTTGACGGCTTTGTGAAGGGTCCGTTTACACCTTCTATAATCACGTATGATACCGTCTGCCTGTACATACATATATAAACTCACGCCTTTTTCCCATGTTTAGGTAGGCAGAAACCACAGACCGCCAGCTACGATCCTTACATACTCCCTTTTCTCGTCCACGTTGCGAGTTGCGAGTACTACCCCCCTGGCGTTTCTGAAGAACCTCACCAATAAGGTCAGTGTATGTCCTTCTAGGGCGTATCCTCACATTGCCACTCACCTTTTGTAAGTCATCATTCACTCATCCTCTCCACATGACCAAACCATCTAAGCATACTCCTTTCAATTGTGGTCAATACATCTTCTTTTATAAAGGAATTTAATATAGTTTCAGATGTGTAGCTAACACAGCATCCATATTCTCCAACACTCCACCATATACAGGTAAATAGCTAAATAAAGCACTCAACATAGTAGTTCTGACGGTCAGTTAATCTTCAATATGGCGCGGATGATATCACTCCAACATCCTCCTTGCTTTGTTCCCCTCTTGAGCGGCATTCAGACAGGTTGGAGTACACCGGGAGATGGGGTGAGATGGCGATATATGGGGGAAGATTTTATGAGCGATTGATTTTTCGTAGTTTGAGATTTGTGTAGCGTTTCTTTAGCTAGTTGTCACAGTGATGAAACCACAGCTTTTAAATTTAGAAACGGCTGATATCAATGATACCTATTAACTTATTCTAGCCATAATTTCGGGAACCTTTAGGATGAATGGTGATTATTATTTTAATTTATTTCATCTATTACATTTTAATGTTTTTTTTTTATATTCCTATAATAATATTTAAAAATATAAGACATAGTAGAACACCAGCATCGGGAACAGGGTCTATGTTACCACCGATGGTAAGGGCTCTTGAGACAGGAAACTCTTAACAATACGCACCGTCTCCAGAAGTACCTAAGAAAGAAGTGCTTTCTGAATTAAACCGTTCCAAAAAATAGTCCAACCACATTTTGCCAGTAATGCTTAAGTCCCATGTAATAGGGGACGAGCCTATTGCCAACAACCCGGCAAAAAACTACACTCCGTTGCTGTAAAACCGTTCTGTTTCAATTTTGGTGTACAATAAAGTATATTCTATTCTATTCTACTAAGAATTTCCTTTTGGAAAAACCCAATAACACTTCGCTCGACCCGGGAATCGAACCCAGAACCTAATGCTCAGCAGTCGCACTTGCGACCACTAAGCCAACGAGACAGTCACTTAAATCTCATTTCTAATATTGGTTTTAGAAGCTCTTACCCCACCCGACCCTTGCCCAACGAGCCAGCCCGCGTTGCTGAGCAAGTAACGTTAAATTCCCCAATTAATAATAATACGACCCAGCCTGTCCCCACTTGCTGCCCTCCCCAAAATGACGCCCTAAGCCGAGGTCCGAGCCCCACAGGGGGTGCCCTTAGCGAGCGGTCATTAATAGAATAAATTAGCTTGTAAGCCCTGGCTGGGGGCCTTAAATTCATTTGAGGTCACCACAGGATAGTCCGGTTAAGTAGTAAACCAGCCGTAGAGAGCTGGAAAACTGCGAGTGGCCATCATTAAAAAAAAAAAAAAAAAAAAAAAAGAAGCTCTTAGTGTACCTCAACCGCACACAGCGCTAAGTAAAAACCACTATAACAATGTTTTGTTCGTCGTACTAGTGTAAATGAAGTGTTCCGAATCAAAAGGGGATGTGGCGTCTATCTGTGCTTATGTCGTTGTTACCACGGAGCACGGAATTAAGCTAGGATGTGACGGATACGTCATGATGAATATTCTTCTTAAACATGGTTAAATTTAAGTCGTTCTTTAGGAAGAGGATTACCTCTTCCTTAAGAGGAGAGGAGGAGGAGAGAAATTAAAAGTTGTTCGTTATAATGTACTCATTTTAACGAACAACTTTTAATTTTACGCGAAAAAAAAATTTGCTGTTCAGTACATTTATGTTCGTCTAACTCGCCAAAATGTACTGAACAGCTGATTTTTTTACGAGATTTCAGGGTCTGTCCCATAGTAAAAGTTGTTCGTTATAATGAGTACAATGACCCCTTAAGAGGATTAAAACGACTTAAATTTAACCATGTATAAATTACGGTTTGGCAATAATACAGTCGACAATCGTTACAGTTAGTCAGTGGCCCGAAAGTCTGACAACCAGTCTTAGCAAGGGGTATCGTATTAACCAGTACTAACTGGGTTGTGGAGGTTAAACAGGCAGTCGCTCCTTGTAAAATACTGATATTCAGCTGAATCCGGTTGGACTAGAAGCCGACTCCAACATACTTGGGAAAAGGCTAGGCAGATGATGAATTTAAGATGTTAGTAGCAAACCACAAATAAATAAAATAAATAATAAATAAATATCGCTGGACATTACACACAGCGCCATCTTGTGCCACACTAAGCAACAAAGCTTGTGTCGTGGACACCAGATAGTTGATATACTACATAGATACTTTTTTGTTTGTAAATACATACTTTTTATACATATAAACTCTCTCGACTCGGAAACAAATGTCCATGCTCATCACACAAACACTTGCTCCTACCGGGATTCGAACCCGGAACCCTATGAACGTAAGGCAGCCTCACTACCGCTGCGCCATTCGGGTCGTCAAGGCTTGCTTTGTCATATCAAACAATTCTACAATCCTGTGCGCTTACCTACGCGCTATTGTTACCATCCCCAGCTTCCCCACGTATTGTTGGGTGTTTAATTGTTTTAAATTGCTTTTCACTTCCACTGTGAGCGGTTTTCTAGACTACTGAATAGACAGAGCATTGATACTGTGTCGTTGACGACGTTATCTGAGCGAAACAATACAGTGAAAACTTTTTCGACTGTTTGTGTAGCGTGGGTGATGTGTTTGTCGGATTGTCAAGATTTAAGGGCAGAACATGGGTTTCGTGCAAAGAAATCACAACTGGATGCGATACACTGCGTTTATTCATCATCTGCCTAGCCTTGTCCCAACTATGTTGGGGTCGGCTTCCAGTCTAACCGGATGGAGCTGAACACCAGTATTTTACATGGAGCGACTGCCTATCTTACCTCCACCACCCAGTTAGTACCGGGTAATACGAGACCCCTTGGTAAGACTGGTTGTCAGACTTTCGGGCCAATGTCAAAGATCTTCAAATGACAGCCAGGCCCAACCGCTTAACGTGCTATCCGAGGCAAGGAGTAAACTCGGTATGTAATGGGTGGTCACCCATCCACAGACCAACCTACGCAAGCGCGGCTCAACGCTGCTGTTATTATTTTAGCCACGAGCTCCTCATATATACACTGCGTTTATTAAACTAAAAAATTACTTGAAATCAGAACTTAACACAACAACACTGGGCACAATGAATCGGGAACAGTTTCGGGACGTCTTGACTTCGCTGCGATCAGAAACTCTATGTCTTCCTCGCTCCGAGCTCGAAACATCACAGACTCGGTAGAGGCTCGCTATAGGTGTGGGTAGACTTGTATTAGGTCGCGTCCACCACCACTTGGCGCGCCTGCGATTCATTCAGTGTCCGTACTCATGACCGAATCCCACATGTGTATTTGTATGTTTTTGATGTTATTAAAAAACAAACTTTTATATAAATTCTCTAAAAAAATATAATAAAATTTAAATTAAATCAAACCAGAGTCACAGTTTTTATTTAGCCCTTTGGCCTGACTCGGCTTTACATGCCGTCAAGGAATATCTCTCAGGCATGCTCGTTTCCTCACGTAGTCTTTCTCCACCGAAGCAAGTGATAATTATACAAAACGGACGTGCATCCGAAAAATCAGAGGTGCGTGTCTTGGGCTCGAACTCGAGACCTATGACTTGGCAGTCCGACAGCCATACCGCTAAGTTATCACTGCTATTGTACGTATAACTCTACCTTTCTATCTCTTATTTTAATAAACGTGATGAAAGCTAAGTTTACAACCTGCTCCTAGATAAATCGTCTCCAGATTTCCTCAGACAGAATCTCATATTAATCTCCCACATTACCACACAATTAATACCAATTAGAAATCATATAAAACAGTGTAATAATCTAGTTTTATGCTGAGGCGTTTCGCTCATGAATATGCAATGTGTGTCCGCTCAAAGATATTAATTATGCACGGTTTTCGTCCTCCGCTGTTAAGGCGAAGGTGGGTTTTGAAAGCCGGGTAGAGTTGCACATTATCCGGGTCTAAATAAAAACCGGGTATCCTTTTTGAAAGTGATGCTTTTTTCGGTTATTTTAAAAATATTCTATTCAACATTCAAAGTCTTTAAAAGTATATAAAATATATCGGGCGTCCTATAGAAATGTCAGATGTCTTGCTGACTATTATCAGAGTATAAGCTGATCCTAGTAAGTCTGTACCGAATCAAGAGACCAAGTCGCACCCTTAGTAATATAAGGGCTAAATTCAAAAATTTTATAAAGTTTGATTTTGAATGCTAAGGGCACAAAACGAAATGATCTACCGGCTAACGCTGAAAGAGAGAGAAAAAGAACATTAACGACTCGGTATCTCTCTCACACTGCCCCCCCCCCCCCCCGCTCGTCTCCCGTTCTTACTGCAATTCAGAATCTTTAAACACGTATTCCCAAAAAAACACTTTTTTGTTTTAAGCCTTTATATTACTAAAGGTGCGAAGTACCTAACCGCAATTAGATATTATGAGACAAAACTTAGATATTAATCACAAACTGATTAGAAACAGATCTTTTAAGCGTAAGTACTAGGTACCTACTTAATAACAATGTGCCTAGAGAGCTAAGTTTCTGTCTAGTGATTCTGAGTTATAGTGCCGTTCATAGTTGTCTTCAGGGACTATTAGTTACTCCGTCCTGTTGGACAGTTTCATGATATTTATGATAACTACCGTTCACCGTAACTTAGCATAGCTCAGCTCAAAATCACAATAACACTCCGCAACCAAGTTCTAGTTTTAGCATTGAGAGTTAATATTCTAATAGTGCATTAAAACATTAATTTCGGTATCATTTAGTTTTATTAATTTGATATTGGAGAAAAGTAATCTGATTATTTTTTGAAAACTTAGCAACGTCTTTTAGATCCACTGACTATTTAAATTGACCAGACTTAGATCTTATTTGAAAGTAAATTTAATAATAATGCCGACTCACATTGTAATTTTCAAAATATTAACATAACATAAGATCACGCCTGTTATCCCCGAAGGGTTAGGCAGAGGTGTACCTAATTGTACACTCACATTTCGCCAGTTATGTTTAAGTCCCATGTAATAGGGGGTGAGCCTATTGCCATCAACCGGGCACAAATCTAGACTCCGTGGCTGCTACTGAGAAATTCCTGAAGGAAAAACCCAATAACACTTTGCCCGACCTGGGAATCAAACTCGGGACTTCATGCTCAGCAGTCGCGCTTACGACCACTAAACCAACGAGGCGGTAAGTTTTCCAAAAAAACAGTGCCTATTTACATTTTTGGTAGGTACCTAGGGATTCTTGCAACATTTACAAGTATTTGCGTAGCTTCACACGTCCGCAAAAATAAAGAAAATTCAATAATAACAATACACGTCATTCACGTTACAACATTACTAAAAAAAATCTTAAAAATCCACAGCAGCTTCCCCTTAAGCAGGCACATAACGTTTTAAAGCTCAGATTTTAAGCGGCACGGAGCGACGGAAACTGCTGAGTATGCGAAAAAAGAATGTTAGTACAAAAATGTATGTCCACTGGAAATATTTTAGAGCTAAAAATATTTTGTTCCGACTCGAAACTGTTTTAGAGTGTGTGGGGGGAGTGGGGAAGGGGGCGTGATTTGTTAATGAATGGAATTGTGTGATTGCGAGACAAAAGAGAGAGAAGTCTGTTGAATTGTGCCGATAGACGGGGTAAAAAGTCTGTTGAAATTTTTATTGAAGTTACCTACAGGTTATATTTTTGTTAATGCTGTCACTGAATATATCATTCCTTTTTAACCGACTTCAAAAAAATGAGGTGGTTATTTCTGGCAGTCTTCTGAAAATCACTTCGTTTTTGTTTTGCGATTTTGGGGTTATATGCTGATGAATTCACTAATATAACAAATATATTATCTTGTCTAGCTGTTGCCCGCGATTTGAATCGGATTTTGTTAACAATTTCAAGGGTTTTAACTTTTTTTCACGGAACCCTAATTATTTCTCTAAAATAAAAGTAACTTAAGTTACTCCTTATAACACCAGCTATATGTCAGTAATATATATCCCTTCGAAATCAGTCCAGCCGTTACGGAGATGAGCCAGAACAAACAGACAGACAAAGTTTTTTGTTATAAGTACCGTATTTGCTTTCATATTCAGTAAAAAGCTGTTATTTTGAAATTGCAAACAGACACTTCAATTTTATTTATTTAGACAGAAAAGTTTATCAAACAAAACCCCGCTCACATAAGAACCCGACCTCAATACGAGTCGCGACACTGGCTGCCAAAAATATGCAACAAAGAAAAAAACAACTTTCGCCCACTCCACAGTTCAAAGTGCCCGCGGAATTATACATTTCTGACATTTATTTCACTATGCTCTTTTTGGTTGACCAGACCAGCTAGTGTTTTTTTGATAAATAAAAATCTACGAAGTTATGTTATTTTATTATACTGGCCATGTGCAAAGCTTTGGTGGTGTGTCGACATTTTAATTTCTCGGAATGCGACGGAGTGGATTTTTTATTTCAGTTTTTTTTTCTATCTTGTTAGTTTCTCAACATTCAATTGTACATCTTTGACAGTAGGAAATCAGTGACCCGAAAGTCTAACAACCAGTCTTACCAAGGGGTATCGTGTTACCCAGTACTAACTGGGTTGTGTAAAATACGGGTATTCAGCTGCATCCGGTTAGACTGGAAGCCGACCCCTGCATAGTTGGGAAAAGGCTAGGCAGACGATGATGATGTATTGTTTCTACATAGGGGAATATCTAAGAAACGACGGATGGTTTAGTAACTAAGTAATATTGACGAATATAGCAAGAAGACAGGTTGATACTGAGATGACGGTTGAAAGATATGTATGGAAGAAGAAGACATATTGCGCCGCCCACAAATAAATTAGATTATGGTCTGGAGGATATAATGATTAGTATTTTATTGTTTTTTTTTATGTGAATAAATGTATGTAAGTACTTGGTTCTGAAAGCGACCGTAGGTACTACCGCGCTCACCAACGGTCGAACCACTTTTCAACCTTATTACTCAGGGCATACGGATGAAAAGTCTTCGACCGTCAGTAAATTTGGTGGTACATTATTAAAAAAGTGTGCAAAAACAAAGTTAATCAGGTACCTAATACTCGTATGTAGTTATTTGCTTGCATTTCTCAACAAAATCCAGTACACTACAAAAAAGTTGTAGCGGTATAAATAAATCGCCTATGAACTTGGGCTAATTCACTCATCACATTTGAAAAACTGTTGAGCATAGTAGTCCCATAGAAATTTCATCAAAATCGGTTCAGTAGTTTGGTTTTTAAATCAAAATAGCTCAAGTAAAAAAAATTGCGAAATTGATACTTGACAAGGATTTGTGTTTGATGCGATAGCTAAAAATTGTAAAATGAAAACTTTTTCGCAAAACAATAAACGACTTCCAAAAAAAAAGTGGAAAATAACTTTACTTTCGGAAGTCGGTGCCAAAAAAGCTAAGGAAACAAAAAATAGTCACCGAATTCCGAAAGTACAGTAATTTTCCACTTTTTTTGTGTTTTTTTTAAGTCTGTTATTTTTATGCAAAAAAGTTTTCTTTAAGTGTAGGTACTTGACTAACTTGGAGGTCAAGCGTAAACTTTTAATACAGAATGTCATTTATTTCTCAAATCGACACAGAGGGAATGATTCATTCGAAAACGTCAGGTGTAATAGCCACATTCATTCAATTATTGTGAACTGGAAACCTATCTCCTTAAACTGAGATGCTAATAGAAATTCTCCACTCCTCGAAACTGCTTACTCGCACAATTAAAAATAAAAGATGACGCTTACGTTGTCGAAAATTTAATCTGCCCTTAAAAGGTCCACGCAGATAATTTTAATAATTGTAAGGGACCTAATATCTTCGTGAATTGCCGCTTTGGGTAAAACAATTTATTTAATGAATTGTTTAAAATAACTCATGCTGGGTAAGAATGCCTTGAATTTGAGTTATGATAGATAATATTTCGTTAATGGTGCTCAATTTTGGAACGTAATGAATTGGAATGTTTTTGGAAATGAGGGCTTTAAAAGCCTAATATTACTGGTGAGAATGTTTCGTCCCTTGATTACTAATTCTAAGCTAGGCGTTCTTGGCATTTATAGGAATATTATTTCTAGTCTTTTCCTTTTTTTTTAATTCGTCACTATGTTAATAGTGTAGTCAAAAAATCTGAGAAATCTGGCACAGAGCTGAAAGGGCCATTACGAATAAATTCAAATTCAAAATATTTATTATAGATTAAAATCCATATATGTACTTAATGTTAGTAGTAATATAACTTACCCTAATGTTAGTGTTAAATTAAATTGAGTTTGAACTTGAATCAGTTAATTTCCCTATGTGGGTCTGAACTCTGACCCACCTAAGAATAAGATATGAACGAAGTTCCTAATGAAGCATATGTGAGGTTAAGGTGTTCTATTAAAAACCTTTTTTGTTTTGCTGTGTGACATTGACAGGCTGTACGTTGGCGAAATCAATTGACTGCCTTGTTGTTTTAGTAGTGGTCGATTCCCAGGTCGGGAAAACTGTTACAGCCCGTTCACATGAGGACGATTCGTTTTTTTGACGTATCGTCTTTTTTCACGATCTGTAAATTATTTTGACGGCGGCAATGCTTTTTAAATGCCCGTGTTCAAACGCATCAAGAATTATGAAAAATGACGGACACGTCTTAAATCACGTATCGTCTTTTAAAAATCACGTACGTCCAAAAACATAAATCGTGAATTTTTTGTGACGGATTCGCTGACGCTTTCGCTCCCGAAAAATCACGAAACTAATGTGAACATCAATTCGTTTTTTTTTACCGGATCCGGATCCGGATTCAGTTGTATTTTTCTTTTTGTGTTTAATACCTTATATCTTCGTCATTTATGAGCCGATTTGAAAAATTCTTCTTTTGTCTGAAAGGATATACTTCCCGATTGGTCCCATAAATTTTATCAAAATCGGTTTAGTAGTTTGGTTTTAAATCAAAATATCTGGTGTAAATATGTTATCCAAGTAAAAGAAATTGTGAAATTGATACTTGACAAAGCTTTGTATGCGATACGATAACTAAAAGGGGTAAAATAAAAACTTTTTTCCAAAAAACTAACCGACTTCCAAAAAAACGCAAAAAAGTATGGAAAATAACTTTGCTTTCGGAAGTCGGTGACTATTGTTTGTTTCATTGACTTTTTTTGTCCCGACTTCCGAAAGTAAAGTTATTTTCCATCTTTTTTGCGTTTTTTTTTTGGAAGTCGGTTTTTTTTTTACAAATGATACCTACTTAAGCCAAATTTTTACAACTAATATTTTCCCATTATAATAATGTGTTTCTTCATATAAAACCTTTTACAACCTACCTACAAACAGTATCCTCTTTATTCAAAGCAAACGCTAGTCAAGTAGAAAATTCTACAAAATACTGCACTTCAAAAGAACTAAGAATTTTAAATAACGGAGTTACTAACATTCCATTTCAAGTATAAATCCGACGTATGCTAATAGAAAACTTTCAAAGGAAATTTAATTTATGCTATTAGTTTCTTTTGCAGGCAGATTTTTAGGGTTCCGTAGCGCGACACAGAAACCCCGATATTTAATGTTGAAAACTGTTTTCCTCGGAAAATCTCCGTAACAAGCATCTCATGCTGTAAAATCTTGCAGATGCTGAAACTAACGACTAACTCTAGTTCCAGCAGGACAAACAACCAATTACTTGCTTGCTAATATTACCTTGAAAATCTAGCGTAGTGTAATTGGATTAAGAGCCTACAAAACAACTGTTTTGATCAACCAACCACTAACGTCACACTCGGTGTTAAATAAATGCATCGTTTTCGAAACACAATACCTACTGTACTCCAAAACAAATATAGCTGACGTGCCTCCTAAGGATAGCCAATACAAATGGGTCTGGGCTAGACATGTCTGCCGCATGTCGGGCCAAAATAACACAGAACCGGTGCCCTGTGATGAAAAGCGGGGTAACACAAGTGAGTTTTGAGAGCTGATTTACTGATTTTCACTTAAAACTAATTGGTAACTATTTATATATTCTGATGAGTTGTTGAGCTCGACCAGTCTTGAAATGTAGGTACCTACAGCTGTGCGAAAAACTTAGTCACAAACGTGCAGATATCATTCATGATTCTCCTGCCATCATCCCAATTTATTTGGGGTTGGTACGGTATGTTTTCTTCTTTCATACTTAACTTCTTTAGTTGTACACCGGAGAAAATACATATTATTTTATTTTAATCACATTACTCTTTATGAGCTTATGTGTTTCTCTACATATAACTCGATTCATCCCAGTAGTGACTTCCTTTTAGCCATATCTATCACACAATCCATTCATCGCTTCCTTGGGCAGAATCTGAAAAAATGACACTAAAAATAATTTCTTCTACGGAACCCCATTGCGTTATCCGACAAACAAAAGTGGCGGAATTTTTTATTTAATTTTGCTCAACTGACTGAGCGGGAATATAACAAAATGCAGGG
The DNA here is from genome assembly GCA_964057025.1 of Standfussiana lucernea. Lineage (NCBI taxonomy): Eukaryota > Metazoa > Arthropoda > Insecta > Lepidoptera > Noctuidae > Standfussiana > Standfussiana lucernea. Next base: position 9,010,538 of record OZ059808.1, on the reverse strand, counting down.
AATTTGTTATGAACGTTACTTATTTCACTTTGATCCACTGTTTCTTTGAAGGGATATTGGTAGCTGGCTAGAGAGCCAGAGAAGTTTCAATTTACGTTCTTTCTACCCACATCAAAGTCATGGGAGTCCTTATAATTACAATAATAACATTACGCAATTACTGATCAATACTTTGTGATATTACTGTATATATTCAAAGGGCTGTGGCTAAATATTAACTGCCGCACGGGTCGATCTACAAGGCTAAGCCGTGCTTGCCAAGGTTTGCCCATGGATGGGTGACCATCCATTACTTACCTAGTTTCCCACTAGCACGCTAAGCTTTTGGTCGCGGCTGTCATTTGTAGATATATGCCAGTCGTTACAGGTAGTCAGTGGCCCGAAAATCTGACAACCAGTCTTACCTAGGGGTATCGTATTACGTAGTACTATCTGGGTTGTGGAGGTTAAACAGGCAGTCGCTCCATGTAAAATATTCAGCTGCATCCAGTTAGACTGGAAGCCGACCCCAACATAGTTGGGAAAAGGCTGGGAAGATGATGACTCTGTGACATTTAAAGGACTTCATAACCATAACTAACTTTATAAGCCTATAATGTTTCCAACTCTTTGAGACTTACCTCTTCTCTGAGAAGGCCATTACGCGCCAAGCGGGCTCAGTACCGGCCGGTAGACGTCACTTGTCTTCAAATGTTAGCTTCTAAACATGCTGAATGTGCCAAACATGCCTCATTGGTCGAGTGGCCGCAAGCGCAACTGCTGAGTATAAGGACCTGGGTTCCATTCCCGGGTCGGGCAAAGTGTTTTTGGGTTTTTCAATCAGGAATTTCTCATTAGCAGCCACGTAGCCTAGAGTTGTGCCAGGTTAATGGCAATAGGCTCGCCCCCTATTACATGGAACTAAAAACATAACTGGCGAAAACTGGTGGGTGTACTTAGACACACCTCCGCCTAACCCTTCTTCGGTGACTACAGGGTTGTTATGTTATGTTATAATCCTTCATCGTTTTAGGAACATTAATTGTAATAAAATAATCTATACTAATAAATTATAAATGCGAAAGTTTGGATGGATGGATGTTTGTTACTCAATCACGCCAGAACGGATGAACGGATCTGGATGAAAAATTGACACGGATATGGATTATAGTTTGGAACAGCACATAGGCTACTTTTTATCCCGGCAAGATGATGCCGTAGGTCAATTATCGAACACCACGCGGGCAAAGCCGCTGGCATAAGCTAGTTACCTACATATATACCTAATCAAAGTGAAGTGCTTGGCTCTCTCTCTCATACCACCCGTTTTCACTGTACCACCGAAGCTTGTAGTTTAGATTTATCAGATCAATATTCCCAAACGAACATGTCTATCAGGTGTCCATTCCACTGTATCGTAGGTGAAGGTGTATACACATATATGTACATACATATACTATATACATATAGTGTATCCAGTAGTGGAGTATGTTTCACACATCACTGGCGTCGCTCGTAAACGTTTGCGAGCCGAGACGTTTAACTTTGTAGCGTTGTCGTCATATTCGACACTTAGTAAGAACATAAAATGACCAATGTTCGATAGTTTCTGATGAAAAAACTATTTAGCAAAAAAAATAAAACAAAAAAAAAACGACTTCCAAAAAAACACTAAAAAGTGAAAATAACTTTTTTTTTGGATAAAAGTTTTTATTTTACCCTTTTTAGTTATCGTATCACACACAAATCCTTGTCAAGTATCAATTTCGCAATTTCTTTTACTTGGATGACACATTTTTTCCTGCTATTTTGATTTCAAAACCAAATTGCTGAACTGATTTTGATGAAATTTCTATGGGACCAATCGGGAAGTAGAACCATTCAGGTAAAAGAAGAATTTTTCAAATCGGTTCATAAATGACGAAGATATGAGGTAACAAACACAAAAAAAAACAACCGAATTGAGAACCTCCTCCTTTTTTTGAAGACGGTTAAAAACTGGAAAATAAGATTTATTCCGTTCTAATACCGAAAACGAATATCCTTGGTATTTGTGTCAACTCATATTTTTAGAACGGAATAAATTGAAATTAACTCGGTGGCAAAAAGTCAATGAAATAAAACAAAAGATTTCGGAAAGTACAGCTGTTTCCCACTTTTACCTGACTGCGCGGCTGCGCTAGAATTAGGGTTATGTTTTCCGAGAGTATGTATGTACATATGTGTGTGTATATGTATGTAGAATTATTTGGCACACTCTGCGGCCTGAACGGCTCGATGGATTTTAGCTTCAAAGGTGTCGTTACATTTGTATTAATTGTGAAAGTGACACCGAGTATACATTTTGAATGAGAACGCAACATAAGCTGTGAGTACCTCCACGCGCTCAAGGCGGTAAAAATTTGTTTGGCTAATCGTCTGCGAAATCTTTCACATTTGTAAACTACAAAGCTAGAAATAAAAAAAAAGTTATTAAAAAAAAACCGACTGCGGTAAAAACTTAAGTTAAAAAAACACTGAAAAGCTAAGAACAAGCACATTTTAAATTTAAATAAGTTGGAAGTAGGCGGAACACCCATTTGAGTTTGGAAATATAAAAATGGAATGGCTCCCGCCTGCTTCCATCTTTTTTAAATTTAATTGTGCTTGTTCTTAGCTTTTCAGTTTTTTTTTTAACTTAAGTTTTTTACCACAGTCGGGTTTTTTTAATTTTTTTATTACTTTTTTGCGTTTTGTTTTAGAAGTCGGTTTACAAATAAAAAAACTTTTTTGCAAAAAAAAAACCGACTTCAAAAACACAAAAACGTGAAAAATTACTTTAGCTTCAGAAGTCAGTGAGTTTTCTTTGATTGATTCAGTTTTTTTGCGGTGGCATTCTATGGTTTCTGACTACCCCCTGGGAAAACGGCGTGAGTTTATGTATGTATGTAATGATTACCTCTGCAGGTAACTATTGACAACTAGGACTCAAACAAAGGCTCTGTTCTCTGATCATTATAATCTGAATCAATTCACGGTTCGAGTTAATCGGTTTCTTCTAGGCAAGCGTGCTCCACCCTAGGCCGCATCCTCGCTTCACACCAGGCGAGTTGAGGCCAAACGTAAGCCTATGTACACTCAACTACTGCTCCAAAATTCTCACAGACATTTCCCAAACCGCCCGATCTCACCCACATGCCTGCTACAAACGCATACGACAGTTCCAACATCCACGTACATACACGTACAAATACAGAACCACAGATAACCTGCCTTGTTAGAACGCAGATTTATGTATACGATACCTTAGTGCTGGGGTGGTGAAACTTTTGACAAAAGTATATTTATTTATTTTACTGCCTTGCTGGTGTTGGTCAAGTGTTCACAACCGCGACTGCTGAGCATGAGCTCCTGGGTTTCGATTCCCGGGTCGGACAAAATGTTTATGGGTTTTTCCATCAACAATTTCTCATTAGCAGCCACGGAGTCTGGATTTATGGCAATAGGCTCGCCCCCTATTTCATGGAACTTAATAAATAAATAAATATCGCTGGACATTACACACAGCGCCATCTAGTGGCACACTAAGCAACGAGGCTTGTGTCGTGGACACCAGATAGTTGATATACTACATAGATACTTTTTGTTTGTAAATACATACTTGTTATACATATAAACATCCATGACTCGGAAACAAATGTCCATGCTCATCACACAAACACTTGCACCTACCACCTAACTTAAACATTAACTGGCGAAATGTGGGTGTACTTATTAGTACACCTGCCTAACCCTTCGGAGATTACAAGGCGTGATGTTATGTGCAGAAACTAATGTGATTTTGCGCTCTAATATCAATGCCATGTTCAGATTTTGATCCCATAGGTTCACAATCCCTGCCCTACACCCATTTTAGACGTACGGACGTCGGTAGGTTCGCCTCAAAGACACGATATTGGAATACAGTACAAATTATAATCCTTCATGCTTGTAGGTAATATTGGAGATATTGGTTTAAGGCACTATATTGGATACCTATTTTGACATATGGCTGGAATAACTTAATACAAGTATCAATAAGTTATTTTTGTTAGTTTTAAGGGTCCTTGTTCACACATTTACTAACACTAGACACCGCACCGCACTGTTGGAATTCTATCTCACGGCCGTAAGCCGAATGTTGAAAATCCAACAGTGTGCATTTATTTAGGAATTCATTTAGGTATCAACCAATCAACAAGCAATATGAGAATATAAGCAGCAGAAAGCAGCAATAAACAGTGATAGTCTAGTGGTGAGACCGTTGGATTGCCAAGTCATAGGTCTTAGGTTCGAACCAGACACGCACCTCTGATTTTTCAGATTCATGTGCGTTTTGTATAATTATCACTTGCTTCGGTGAAGGAAAATATCGTGAGGAAACCACCTGAGAGATATTTCCCGATGGCATGTAAAGTCAAATCAGAGGCTAATGGGCGGCATAAAAACTCTGACACTAGGTTAGGCACTAACCACACGATAAAGAAGAAGACCTACATATATGATGTGATGAAAAGATTAGTCTGCCACCAAGGGTCCAAGGTTGACTCCTCAGGTTCGTTTCTAGTGCCTTTTCTTAAAGCTGCTCTCTCTCTTGCTCTTTATTCAGTTTTCTGTTTTCTTGATGGAAAGACTTGCGAGTAAAACGTAGGAAGGTACCTATCTACCTACTAGCGAGAATGAACCATTTATAGGAACTGCTTTCAATATTTCTTTCGGTTATTCAGATTGGTCTAAATTCAGGAATGCATTAAACTCTTGAAAGTCGGGATAGGTTACCACTAAACAACCACTAAAAAACTTTCGAACAAGAATATTAGGGTACCTCTTTCTTGACCCAGTAATTAAAATGTGGACCTCCGAACTCCACAAGACATTATTGTTAAGCATAAAATTGCTTACATTCGCCAAAATGCAGAGCAGCGGAATTTTGGTTGCATTTCCGAACTGCGGTTTGGAAAGGAATGTGGCCTTTGCTGGTAACACAATAACTCCTTTTGTGAGTGTCCTTGGTAATAACGCATAGTTTTAAAAGTAAAAAAAAAAAGATAAACCGAGTGATCTTACTATCTTCGAGAGCGAGTGCGGCGTTTCGGATCAATCTATACCCCACCTGCTAGAGTGTTCCAGGTGTCCGTTTACCTGCACTTTCGACGACCTGCAAAACGCCTCAGACACCACAATAAACGTGGCCATCTACTGGGCCCAAACTGTGTAGAATGGAAGTAACATTGATACGACAAGAAGAACTGTCTTCACCATCATAATTCATAGCCCGAATTCACCCACTGCTAGGTAAAGGCCTCTCTTTGCTTGTTTCAAGCCAAACGTCCCCTTTGTGGTAATCTTCAATGGATGTCCTTCGCCCTGCAAGCGGATGGATCTGCCAGACACGTACTGACGAAAACCACCCACAGCGGTGTTCCTTCGCACACTTGCGTCGGGGGGCAGCGGGAACTTATGCGACTTCCGCTGCCCCGGACTGTGGCCGACCCGCTTGACCTGCGGGCCTCGTTCCAGGGGGGAGTGAGATGTACAAAACTCTCCCCGTTATGTCATAGAGAGGCTCGTGAAACACTACGAGCCACCGTCTCGGGAAGCGAAACGTCCCTGTGCCAGTCTAATCTCACTAATATTATAAATAGGAAGGTTTGTGAGGATGTTAGTTACTTTTTCACGCAATAACTACTGAATGGATTTGGATGAAATTTGGGAATTAGTTTCTGACCTGGATGTTAATCCAGGTTATAACCTACAACTACGGGTATAAGTAGTAAGTCCTATAGGACTTACTACTTATACCCCGGCAGTACTAACATGCTAAGTCGAAGAGTCAGGTGATCTAGGTAACTCAGGACCTTCCTACCTCAGACACCTATCTTTATTTTTGCATTGGATTTTGCATTTTTAAATACCTATACAAGGTGTAAACGCAGCCTTCACGAAGCTGTCAAAGCATTCTGTACATCAAGCTCTACGCAAAAATTGTTGCTGGGAAAAGACTTTTTTTGGGTGAAAATCACATTTTACGGTAGGACTCAATGTAACGCACTCAAAACATTGTGCTGATAAATGCATTGAATATATGGGGGTCGTGGGGTATTTAAAGTAAAATTAAATCATTAAAAAATTGTATTTAAAAAAAAAAAGACGGTACGGTCTGGAACAAAAAAATATCGCAATGACGGGCAGAACAAGTGCCTTTCGGCTTCATTAAGGGTATTTTTACACCCATTATTGTTCAGTGCCTATGATTCTTGTCGAGTTAAACAAAGATTTACGATTGTGACTTTTATTATGATTATTTTTGTTACTCTTGTGAGCCCACGTCTACAGTTCGCCATAAAAATCACAATCCCTCGTTCACCATTCCACAATCTTACCTCTTTTTGTTGCAACGACATTTCCTATTCAGAACTATCGCGCACGTATCCGCCATCTCTCACCAGCAACCGAACTGCAAAATTTCAAGATGGCCGCCTGGACCCGGAACGAAATAACATAACTTCAAAATAATTTACGACGACACGGAGACATAATAACGTAAGTTCTGGAGTTTACGCTTGATGCCCTGTACACGACCTCAGGAGATACGACGTGTGTCTAGTGACACGCGAGCGTCACTTGTTCCATAAATAATCATTTTGATTCGATCCTGCCTGTCCCTTGCTGTCCTCCCCACTATGGGATGCCCTTACACTCAAAGCACCTACAGGATAGCCCGGTTAAGTAGCTTGACCTGAGAGATGCGATAAACAAAAAAAAAAAATCCTTTGCGAGAGTACCTACAGATTATCATTTAATCCCATTTTATTAATTTTCATGAAATAGTCATTGGATGGGTTTAAATTAAAGTAACTTAGAGGGTTGTGTTAAGATTTGAATGATTATACTTCTGTAATTACCAGCGTGTTACGGTTGCAAATCATATTTTGTTTAACATACAGCCTGTCACTGCAAATTGCAAAATCAAAGAAAAATTGATATAAATTGCGGGCGCCTTACACAAGCCGCACCGCGGGAGGCCGTGGACGGGCCTAATAACGTAAGTTTTGGAGTTGACGCTTGACAACTTTATATATTGTATTATGTTTGTGTACTCAGTAGGAATTTCCTTGTTATGTTAATTAGTTTCAGTAAGGGAAATTAGAGATGTGCCTTCTGTTTTATGAACCAGACTGTTGAGATTGAGGAAATGTTGCTCGTTTGAAGCAAGGAGGTTCCAAGTTCAATTATAAAGGTTACTTACTGGTTTGGGACCCAAGCTCTACGAATCATGCAACTTTTGCGTTAAAAAGCACCATCTTTTAATCAGCAAGCGGCTTATTGTAAAACTAGGACCTCTTTTTAACCATCTTCAAAAAAAGGAATAGTTACCTCATATCTTCGTCATTTATGAACCGATTTGAAAGGTTCTTCTTTTATCTGAAAGGATATACTTCCCGATTGGTCCCATAGAAATTTCATCAAAATCGGTTCAGTAGTTTGGTTTTTAAATCAAAATAGCTGGAAAAATATGTCATCCAAGTAAAATAAATTGCGAAATTGATACGTGGCAAGGATTTGTGTATGATACGATAAGTAAAAAGGGCAAAAAAATAACCGATTTTCAAAAAAAACACAAAAAAAAAGTGGAACACAACTTTATTTTCGGAATTCGGTGGCACAAAAGTCAATGAAACAAACAATAGTCACCGACTTCCGAAAATAAAGTTATTTTCCACTTTTTTGTGTTTTTTTTTTGGAAGTCTATTATTTTTTAGCAAAAAGTTTTTTGTAACGATTTCCAACTTTCAACTAGCTTGTGTCTATAGACGTAACGTAAAAACGTCGATTTTAAAATTAGTAATACTCGTTTCACAAATAATATCTTCATAATTTTGAGAATTTATTCATATCTATGGATGATACTGTTGGTGCTTGTTGCAAACAATTGAACAAGAATGCTATAATGGATAATTGTATTTTCGATTCAAAAATTTTTACTGTTAGTACCTAACGTGTCTCAAATTAACTTATAAAACTAGTTTTAGTATTTTAGTTTAACTGAAAAATACACAAACTTTGAAACCTTTTAAAACATCAGTCATTTTAGTCCCTTCCAATACAACTGTTTGTTTAAATAAATGTTGAACACAAAGAGTTTTAAAAGACTTATAGAGCAGACATTAGGAATATTTTTATACAAAAATATTGATGTCAAACATTTTCGATTTTGACACACGAATGCTACCTGACAAGCGGGCGCATGGCACTAGACAGAACATTTTGTTACTAAGTTGTAACAAGTATTGGATTACTATTTTCTTCGTGTTGTCCCGTTTATCGCTCGTAAATATTTGAATGTCTTCGATTGAACAGAACCAAAAGGCTCTATAACTCAATAAATTAACTGAAATTTCATTTCCGCGTAGATAAGTTCTCTGAATACGGCATAATGAAGAGCTCGGACCCAAAACCCATATCATAGTAATTATATCATCTTAATATCTCCTGTTTTAATTAAGTTCGCTTTCATAAGCGTATTTCCGTATTTACTTCGATTTGACGTCTTGTACGTTTGATCCGTATTTTAATGTTGGTCCATTGATCTGACACAAAACTGCCGACTACTGCCTTAATTCTCAGGAATTGCTCAGTTGCAGCTACGGATTCTGAGTTTCTACCCAGTTAATGGCTATAGGCTCGCCCACTATTACATGGGACTTACACATAACTGGCGAAATGTGGTGGGTACTATAGGTACACTTCTGCCCAACCTTTCGGAGAATACAGTCGTCAAGTTTTTGGTAGATGGCACAACGTATGTACATCTCATCTTAGGGGCATGATCATGGAACGCCTCTATATACCGAAGGAGACCCTTTCGACTGATAGACTTAAGAAGTCTATACAAAGCTGGAGTGTACTAGGTACTGTAATTGGAAATACTGGAATTTAGAAGACTGTTACTGACTGTTGTTGAACTGTTAGCTAACTGGGCCCAAGTAATTTGAGAAGACGTACTATAAATACGAATTTAAAAAAGTGCATTGTTAATACAGCAAATATAATCTCTTGGGAAACAAAATCAGTCGGGTAATAAACACCAAATAAAGCCTCAAAACACCGCCTTTCCCTAACTACCCGCCATAGTTCCTTTTACCTATAATATAATAAAGAAAAGACAAAACACAACGCACAAATGTCACCGACATTTTCTCCGACGTCACGCAGAACTAAGCCTATAGTTACATTACATACATACTACCATAAATCCATTTTATCACATCACGTTTTGTGGGAACACTCCAAGATGTACCGTAGACAAGATTTAAGTAATGTTAGGCTTTGAAAGAATTATTGGACAAGCTTGTATGGAAGAGATTTTGGTAAAACTATGCCGGTAAAAATGTTGTCAAATGTTTCTTTTAGTAGAGGTTTAAGGTTTGGTATGCGGTTCGGATTTTGGATTAACAAATAGACTGCCTCGTTGGTTTAAGTGTAGTGATTGTGAATTTGGCTGTTGAGATCTTAGTACTGCGTGTAACATAACATCACGCCTGCAATCCCCAAAGAATTACGCAGAGGTTTTTTTATTACCCGACTGCGCCAGAAGAAGGGTTATGTTTTTCGAGAGTATGTTTGTATGTATAATTGTTTGGCACGCTCTGCGGCCTGAACGGCTCGATGGATTCTGGCTTGAGAGGTGTCGTTAGATTCGTATTTACTGTGAGAGTGACACGGGTATATCAAAATAAATAACAAAATGGCCGATTTTTGGCGCCAAATTCAAATGTTTGACACGCTCTGCAGCCTGAACGGCTCGATGGATTTTAGCAAGGTGTCGTTAGATTCGTATTAATTGTTAAAGTGACACCGGGTATCAATTTTGAATCAGAACACAACATAAATTGGGAGTAAAAATTTGTTTGGTAAAATCTTTCAAATTTGTAAACTAAAAAGCTGGAAATAAAAAACACTGAAAAGCTAAGAACAGACATATTTTAAATTTAAAAAAGTTGCAAGCAGGCGGGACCCATTTGAGTTTGAAAATTTAAAAATGTAAATGTAAAAAACTTAAGTTAAAAAAAAGCACTGAAAAAGTGTTTTTTTTTAACTTAAGTTTTTTACCGCAGTCGGGTTTTTTAATTTTTTTTAATTACTTTTACTAATAGGCTTGCGCTTGGCCCCAACTTACCTGAAGTGAAGCGATGATGCGGCCTAGGAGCACGCTTGCCTAAAAGAAACCGAATACACAGTACACCAGGTTTGAAGTTCCAAGTAATAGGGGGCGAGCCTATTGCCAGAGTACTGGCCATGTACTGACTGTAGTCTAATTAACTTAGTCGTAAAAACTGGAGTCCGCATTAAGTGCCTGTTTGATGGCAATGAGCTTGCTAACATGAGAAAATGTGGGTGTGGGTTCTATACACGTCTGCCTATCCTGATATGACGAAGTGAACATAATTAGAAAATAATAGAATAGAATAATTATACTTTATTGTACACCAAAATTAAAACAGAACGGTAAAAATAAGATAAAAATAAGGCAGAAATTTCTGCTTGCACTTGTTTATTGTTGTTTAGAGTTCTACTCGTAGATAATACCTGCCAAGCCTGAATTGGGCACACGCACTAAATTGAAAAGTTTATAACTTATTTATTTATTTTCTATACTAAGGCTTAGCAGCTTTAGGCTTGCGTTTGGCCACAACTCGCCTGGTGGGTTACCATGATCTGCAGTTAGTGCAGGAATGTTTTAGGACTATTCCGAGAGTGGGAAAGTGACAGCGCTAGACAGCTGCCTAGCGCCATCTCTTTCCCACTCTCAGAATAGTACTAAAACATTCCTGCACCAACAGATCATGGTAACCCCCCTGATGTGAATCGACGACGCGGTGGAGCTCGCTTGCCTAGAAGAAACAGATTCACTCGAACAGTAATAAATCTAGATTAAAATGATCGGGAAACAGCAGGGAAGCCGGCACTGAATTCCACAGACTTGTGGTTCGCACAATAATCGTGGAAGCGTAGCGCTTATACGGGGTGGTAGGACCACCGTACCGAAAACAGAAACCACATACTATTTTTATTATTGTATTTTTTCTTATCTTCCAACAAAGAGTTTCCCTTATATCATAACAACTTAGCTATAGTTAAGGATTGTCTATGATAGTATATATATATATATAATCTATATTATATAATGTTTTGATGATATCCTGATATCCTTTCCTGTAGGGGGGAGTCCCTGGTGTCCTGAAATACAAGTCACGGCTTAGTTTAGGCACCAGTCTCCCACAAATAAACTGCCATACTTCATAATTATATTTTTGCCATTATTTTTAGTTAATAAGTATTATTTGTGGAAGAAATAAAGATTTTTATTATTTAATATTATTATTTATTTATACTCAGTACATCATAATCGCCTGAAACACAGGACTACCTAGTTCAAGCATAAATCTTGGGTGCACTTGACATAGATTTAAGAAGAACTGTATGTAATGTTATACCTTTATATTTTTTTCTTTTTTTTATCATTGTTAACCCCCCCCCTCCACAGTAAAAAAAATCTGCTGTTTCCTACAAAAGTGCAATACCTACACGGTCGAAATGTATGGAACAGCTGTTTTTTTTTTAATACCGATGAAAAATTTCTATGTGGGGGGGGGGGGGTTCAGAATGATGTACTGAGTACGTGGGTTCCGTTTTCGGTGCGGTGTCCCTTCCACCATGTATAATCGAGTCATTGGGCTGGATCTCTATCCGAATTCAGTACAGTGAGCTGTAACCGAGGCGTTGTTCAAATTATTATCAACCAATCAAACTTTGCATCAAACAGAAACTTCAAAATTAAAGCCCTATAATTAGAATAGAATAGAATTTTATTTTGCAAATATGGGTAATACACAACAGTTGTTATAAATATCTGAGTTCAGCCATATTTTACCATTCGGCATTTTTTTTTCCATAAACAAACAGACACATTCGTAATCCCATAATCCTCAATTTAACCGAACACTATAATAAACTATATCCGAACTACCCTCCTCTGGGAATGCCATAGATACCTACACAAAGTTTAGTGTCAGTAAAAATGAGTACAACACTAATAACAATAAATTTTCTTTAGATGCCCTTGAGAGTGGGATGGGGCAGCGGTATCACTGTGAGGTTGATGCGAAATAGAAGTTACATGAAAGTATCCACCTAATAAAGGAAATGTAAGCGAGATATGGACGACTTTAACTTTGATGTTCAGGTGACAATAGGCAAAAGGTTTTGGCGTTAATTGGCTTGCGTCAAGGTTTGGAATTGAATTTTGATTTGGGGCCTCCCCCATTCCTTCCACTTTGCCCTGGACCTTTGCCCAGGACTGGGACAGTTCAGGCTAACAAAAAAAAAACAAATTTTCACGAAAAACGCTAGGCCCTCAGTTGACAACAACTTTAACCTATTAAACAAGTATGTACCATGAGCTTCAAGACAACGTCAATGTTTTATTGAGTCATCGCTAACTGTGGTTGCTATCAATAGTGAGTAGCAACCAAACACAAGCACAATAAAAATCTAATTTCCTTTTTAACCGACTTCTAAAAAAGGAGGTGGTTATTTATTCGTCCAGCATCTTTTTTCGTATGTTTGTACACCGATTTTTCCTTGATGACTGATCCGATTTAAGTGACTCTGTCAAAGTCAATGAAACAAACAAAAGTCACCGACTTCCGAAAGCAAAGTTATTTTCCACTTTTAAGTGTTTTTTTTTTTGGAAGCCGGTTATTTTTTTGCAAAAAGTTTTCTGATTGCAACTTCGATCGCGCGTCGCACAAAACTAAGGGGTTGAATACACGGCGGAGCCATAAATGTTAGTAACATCGTGTAAATGACTAGTTCAACATAGGGACTCGTAAAGGGAGGGACTGATTTGCTCAAGGATCGTATTCATGAGTATTATTATTGTGGAGATATATTTTGGTGAAGCGGTAGATTGGGCACAAAAAATATCGGTGTTGGGATGTAAGGTCTGAAACACAAGATTACCTAGTTTAGGCACAAATCATGAGTGAACTTGACCTAAATTTAAGAAAAACTGTATTTAATGTTATACCTTATATTTTTAATAAAATATTATTGTTATTAATGCAGGTGGAAATTAGTTTTTATTGAGACTTCCACCAGTACAATTGTTACTTTTTGGTAGATGAGATTTGTTGGGATGATATTTTATCTCATTGATTCGACGTGTTTTTTGTATCGCTGTGAAAGATAGTGAAAGAACGGTGCCCAACTCAAGTCAATTGGACGATGTAACATTTTAGGGCCTAGAAATTGCGTTCGAATTAGTTTAACGACATTAGTTTTGCAGTAGCTTAAGCCAGTCGCGTATTATTCCCATACATCTAGAGCATCGAAAACCGGTTTCGGTTCCATAGGGCTTCGATGCCGGTTTTTATTAAGAAAATCCTATGGGACCGAAACTGGGTTCCGCATGACCTACATACATCCCACCCAAACTTATCGCTTAGGTATGTCAGAATGTTACTCCTGTCAAGGTCCTCTGTCCCATCACACAATGTATTCGACGTAAACGGAAAATAAGAAATGAAACGACGAGCAACGGCCCTCCAAACGCTAAAAAGATCACGCAATCTCGCATTGTCTCAAAAATATCTTTTTCTCCTCAAAAAAAAAATAGATTGCCAGTAAAGAAAATTGGATTCGAATACAACAGTACGGATGGCAATCAAATCGGGATTGGTCCGGTTTGTCCCGATTCTTGGAGCCAACTGCCAATGTGATTAGATTGGATGCCATTTTGATTCGAATATGGAACATAATTGGCGCCAGTGTTATGATCGGGCTTAGAAAATGGCGGACGTATTGGCGGGTCTAAGATTCGTATTTGTTTGACAACCTTCAAATCATAGCTAGATAGATATTGCAGATATTTATGCTCGTATGGGGTATTATACCACTTAGAAGTGGTTGAACTGAAGAGCCCTCATATTTGCATAAGCATATAATAATGCCTATAGTAATGGTTCCATGGTGATGGTGCTGGTGCACATGGACTCACCTGCCTCCTTTCTACGAGAGAGGGTGGACTGTAATCCATCATGCGGGCCCACTGATTGCCTGGTAGATGTCACATGTCTTCGAATTTTTGATTTTAGAACAGTTTCCTCGCGATGTTTTCCTTTGCAGTTTCGAGAGCTCATTTTTGGGAAACACCAAATTAAAGTGCGTCAGTTGTCTACTTAATCACGGCCCGGTTGGCACCGTGGCTGAGCCACTGGCTGCTGCGCTGCGTGTCTCGGGTTCGATTCCCGCAAGGTACAAATATTTGTATGGCCTACAGATAGTTATTTAGAACCCAAACCCACATACTATGTGAGATTGAATGTTTGAAAGACGCACCCAAGATACGGGAGAAATTATAAGTATGGGACAAAGCTTTATTTAAAAAAAATTGATGACACATAGTTATCTTCGATTTTTGGTTTTAGAGCAGTTTCCTCACGATGTTTTCCTTCAAATTAGGTACAGTGTGTTAATTGTGTACTCAATCAGGCAAGATATAGATACCTACATCAATAGCAGTTGTATGAAAAGCCCTTAGCACCAAAATCGTAGCAGGCCTTGTCTTAAACCTGGAAAACCAGCTTTAAATACCTACCCCTGGGATGTGTTTCTGTTAACCGACTGGAAAATGGAACATGAAGTATGAAAGCAACAAGCCATACTTCACTACATAGTATAAAACAAAGTCGCGTCCCGCTGTCTGTCTATCCCTATGTATGCTTAGATCTTTAAAACTACGCAACGGATTTTGATGCGGTTTTTTTAATAGAGAGAGTGATGCAAGAAGAAGATTTATATGTATAATACATGCACATTATAGTAGAGAAAACTTTTTTGCAAAAAAAAAACCGACTTCCAAAAAAAAACAAAAAAAACTTTTTTGCAAAAAAAAAAACCGACTTCCAAAAAAAACACTAAAAAAAGTGGGAAATAACTTTACTTTCGGAAGTCGGTGACTATTGCTTGTTTCATTGACTTTTTTGCCACCGACTTCCGAAAGTAAAGTTATTTCCCACTTTTTTTAGTGTTTTTTTTGGAAGTCGGTTTTTTTTTGCAAAAAAGTTTTTATTTTACCCTTTTTAGTTATCGCATCACACACAAATCCTTGTCAAGTATCAATTTCGCAATTTCTTTTACTTGGATGACATATTGTTTCCAGCTATTTTGATTTCAAAACCAAACCACTGAACCGATTTCGATGAAATTTCTATGGGACCAATCGGGAAGTAGATCCATTCAGATAAAAGAAGAATTTTTGAAATCGGTTCATAAATGACGAAGATATGAGGTAACAAACACAAAAATTTCCAGCTATTTTGATTTCAAAACTAAACTGCTGAACCGATTTTGATGAAATTTCTATGGGACCAATCGGGAAGTAGATCCATTCAGATAAAAGAAGAATTTTTCAAATCGGTTCATAAATGACGGAGATATGAGGTAACAAATACAAAAAAAAAAAACACAACCGAATTGAGAACCTCCTCCTTTTTTAGAAGTCGGTTAAAAATTGGAAAATAACTTTACTTTCGGAAGTCGGTGACTATTGTTTGTTTCATTGACCTTTTTGCCACCGACTTCCGAAAGTAAAGTTATTTTCCACTTTTTTTGTTTTTTTTGGAAGTCGGTTTTTTTATGCAAAAGTTTTTATTTTACCCTTTTTAGTTATCGCATCACACACAATCCTTGTCAAGTATCAATTTCGCAATTTCTTTTACTTGGATGACATATTTTTTCCAGCTATTTTGATTTCAAAACCAAACTGCTGAACCGATTTCGATGAAATTTCTATGGGACCAATCGGGAAGTAGATCCATTCAGATAAAAGAAGATTTTTTCAAATCGGTTCATAAATGACGAAGATATGAGGTAACAAACACAAAAAAAAAACACAACCGAATTGAGAACCTCCTGCTTTTTTTGAAGTCGGTTAAAAACATTAGTGTCTACATTGCACCCGTGCGAAGCCGGGGCGGGTCGCTAGTCTATAATAAATCAATCAATTACAAAGCTACCACACTCTACAATACCTTCCTATATACGCCTTTCTAAAAAGAATCTATTGTCTCCGACTTAGATCTTGCGTAGAAGTTAATTCAAATAAATGGTCTCTTTTACAATGTTACATTCTTGTTGTTTTATGTTATTTGTTAAAGTGGAGTGTTTGTGGAGGAGGAGCTCGTAGCTAAATAACAACAGCTGCACGGCTCGATCTTCAAGGTTAAGCCGCGCTTGCCTAGGTTGGTCTGTGGATGGGTGACCATACCTACATTACATACCGAGTTTCCTCCGTGTCTCGGAAAGCACGTTAAGCCGTTGGTCCTGGCTGTCATTTGTAGATCTTTGGCAGTCGTTACAGGTAGTCAGTGACGCGAAAGTCTGACAACCAGTTTTACCAAGGAGTATTACCTAGTAATAACTGGGTTGTAGAGGTCAGATAGGCAGTCGCTCCGTGTAATTTACTGGTATTCAGCTGCATCTGGTTAGACTGGAAGCCGACCCCAACAGGCCAACAGTTGAGAAAAGGCTAGGCAGATGATGTTTAAGTTGGAGTGGACACCTCGGTATACAAGAATGTATATATAGTATAGTATAGGTAGCACTAGCTATTACCTCCGGCTTTGCGTGGAGCGAGAAAATTATTCCACGAGAATTTAAAACCGACATAAAAAGTATCCCATGTGCTAACAGACTTACAATTGTACTTACCTACTTCTTCATTCATAATATAAATATGGATAATATCACTTCTGATGTAACCCTCCGAAGGGGTAGGCTGTATTTGTAGTTCATCCGCTTTCACCAGTTAAGTTTTATGTTAAGGGGGCGATCCTAACAGAACACCAAACCAGTAATCTAAGCTCTCATCAAGAAATTCCTAATCAACATGTTTTAGAACCGACGAAAATAAAAGAGGATGTTCTCAAGTTGACGCTTAGGTATATATTTTTTCCAACCTTTTGATCGAAACAATATAATTATATTGTCTCTTGCAGCAGGCAGTAGGTAGCACGTTAGACCAATGACAATGTCTGCCTTGCAGTCAGAAAAAAATACGCAAAAACAAGTCGTCTAAATCCGACACTAGAGTGGATTACGTAAGAACTAAATTCGCATGACCCAGAAGCATCCACATTTCCGCAGTAACTTCATTTTCAGAGCAATACCTAGCTACCTTCCTCTTCCAAGCTTATAAATAATCCCTCGACTACCTCTCGTACCCACCAAGTGACCGAGAAACTGGAGTTCATTTTAAGCCACACTTAAATCACTTTCCATGCCCCATTTCATCTAAAACTCATTGATATACAAGGGGCCACATATGTAAGTACCATTGAGGCTTTTAAAGTACCTTTAAAACTCTTCAACACGGAGTTTCAAAGTTGAGGGACCCGACATTGTTCTTCGCGAAACAGAGATGGAAGTATTCACGTATAAAGCCATCCTTGTCGCGCAACAATGACGATAGTTTCAGTTCTATTGAGCGGAAATAGAATATAGTGAGTTTAGAAGGTCCATTCACGTGGAAAGTATGATAAAATAAACTTAGGTACAGACGCTACCACATCAAGCTATCCGAAACTGACAATTTTTCCCAATCAACCTTGAACCTAATTCTTTAACGATAAAGTTGAAAATCTATAATAGAGATTTGACAGATTTTTGTAGCTCGATGTGCTGGCGTCTGTACACCCACACTATAGAAGTAATATCGGTGATCCTGGCGATCTATTTCTGTAAAACTTGGCTAAAACAAAATAAAGGCCACTATTCAAATCTAGACACGTAGGTAGGTATGTCCGTCCAAAGGTTATCTTGAAAAGATCGCTTTTAGCGATAAGACCGCCCATCGTGTTACCCTATGTGAAATGTTTTCTTTTAGGTATGTTACTTATGTACATAATAAAGAATATTCTATTCTATGTCCTCGGTGAAAATTGAAGCACTCCAACTTTCAGGTTTTGTTGATGATTAGCGTTACAAAAAAAGCTGTTCGTCGTGAATTAATTTGATTTAAGATCCAATCTATAATTGCTCATACCTATATCTGAAAGCCAATACATTGTTGATTTTGGAAACGTAGACATTTTTTCTCAAAGAATTGAAAAGGATTCGTTTTCGACACACCAGTATAAACAGTCGGGCGCTCAAATGCAGATGAGAATCAGCACTTTTCGAACGTCAAAATTACATAATACAGTCCTCCAAAACAATAAGCCTTCACCACTTTCTAATGCTTTGGCTAAGTTGGTACAAGAACTGGCGGAACAAAATCCCTAAACCAATTTCATTCAGGGTGTATAGGGACACCGATGTGAAAACTGTTACGTTAGGTACTGATTACTGTACTTTCAGAAAATGATTCCAGATCCCGCAGAATACTTTTTTTCCTACAAAAATGCAAAACTAACACAGTCTAATGGCACTTCTGCAGCTCTTTACCTCGTGCCACATCCCACAAATATGTAGAAACAATAGAACTTTAGAGTACACTCCGCAACTTGTTCAAATACCACCAGATTTGCGTGCAGTACAGCGCAGTCCTTAGTTTTAGAATGATACCTATTGATTCGATGGAAACAAGTGACTTTGATTGGACGGTACTCCGTGTTGCTTTGTTTTATGTTTTGAGAGCTGCAGATGCAGATGTTAGATTTGGGGCTTGTTATTCAGAATGGCAACGATCTGAATGTATAAAAGTAGTCTGGAGTTTGCATTTGTATCCATGTTAGGCTCAAAGGCCGAAAACGCTCATTGAGCGAAAAAACCGACCACATTTCGATGTGGCAAATTCAAAACGACCAATAAGCGAAATCCGCGTCGTGGCTGTTTTAAAAACGAACACGTCGCGATGTGGCAATGAAGAAATGCCAGAACGCGTTCTGAGTCTTTTTCAAACAGCCAAAACGAAAGGCTTTTGGTAAACGCTGAAGGCTCAGAAAAGGTGCGACTTATGAGACGACTAGGTAATAGAAAAGTATGGAAGAAGAAGACATGCTGCGCCGACCCCTAATAAATCGGGTTGAGGGTGGGTGAATGATGAGTCTGGATTTTTTGTCCGGTAGGTACATATATGGTAAGGTAAGCTCCTTCATATGGCTAATTAACCTGACTGGCGCATTGTGCGAATTTAGGGAACACTGTTATGTACTTGTACTATTATGTATACTGTGTGTCAGTGTAAATAAAGTCCTTTTTAGGGTTCCGTACCTCAAAAGGAAAAAACGGAACCCTTATAAGATCACTTTGTTGTCCGTCCGTCCGTCCGTCCGTCCGTCCGTCCGTCTGTCAAGACCGTTTTTCTCAGAAACGCGTGGAGGTATCAAACTGAAATTTCTATATGACACTTAGTTCTACTGTCCCTGGAAGCTGTAGAAAAATCAACCTTCTAAGTCAACGCAATCAAAAGATACAGCCACTTAGGCCGCAAATTTCCGCAAATTTTCGAAACTCGCACGGGAATCAAAACCTACAGGGTACTTCCCGTGAACTTAGAATCTTGAAATTTTGTACGAAGTCACGTCTTATAGTACAGATATAGGAAAAATTACGAAAACCGTAAATTTTTAGTTTCGTCATATAAAAAAAAGTTATATACCCACAGGTTTGTACGGAACCCTCGGTGCGCGAGTCCAACTCGCACTTGACCGGTTTTTTTTCCATTTAGCTTTTGCCTTCGATACTGTCTGTATGACTGAATAATGCACTACATTTTGTAAATAGTAGGTAGACATTATTGCATAATGTCAATAATAATGTGAAGGAGCACGTGGCTAAATAATAACAGCCGCTCGGGTCGATCTTCAGGTTAAGCCGCGCTTGCCTGCGTTGATGACCACCCATTACATACAGTTTCCTTCTTGCCTCGGAAAGCACGCTAAGCCGTTGGTCCCGGCTGTCATTTGTCATTTACCATGACTGACTGTAAGACACCTATTTGTGCTCCGCGCTGTCTTACGGAAACACTCTATGCTCCACCTAGACTCTGTTAAGCTAAAAAAACGCAATGGATTTTCCATTTGCGATACATTAAAATGCCGCTCTAAGTTTGCCAGCCGACAGATTACGGCAACTAGCTCCCGACTTTATAACAAAATAAAAATAAACATTTCAATCTACCCTCTGACTAAACTCGAAGTCAAAAATAAAATCGCAAATGGTAGTAGAAGTTAAAACGTAGGACGAAACTGAAAATCTTATTAAAATTGTATCCTGACTGCTTATAACTATATACTGTTTCTTAACTGCGCTCTAAGTATAGTATTAGCTGATAGGTAACTACTTGCATCACTGACAATCTCATTAGTGTGCCAATCATGTCAAGGAATATTGGCTCCTAAAACACAGGCTTTTGGCCTAGTTTAGGAGGCAGGATTTCGTATTTTAAAATGTCTTCCTATACATCTACACTCGAGAGCAATGAATCCGGGTCACTTAAAGAATGTTAAAAATCTCGGAAACTAAAAATGATAGGTTAATGCAATAAATTGTATTTAATAGACAATGTAATACTCCTTAAATGAAGGTATTAAAACTTCTTAGTTATTGTAAAGTTATATCATAAAAAAATCAAATTTGAAAAAGGGCCACTTTCGAAGATGGAACTACGAAATTACAGCATTTGGTTTTGCTTTTGTTTGTAATCTGTCATTTATGTGGGTACATAAACCATGTTGATAGTGCTCTATATTCATTATTCAAGCTGAAATTATGTCGCTTACGGCTGAAGAATGCACCAGAATACTTACAATGCTGGAAACCGGCCGGAGTCAGCGCGATACAGCCAGGACTGTCGGTGTGTCGCTGTCAACAGTACAAAGAGTTCTCCGACGTTACGAAGAAACTGGTTCTAACCTACGCAGACCAGGAACGGGCAGAACCAGGTGTACCACAGCACGAGAAGACCGATACTTGGTGAACACCATGCTTCGAAATCGCTTTCTCACAGGAACTGAACTCACCAATCAGTTTCGACGCCTCGGAGGAAGTAACCCAAGTGCATGGACAGTAAGACGTCGGCTTGCTGAATCTAACTTAAAACCCCTTAGACCTGCAAACGGCCCTAAACTGGAGCGTGGGCATCGTATTTCAAGACTAAGATATGCCCAGAGCCACGTAAATTGGAGTATTGAAGATTGGTCAAAAGTTATGTTCTCCGACGAATCAAAATGTATGCTCTACAAGCACGATGGAAGACACAGAGTGTATCGAAGACCAGGGGAAAGATTCAAGCAAGCATGCATCGAAGAAAAAGTAGCCTACGGTGGTGGGTCTGTACTTGTGTGGGCCGGAATTTCTTCTGAAAGTCGCACAGAGCTGGTGATCATAGAAAACGGCTCTTTAACTAGCGTAAGATATGTGGAAGAAATCCTCAATGATCACGTTGGTCCATTTATGGTCAATTTAGGTGAGGATGCTATATTTATGCATGACAATGCCCGACCTCATACAGGTAGGATTGTGAATGACTACCTTCAAGAGATGAACATTACTCGTATGGAGTGGCCAGCGCGCAGCCCGGATATCAACCCGATCGAGCATGCTTGGGACGAGCTAGGCAGATGCGTAAAACAACGAAACCCTCCCCCAATCACGCTTCGTGAGCTCAAAATTGCTCTCACAGAGGAATGGGAGAATATTCCCCAAAATCGTATAAGGAACTTGGTGTACAGCATGCCAAACCGCGTAAACGCAGTAATGGAAGCACGAGGAGGCAATACAAAGTATTAAAATTCAAGAAAATCGTAATAAAGTTCAAAAATTTCATGTTTCCTATTTTTGTTTTAAGGAGAGATCAGCAGTTTTTTTCTTTATGTAATTTTGTGTTAATAAAATGTATGGTGACTCATACTTTTTTTACTTTCATTTAAGGAGTATTACATTGTCTATTAAATACAATTTATTGCATTAACCTATCATTTTTAGTTTCCGAGATTTTTAACATTCTTTAAGTGACCCGGATTCATTGCTCTCGAGTGTATATTCACAGTATGTATAAATAAATTATTATTAAAAAAAATATTATTTGTTTGATCTTTGACAGTCGTTACCCGACCCAGTGACCCGAAAGTCCAGGGTACCAGTCCGTACTGGATAATAACCCAGTATGAACTGGGTTGTGGAGGTCAGATAGGCAGTTGCTCCATGTAAAAGTAATGGTATTCAGCTGCATCCGCTTAGACTGGTAGCCGACCTCAATATAGTTGGGAAAAGGCTAGGTAGATGAGGATGTCAGTGATAATGCATAACATTGGAATGCATAGACATTTAGGCATTACTTTGCTCAAAAAATATGTCACCAGCCACTAGAGAATCAATAAAGTTACGGAAAGGAAAACCCTACCTAACTTACTTATAATTCTCGCCATCATAGCTTAATAATCCTCCTATAATTATCACTTGCTTCGGTGAAGGAAAACATCGTGAGGAAACCAGCATGCCTGAGCGATGTTTCTCGACGGCATGTAAAGCCAAGTCAGAGGCCCTTGGGCGGCATAAAAACCAGGTTAGGCACTAACCACACGATAAAGAAGAAGAAGTATAAACATTACCCCCTCAGTCGGGTAAAAAGTGAACTACCACCATTCGGTCAGCAAAAACATTCTCATTCAAGGTAGGTACTCGTAAAAATACATTGTGTTTTATTCGAAATATTAGGCATGTCCACCCATAAGGTAACAACACCATTTGCCCGCCTACCCGTCTTGTTTTTTCCCTAATAAATCGCCCGGCGTCAGTCCATTAAAATACAAAGGACATAACAGAGGTACATAACATAACAGCGAGATGGACTGAAATTGGCTAAATTATTGTTTTTATGTTCCAGTTTTGGTGTTTCCGACTCGTTTTTAGGAGACACCATGATGTTTTTAAGTTAACTAGGTCAGCGTTTGATGATTGTCTTTACTGATATTCCTGTTAATAAACCGTGATTTTTGTCATCATTATTTGGTTTAGTGGTCGCAATCGCAACTTCTGAGCATGAAGTCCTGGGTTCGATCCGCGAGTCGGGCAAATTTTTATTGGGTTTTTCCATCAGAAATTTCTCAGTAGCAGCCACGGAATGTGGAATTGTGCCCGGTTGATGGCGATAGGCTCGCCCCCTGTTCAAACATAACTGGCGAAATGTTAGAGTACTATTAGGTACATCTCTGCCTAACCATTCGGGGATTACAGGGGTGTAAGTTATGTCAGTTATTATTTTTAGGTTAAAGACGTCTATGTACCTACTTCAAAAAACCAATCTACCCCAGAAATCGCCATAACAAACAATCCTGCGCTGTCTGTTTTCAGCTGGGTTCTACAACTTAGCTTCCACTTCAGATATTTAATTTCATAAATGCGAATAAATTCTGAAAGAATAAAATCTGTCTGTCATTTCGTGCCTGAAACCAGTGAACCGATCGCTTTAAGGGGCCATCCATAAATTACGTCACAAGTTAAGGGGGAGGGAGGGGGTCGACGAAGTGTGACATTGTGTGACAAGGTTAGGTGGGACCTAATCTTCGTGACGTCACATTTTAAAAAACCAAGTATTAAAAAACTGAACTACATTATTAACGAAAAACTTGAAAATATTTCGAACTCCATCTGTACGAACATGCAAAATTGCAAATTATGTCACGTCACACTAGGGAGGGGAGTCTCACAAATGTGACCAGCTGTGACAAGAACGGGGGGGGGGGGTCAAATAATCATGAAATTCGTATGACGTCATTTATGGATGGCCCCTAAAATGCATATATAAGCAGCCTATGACAAATCCCATTCTTATATCCTTCTCGTGGGCCAAGGGCATAGACCTATGTACTTTTCATAGAGAATAATATAAATCACCTAATCTTATATCTGGCGAAATGTGGGTGTAGGTAGGTACGATATGTCAAACTCTGCAAAGACCTTCGGGGATTTCAGGCGTGACGTTATCTCGGACAACAGCTAAAAAAAAAACATTTAACGCGACTCAATAGGTATGCGTTATTTAGATTGATAGGTACCTAAACAAGTTGACACAATAACGAAAAGGTCAATCCTATTTTTACTTAATGAAAAACTAGCAAAAAAAAACAAAACTAGCGTCAACAGTACGTAAGTAAAAATACCTAAAAATAGCACCATGTATTTTTTTTACCGGTTACGATGGTGTCGGATCACGTGTAAAGGGTTCCGTAGTAGGGATGAGTGTTAGGTACGCTCATGCATGTTTTGAGTTAGCTCGTTACATCGTCGACCTCATCTCTGTCCTCAGGACAAGATTTAGGTCAAGAGCTACGCCCATATAATATAAGTATAAAAAAATGCACAATACTGATTTAGTCGGCGCAAAAAGTCTCAAAGCATTTGGCACGGTTGGCGCAGCGGCTGAGCGATTGGCTGCTGCGGCCTGCGCTGCGTGCCGCGGGTTTGATCCCCGCACGGAACAAATATTTGTGTAACCTAGTTGTTCTGGGCTGGCTGTTTGTGTATGTGAATTTATGTGTATATAAACGCACCCACGAAACAGGAGACATTCTTAGTGTGGGAGATGTTTTCGTTTAAAAAATAAAAAATGCGGCTAAAAACGAAAATAACCTCTATCTCAATAGCCATTGAATTAAATACCTAATAAAGATTAATGCCAAAAACCCTTATTTACATGTATGGGGATATCCACGCCTATTTACTTATTTTTTGATAATTTTGATACGCCATTGCTCAGAGGTTCATTTTTACATTACATTGATATAGGTACTTAGTGTCAATAGTCTTTGAGTAGCAGGACTGTTAAACCGGACTGACAGACATTTACCTAGCCTTTTCCCAACTATGTTGTGGTTGGCTTCCAGTCTAACTATCACCTGAATCCTAGTTATTTACATGGAGCGACTGCCTATCTGACCTCCACAACCCAGTCAGTACTGAGGAGTAGTACGATACTTTGGTAGGACTGGTGGTCAGACTTTCCACCTGTAACGACTGTCAAAGATCTACAAATGACAGCGAGGACCAACGGCTTTCCGAGGCACGCAAGAAACTCGGTATGTAATGGGTGGTCCCATCCACGGACAGACCTGGCCAAGCGCGGCTTAACATAAAGATCGACCCAAGCGGCTGTTATTATTAAGCCACGAGTGGCAGGCGTGACACGAAATTGAATTGGCTCCGTTTTGGCCATTTTGGCTACGGAACCCTAAAAACTACATGCCGCTGCAGGAACAATATTTACTTTCTATTTCGCTCTACCGCGAAGAACGAATGGTGAAAGTTTATGTATGTAGGTACTGAACGTTTAATCAATTCAGTTTCAAAACTTTTTATTCAGTTTTTCTTTATATAAGTAGGTAGGTACTGCGATCGGGAATGAAAGAGAAACATTTTTTTATTTAAACGGATATTAGCATGCTTTTCAATGAATGTGTTTTGTAATCTCATTTTTTTTTTTAATTGGCCTACACTTTAGTTTTTATCTTATTTTTTTCACCATTTTTTGATTTAAACGGATATTAGCATGCTTTTCAATGAATGTGTTTTGTAATTTAAGTCGTTTAGTTGCTGCTTTTAATGCTTTAAATAAATCTGCGTCTTCCTTTCTTTTCACATTTTCCTCAATTTTCTGGTTCACATTTTCACTGCAAACATGACGACTGAAAAGAAAATTTGCAATGCACCTTCGTTTTCTTCTTATGATTATTAACACACCGTTTGAAATTACTAAAACTATAAAGAAAGTACTTAATTATTATATTTTTGACATGCTTGCATTGCAAAGGAACATTTTATTAAAACCTTTTCCAACACCCTAAACATCAACTTGACATTCCTTCAATTTCATTCATTGCTGCACTGATGCACATACTTCCCTGTTATTATTTACGTGTTTTAGTTCTAAATTAACATTTTTCTAGTTAATTAGGCTTACCTACTATTTCAAATAATTCTAATTTTATCACTATATAGGTAATGTTAAATATTGTTTTAAAATCTCCTGTACTACAATAGTATTATATTGTTAGAGCTCCTTCCGCCTGAGACACAGGATGATCCTAGTACAGGCATCTAATATTGTGAGAATTACATTGTTTAATTAAGACTACTTATGTATTTTACCCATTTCTGGTTCTGATTAAAGATTTATTATTTATTTATTTATTCCTAGATGCTAGGTAAAAAAATAAGTCACCCATTTTGATTCAATTGTTTTTGGCAATGTTTTGTCAATAGATCATTGAATTGATCAAATAGTGTTTTTTTTTTTATTTATAATTTATTTCAGACTAGGTTGTCCAGTGTTAGTAATACCTTGTACTCAAACTCAAAGCATTTATTTCAAATAGACATTACAGGCACTTTTGAATGTCAAAACAAAAAAAATAAACTAAGCTACAGTCCCAGTCATAGGGCATAATAACTTGTGAAAGTACTGTAGTTGCCCATTCGAAAGCATAGATCCTATGGGAGAAGTATGGAACTATTATGTACTTATTTGGTAATACACACATACAAAAACAAACTATAATATTTTTATCCTATATTATGTAGGCGAATCTAGTGCCTCTAAATAGGACTCTCAATGTGTTTAGCAATGACCCTCAGGTAGCCGTTAAGACTGTCACTCTATGCATCAACAATGCTGCTCTTTTTCTAATTATGACATATAGCCATCCACTTGCGATTCTGCAGACATTGCTGACACACTGCAATAGCGAGGCAGCCCCATCAACATCCTGAAGGCATTGTTATACTGAACTCTCAGAGCACTCACAACATGCTGCGTGCAGTTGGCCCACAGGCTGCAGGTATAAAAAATTGGCAGAAGGCCCTAAACAATGTGATTTTGACTGCCGGTTTTAACTCTGCTGATTAAAAAAAAATATAAAGGACTACTAATACCTCTTAGTACCAGATTATAAAGGTTAAGTTTTGTACTTTACTTTGTAGATATTAAGCTAATCTAGCCTAGATAGACAGGTGGCAAGGCAAAACTGTGATACCTAGTTACAGTTATACACTACACTAACTAAAATGGTTTGGTTCTCTTTAGTCTACGCGCTATGTCTGTGTTGACTAGCAGCTGGATTCCCTGCCTCCACATTCACATGTTGGTGAAGTCTATAACTAATATTCTATACTTCAAATAATAGTAAATTAGTTTTAAATTTTAATACACACTTCTACACATTAAAATTTAAAAAAATAGATGAGGTTAGTGTCTCTCTGTTTCAGAGAAGAAAGAATAAAACAAACTGAGTCGGTCAGTTTCTTAAAAAGTCCAAAAATAACCTTGGTCAAGTTGCATGATGACCATGCAGATATAGAGTCTGAGACGATGTTTTGAATTGGGTTAAGCTTAGAGTTACTAAAAAAACAACCATCATTTCTTTTGTCTAATTGAGGACTCAAGTTTGGCCTTCAACATTTTAAACTAACTAAACTAGCTCCCTTGTACAGATAGTATAGAGATAGTTTTTAACACCTTTATTTGTGACAACTACAAAAACTACAACAACATCATCATTCTCCTGCCCTTATCTCAATCTTTTTGGGTTTGGTGCTCCATGACTTCTTCTTCTATACTTCTCTATTACTTGTCATCTCATCAGACACCTCCTTTGTTGCCATATTATCCGTCACACAGTCCATCTATTGTTTCTTTGGTCTTCCTCTACTCTTATACCCATCCACATTAATACCCACCGACAACAACATTAAATTATTATATTCTATTCCTCACAAAATGTCCAAACTCAAACCATTTATTTCAAATAAACCCATACAGGCAACTTTGCACTGTCAAAAATAAAAGATAAAGCGACATGCGACAGTCCCAGTCACAAGACATAATAAGTGAAAGTACTGTACCTAGTTGCCCAATCCAAGGTTTAGATCTCTATGGAGAAAAATGAAATATGAGGCTACCGTAGGTAAACCTCTGCCTAGCCCTTTGGGGACTACAGGCAAGATATTATATTATTACCCACCCGTCAAAATGATAATTAAAAACTTGTCTTGATTAAGTACACACATGTTTTGAACTGAAATTCAGCTGCATCCGGTTAGACTGGAAGCCGACCCCAACATAGTTGGGAAAAGGCTAGGCAGATGATGATTAAGTAAACACCCTGTTCTTATTAGGTACCTACCTATAACCGCTATGCTACCTATTTGACAATCAGCATCCGTTAACTTATTCTGTCTGGCATAATTGCTGAAAAGGACCTTTTTGATGGAATCATGATGCAGACAATTCTGTTTTTTGTTTCTGTAGGTAACTGTTGTTGTAATAATTATGTTCTTTAAATAAGCGGTTTTGCCAAATAAATGTTTTTCTTTCTTTCTATGCTGTGGTTTTTCAAATAATTTCTACAAAAGAATTGAATGCCGTTTAGTGGTTAAAATGTATCCTCTTTTTAGAAAAAACTTTTTGGGACTTTTGAATTCTTGGATTTTCACCTTGATCAAGACTTTTTGATTCACTGGCCGTGATATCCACAACATAATGTAATTTGGAATATGTTAAATATTGTAATAAAGTGGCAACATTTATATTTTAATAATTAAATTTCGAGTATGGCAACTCCCCCCTTCTTCCAACGCCGGTCAAGGCGGTGTGTCCATTTTTTTGTACTGTGCCTAATAATAAAATTAAACAACGTTTATTCCTTATCCAAGCCGTTTTATTTCGCTCCATCCACTGCCGATAATAACTGTAAAAGGTTATGGGCCCAGGCATCCGGAGCGGAATAAAGGAATATTGACTTAAAAGCTGTGGTAAAGCGGCGCGTGGTCCTGCGGTCAAGCAGAGGCAAAGGCGGAACAAGATGGACGGCGAGGGCTATATTTTTGGAGCTTCAAATAATCGCATGTTATTAGAAGATGTCGGTAATTGGCATACATGGAAATTTCAAGTAAAAGTCATATTGAAGGCGGTAAATGTCTTTGACTTGGTGGATGGCTCATCAAAATGCCCTGAAAATGAAGATGAAAAATTAACCACATGGAAGAGGTTAGATGCAAAAGCCCAAGGAATCATCGTAGCAAGACTGGGTAACACGGCTATGCTGCATGTTCAAAATTGCGAAACAGCCAAAGAAATGTGGGACAAATTAAATACAGTTTATGAACAAAAATCTGATATGTCACTCCACATATTACAGCAGCGCTTCTTCGAAGAGAAACTTAACAGTTCGGAAGATGTATCTACGTTCATAGCTAAAATAGAAGCCATTGTGACTCAAATAAGGCAAGCAAAGGGCGAAGTTGCCGAAAACATGATTGTTACAAAAATCATAAGTTCGCTAGGTGAAAAGTTCAGACACTTTGTCTCTGCATGGGACTCTGTGCCATTAGAAAAGCGAAATCTTTCGGAGTTGACAGCCAGGCTCATCATAGAAGAACAAAGAAACAAACTGTACCAAAACAGTGAAAACAGTAGTTCCACAGCGTTCAAAACGAACACAAACTCAAGAAAATGCTTTAACTGCGGTAAAGTGGGGCATTATAAAAAGGACTGTAAGGTAAAGAAGCACAAAAGTGATAAAACTGAAAACATCCTATTTTGTAAGCAATGTAAAAAGCGAGGACATACAAAAGAAAAGTGTTGGTATAGCAAAGACAATAAACAACAAAGTGAAGATAAAAAACAAAACGCATTTGTCATGTCAGTGGTGTGTGGACTTATGTCAAAAAGTAAATATAATGAGTGGTTCTTAAATAGTGGTGCTTCTGAGCATATGTGCTTTACAGTGGACAGTTTCATAAACTATAAAAAGTTATTAGTGCCTAAAGACATTGTTATTGGGGATGGGACAATAATAAAAGCATTAGGTTATGGTGACATTAACCTAGAGGCATATGATGGTGTAAATTGGATTAAAACATCAATAGGCAGTGTGTTACATGTGCCAAGCCTCAAGGCAAACTTATTTTCCATGAGTGCTGCTCTGGATAAAGGTTACAAACTGGAGTCAACTGCTAACGAGTGCCAGTTTATCAAAAACAACAGTGTGTGTGCGGTAGCCCAGAGAAATGGTAAAATGTACACAATGTTATTCAGACAGTATGAGAATAATGCCATGGTTGGAAAAGTAATGTCAAATCTGAGGGAATGGCATGCCAAACTAGGTCACCAAGACATAAACCAAGTGAAAAGCATCTTGATGAAGCAAGACATTAAGTTCGAAAATAGTGAAGAAGAAACCTGTTTGCCATGTTTGAAAGGAAAACAACATAAGTTTCCCTTCCCATCCAGTACCCATAGGGCAACGAAACCAGGAGAGGTTATCCATATTGACATTGGAGGTCCAATAGAACAAACTTCACTAGGAGGGGCAAGGTTCTTTCTGCTCATCAAGGATGATTATTCAAAATTTAGAAAGGTGTATTTTCTGAAGAATAAAGGTCAGTCTGTAGAATATTTAAAACAGTATCTGAAAGAAATAAAAGTTAATCCTGGTCACATAGTGAAATACATAAGAAGTGATAATGCAAAGGAATTTATCGGTAAAGAAATGGAAAACTTGCTGAAATCACATGGGATACAACACCAAAGAAGTGTAACATATACTTCACAACAGAATGGTTGTGTAGAGCGTGAGATGAGGACGGTGGTTGAGTCGGCACGAACTATGCTTCTGGAGAGCGGCCTAAACAAAAATATGTGGGCTGAAGCTCTCAACACCGCTGTCTACATAATTAACAGAACAGGTCCTAGTCGTGTGAAAGACAAAACACCATATCAACTTTGGTGGAACAAAGATTTTGATGTCAACGGCCTTCAAGCCTTCGGTAGTCAAGTATCTGTACATATTCCAGATCAAAAACGGTTAAAGTTTGATAGCAAGGCTGAATTAGGCTATTTCATAGGATATGGAGAAAATACAAAAGGATACAGAATATATTTTCCAGAGGAAGACAAAGTAGACATCAAAAGAGACATAGTATTTATAAAACAGTCTATAGAAAACAAAGATAGAGACAGAAGACAAGAAAAGGAGTATCACATAGTTTCTGACACTCAAGAAGAGACAGAACAAGTTTCAGAGGAAGAAGAAAGCCAGTATGAGGATATTGAAAACCCTGAAACAATAGAAAGTGAAAATGAACAGGATTCCATTCATTCTTTTCATGAGGAATCAATACTAGAAGAAGAGGTAGAGGAAGAAATAGAAGAAGAACAGGAAAACTCACAGGAAACTTCAGGACAGACAGAAGAGGCAACAGAAAGATCCAGAAGAGTAAGGAAAAAGCCAAGCTGGTTGAAAGACTATGTACAAGAAGACGAAAACATGTTCCTGAGCTACTGCTGTGATGAACCTGTTTCCTACCAAGAAGCTATGAAAAGACCAGATAAAACTAAATGGGAGGAAGCCATAAATAAAGAGTTGAAGACACTGGAGGAAAATAATACCTGGGAGGAGGTGACAGAAGTTCCTGATGGAGAAAACATAGTGAGTAGCAAGTGGGTATTTAAAATCAAGGAGGCAGAAGGAAAATCTCTGTATAAAGCTCGCTTAGTAGCCAGAGGATTTGAACAGAAGAACTGCGACAATCAAACATACTCACCTGTCGCCAAGTTAACAACCTTCAAAGCTATGATGGCTGTAGCTACCCAGAAAAGGCAGCCAGTGTATCAAATGGATGTCACGGGAGCATTTCTTTATGGAGACATCAATGAGACAGTTTATATGAGATTACCTAGTAATAAGGTATGTAAACTAAAGAAGTCAATCTATGGTCTTAAAAAATCTCCTAAATACTGGAATGAAAAGTTTAATAATTTTATGTTGAATGAAAATTTTCTAAGATCAAAGAATGACCCATGCTTATATTTCAAACAAATAGGAAATGACTACATTTATGTGTTATTATTTGTAGATGATCTGTTGTATTTTGGTAGTAATAAAAACCAAGTAAGTGACTTTAAAAGTTCCATATGTAAAAACTTTAAAATGAAAGATTTGGGTCTAGCCAGTAATTATCTAGGAATAAATATTAAACAGGATCTTGTTAATTGTGTAACTATAATAAATCAGAAAAGATATTTGTTAAAGCAAGTAGGCACGTACATAGTGTTGAGTTTATAACATTGTTTAAGGTATCTTGTGTGTGTAAAGGTTGTTAGGTATTTCTAGATTTAAGGGCTCTGCATATTTGTTTAGAAGTTTAAGGGGAAGCATCTCAGAATTTTTCTTAAGGGGGTGTTAAGAATAAATGTTTTGAATTGTTAAATTAAAGGGTTGTCTGGGAATTAAAATATAATGTTGAGGGGGTGTGTTAAATATTGTAATAAAGTGGCAACATTTATATTTTAATAATTAAATTTCGAGTATGGCAACTCCCCCCTTCTTCCAACGCCGGTCAAGGCGGTGTGTCCATTTTTTTGTACTGTGCCTAATAATAGAATTAAACAACGTTTATTCCTTCTCCAAGCCGTTTTATTTCGCTCCATCCACTGCCGTAAATAACTGTAAAAGAATATCAAATTACATGTTAGCTATGCGGTAAATAAATAGCGCCGGTAATAACCAGCTATATTCATCGTAATCACAATATTAATTCATTCGTGCTTGAATCATAGTGTTTCTTTCTATGTCGGTTGCCGTTTGCCATGGGTGCCATGCACATTTTAACATAATTCGTCATGTCTATCATTATTATTTAAAAACTTGGGTATAAAACCCCAAAGCCTAACAAACTCACACAACATTTTAATGCCCACTAAATGCAACTTGCTTGCTTGACATTTTATGAATGGCGCTGCTTGGAAATTCAATGTCAAACTCAGTACATTTTCTGTTTAGTTCAAAAACCCACCGTGCTTGTGATATACTGGACATTCTGTATTGGAAATGGTTTTGACTTGGAACGAATTCGGCTTTCTATCTCGCTCGCTCACACTCTTAAATCTTGCTATTTCACTCTGGCCCTCTCCATACGATGAGACAGGACAGGACGCGGTATATCTTGCATTTCAGTCGTGTAACACAAAATAAGCTATTTTTCTCTCTTTTTCTCAGTTCCGTGCGTTACAAATCTACATAGTTTTGTTTATTGTGGATCGTTTTCTTTCATTTCATCGTCTGACTTCTATCAAACACAACGTAGTCACTGTGTACCTAGTGTTTTACAAAATGGCGTCCACAAACACCAAAGATAAACAGGTAAGAATAATGGCAGCAGGCAATTGGGTCACGCGGGTGGTAACCGATGCAGAAAAAGAACTCATTAAAGCTGAATTCAATGATCTAATACATGCACATTTTTTATCAACGAGATCCTTGGAAGAACGCTCAAAACTGACCAACTTATGGAGTTATAATTGTCTCGATCCATTGATATTAAGGATACAAAAAGAGAAAGAAAAATCAGGTCAAGATGGCACCTACATTTATAATCATGAAGATAAATTTATGATGGTTGAGATTTGCAAGGGAAAAGAACGGTTGTTCCTAAAAGACGAACATGGCCAATTCAAAGTGATTCTTCCTTGGGAAGATATCTTTGACATTTTTTGGGAAACGCATTTAAAATATTGCCATCCTAGTACTGGGACGCTGAAGAGCATTTTGCAGGACGAGTACATAGTAAATGATTTTGCGATTCAAAAAATCTGCGAAGTCTGTTACAAATGTTCAGGAGGACAAAAGCCGTATTTTCGCTGTGCTCTAGACATTATATCATTAGATGGAATTGCAGACTTTGCATTCACTCAAATTATGGTTTGCCAAGACATGTACACAGGAAATATTCACTTGAGACCGCTTGGCGTTGATTCTAATGAAAGCGAAATTTGTTTGGAGCTGCTAAGAATCTTTATGGATTTTGGGCCGCCTAAACAAGTACTAATAAGCAATAACATTTTTCGTATAGCACTAGACCAAATCAAACATCTAACTACATACGCACCTATATCAATAGAAGTTCATAATGTAAAAGAAGACAAAACTAAATTTAAACGTATAAAAAAAACATTAATTGAATGGATGAAAATAAACGAGTTTGAAAACTGGAGCATTGCCTGTTATGGAGTGCAGTCGTATTTGAATAACCAAAGTAAAGGACCTGGTGAAATATCGCCATACGACATGGTTTTCAAAAAAATTCAAAGCTGTGTAGTCGAAGACTTAAATGAAGTGGAATTTGATAGCTTTGAGCTTGCAAGTTCGAGTTCGAGTGATGTGAAGATAGATAAAGGAGTATTTACTACTTTTTCGCCGGCAGACTTCAATGTCGCAAGCAATGCATCAGATGCTGGGAGCACAGATTCTAGTAGAAACAATTCCGAGCAAGCAAGTTCTAGTCTGTCGTCTCCTGGGGAAGAACAATTAATCACTGATGAAATTATGGCTGATAGCGATCCTTCCGATGGTGAATTGATGCAAGCTGATGAAGAGGATCCGCTTGCAATTGATTAGGCCATCGGCGTGTAGATGTTCGACTTTGAAGAGTGTCAAAACTGAAAATGCGCGGAAGAAGATCTCAGCCAACCTGAAAGTAAACAATAATATTATTAAGATGTGACAGTAACAGTGTTCGGTTCTTCGTCCAAAGGTTAATGTGAAAGAACCTGACACAAAAAATGATTTATCCTGTAGGTAGTAAAGTATGTGGCAACGAGGATAATAGTTGGTGTGTAAGAATTTACGTAGGTACTAATACATAGTGATTCAAGTGTATTAAAGCTCACTTTTTTGTTTGAATTTTGTTGCGATGTCATTAATTAAGTATTAAAAGCGAATAAATGTCTACGTGATGTAATGTTGCTTTTCATTCAATATCTTTTTGACTTCCCACCGGATGATCGTCACGTCAAAATTAAACGCAAGCAAAGACATTAAAATATTTACTAGCGATAGACGAGACAAGACTAAGAAATTCGTAATCCAATACTTGTTACTACTTAGTAACAAATCGTCCTGTCTAGTGTTATTCGCCCGCTTGTCAGGTAGCATTCGCGTGTCAAAATCTACATTGTTCGGGATCAACATTTTTGTATGAAGATATTCCCAATGTCCGCTCTATAAGTCTATTAAATATCTTTGGACGCAAGTGATGCGCCAATGGGGGCTATCGTGCATGGATTCGCCGCTAGAGGCGTTCGTGTAGAGTAAGGTCTTCGGAAATGTCAGATGTCATAGCCATATAATATCCTAGGTACAATATTGTAAATATTTATCTGATGTTTATACAATGTTGTTATACGTAATAAAATAAACATTTTGTGAAGTTATCGGTACTTTAAAGTATAAAATAGAAATACTTTATTTTACTCGATATTGGCGCCATCTGGTGAGTTCATAAACGATAACACTCATTGCAGCAGTTGACGCGCGCTTTTCAATTTGTTAGCTAATTATTTTTGTTTATGGGAAACCGGGCGTATTAAGATTATCGTTCAGTTTGGTTCAACTGGCGCATGCGATACATTAGGTTAACTATCTTATGTTCGAAAAATATTTTAACCGATTTTCATTTCACCTACAACCTTTTTTTTTTAATTCATCGAGTCACATCTGCCACTGTATCAGTTGACCTATTATCATTTTTTTTTTCGTTACTCCGATGTTTCATTTGGTCGAAAAACTTTTTACCGAAGTTACACTTACCCGAAATAACATCTGTTCGAAGTATTATGTTTCCGAACATTCACTACACCACTGTTTTTTTAGTGCTTCAAGCATGCAGCATGCAAGCAGGCATGCAGCAAGCATTGTTTCTGTCACGGCTCCGGCGTTGCGGGGTTTGGGCGGCCCCACGCGAGCTTATCATCGCAGATGGTTTTAACGCTCACCACCGCAGCTTCGACTTGCTTGCGGGCCTTCAAACCACCTGCTCCTCAGCTCGCGGGACGCCCCATCCCTTCGCGCCTACGCGAGCTTAAATTACACTCTAGGGGTAGGGCAGACAAGACTGCGTGAGGTAGGTTTTGCAGCGATTCGTTTCTGTCACAAAATTTTGTAGCACAACATATTGACTTTTTATGACACTATTTTAATTTAATATTGAAAATGCTACCGAGTAACAGGCTATATATTTGTGACCAAATAATATTTCGTAAAATGTTGTTTCGGTGTGGTGGAAATATGGAAAATAAATCATTTGGCAATTAATGATAAAAGTTCAAAAGAGGCTTCGGCCAATATCAAAAAGTTATTTCATAAATCGGCGAAATATAGTTCGGTAAAATAATACCTGTGACACATGATACTTCGATGATCTAAAAATATGTCAAATAATGCATTTAGCAAAAAAGACATCAGTCAATAGTTTTCGGTAAAACGAAATTCGAACAAAACAATTTCGGAAAAGTGATCGGTTACCATTAGAAACACTACATACATATGTAGCTTGTTTAAGGCGCCTAACGCAAAACAAATAGCAAACTCTCTTACCGTACTATTTTTGACATCATAAATCAATAAGGAAATCATTCACTTCTTTGTGGTAAGCTCCTGATTGATTTTACTATAACATCGCACCAGTATTCTTGAAAGGGATAGACAGAGCTGTATTCCCTCAGTTTTGTTTTAAGTCTCATACGATAGGAGACTGAAAACTTTTAATCACTAAAATATGTTTCTTACAGTGCTGTAACGATCTTTTGACCCTTATATGACGTTGACAGGAGGTTGCTACATGGGAAACTATTTAATAAAAAAAAAGGCACGATGACGTTGTTAGTTCAGAGTTTGGCCTCGCGCCATAAGATTCTTTTCATCATAGGTAATAGAGTTGGAAGTGATCAATTCAACACAGCTACAGCAACTGTGGAGAAAACAAATGAATGAGTTGTTTAAAAACGCTACGAGATTGTGTGACGCGACGGTAGGTACTCACGCATAGGAAACAAGTGTCGTGCGTTTATGCTTGACGAAAATCGCGTAGCAGGCCGTTGTCGTGAATGGCTTTTAGAGCTTAACACGACTTTTGCAGGACTATCGCTACTTCTGCGATTCAAAAACGATTCTGCATCGATTCAGAAATGCATTATGTACGCTACATTTGCAAGATGGACTCCGGTAGTGTGTTTGAGAACGAGAATAATGCGCGATAGCAGCGGTGCATAAAAGCGAAACGCGACACTATCGTTACAAAACTTGCCGTGGGTGAAGGCCCATAAGGTCACATTTCTACAATTCAATTCACACAAAATATTCACGGACCAATAAAGCGTAGTTTCGTAGATTCCGTACGCGACTGACATTTGACGTTAATTCAATTTTCAGTACTCCAATACTACGACTCTCGGAGACATAGACAAGCGTCGATTCTGCCTTTTTGTTTCTTTTTAACCTAACTGATTTCAAAAAAAGGAGAAGGTTCTCAATTCGGTTGTATTCCTATTATTATTTTTTGTGTTTGTTACCTCATATCTTCGTCATTTGTGAACCGATTTCTTCTTTTATCTGAAAGGGTATATCTACCTCCCAATTGGTCCCATAGAAATTACATCAAAATCGCTGGAAAAAATATGTCAACCATGTAAAAGAAATTGTGAAATTGATACTTGACAAGGATTTATGTGATACGATGACTATAAAGAGTAAAATAAAAACTTTTCTGAAAGTTTTTTTTTAAGAATATCAAAATCTTTTGATGTCAAAATGTCGTTAGAAGTTTTTAACTCCATATTGTTTGGGTGTAATTAAAGTGTTTAGCTTTACTAAATAGAGAAGTACGGAAGAAGAAGACATGCTGCGCCGACCCCAAATAAAATGGGTTAAGGGCAGAAGAATGATGATGGAATTATAGTATTTAACTTATGTTACTAGTGTCTATCTATGGCTACATACACATACATATCGACATTTTCTTGTGTAAGTCAGTTCAGCGTCAACTCATTAAAAATCAAACGACGAGAAAACCCTAGTACCTGCTTATTAAGATTATCTCGAAACAATCACCGTAGTCATTAATATATCTCTAAGATACTATCTCTAAGACATTTTCTGGCGGTACTTACTTTAAAAAAAACACTCTACAGCATGCAAATCAGACAAAATATAAACAAACTGAAGGAGTAACAATTTAAATTCTATTAGACGGAGTGTCTCTCTGCTCTTTTTTCGAAGCTCTTCCTATAACAGCGAATTTTAGACGTCGCGTCGCGTCGTTCTGATATGCGCTAGGTTTGTGTGGATGTGCCCTGTTTATATTACACAAACTATTTTTTTAAACAGTTCTCGTTTTAGGTCATTGACATGGTCGAATTGGTTGGTTGAACACGGCCTCGTTGGTCTATCATCAGTGACAATCACACCCTTGACAAGCGTGTAATAGGCCAAAACAAAACATACAGCATGCGCCTGCCACAAAAAAATAGCTATTTATATCATATCGGACTATTATTGCTATTATAAATGAGTGAGTGCTTCGAGTGCATATGTGTTTCTCATCGTTAAAAGTAGCCATTGTACTAAAGTACAGTCTAAACTAAGAACCAGTTTCGAAGCCCTAAAACAAATCTGTAACAGGTTTAGTTTTCAAAGCTGTAACGTCGTGAACACAACACACGGCATCATGTGAACGTTTGTATCGCTGCGCTGATACAAATACCTTTCTCAAGACGTGTCCTACTGCCAAGGGTGGAAGAACGTACATATTTAATCCAAACAAACACGAATTTTGTTTGTTCCGGCTAATCTCCGACACGGCTGGACCGATTTTGACGGGACTTTTCTGACAGACAGATAGTCTAAATCACTCCTTATAGAATGACTATAAGGAGTGATTTAGCCTATATTATTTATTTTGAAGAATTAAAAAAATAATAAAGCCTTGAAAATTTTTAACAAATACCGATTCAAATAGGGAAGTAATATTCTTATAAATCGTTACCCGCGACCTTCGTCCTCGCGAAATTATTATTTCTCGTAGATGAAGGTTGGGGGCAACAGCTAGTTCATAATTATTAATTAATTGTCAAGACAACTGGCCTGAATCACGTCACGTTGCAAGTACCATCTCTAAAATGAACAAGACCATTTTATTTACGTCTTATCCCCACAAAAACAGTCTCAACCCCTACTTCCGCACTTGTTTCGCGAGCCCCAGACTAGAGACAGTTTGAAATTGAAAAAGAAAACTCCAACAGAATTCCCTCTGAAGAGAAATGGCTGGAAATATTGTTACACAGTAGTGCTGGAAAATGCTATGAATATATTGATAGTAGGACTGATTGGTGGGATCAACTGATTTTGAATAATGCGTTTAGTTTTGCGGATTCAGCGTATTCAGTATCATTCTGACGAAAAAATTCTGTACGGGGGCGCGCCCACATAAATATTTTACGTCGGTTGTTAAAAAAAAAACACCAATTTCCTACAAAAGTATAATACTTACACGGTGTAAATGTATGAAACAGCTGTTTTTTTTTTTTTAATTATTGATGACAAGTTCTATGTGGGGGGGTTCAGAATGATGTACTGAGTACATGGTAACCGTTTTCGGTCGGTGACCCTTCCACCTTGTATACGGTACCTACCAGAGGATGTCCCACCTGCTGGAGTGTCCAAAGTGTCCCTACACCTGCATTTCATAGGATTTAAGAACGCCACAGAAGGCGCCACGATTATCGTGGTCACATACTGAGCCGAAGAAATTTAAATTAGTCGTACCATCGATACGAAAGAAGATACACATTTGCGTTAAAGTTCAAAGTTCTTAATGTTATGGCTCTACTTTACATACTTACCTCCACGACTACAGTACTATTAAACGCATCCATAACCACAATGTTTTGAGTGCGTTACATTTACCGTAAACCGTGATAAATAATCCAAAAACAAAATGTTTCCGAGCAATAATTTTTGCGTAGTGATACTTTGTTAGATGTACAGAATGCTTGATGGCCACGATCGTGCAGGGTCCGATTATACCTTGTATGTGGCTTTGTAGATGCCGCCCTGACTAAGGAGTATACATAAAGTGGTCGGTGATTTAACTTTGAAGGAAACCTCATCGAGACATCGAGAGGAAACCAGCATATATCCTAGTACTCAAAATTGGAATAGACTTGGCTGCCGTCGAACCAACAATCTACAATATTTAAGTCGAAGTGATACCACTAAACCACTTCTCTAATCTACTTAGATGTAAAGCACAGTTCTCGATGTAAACCTACCATGCAATAAAACTCAATCGTGGGTCACGGGCAATTTGAGTTCAAAACGAATGCGGTCCTCGTTCAATCCATTGAGCTAGGAAAGTTGCGGATAAATCCGTAGATTTACTAGACGAGCCACTTGCAAGGAATTCTTCTGGTAACGTATGCTGGGCTTGTTATTATTTTCTTTCATCATCTTTTTAACCCCCGATCAAAAAAGAGGGTTTTATGTTTGAAGTGTATATCTGTGTCTGTCTGTGGCATCATAGATCCTGAACGGATGAACCGATTTTGATGAAGTTATTAAACCTTCAACCTGTTTTCAGAGGTTTTTTGTGTCGGTATTTTTTTTTATTAGCATTAAATTATTTTAGTTCAAGAGTGTACGGACTTACAAATTCTGAGTCATCATGAAAATCGGTTCATCCGTTTTTAATTTTTTTTCTTCGTGTCTTTGGCTATCTAAATTGAATCGGGCCAAAATTTAGCCACGAGTTGGCTGCGTTAATAGCGTTCATCAGCTTCTGCAATGTGCGAAACTGCGAACAGGACAGACAGGAAACGATTACGAAGTTTCTTGTGTCCGTTTGTTCAAGTTGACTTTTTTAACGCATTTGGATACGCGCGGAAGCGGCAAATTGCGTTCGGATACACTTGAAGTTTATAAATGATTGCTTTATGTTTTTTTTTTTATTATCATGATAATAATCACAACGAACCCTGGTTTTTAAGTGAAAATCACATCAACTGGAAACAGGGATTTTGACTTGACATTGTCCCTAGAACATTCCATTGGACAAACTTAACTAGTCAAGAATTTACTGTGCCTGTAGTTTGGTAATTAAACTACCGGGACAGTGGGTCACGGGTAATTTAAGTTCTAAACGACATGCTCCTCATCAAGTGGTCTATGAGCTACGAATAATGTGGAGAAACTTAAAGAACACTGTTTTAAGCTTTCACGGTTTATAACTGAAATTTCACTATCACTTACGGGATATCTTCCGAGATGAATGTTTATATTGAGCTCCCGATATTTCGACGCTGTTGCAAGCGCGATGATCACGAGATGACTGGAGAATGCGGGTGGATGGTAAAAACTTGTTAGGCGCAGACAAATCTGCCTACCCTCTTTCATTGTGTTTTGTTACGCACACTACTGGAACTCGGTACAAACAAACACAAACAGCGTCGGCTATCACTGCTTGTCACTACATTGTATAAAACAAAGTCGCTTCCCGCTGTCTGTCCCTATGTATGCTCAGATCTTTAAAACTACGCAACGGATTTTGATGCGGTTTTTTTTAATAGATAGAGTGATTCAAGAGGAAGGTTTATATGTATAATACATGCATATTATAGTAGAGAAAATAGTATGAATTTCAAATGGCGTTAAATAAAACCAACCGAAATATATATCCTAGTTTAAAACAAAATGGCGATTCTAATTTGTTCTATCACTTACTACCCTGGGTCTTGAATCCTACTGTGTAATTTAAATGATTCGGCTTCGTAAGTACTCCGTCTAAGTGCCGGGTACATTTTGTATGGCTTTAATCACTGCAGTGTTGGTAGATTGAGGACTTTTTCCGTTGTTTGGGTAAAAATGGAGACCAAAGAAACGGTGTATGGACTGTGTGAAGGGTGATATGGCTAGAAAGGAGGTGACTGCTGAGATGACGAGTAATAGAGAAGTATGGAAGAAGGAGACATGCTGCGCCGACCCCAAATTAATTGGTATAAGGGCAGGAGAATGATGAAGATTGGTAAATAAATCGTTCTGTCTTTGAAGTTTTCGGGCAAAATTTCCACGAAAAATAAATAGGTTAACACTGTTAAATTTAGAAAATCAAGAGCCATTCCACAGAGTTCCTGTTCACTCTGTGGAATGGCTCTACACTAATTCAAAATTCGATACCAAGGAGTGCCTTTGGTAAATAGATATAGTTTTATATAGGTACCTCTTTATTTGATTCATATCCTGTAAAATAGGATGGGGGAAAAATTTTAAAACGCTAATTGTATTATGCTGGGGAAAACAAATACTGATTACGGGGAAAATTCAAAAACTTGATCTGGCAACCCTGAATGACCGACGCTGTCAAGTGGGCTGAGTTTCCTAGTGTCGGTCTAAGGATTTATGTGAAGCAATCTGTTTAGGCCTAAAATATTAGAAAAGTTTGGTGGCCGTATATTTATAGTAAGGGTTTTTAGGTTGGCAAAATATGAAACTAGTTCGTTAGTTAGTTTATGCCCTGTTGGTTTTTTGACTGATTAATAAATTATTCATTACTAGCTGTTGTCGGCGACCTTCGTCTACGTGAAGTTATTGTAAAAATATTAGTTCCTTATTTGAATCGGATTTTAATAAAAATTTCGATAGTTTTAATTTTTTTGGCACGGTACTCTAATCCTTTTTCTTAAATAAAATTAATAAGTTACTCCTTATAACGTCAACTATCTACCAGTAAATGCTCATCAAAATCGGTCCACTCGTTTCGGACATTAGCCGGAACAAACAGACAGACAGATAGAGAGACAGTCAGAGAATAATTAAAAAAATGTTTTTGTTATTAGCAACGTATTATATATGTATACTTTCATATGCATTCAGTAAAAAGCTGTTATTTTGAAATAACAAACAGACACTTCAATTTTATTTATTTATAGTAATATTTTTATAACAGTTTTTTTTATACGCAAAATACGCGCGTTGGTCGTGGAGTTGCGGACACTGGCCCGCTATACTATACAATACTACAATACAACAGTTAGCGATTTGATCTGCCATTTTCTTGCCTATTGCCTATTTGCCTAGTACAGGCATCTAACTCTGTTTTACCTACATTATTTCTAAGACTTATGTTGTATTGTAAAAAAAAAAAATTAACTTTGAATAAATTGAAATTGAAATTGAATTGAAATTTTCATGTAGACTTTCATTAACAAAATATGAAGTAGACATAATAATTCATAACTATACCAATATTTTCAATAAGCAAGTAACGGTATCCGTCTGTTACCTACAATATTGTAAAACCGTTTTGTTTCAATTTTGGTGTACAATAAAGTATATTCTATTCTATTCTATTCTACGGTACCGTTCTATAATATTTAATACTTAGGTTTTTGAAACCTCTAGTAGCGTCTTATTGGAAGTTACCGTTACTGTTAGCCTGCGTCATCTGACTAAAACAAGCTCTGAGTAAAGAACTCTCTTCATGACTTCCATCATTTATCTGCCTAGCCTTCTCCCAACTATACAAGGTGTTGCTTTGCATCCTCGTCAAATTCAAGGAGGTACAAAAAAAAAGTTAACTATGCTAATGATTAACTATGCTAATGATTCTCGATAATAAAATGGGTAGGTAATTTTTATATTTTTTTCATAATACCTACCGGAAATCGGTAAGCGTAACACCACCCGTATTAAAACCCGGCCCGTCTAATACTAGCCCTATAACCGCGCTTTCACACAAATTGGTGATTCTCCTCTTTTGAAAAGGGCTTCATTCTGAAATAGTGTCAAATGAAAACAACTAAAAAAAGCAGCGTTTATTATTATTGACCAGGTACAGTAATTTATATCGATTATTTACGTCTTCTATGACAACCTCCTGAATTTTGACGAGGTTGCAAAACTACACCTTGTATTGGGGTCGGCTTCTAGTCTAACCGGTTGCAGCTGAATACCAGTATTTGACATTGAGCGACTGCCTATCTGACCCCCATAACCAAGTTAGTACTGGGTAATACGATACCCCTTGGTGAAACTGATTGTCAGACTTTCGGGCAACTGACAACCTGTAACGACTGTCAAAGATCTACAAATATGACAGATGGACAATGAACTACAGTGACCAATAATGTAAAATCTTTGAAAAGATCCAGACTGTTTAAACTGGTTTCAGAATAATTTTAACAACAATATCAATACCTACTTTAAATCCTCTAGAAAAATAAATTAAAAATATTGAGAAAAGCTTGTAAAACAAAATACAAATATCTTCAGTAAACAACTCGCAAGTGGGTAATAAAATAAAACCTGAAAACAAAACACGGAGCAACAGTGAGTGTGGTAGAAATCTGGCCGTGACGTGTATTGTACATACGTGCACTGTAAGCCAGAGTAATTGCTACCTACACAGTGTACGACAATGTTTTCAATTGTATTTTGTTGTACTGTGTTTATGTTGTTTTTTATATACAGTGACAATTTCTTAAACAGCATAGAGGATATTTTGCAGTGTGTCATATCATAATCATTAAAGTGTGTGTGTGTGTGTGTGTGTGTGTGTGTGTGTTGCTGCCAAGTCATAGATCTCGAGTTCGAACCCAAGACACGCACCTCTGATTTTTCGGAATGATGTGCGTATTGTACCTATAATTATCACTTGCTTCGGTGAAGGAAAACATCGTCAGGAAACCAGCATGCCTGAGAGATATTTCTCGACGGCATGTAAAAGCCAAGTCAGCGGCCGCTGGGCGGCATAAAAACTCTGACTGGTGTCAGAGTTTTTATGCCGCCCAGCGGCCGCTCGTGTGGTTAGTGCCTAAACTGGTGGTTAGGCACTAACCACACGATGAAGAAGAAGAAAGTGTGTTTTCGGATTCTTAATAGTTTTTTTTTTATCATTCTGTCTGTTCAATAGTTATTTTTGTGGCTTATATAAGCGATCATCGCTACCCAAATTGGAAACTTGATCTCATATATTTAAAACCGTTTCAGCGTTTTAGGTTTTTCAACTTTTCGAATAGTTTCCGAGCTGAGAGAAACTTCCGACACCTGAA
Source organism: Standfussiana lucernea (assembly GCA_964057025.1). Taxonomy (NCBI): domain Eukaryota; kingdom Metazoa; phylum Arthropoda; class Insecta; order Lepidoptera; family Noctuidae; genus Standfussiana; species Standfussiana lucernea. Next base: position 8,965,600 of record OZ059808.1, on the reverse strand, counting down.
TGAAATTGACAAGGGGTGTTCTCGATAAACATTTTGTGCAATTGTTTCGTGAAATGTATTGTCCTCTTACAATAAAAACTAGATGGGTCTACTTACTTTGTCCTCAAGTGTATTCAAACTCACGTTGTTGCCTGACAATAAAAAGGTATTTATTAGACGCCCATCCGTTGTTCATATTATACTTAAAAGATTGAATATTTTCATAATAAAATGGACGCTAAATCACTATAGAAAAGTTTTACTTTGAACATAAAGTTTATAATCGCTTTTAGGTATAGTTGGGGTTTCATTAAGGCTTTTATTCAGTATAAAATATTCACCGTCACGTTTTTCGGTGGTGAAATAGGTTATCCCTTTTCTTAACATTGTGGGTGTCGGAATAACTACCCAGTGCCCATATTAATTATTACGTCCTTGGGTGAAACAAATGGCAATTATGGATATTCATCCAGTTTAAATACAAGACATACATACATTCATCAAAAAAGTTTCGGGAATGGATGATTTGTTTATGATTCCAAATTATTATTTTTTGTTTTTTTTTGTTGTCAGATTGGCACAACTGTTTTCCATTTTGGTTAGCTAGTGTGTAGGTATTGCGAATTTCATAATGGACACTATACAATCATAAATAAACATCGAACAAAGAGTTTGTCTTTAATTTAGCATCGCCAATGGAATCTCGTGTTTGGAGTCCGTAAAAATGTTACAGAAGGCTTACGGTGAATCGACTTTATCAAAAACACGTGGTTATGAGTGGTACAAAGCGTTCAAAAGCGATCGAGATGTGATGGATGATTTGCCTCGCTCTGGTAGGTCATCAATGTCTTCAACTGAAGATAACATTGCAAAAGTGAAGGAAAAGGTGACTGAAAATCCTCATTCAAGTTTGAGAGAGATTGCTGAACTTTTGTGTCTCACGAGTCGATCCGTACCATTTTAAATATTCACTTGGGTATGAAACATGTTGCCGCTCGGCTAGTCCCAAAAGACATGGATTTTCTCCAAAAACTCGATCGCAAAAGAGTCGCTGAGGACATGCTAGAACTAGTCAATCCGACCCAACATTCATGAAACGCATTGTTACTGGTGACGAGACGTGTGTTTACGAGTTTGACATGCAAACTAGTCAACAAGCTTCGGAGTGGCGCCTTCCAACTGAACCGAAACCGAAAAAATCATGCCAAAGTCGATCAAAAGTCAAAGTCATGTTGACCGTTTTCTTGGACTATCGCGGTGTTGTGCACTCGAAATTCTTGCCGGAAGGTCAAACAGTAAATAAAGAATATTATTTGAGCGTTATGCGGCGTTGAGAGCAAATTCGACGAAAAAGGCCAAATTTTTGGAATGAAAATTCATGGATTTTTTACCACGATGTTGCGTCTTCGCACAAGGCCATAATAGAGAACGAATTTTTGGCCAAAAACTCAACAAATACATCGAGCAACCACCTTATTCACCAGATATAGCTCCAGCTGACTTCTTTCTTTTTCCTGAACTCAAATTACCACTTCGTAGCACCCGTTTTCATTCGGTAGAAGACGTAAAGGAGAATTCGCGGCGAGAACTGAACTCAATTCCGGAAAAAGCGTGTAAAAATGTTTTGCTGATTGGATCATTCGTTGGCGTAAGTGTATCGTTTCTGAAGGAGCATACTTTGAAGGCGATAAAATAATTTTGTATGAATAACTAATATTTTATCGTTTCCCGGTACTTTTTTGACAGAGTAGTAAACAGGCTGGAAGGACACCAACGTTAAAACAGTTACCACGTATTTAGTACATCATGCTGAACCCTCCCACAGAAATTTTTCGTCGATTATAAAAAAAAAAAATAGCTGTTCAGTACATTTTGACCGTGTGAGTAATTGCAGTTTTGTAGAAAAAGCTGATTTTTTTTTCAACAAAAAAAAATCCACTGTGACGAAAATTAAAACATAGATAAAGAATTTTGCGCAAAAAAAAACGATCAAAAAGTATCCGAGCAAATCTACCGAAGTACTTAAATCAGCAAATAAATTCCCTCAAGAATATTCCAGGGAAGGATATTCTTTAAAATAATATTAGTAAAGTAATTTGCCTGTCTCAACGTTCATTAATTCTTCATCGTCCTACAAAGATTATGATAAAATTCATTTCCCCTCATTTCCGTAAACATGGCATTATAGTTGGGCCTTAGATTCAGCGGGCTTGGGAAATGTAGCAGTACGCATATCATTTTCTTTTTGCTCGCGTGTTGAACTTCGGGACACAACATGTTCCAATAGGGTGCAAGCGAGATTCCCAGGAGTTGGAAACTTGGAACGTTACAGGCTGATATGCAAGCGTTGACTATTAGCTGTAAGGCAAATAAATAAATTGATACAGATTTATGTTTTATCTTTTGGAGCTTTATTTCTATGTGTACCAAGAGATAATTTAAGTAAGTAGCGTTTCGAATATGTAACGAAGTATTTTATTCACTATCTGTACATTTTGGTACAATTAGACCTTAACTAGGGTTGGTTCCTCGCATGTTCCTCGGATGAGGGAACATGCTACGCAGACATACGCGGTATTTCCCACTTCCACAGCGACAAAACCACAGGCAAAAGCTTTTCTTAAATAGAACGCAATTTCAATTTATTTCTCTGTGGTCTTTAAACACCTATCGGGTAACCCTAAGATGTTTAAAAACCGCAGACAAAAACCTAAGCGGCTTTAAAACATATGTTAGCGCTTTGAATTCCATTAGCACAAATCACTGACTTCGGAGCTCCAACATAAAAAGGGCCCTCTTCATATATCATAGAAATTACGTCGAAACTCATACTCCTAATGACATATAACATGTAATGTTACTAGCGTATAAAATTAATTCCAACGTTTCTGTAATAGTGCGGTAACATTTAATGCAATTATGAAACGATTCAAGTACGCTTCATTTAGCAGCGAGTTTAAATTATTTAAATACAAAATGTGCTGAAACGTATGTTGTTTTGTCATTGTTTATTTATATTCACATTCACACACGGAAATACAATCATGGTTTTCATTGTATAATTTACAAACTTAAATATACGTCGACTCGGTGGAAGTGGCGAAGTTCTAAGCTAACAAGATATAAAAAAGTCGTGCCAGCGACACGAAGAAGAAGACTTACATAAATACAATAAAAAACATCACGCCTGTAATCCACGAAGGGTGCAGAGGTGTACCTAATAGTATACCCACATTTCGTCAGTAATATTTAAGTTACATTTAAAAGGGGGCCAGCCTATTGCCATCAACCGGTTACAAATTCAGGCTCCGTGGCTGCTACTGAGCAATCCCTGATGGAAAAACCCAGTAACAATTTTCCCGAATATGACAATACTTATCTCCTCCCTTCCACACATTTCCTCTGATAACGTCTTTGATTTTTGGTCTACAATAAACTATATTCTCTCTATCTATGATGTTATGTAACTACTTAACTACCTTCGGTTCTAGGTAAACTCTTTGTGTACCTTTCAGCCTAGCAGTACATTGAACGAAACCGTTTTGTACATCGCATAGTTCGTGAATATAATACGGTATAATGAAGTGTCCGGCTCGAAGATAATCTATTGTCAATGAAGAGGGGACAGATGGGTAGGCTCTGGCTATAGTGGGGAAGAACTGCGGGGAATGTGTGAAAGATGGAGAAAACCTTGCTTGTTTCTGCCGCTAAGCAACGCTGAAATGAAATGCGCTTGATTTTTGCATTTCGTTTTATTTATTGACATTAACGCCTTAGGCATTTTCTATCAGTCAACCTTTGGGTGATGCAGAGACAAACAGTGGTAGGAGTATTTTTTTTAAAAGCAGTGATAGCCTCTTTGTGTCACCGTTGGACTGCCAAGTCATAGGTCTCGAGTTCGAACCCAAGACACGCACGTCTGATTTTTCGGAATCATGTGCCTATTGTATATAATTATCACTTGCTTCGGTGAAGGAAAACATCGTGAGGAAACCAACATGCCTGAGAAATATTTCTCGACGGCACGTAAAGCCAAGTCAGAGGCCCACGGGCGGCATAAAAACTCTGACACCAGGTTAGGCACTAACCACACGATAAATAAGAATTTAAAAAATAAAAATAAAAGATACTAAGATATACTTACAAGGATATATAAAATACCATAACTATATATCAAAATATATATGAATGACCTGACCCATACCTCTGACTACCCTGACCTATTTTGCCTGGTTATATACTACTAGCTGTTGCCCGCGACTTCGTTCCCGTGGAAACTTTGAAGTGTATGTATGAGAAATAAAATAGCCTATGTCCTTCCCCACAATATAATCTATCTCCTTGCCAAATTTCATTGCGATCCGATTAGTCGGTTACTCGTGAAAATGTAACAAACAAACAGAGTTACTGTCACGTTTATGATATTAGTATGGATTTAAAGTGCGCGAACTCATTAACAGTTCGTAAGTGCAAATAATCCATTTATACAGGTATGCGCGTAAAGACAAGGAGGCGGGTTGTGCGCACACGAACGAATTATTGTTCGACCCTTAAGCTGGGTGCTTAGCGCCGAAATTGTTAATAGCACATACCTATACGACCTCCCAGAGAAAACTCTTGTTACATCGATTAATTTCCTGTACACAGTCATAATCAGGTGGTTATAAACAGTTATACACTTACCATCAGTGATCACTTAGTGCATCGTTTATAATTCAGTAGCAACGCTAAATCGCTGTCTCTTATGCACTAAAAACGCTACCTGTACGTTCACCGACCGGTGAAACAAGAGGCCCTATTGTCAAGTCTACTATCTACAGATACGGAAAAAACCACATTAAAAACTATACTTCAATCGTTCGAAACTCTACCTTGTGAACAAGAGATTAAAGTCTTCTCGACTGTACCACTAAAATTGTCTTCAAGTATCGCGATACAAAGTTACTAAACACACACAAGACATCTAAAATCGACTCTATGACTTTGAAATTAAGGTGCAAATGGAGTGAAAATGCAACATTGTTTCAGCCAGACACGATGGTTAAGCACTCAATGTACCCTTTATCTTAGATTAAAAATGGGGGGATCCCCCCTTTCACTAGACAGATAGGTAGGTGTTGATATTTATCGGAAATCGACGCTAGTCTTTAATACAATGGTGTCTGACGGTATTCTTTTAGCTTTTGCACTTAAATCAAAGGGGACTATAGTTTGTTTTTGAATAGAAAAGCGTTGAGTATAGTTATTGGAGAGGTACCTATGTCGCAATCAATGGATGTAAATACAACAAAAGAGCCCGTGTCTGTATGCGTTCATCGACAGGTACTCGTGTATGTTTGGCGGTGTTGGATAAGGGTTGAACCGAGAACTAGAAACAGACCGGGAATGCTATCGTACGCGGCAGCATCGACGGTGCGATCGGTAGCACGATCTGTTTCTCGCTCTAACAAATGATGGTTCTGTGCGACAGAAAAGGGTAGGAGCTTGGAAAAGTGCAATTTCGTGCTGCGGATGAGGTTCAACCCTGCCTAGATCCCCAAGCATCCTTCTTGGCTGCCTGAATTAAGCGACTTTACCACTTTCATAAACAGAACTGGTGAAATGGGGGTGTACCATTAGGTACACCTATTAGGTACATCTCTGCCCAACCGTTGGAGGATTACAGGTGTGAACTTACGTTATGTTAGGAAGGGATAAAATATTCCCTTACACAAAATCTCTATGCCCTGAAACAAGTCTGTTTTGATGCAGTGTGATGACTCAACAATCGTAATTCATTTATTATCTTTCGATAACAAATGGCTGACGACCGTTTAGCTCAGTAAGTAAGCAAGTTGCAATGAAGTCCGCAGAACTGACAGTAGAAGCTCGCTCGATACGCGGTGCGCTTCGTTACCGAAAAACCGCGCACCGCTAAAGTGTGTATCCTGCTTTCGCGTCGTACCAAATCAGCTGACTGCCATCCATCGTTATCCAGAAGCACGACGTCCAATCGATTAACTCGAGCTGAAGGAGTCCGTTATTTGACAAGGGCTCTCCCGAGCTGTGCAACAACCCCCCGTACTTCACATTCTGCATTCTTGACGTCTACAGCTGGTCTAAGAGCTCCCGTAAGCATCAGTACCACTACCACAGCCAGTCCTATGCTTGTCGCATCCAGTTGAATCCCGTGATCTTCACCAACTCATCAGTTCACCTCGTGTCTTACCCATGTTGCACATTCCAGTGAACACCACTGACAGTTCTTTTCTTCTTTGTTTTGAAGGTGGTGGTGACTTCAGAACCTTTCTAATTACTACCCTAGTGGGCGCTGGAGCTTTTCAAGGGGTCGGTAGCGGTTCCAAATGCAAATGGGGGGCGTTATGAAATACCTCTATTTTCATGAAAAAAAAATTTTTCTAGCCAATAATATATAATTATATTATAATTATTTTGTAAAAAGGGGCGTTGGAATTTTTTTTTTCTTGTAAAGGGGCGGTAGTCCATTAAAGGTTGGGAACCTATGGTCAAGACCAATGAGGCAGTAACTTTGCTAGTACCATACAAAACCAACATAGATGTTCCGTAAAGTCAACAGCGAGTGAAGTTCGTAAGAAGTTACTGACCCCAGAAGCGAGAACTCTGCTTACACTCTGAGCACTAACTAATGTTATTTGCCTTCCCCTCGTTTTCAGTTGTTTGTGGGTAAGAGGTAAGGATGAGTGCTTTATTTCGTTGAGTATTTGAGCAGTACTTTTATGTGGAATTTTAGTTGGATCTTATGAAATAAACGTATTCAGCTCCATCCAGTTTAGCTGGAAACCGAAAAAAGCTAGGCAGAATATGATCTTATAAATAAAATAAATAAATCATTTATTTTGGATCAAAAATGTTTTACATTTTGTAAACCTACCAAACTGCGAAACAGTTCGTCGGCGGGATTAGCGCTCGTCTTAGTAGGTACATTTGGTTCACATGCAATCTAATGAAGAAATGATAAAAGTAAGCAAAAAAGTGGGTACATAGAGATAGTGTTGTGGCACACAAAATAGAATAGAATCAATAATTCAGTTTTGATTAACTATTTCATAAAAATTCTTTACTAACTAAAATCAGTGTTAAAGATGGTTTAAGGTGGTTTTTTGTCGACAAGCTTTCAGTTTTTAGACAGACAATTTTTTGTTCTTCGTCAAATCGATGATTCTTATCGAACAAAGACAACTGGTAGAAATATAAATACAATTAAAAGTCGATACTCGTCTAAATATGTTTCCCCTTTATTTTGTGCTTGAAAATATATATACCTAAGAAATATCTCTTTTTCGTCTTTCATAAACTGAAACCTAAGGAATAATATTTCAAAATATTATGTAATATATTTTTATTTATTTGAATAAAAATTATGAACAAACTTGAATATATTATATAACAAAAATATGTGCAAATATTAAAAGGGGAAAAGAATACAGGGCGTCAAATTAATTTCTAATTAATATAATATTTTGTTTATTATAAATAATTTCGATTCTATTAATAATAAAAAAGAGCCTCGACCAATACCTGAGGAGGCTCTCGTTAGGCGGCTGGAACAAGGGCTTGATTCAGAAAGCGGTACTCCTGGACACGGCTCGTATTGTTAGGAGGTTCCTCTCTCTGGAGCCCTGACCGCCGGTAGCTTGGACCCTGTTCCCGATACCGGTAGGCTACAATTTTTTTTTTTTTTTTTAATTTTGTATTTATATAAGAATATTTAAAAATGTAATTAGTAAGTTAGAAAAATAAATAAAGGATATAATAAAAAGAGAAACAAGGTGAAAGATTTAATAAAAAAAAATATTATAATCTCAAATGCTTTATATAAACTTATGGAAAAACCAGCCCATCGGTTTCATACAAATTTCCATTTTTGTGATTCATTATAGATACGTCAGCCAAAGATGGTTATATTTTACGCAAATGACTTATATAAGTTGTAGTAATGTGAAATTATGTTGGACCAATCAAACCGTTGTGTGGACACCACTTTTATAGCCGTAAAGTGAAGCTAGCAAAAAAAGAAGTAATAAAAGGTTTGAATCGATTCGCAAGAATTACTCATCTTACTCTGGTGTTCAGCTAAGGTATGCCTCAGTTTAATGGTCTCATCATTCCTTGTGCTCATTTGAGTTTCCAATACATCAAATTTCCAATTTCATAGTTTAGTTCACCGACGTATAAAAATTCCAGTTTTCCTGTTTGAGATCTCGCAGTGCTTCTCCTAGCATTCGAACTTCGGTGAGCAATGCCGTTTCTGTGTCCACCGTTTTTGGTTCTATTGCCGGTGCCAAGGTTATGTTCTTGTTGTGTTGGTGCGAGCTATGTTGTTTGAAATTGCAGATGATATTGCTTCGAAAAACCTTTGTTAACTTCACTTGAAATTGACACTGATTTCTGTTGGTGGACGCACGGCACTGGGAAGAATAGCGGAACAAAGGGCATGCAGCCATCACCCAGCGATGGGTGATTCCGGATTCGAATAAATATGATGCTAGTCTAAAAGTTCAAAGGCTAAGGTCTCAAAGTTCTTGAGTGATGACTGCGTACGGCAAAGCACGGAGACAAGATGGATCGATGTCCCAGTTACATACGCAGGAATACGACGGATACGGACGTTAGAAGCACAGGATTGGTATATCAACTCATAGATTCTTACGATGATGATGGTGATCAGCTGTTGCTAGTAGTAGGAACCACAAAAGAAGAACAGGTTCGGTAGATGAATTCGTAGATTCTTGGGAGAGGCCTATGTCCTACCGGCTGAATGATGTTGATGGTGGTAGCACTTGTGGTCAGCTGATCCATGTAGTCCGTTGGATGTGAGAAGAAGATGACTAGTCGCAGATTCCTGGGAGACCATGAGGTTGGTAGCCAGTCAAGATGATGTAAGCTTGTAGTAGGTACCAAGCACACAGCACTGTGAGCGGACTATCCTCTTTATGAAAGTCTTTATAATCTTAATTGTGTTTATTTGCCGATATTCACTTGTTATCTAAGATAATATGCGAATTACGATTGATAAGTAGGTACTCGTATGGTATTTCAACTTTTTAATAAAAGGGGATTCCCCCTTTTCTCAATTCGATCATTTTTTTTTGTTTTTTTTTTTTTTTTTATGTTAGTTCAGTGATACCTTCGACAGTGATTTGGAACTGTAGAATACATGACTCGAAAACTATAAAAAGGCACCCCAAGAAAATTGATCAAATAAATTTTAAAACAAAACTGAAGATACGATATGGCCAGACATTCAGAGGTCTCCCGCGACGCCTGGCTGTATCAGCGCTCCACGTGGTCGGTATTTTGAGTTGAAATACGGGGTAATACTAACGTGTCTACTGTGTATATACAAATTCCGAGGGTAAATAAAGACATGTGTAATTCATACTCAGAGCCTTTACAATTAAGCTTTGAAAACGGACTGGCCTTGTGAGCGCCAAACAAAGGCAGAGAACAATAAATCCTGGTCTTTTGTACTGAGTATTATATCAATAGAGAATAAGGACCAATATTGACACTGGAATGGTGAGGTAGCTCGAGAATGACTGTGGTGAAATGCAGAAATGTTCGGTGTCGATAGAAAAAATGTCTTGAAACTAGAGGAAGACCATTATGTTGGCGTTTTTAGTGTCAAATAAGTTGAAACATGGTTGGATGGCTGGATATTTGTAACTCAGAGCGAGTGAGACGGACCTATTTTATTGTTCTCTGAGTGAATTCACAAAGAATGCATTGTTTGTCATTAGTTATAGATATTAGTTATTATAGGTATTAGTTATAAGTATAAATTAAGTTATTATTATATTAAGGCGCATTTATCGCATCGGGTTAGCCTGTAATGGTAAATGTAAGTAGATAAATAAATAAACAAATAAATAAATAAACTCTTTCACTCAAAAACTGCTGACACGCAGATATAGTTTATAAACTGGATAGCATATACCGATGATACTTATTATTCCGGTAATGTGATCTAGTGAGACTATTACCGAACTCCACGCGTGCATAAACTAGTCCATACTAATATTATAAATGTGAAAGTAACTGTTTGTTTGTTACCTTTTCACGACTAAACGGTTCATAGGATCGTTATAAAATTTGGCAAGGAGATAAATTATATCTTGGGAAGGACATAGGCTATCTTTTTTTCTTATAAATCCACATCAAAATTTCCATGCGAAAGAAGTCGCGGGCAACAGCTAGTTCAGGTATTATAAATGTGAAAGCAACGATGTTTGTTACCTTACCTTTTATAATTTTGCAAGGAGATAGTTTAAATCTTAGAGAAGGACATAAGGCTATCTTTTATATCTTTTGTTTATTCTTACATACAAAAAAACGCGTACAAAGTCGCAGGCAACGGCTAGTATTTTTATAAATCTGTACATTCTCATGGCAGTCTCAAGACTAATTATATTTATATAATAAGATGACATAAAAATGTTCAACTGTAACAACTACAAAAACAAATAACGATCCCCATTTGATTCAAGGATCAAACAAATTAGCTATAACAAAAACCTCTTCCCTGGAATAACTGTTTCTTATAACATATAACGACATAAGCCTCCCAAAATATACCTTTTGAACATAGTTAGGCCTGATTCCATCCGAAAGTCGAATAAAATCCGGGTACGGTAAGCCAAAAAAGTGGTCTGGCACTCTTGTTTTGATTGCACGTCATGAAATAAAGAATTCTACCATCAAAATATTAACTAAAGGGTGTAAGAAGACTCCTTCGAGTGTCGCTAAACATTCGTTCAACAACATATAAATTATACCTTCCTGGATTCGTTATGAGTTTACCTGTTTATTGGTATAAATATAAGGGATTAAAACTGACCTGGCCTCACAGTGACGTGATATGTTTTCATTTTGATAATTTAAAAATATACCAGCCAATTGTGACCGACTAGTTATGAGCCTACGGGTGCACACATGACATTTCTTCATTTTGTTCTTCTGTGCACCCGTAGGCTCATAACGACACTCGAAGGGGAAGCTGAAAGGCACTTATTCTCCTCGTCATGATCAGTCAGTTTTTTGTTCTGGACCATATCTGGGAACCTTCTGGTTACTTGTTTTTAATTTTATAACTTCACTTTAAATACATCCATGATCAGTTTCCTATTCAATGCATCCATCAGTAAAATGTTTTGGGTGCGTCACATTGAGTTTTACCGTAAAACGTGATTTATCACTCCAAAAAAAGTCGTTTCTCAGCAATAATTTTTGCGTATGGTTAAACTTAGTTTAGTGTACAGAATGCTTGATTGACGGCTTTCTGAAGGGTCCGTTTGCAACATGTGTACTATGAATACTATCTCTTCAATATTGTGACGTATTTTGTAAGAAAGCGTTCTTTGTTTATAAAAACTGACGTGATGGAAAATCAATCTTATCGGCTAAAAACCAATCTGAGCGAAAAATATAGAATTTCATACTCATTTTTAATCGTAATTAGTTGAAGTGTTCTGAAAGTACTCACCATATTTGGAAAGAAAGTATCGCCACTATCAGCTGAATTCGAGCCGGGAAATTCTCTCGTTTTTAAACGACTTCAAAAAAAGGAGGAGGTTCTCAATTTGGTTGTATGTTTTTTTTTTTGTGTTTGTTACCTCATTTCTTCGTCATTTATAAACCGATTTGAAAAATTCTTCGTTTATCTGAATGGATCTACTTCCCGATTGGTCCCATAGAAATTTCATCGAAATCGGTTAAGCAGTTTGGTTTTGAAATCAAAATAGCTGGAAAAAATATGTCATCCAAGTAAAAGAAATTGCGAAATTGATACTTGACAAGGATTTGTGTGTGATGCGATAACTAAAAAAAGGGTAAAATAAAAACGTCAATGAAACAAACAATAGTGACCGACTTCCGAAAGTAAAGTTATTTTCCACCTTTTTAGTGTTTTTTTGGAAGTCGGTTTTTTTTTGCAAAAAAGTTTTTTTTGCTAACATTTCTAACCTTAGTGATATTTTGATCCACTCACAGCAATTGGTGTCAAAAATCCACAGCCACTTTCTCAGCCGACCGTACCCAATCAATGAAAACAATTCAAAGGAGAGATTTTATTCTGTTCATCGTTCATACATATTTCACCTGGTGCAGTATTCGCGGTAATCACCTTGGAATCGAGCCAATCGTATGAAAAATTGCAATTGGTCTCCGTGTCGCCGTGTCGGTTTCATTATTATGGTCTTCTTCGTTTTTTCATGGTATTTTTTGTCTTTATTCTGGCGGTGAATTTTTTTGACTGCGTGTTCAGTTTGTGAAATGTTTTGAACATTTATTTGGGGTGCGTAAGCGTGATAATCGCACTAAAACTTTTAACATAAAATGTTTTCACCAAATTGTGAATCAAAGTTGTTATCTATCATTTGATGAAGTTCTTGGAAATATTGACTAAAGTAATGTAAACTACCTTCTTCTTCATTGTGTCGATGAATACATAGGTAGTAAGATTAAGAAAGTTAAGTGATAAATAAAAACAAAAATAACATTGGAGATGAAAGGTCTAGAACTGTTCGAGATCCAGGATACATCTACGGTCAAGCACTGATTTTACACTTTAAGGTTAATCGGCCATAATGCTTGCATTCCTGGAACACAGACCTATCTGTGCGAGTGAGTACCTACACCATACAGACTGAGTGTATGTCACAAGTCTTCGTTTTATTGGATTTAGGACAAACTACATGAATTTTTTATTCATTCATTTTTAATTCTGGTAATTCACAGACATTTGCAATAAAAACTACGAAAACATTTAAAGTGGGAACTAGAGCGAAAATATTCGAAGTGCATTCTAACGAAGTGATGAAATACAGTGCAAAAAAAAACATCAAATGCATTGACATTATTGCGAATACGGCACGCGAAGCAGAAGTGAAAACAAAAAAAACGTGGAAAATAAAAGAAAACAAGGTAAACACTGATTCGTATTTTATATCGGATTTATTGGACGCCGATCCGTACTTGTGTTGTGTTGCCAAACCGAAAATATACTACACTTTTTTGGGGAAAAATGTTTAATTGGAATTTCTGGTGTTAAAACTGGAAAAGTTACGATTTTACTGTGTTTTATCATCATGTTTCGTGTTTTTGTTTTAAAAGCTTTTTGCTGAAATGCTAACTGACCTGTGTTTTTGTGTTTGTTCGAAACAAATTCTAAAAGCATTGTCAACGTATTTCATTTCGAAAGTCTGACAACCAGTCTTACCAAGGGATATCGTTTTACCCTGTACTAAATTCATCTATAAATGACAGCCGGGACCAACGGCTTAACCTGTAATGGGTGGTCACCCATCCACTGACCAACCTCGGCAAGCGCGGCTTAACTTGATTGACACGAGCTGCTGTTGTTATTTAGCCACGAGGTCCTCTCTCCAATCACGTTAGTATGATGAAATAAACCAAAAATTCTCACTTCACAAGTCAAAGCAGCGGTATCACCTAACTCTTCCCAAAGCTATCCCGAGACATCAAGTAGGCACCTTCCTATTACTAAGTACCTCTCATTATATCTGAGGGATATCCTATGTATAAGTACATAGGGTGACATGATTATAGCGAGATTTTTTTATTTATTCATTTATATGTAGAAGAACCAACAGCTATAACAAATGGATATTTATTGCATATTTTTTACCAAAGCCGGTTACAGGTTCTCACGAGTAAAAACAGAAAAAGTTGTAGGAATCTTAGGACAAGCACGATTAAAAAAAATGTAAAAAGAATTAAAATAAGGTACAATAGCACTGTAAACACTCAGACACGAGGTTAGGCACTAATCACACGGGAAAGAGAAAAAATAAAAAGACGAAAGGTCTACGCGCTTTAAAAAAGTCAGCGTTCAGCCGAGTGCGTGCAGAGTAGGATTTGGTGGTAAATGGGTCAAATGAGAACTCTTTACAAAGAATATTAAAGTCTTTTATTAGTAGTTTTGCCTGTGATTAGATGAGGAAAAAGGAATGGAAATAGGTGGATTAAATCTAACAGATCTCTGGGGGACATTGAAATGCAGTTTATGCAGGAGATCAGGACAGTCAATCTCGTTATTTAATTTTTTTGAGAGAAAGGTGCAATCTGCTAGTCGACGACGATTTATAAGCTTTGTGGTTGATATCTCGATTTCGTCTATGATTTTTAGAGAGGTGTGTAGATTAGATTTCACCTGTTATGTTATAAGTTCTATGAAGCAAGATGCGAGCCAGTTGTTGGACACAAATCCAAATTTTAGTCTCATGCTATAGAAAACTTTGTAAGGATAAAACCTATTTGTCAATGCCTGACTTGGGAATCACACTCAAAACCCCACGCTCAGCACACACGGATACTTATGGTCCAACAATTTGATGATTTAATATTCGTTTACCTGTTTATTTTTCAGATTGGGTTTTATATCTTTAAAAAAAATATTACATACAATTTGCCAAATCATCGATGATACAGTACAACAACAATGAAACTATATTTTTAAAATTTCTTTGACTGATGATGCCTGTGCGCGTCATCGAGAACTAAAATTATCCCAAAATTCAAATTCCTACACTGCATAGATCTCAAGAAGAAACTCTGTAAAAAAGTGATCTTGTAAAGGTTTTTTTATTCTTTAAATCGCCTTAAAAACATTCATAACGTCTTCAAAAACCTGGCAACACTGCACTCACACATAGTACGCACAGAAAAAAAATCAGGAATGAATAAAAGATGAGCTGAAGAGACCTGGGGCGTCCGATAGCGCCCGCCGCCGCCGGGATTTGATACTATTCACCTAAAATGGATTGTTTCTTATAAAACAAGTTATTTCCGACATTTCCCGGGAAGAGATTTCTGTAAGGGATAGTTATATTTGTGACTGGTATCAAATGGACGTCAATGGTATCTTATTGCTCAAAGTATTAGTTTCAGTTATAACAAGAAGCCGGGGGGAGGAGGTTGCCACAGGAACGTGGAGCTTGGCACAGTAACGTGGAGGTTGGCACAAGCAAAGAGAGGCTTATCCCTAGCAGTGGTTGCAGTCGGGCTGTGGAAGATTAGACCCGTGATAAGCCGTGCGCCAGATGAGAATTCCTATCATCATCTATTTATCTATTAGAGAGGTTATTTAAAAAAAAAGAAAACCTTCCTTAATGCTCACTTTCATTATCTAGGGAAATTTTGTGCTAAATTGCATTCTTAGATTCAGTGGCGCTGCCAGTCAATTAAAAAAAATATGTAAGGAATAGGATACTAAGAAAAGAATTTGGTCATTGTTCATCTGCATAAAAAAAATATTTCTTGACTGACTGACAGACAGACAACGGTTAGTTTAAACCACAACAAATCTGTACGTACCCCTTTGAAGAATTTAGGCGCTATAATGATAATACTATATGTATTTTTATGTGTCTACTTAACCACTTACGGCCGTCCATCAGCAAGAAAAGTTGCACAGTGCACACACAGCTTTAACTTAACCAAATTCTCAAAGTAGACACAAGCAAAAAGTATACCTCTAAAACCACTTACAATTTTAAAATAGAAAAAACCTCCGCAGCTTTTACTCTAGGCCCTTCAATCTAAATAACAAGGGCTATTCAAAAACAGCCGAATCGCAAAATCCTTTTAGTGATATTGAAATTTTCAGACGCTTGAAAACTTTTTCATTGCTTCAGAATAGGGATGCACAATCGTTGCATTTGTATCGATACTTTGGATCGATTAACTCGTTTAGCTCGTGCCCAAATACTAACACCCGCACAGGTTATTCCGTGGATATGTGACCATCAATTTTATACCGAGTTACCGACCAACAACGACAAAAGTGATTTCCGAGGCACGGAGGAAACTCGGTATGACATGGACCCATCCACGGACCAACCTCAGCAAGCGCGGCTTAACCTGAAGATCGACCCGAGCGGCTGTTATTATTTAGCCACGAGCTTTATTTAATAAACAAGTAGGTATGAGATTTTAAATTGACGAAACGAGCAATTGATTCCGATACGGGTACTTTTCTATCGATTAATTATAACGTAATAGTTTATAACGGTTCAAAATTTCGGAGTATCACATTATGTATCGATACTGTAAAATATCGGATCGGATGGCGCATCACTATTCAGAACGGGTATGATGCTCCGACTCAAGTCGAAAGCTTAAAACTTTAGATTATAGTAATAACTTAGTGGGTAGTGCGGAATTTCGGAACGAACTTCCAAGATTTGAAGACAATACTAGTTTTGAAATAAATGGTCTACCTATAATTTTACTAGTTTTGAGTTTGAATTGTAAATTGGACATACTTTTAGTTGACAGTTTTAAAGATACATTTAATCATACCTAATAAGAGTGTTCCTTGATTTTTACCCAAACTTACCCGCAAAGTCCGTGTCGGGCTTGCGCTTTAAAATGTTCTGTGTCAACAAAACATCTACAGTTTTACCTTTCTTCAATTATTTGTTGTTATTGCAGCGGCAAAAGTTTCTCGTAATCTGCAAACGATAGGGCTAGCAAATACATTACTATCCGAAAATACAACTTTGTGATGTAGGTATAGAAAGGCCGACAAATAGACGGCATAGGCTTAGTTAGATACGGAATTCTAAAAACTAAAGTGCTCGGCTCTTAGGCACCGTTCACAACCTCAAGCGATGCTTCTTACGACGAGCGCGCCACGTGCGTATATCACTTCTTTCCTTCAAATTGAGGACTGTTGCGTCTTGTCACGCTGTCTAAACAATTTCTTTCATTTGTTTTCTCTGCAGTCACTGTCGCAAAACATATATCAGTTGAGCGTGCAGATCCTGGCCCAGCCGTTAAGCAAGTCTCTGTGTGTCTTGTTTTTATTACCGGGATTGCTTTCACATATTTCAGACCTCATATTTTAAAAATACACAACTTCGCAAAGCTTCCAGCTGTAAAGATATGGAATATTCTTATACTGCACTGCACCCAGTCTTTCTATCTATTTCTGCATTTAATGCTCTAGCATCAGACATAGATGATATTCGTAATAGCTTGAAGCCTCACTGTGAAATGGTGCTCAGTACAGTAGTTATTTTTGACGAACGCAAATGGAAGATTTTTTGGTAAGGATAGCTGAAAATTACGATGTAGTGGTTTGTTCTACACCGAACCTGGGAATTTTTTATTACGGAGATGTTGGAGGTCAAAGTATCAACATGTTCGAGTTTTTTTTAATACAAATTAATGCTTTAACTTTACCTTAAATACCACCATGACTCCTGTGGTATCAATCCATCCACCAGCACAATGATTGAGTCCTACCGTAAACCGTGATATTTCACTCCAAAAAAAAGTCGTTTCCCACTTCCCAGCAATTAATTTTGCATAGAGTTACTTAGTTTGATGTGCATAATGCTTGGTTAATAATAATAATAAAAAAAGCAGTGATAGCCTAGTGGTGTGACCGTTGGACTGCCAAGTCATAGGTCTCGAGTTCAAACCCAGGACACGCACCTCTGATTTTTCGGAATCATGTGCGTATTGAATAATTATCACTTGCTTCGGTGAAGGAAAACATCGTGAGGAAATCAGCACACCTGAGAGATATTTCTCGACGGTATGTAAAGCCAAGTCAGAGGCCCATGGGCGGCATAAAAACTCTGACACCAGGTTAGGCACTAACCACACGATAAAGAAGAAAGAAAGAAGAATAATAATAAATAAAATTACGTTTATTTATCTCCGCAAATTACATTCTTATCCATTATTAAGTTGACAGCTACTTCGACAAAAAAAATAATAATTTGTGGGACATCTGGAGTCTAAACTAAGCCTAGACCTGTATTTTAGATCTCCAGGCCCCCCATTTTAACACATAGTAAGGTTTGTCAAAGTAGAACAATTAGAAGTGATTGATGGTGTGTGTGATGTTTGACGGCTTCGTGTAAGGTCCACACCTTGTAGAGTATTATATACAATTATTAGTTTTAGTATATGCGAAACCTGAAACACGTGTCTAGTGTCTAGTATTTTTATGTAAAGAACCTTTGTACAAAATTTCAAAACTGTATCATGAAAAATCACAAAGTTATAAGATTGTTATGTTACCTGGTTGTCTGTATAAAAACATACTCACCACGCGGTGCCTCGGTGTGCGCCCGCGCCTAATGCCTGTGTTGTGCGCGTATGATTGCGGATAGGTACTAAGTGTCGCTCGGTGTCCAACTCGTAACCTTTTTAGGGTTCCGTACCTCAAAAGGAAAAAACGGAACCCTTATAAGATCACTTTGTTGTCCGTCCGTCCGTCCGTCCGTCCGTCCGTCTGTCAAGACCGTTTTTCTCAGGAACGCGTGGAGGTATCAAACTCAAATTTTCTATATGATACTTAGTTCTACTGTCCCTGGAAGCTGTAGAAAAATCAACCTTCTAAGTCAACGCAATCAAAAGATACAGCCACTTAGGCCGCAAATTTCCGCAAATTTTCGAAACTCGCACGGGAATCAAAACCTACAGGGTACTTCCCGTGAACTTAGAATCTTGAAATTTTGTACGAAGTCACGTCTTATAGTACAGATATAGGAAAAATTACGAAAACCGTAAATTTTTAGTTTCGTCATATAAAAAAAAAGTTATATACCCACAGGTTTGTACGGAACCCTCGGTGCGCGAGTCCAACTCGCACTTGACCGGTTTTTTTTAAATATTTTTGGGACAAAATATAACATGATATAAAAATTATTGCAATCGATTCAGTTACTTATTCTAAACAAACTATATTCTGGTTTCGCATATACTAAAAATAATGTTGTATAATAGAACTACTAAAGATTTAAATAGATTCATCATACACATTTAAACAGAAACACAACACTACCAGACACACAATACACACACAACACTACCAGACACAAAATACACACACAATACTACCAGAAAAACTCCGACACCAGGTTACGCACTAACCACACGATAAAAAAAGACTGAAATCATATCTAGAGTTCCGTGCAAGATATCCGATATCACTTTTCCCAGTGCAATCAATTTTACGTGCGACGTTATTACGGTGAGTATCTATCTTAGGATTTCAATATTTGAGCACTACTGGTTAAATCATAATGATATCGATATTACAGTTCTAAACGAACTTTTTCAACAGTTTCGCTTCATTTAATTATGTAGGTACGGAAATCCTTAATTAACGATAGTCAGGCAAAAACTACAAATTCGTAAACTTTATTAAATTATACCGTTTTTAACTACAAACCCGCTGCGAATTTTAACTATCTTAATAATTGAATAATCACGAGGTTAACTTCGTCTGAATCCGCAATTCCTTCGTTCCTGGTCCAAGTTACAGAAGACGTATCGTTTTGTAACTTACTGGGTATGCAACGATTTTTTACCGTATAAACTTGAGATACGTCACTGTTTTATGGTTGAAGTCCCACAGACCCAAACAAAGCGCTTTGCTTCCACATTTATTGCGCGAACCGCAAGTCTATGGAATTCACCGTCGGCTTCTCCGTTTCCCAACCATAATCTAGATCTCTTTAAAGTTCGAGTGAATCGGTTCCTTCTAGGCAAGCGTGCTCCACCATACGCCGCGTCATCACTTCACATAAGGCGAGTTGCGGTCAAACGCAAGCTTATTTAGGGGGAAAGAAAAGTTTCTTACGGTTTCTATTAACGGTGTGGTCATTGTTAAGTTGATGTGTGACCTCAACTTTGTACCACAAAGTCAATGAGTAGGACAGTGCCGTATGAACAGCCGGAAACTGGGCTGTAGTGATCATAGGCAAACTCCATGAAAAATACTGGAATTCAGTTGCATCCGGTTAGACTGGAAACCGAACTCAACATAGGTAATTTTTTTGCAAAAAAAAAAATAACGACTTAGAAAAAAACACAACTTACTTGGTACTTAACATCTTCAAACTAAAGTTTATTTTTATTTGCCATAGTCGCTTGTATTTTGTACCAAACGCCGCCATCTTGTTAAAAACAATCTGCCACAAGTCAGATTTATGCAGCTTTTAAAACGTACGCCGAAACTAAGGAACTCAGTCTTGGCTTGACTTGTTACTCTCTAAACTCTAAAACTCTGTGTTTATTCTTAGTCTGGATGTGAGGAAACAATAATCATGAAGTCTTTGTGATGGCCGCAGTCGAGGTTAAGCTTAGCTTGTTGAGGTCGATTCGTGGATGGGTGGCCATTTCTTACATGCTAAGACCTGTTCATAACTTGGAAAGCGATTGATCCCGGCTGGCATTCAGAGATTTTTCATTGTCGTTAGTAGTCAGATGTTCGATGGTCTGGCAAAAAGAACCCATCAAGGCTTACCAACCATGCTACCCAGTTACTGGGTTGTGGAGTTAACTGTCGCTGGTTGGTCTCGTGGTAATAGGCGCGACTGCTAAGCGTGGGATCCTGAGTCCGTTTCCCGGGACGGGCAAAAAGTGCTATTGGGTTTTTTCCTTAGAAATTATTATTAGCAGCCCGGAGTTTGAAAGTTGGTCCAGCGCCTGATCTCTCTCCGGCCGTGTCGGATTGCCGTCCCATTGGACTTTGAGAGTAAAGGAACAGAGAGTGCACCTGTGTCTGCGCACACGCTTGTGTACTATATAATCTCCCGAGCCGATGGCTAATCGTTATGTGGAGGCAGTCGCTCAACCAACCCACACAAGGCCAGCGTGGTGGAGTATGACCTCTCACAGAGGAAGGAGGCCTCTGTCTCAGCTGTGGGAACAATAAAAGCTAATTATACTTTTTGTGATATTATACTGTTAGGTATACACATAGACTAAATGGGTTTGTTATATACATGGTCCTCCTGACCGTGTTTGGCCACGGCGGCCATTTTTAACGGAGATTAGCCATCGGCGCTGGAGATATGATAGTGCACAAGCGTGCGCGCATACACATGTGCACTCTCTGTTCCCTCACTCTCGTAGTCCGATGGGACGGCAACCCGACGCGACCGGAGAGAGATCAGGTGCAGGACCAACGGCTTAACGTGCTTTTCGAGGCACGACCAGCTTCCAAACTCCAGGCTACTACTGAAAAATTTCTAACGGAAAAACCCAACAGCGCTTTTGGCCGACCCAGGAATCGAGCCCAAAACCCCACGCTCAGCAGTCTTGCTTACGATCACGAGACCAACGGTCTATTATGCAGCTAGCAACGCAAATCTATGATAATTATTTTATCTTAAACTTAAAGGAAACAATAGCTTCTTTAAACTTGCCATATTTATTCTTACACTAAAACTTTCCCGGTCTTCGGCTGAAAGGAAGCAGTAATCGTTCGTTTCTTGTTATCGAGAAAGTTTAAAAAAAGTTGTAAGTGAGTGAAACAATTAGTAAGTTCGAACTTTAAGCTTGTAAGAAAGTAGTTTCGGTCCTAGTATGATGTAATTTTGTTTAAAGTGTAGTTTGTTCGAAAGGAAATTTAGGTTAAAACCTTCTTTGTTGATGCAAAGAGTATTTGTTTTAATGAAGTTGTTATTTGAGAGATGGTCCGATTAGAGCAGTGGTTCCTAACCTTTCAGGCCTTGTCACCCCTATGACTTAACTAGAGAATCTGATTCACCCCTCCCGCTCTCCCTCATGTTACCAATGAACACAGAAAAAACTTGCAATAAAAAAATGTTAGGGCATGAAATCATTGGCGAGCTAGATTTGGTCTCGTCGTCATCTTTTTTATAGTATATTACCACTTATTACCCCCGCAGAATACCAGTTTTACCCCCGCAGGGGTTTTACCCCCAGGTTAGGAACCGTGGGATTAGAGCATATAGACATAATAAAATCGCTAAAGAATAATGATAAAAATGAGACAAGCACATACTCATTAGAACGGAAGATTAGAGTAAAAGAAAATTTTATATTCACTTTTCTCATTTTTCGCCAACAAATGTCAGCAAACGGCTGTAGTGGTGTGATTTCTTCAGAAAGTATGTATAATACCCAATGAAATTGGATAGTACCAATTTACAAATAATAACTGTCAAAGAATACGGGGCGGAAGGGACACTGATGCGAAAATGGAAACCACATACTCAGTACGTCTTTCGGAACGTAGAAATTTTTCGTCGTTTATTTAAAAAAATCAGCTGTTTCATACATTTTGACCGTGTAAGTATTGCACTTTGGTGGGAAACAGCTGATTATTTTTTTAATAACCGACGTAAAATTTCTATGTGCGGGTTCTGAATGATGTACTGAGTATGTGGTTTCCGTTTTCGTGTGTCCCTTCCACCCCTTAAAAGGTATACATACGCCGACTAATCTAAAAAATTTGCTACCGACACGGGTTTGAGTGAAATTTGGTCCGACAAAGCGCTACAGACAAAATGCCCCCGCGTCTCTGGACTCCGGACTCTGGAACATAAAGTACTTAAGTATCTGTCAGTGGTTCGCCTGAACCTTGTCAGAGTCGTCGCTGCCCAAAATCGAACTTTTACAACATTATGGTTTCCAGATTGCCAAACTCGGCCTACCTTCTAACTGCACATACAAGGTGACCCTTCACGAAGCCGTCAACCAAGCATTCTGTACATCAAACTAGGTAACACTGCGCAAAAATTATTGCTGGGATTTTTTTTTTGGTGTGAAAAAATCACTCTTTATAATGGCAAGGCTTCAAAACAACATTCCACATACTCGTTCAAAAAAGTGTTCAAAACTGGATGAGATTTCATTTCAAAATGTTACATGCGGATGTTCCAGATCGAGCGAATGCTCAAAGCAAGTTGTTTTCAAATCTCTTTTTTATTTTTGTAAAACTTCAAAGAGTTACTAGCTCCGATGGATTTCGTCGAATTTTTTGGCATGCTTACCAAGAAATGCACTGAAATGGAAAAGAAGAAATAAAAATATCTGTGTTGATTCTGAATTTGGAAGTCACGTTATTCTGTTGTCACTTCGAATGTTGGAACTCCATTCAAGTGATCGCACACGATTCGAATGCAAATTCATTTGTTTTTAAAGTAAGTCATCGTTGTTTCCATACCTCGACACTATCGAATTTCGATTTTATGATTAGAAATACTACTGCTAAAATTGATTTAAGAAGCAAGCATGCTTAGCGTCTTTTAATGGGGTCCTTACATAACATTTTCACATCATGCCTGTAATCTCTGAAGGTTTAGGCAGATGTGTACCTAATAGTAAACCCACTTTTAGCCAGTTATGTTTTAAGTCCCATGTAATAGGGGGCGAACCTATTGCCAACGACTGGGTACAAATCCAGACTCCGTGGCTGTTACTGAGAAATTCCTGATAGAAAAACCTAATAACACTGCCCGATCCGGGGATCGAACTCAGGACCTGGGGAATGGGGTCCTTTCTATGACCTGATATTGCGTCTATCATCCAGAAAAAAGAAATAAAGTTCAAACAAAAATACATAAATTCACGCATTTTTCCCATGGGGCTAGGCAAAAACTATAGAACACCACCGATCCCATTACAAGAATAGATCAAAGCCTTAAAACTAGATCATAGCAAACTTACTTCCATAACCCCTTTTCTCAAAGAAATGTTGCAATGCCGGAATAATTCCATTGCGACCGTCTCGTTTATTATGATAGTGTGCCCAGCCGACTGGTAACCTAAAACTTCCCAAAATCAAAAATTCGTGGACGCCAATGCCACTCAAAACCTACACACACCCCCTTCACTCCTTCAACTAAACAAGAAAATAATTACAGCACCTCCCCTCAAGAAATTAACAAACTAAACCCACCCTAATGTCTCCCAGATTTTTCATGCGAAACTTGTCAACTCCCCAAGTCATTCGAACCGTGTAATTGGCTAAAACACGTCTATACAACGTCTGTACGACGTCTATACGACTTAATGCTTGTACGTAATCTCTCGTAAGGAAATGACAGACACAGGTGCCTCCGTCGCCAACTGCTAATAGCTTTTAGACAGCTAGATGGCGTAGTGAGGGGACAAAGTCGATAGTTTTGAAAAGTTTTTAGTTTGTTTTGGTGTGATGGATTTTTTGTAAGTTTATTTGGATTGTCTCGTTGCGTTGGTTAGCACTAGTAGTTGCTGAGCAGTCCCTGAGTTCGATTTTCAGGACGGGCAAAGTATTATTGGGGTTTTTGCAATGCCTACATTTTGTAGATACTTGTAAATGCGTTGCGTAAACGAAAACTTGGTACTGCCCTCACAAAACATTGAATGACTAACTTTCTAAGATCATATCTTGCATGTCCTGATCGTGTTAGTCGACACAATAATGAAACATTTTCCTGCGGATTCTCCCTCGTGCGCTCGCGAACCTATCACACGGGAAAGTACTATAGAAATACAAAGTACTCTATGCCTTAACCCAGGTAGTGCGCCAAGCTTAAAATTTGTTACAGAGTTAAGGACTTTCGCATTTGTAATTTTAGCGTAGATTTGTGTCAATAATCAAGTGCATCTTGAAGAAGACAGAGCAAAATTCTAAGCTCGATTTCAATTTAAGCAAAAAGAACTGAACAAATTGCTTAACAATGAACTGACTTGAAACTTAAGCAAATTAAGTTGCAACGTCTCTTGTGTGTGATAGCTTATTGTTGCTTGCGCTTCAACTTAAATAGAACAAGCGAAACTTATATTGAGTTTATTATATTTACTGTAAGTCACAAAGTTGTCCCGTGCTATTTCTACAAGCTTTTATTATTTTAATTTGCAATGGTTGTAAATTTTGTTTTGGTTTAGGTCTAATCTTGCAACTGAATTTTAAAACATTTAAATTTTACATACACATTGAGTCTGGATGACAATGTATGGTTGGTTAAGTGACGTTATTCTAAATCCAATAGGGCGGACTCCCAAAGATAGCGGACTAGCAATTTTTTTTGCACGCCCATGATATGGGTAACAATCAACCGGGTTTGCTTAGCAGAAACGAAAAAAAATTTTTTTTTTACTAGAAATAAATATTTTGTAAGCTTGACCATAGATACAAATGTAAGATTGAATTTTTTAATTGTAAGACACTTTTTGCAGCCCGGCTATCGAACATAGAACCTTGTGCTCAACAGTCAAGCTTTAGTGAACAGTACACGTAAAGAAAATTGTATTTAGACCAAAAAGCTAAACTTGAAATAAGCCTTTAAAATCATCGATAACTTTAAAACGTACTTTTTAAAATCCATCGACATTTTCCCCTCCCTACCAGAGATGACATACAGTAATGGCCGCCTGCAACATCTGCTACCAACATTACAACGTGGTTGTCTTTATAGCAGAATTGGTACATGTGATATTTTAATTAGATCACGCGATTATGACTCCTATTCCTTCACATGTAAGGCGGGGGTTGGGGTAACGGTAATGCGCTAAAGTGCTGAACTTAAGTGGTGCAGGTGTACTATTTTTATAGTTTGTTGTACGATGGATGCATTAGGTTTTTAGTAGGCTAAAAGGCCTTTGTTGAAGAGTAGTTTCGTAAATTATTAACATTTTAGAGTAGGATTTTTGCTGGTAGTTTTTTAAGGTCTCATCTGGTCTTGAGCACGATCCAATGTGTATTTTCAATACATTACATCGGCCATAGAGGAGTTTGTAGCTAAATAACCAGCCGGACAGATCCAGCTTCAAGATCAGTCCGTGGATTGTTGACCATCCATTTTGTGGTGTTTACATACCAAGTTTTCTCTGTAAGCCTTTGTTCCCGGCTGTCATGTGTAGAAATTTGACAGGCTTCACAGGTAGTCAGTGGCCCGAAAGTCTGACAACTAGTCTTTCTAATGGGTATCGTGTTACCCAGTACTAACTGGGTTGTGGAGGTCAGATAGGCAGTCGCTCCGTGTAAAACACTAATATTCCACTGCATCCGGTTAGACTGGAAGTCGACCCCAACGTAATTGGAGAAAAGCCAGGCATATGATGACGATGATTTGGGCCGAACAAAATGTGATGCATTATGTATTATGACATCTCTGACAAAATTTTAAGAGAATAGGTTGTGTTCACTAGTATATTTGAATCAAATAAAAAAATTAATACGTTGTTTTACCAATAACCTACTGAACATAAAAGGGAATCGCAATAAAATATGATAATACCCACTTCGGGACAATCAGAGTTAAGTAAAGACAATTGGCTACATAATATATTTATTATCTACATAATAGGTAGGTAGGATAGACAGAAGGTTTACATACTTCAATCCAGGCGGTTTTTTTTAATTACAGAGGCACATATATCTGTCTATCAATACATACATTTATATAAAGTAAGACAGGCAGTAGGCTGACTGATTCACTGACTGATCGATCAACGCACAGCTGAAGCCACTGGGTCTAGAAGCATGAAATTTTGCATAAATGTTTCTTAAATGACATGATTGTGCACTAAGAAGGGATTTTTGGAAATTCATCCCCTAAATGTCAAAATAGGGGTTGGGGTTTGTATGGAACTTCGTCCAAGGGAACGAAGTCGCAGGCAACAGCTAGTGGGTTTATAATGACAGCCACATTGGTCGATCTTCAAGGTTAAACAATTGCTTGACGAGGTGTGTCCGTAGATGGGTGACCGTTCAGTACATCATAGCGAGGCCTTTCTGTGCATCGGATAATAATTCCAACCGTGTGTTGGTCCCGACTGTCATTTATAGATCTTCGGGCTTATTCCTCGTCGTACCACCAACTTGTGCCACCAGTGGCACGAGAAGGAATTGTCATTCCTCGTCGTACCACTGAATGATTGTTGCTCTATTACGTTTTTGGAAAAAATAAGATAACTTTACAAGATAGCAGTTAAGATTTTGTTGATCGAAAAGTACCTATCCGTAATCATACGCGCACATCACAGACATTAGGCGCGGGTGCACAGTGGAGCGCCGCGTGATGAGTAGGTATGTTTTTGTACGGACAACCAGGTAACATAACAAGCTTATAACTTTGTGATTTGTCATGATACAGTTTTGAAATTTTGTACATAGATTCTGTACATATAATACTTGACACGTATTGCAGGTTTCGCATATACTAAAACTGATGTTTACCAACTAACTTACAAAGCAAGTTAAATAAAAGCTTATAAAAATAAAGAACACAAAAGGAACAAGTGAGAAATCCGAGTACTTCTTCTGTAATCTTCCTACTCTATGACGGCTGTTTGAAGCGAGAGCTACAAAGATGATCCCTCAGTCTCCATACCCAAGGGGGTATAAATATAGAATTGTTACAAGTACCCTCAAATACGGATTGACGATGTGTAACGGAGTGGAAAGCGAAGTGATTCTGATACGGAATCCATGTGGGAATGACTGTGTAGTCTGATGTTCATTTGTTAAATTATAGAATTGTGAATTGATCAAACAGAGGATCTTGAACAGAACTTGTGATTATGAATTGATGGAACAGTGCGCTTGAAATCGCTCTTGGAATTAATTTTCGTATTTTGAGGGATTCCGACACTTAGCTGTTTTGTAACAATAACAAAATTATTATGGATTACAGTGTAGTCAGATTTTTTTTTTTACATTTTGCTTAATGGTAATCTGCCCAACCTTTTCTCAACTACGAGTACATATATTGGTGTCGGTACGGACAATTTTTGGTCGTGGTCGTGGTGGTGATGGTGGTGGTCAAGTTTTGTAGGGAGTTACAAAACATTTTTCCAAAAAAAAAAAAAACAAAAAGTGGAGCGGTAAGCGATAAGTAAACAATGAAAAATCTTTAGGTACTAATACATATTTTAGAGAGGTAAAACTTTTTTTTTTTGTAAGTTTGTATGTAGGGGGTAATCTTCGGAACTACTACATTATCCCCGATTATCATCGGCTACATTTAAAACGTTCCCGTGGTTTAATTTCCATACATAACCGTGCGAAACCACGAGTAAAAGCTAGTTATAATATCTTTACTAATGTTATAAACGCGAAAGTTTGTATGTATAGATGTATGGATGTTTGTCACTCCTTCACGCAAAGACTATAGAACGGATTTAGATGAAACTTGGCATACAGATAGTTCATAACCTGGATTAACACATAGGATACTTTTTAAACCGGTGGTACGATCCCGTGGGACAATAACCGAACTCCACGCGGGCGAAGTCGCGGGTATAAGCTAGTTTATAATAAGCTGGAGGCGTTGGTCGACATTAGCCCTAGGTTGGAAGAATCGGAGGCCATGACGAGAGGCCTTTGCCCAGCAGTGGGATGACGCAGGATAACAGTAACAGATGGAGTCTTTTCCAGCCCATGAAGAAGTGGCAAAAAAACTCTTGACACATAACATAACATAACATCAACAGGGTTAGGCAGGATTGTACCCAATTATAGTACAATCAAACACCAGTTAAGTTTTAAGTCCCATGTAATAGGGGGCGAGCCGATAGTCATCAATCAGGCACAAATCCAGACTCCGTGGCTGCTACTGAGAAAATTCCCGATGGAAAAATCCAATAACATTTGGCCCGACCCGGGAATCGAGCCCAGCACCTCATGCTCAGCAGTAGCGCTTGCGACCACTCGACCAACTCTCTTAGTAAAATGCATAAAATCTAGACACTCATTGCACTGTTTTCACACAACTAACCTTTCAATCTATTGCTTCACTCGCTTAAATTCACATTGCAAACAATATTCATTACTACCCTCCATTTATTCGACCACATAATTTCCCCAAACATTCTAAATTCAAAATTTCAAACCGTACTAACACTATCGCTTCATCAAATTCTACGTACGGGAGGGAAATACAACCGCGATGAACAGATGTACGTCCGTAGTACGTCTAGCCACCGACCCACCACCCTCAGTTTGCCGCGAAACGCGCTCGAGAGCAGACGTAGCTGCGCTCTCTGAGACGATGTGCACAGCGAACTAAATTACGCGACTGGAAAAAAAAATATTTTCCTTTTCTTAACTGTGTCTGTGAAATTAGTTTTTTAAAAATGGAACTGTTTATTCTATTTTGTGTTTCAAACTTTTTTCATTAAGTTTTTTTTTTGTCTATGAAGTGTTTATTCGTAATGGATTTGAATTTTTGGAGGCGTTTCGTTTTTGTTTTAATTGGTGAGTACAAAGGTTGTAATTACGCTGTCTTGATTTTAATAGAGGCATTTTTCCTGTCTTGTCAATTTGAGATTGGTATTTTTCCGAGTGTTTTTCCTCACTCAATCTTACTCTTAAATTATATTACTTCCTCTTGGGTACTTGAACGGAATAATTATAATGCTTTCGTTGTTTTTTTGAGAATACATATTTAATTTTTACGGAAAACGAGAACCTTACAATAGGTACCTGTTCAAAGCTGCAGTACAGATTAAATTGATTTTGTGTGCATTTTTCCGGGTAAAACTGTTACACTTACACTTATACAATTTCTTGATTGGATGTAAAATTGAAGAGGATTTTTTTTTTATATATTAAAGTATTAAATTTTTGGCATTTTATATAAGTAGATGCCAATCTTTTTATTTCGTGCACTAAAATATTGTAACAAAACTCCATTTAACTATACAATAAATATTTCCATAATGGAGTTGTCAAATAAAATATTTTATATTTTTGACTAAAGCTGTAGTTCAACTAGCCCAAACAAAAAACAAAACAGAATCAACGGATCAACAAAACTATTTTTACTACCTATCGAATCTCCATCCTAAAAGATAACATCACGTTTGTAATTTGGTTAGGCAGAGGCGTACCTAATAGTACACCGACATTTATCCAACCTATTACAAATATAAATCCACTAAACCTTTTTCTATAATCCGTAAAACGGCTCCATTCCTTTCCTTAGCCGAAAAACGACCAAAACAAAAACCCATTTTTGTCCCATAAAACTCTTGAACAATCTTGACACTTTCCTATTTCACAAACGTTCGACGGAAGCTGAAACGGAAAGTCCGATGAACCGTGTATTGGAAACTGATCGAGGGTTCCGTAGCAGAAAAATTTTTTTCATGGTATTTTTTTTTTCATTTCGGAGAAATATTTCTAATTAGCGAGATTTGAATACAGAAAAAAAAGTTTTAAATTTGAAAAAAAAGAAATTATAAAGATACACTACACTAATATTACAAAGAGGATTACTCTCCACCTACATACATCCTCTAGTTTATAAAAAATGTAGTTGGAGAGTAATCCGGAGATTACCCCTTACATCGAAACTTACGTACTTTAGCTTTAGCTACTGATTCGATTTCATAAATGGTTTCAGTAATAGAAAGATATTATTGTCCGGTGTTGTAGGATATTATGTTTAATGTTAAAACAGCAAATTTTACGAACTAGCGGGTAGAAACTTGTAAAAAATAAAACTGCATTATGTTCTTCTTCCGTTCGTTTTGTGCGGCACGACAGAAAAATAGAATTGTTTTTTTTTTTATCATCATTCCATTCAAAATACATCCGGTGTACAAAATAATTTTGCCTTGACAGTTAATTTGACTAAGTAATTTGAATCTTAATTCCAAATACCTAGGGACTGTTTTATTCTAAATTTTGGATTTATTTGATCTACAAGTTTAGAATCCTCACAAATGTATAAGACGAAGACGCAAGTTAAATAAGTTAGCTGAAACATGTAAATATGTCTGGGCCACAGTTTACTTAGTCAAGTTTCACCCTTCAAACAGATCTGTGGTAAATGAGCAAACATTATAGTAATGTAAAACTTAAACATTACTTACGAAGATATTTGAGGATCTAAAATATGTTAAAAGCTTTTTTTTAATTTTATGTTTCTTATTTTTTATTTTTTTTTGGTTATGTCATTGGTTAGATCGGACAGGATTTTTAAATATTATGTTAAAAAACTCAATGAAAACTATTTATGAAAGTAAACATATTATCAATGAAGTATAAGATGCATAATTTTTGTTCCCAAATTACCGCCATTTCCCATAATGCATATTGTATAAGGAAGCTATCAGAAGAAAATGTGATCCCATGTCTCAGTGACGCATCATCATCGTTGGGGCTCCACAACCCAGTTAGTAGTTTTTTAGTAGTTTGTCAGACTTTCAGGCCCCTGACCACTCGTGACGACTTTCAATTGTCTACAAATGATAGACGGAACAACGACATAGGGACACGCGGGGGGGTGTTGGTATGTAATGTATGGTCACCCATCCTCGGACTTTACTGATCTAAGAAGATCGATTCTTACGGCTGTCATTCTTAAGGCAACTAACTTACCAATTAAGAAATGAGAAAATTATGTAAAACTTAAAATAAAATTAAGAGGTTTCGGTTATTTCTATTCTGTTAGAACAGTACCCTAAAATGTATCTAGACCATTCAAAACGCGAAAAAAAATAACCGTAAATGTTTATTGTTATTGTGTACAATTCTCTGGCCGCCAGTGTAAACCGTGAATGATATTCATGCCCCGTGGGAGCGTTTCAGCTAAACATTGCCTAAACGTCTGTGGCGCTATAAAATCTTTTGTAGCGATGCAGCGCTGAATGGACAAAAATGTTTGTCATTTGTTTATGAAGTGTTGTCACAAAGATTTAAAGCGCTTTTGTGCTGTATGGGAAGATGGGACTAAAATGGTCGTCATTTGTTTTGAAAGTTGAACAAACTTCATTTCCTTACGTTTTTTTTTCGAGAGAGTTTTCCTTTCTTTATTCAAATTATCGAATCTTTTATATCAAAGACTAAAAAAAGGTTTAATATTACTGC
This sequence comes from Standfussiana lucernea, assembly GCA_964057025.1. Classification (NCBI taxonomy): domain Eukaryota; kingdom Metazoa; phylum Arthropoda; class Insecta; order Lepidoptera; family Noctuidae; genus Standfussiana; species Standfussiana lucernea. Next base: position 8,934,006 of record OZ059808.1, on the reverse strand, counting down.
AAATTGGGTCGGGGTTCTCTGGGATCCTATTATATTTTATTATTGGATTTTTGGCGCGAGAACGAATAAAACGGCAACTTCGTTGGTCTACTAGAGCGTTTGCTGACCGCTACATACCTCGGTACGATTCCTAGAAAACATTGGGATTTGTCTTTAGAAAATACTCGCCTTTCTAAGGTTTTGCCTGGTTAACGGCAATAGGCTCCCCATTTCATGGTTGTTTTTTTCAACTGGCAACCGCTTGTAACCATAATATAATAATATTATAAAGAGGTAAAGTTTGTTAGTTTGGATGTATGGGGCTAATCTTCGGAACTACTGATCCGTTTCCGAAAATTCTTTCACTGATGGGAAGCTAGTTTATGTTCTACTAGCACTTTGCCCGCGACTTGGTCCGCAAAAATGTTGATAGCTCGGATAATAAGCATGATAAAAATATAATTTATAGCCTATAGCACCCTCGAATAATGTAGCTTGCTACCAGTGAATATGAATATGCCATTTTTAGAATTGGATCAGCAGTTCCGAAGATTACCCCACACATAAAATGTTACCTCTTTACAATATGAGTATAGATTTAAAACGTTACCATGGGATAAATTTCGACCATGACGCGGGCGAATCCACGGGCAAAAGCTACTTACTTCGTAAAGACAAGCAGCGCAAGCAGTCTTCGTCTATTTTTTTAAATCTACGGTTCTACTTGAAACTTTGCTTATCCCTTGTTTGTTTATTCGTTGATAGCATCTCAAGAAAGTAATGGAAATTTTGCATTAGGGAGTAATAGGGAAAATTTAAGCGTACAGGAAATATTTGGCGCAAAAACTGAAATTATGTTTTCAAGTATTTTTTTACATGGTGTTTCATCTATACCAGGAGTGTTACGAATATTCGCATCCGCATCCGCAATTGCGGAACATTCGCATTAATTCAGACAACTGGAAAATGTTAACAGAAATCAATAAACAAAATCCGACTGAAATAGGGAAGTATTTTTTCTTAATTTCACGTTTACGAAGGACGCGGCCAACAGCCAGTTCATCCTATAATAAGGCCTATCCACAAACCTCAAAGGCCTACTTCAAAACTCTTTTGTACCCAAACTTCAGGTAGGGCGCTTAGCCGCCTCAAAGGCTTCCATGAATACCTTTATCTAGGTTACATCTCTACGTCCCCCATTCAAAGGTACTCAGAGAAGCACTATTCTTAAAAGCGTCTAACGTTTGAGGCCAAATAACGGGGCCTCTTTAAAGATTGAAGTTGGATCCCCGAAACAAGACAGGTTTCCGGAATCAGGAATCTTTAAGCTGTAGTCTCTTGGAGTACAAATTCATAGGTGAGTTTATTCTGTTTATGGAACTGTGTGATGGCTTTAAAAAGGCGAGTTTATGATTTAGCTGCAAATGTTTAAGAAACATAACATCATACCATTACGCCTGCATTCCCTAAGGGTTGGGCAGAGGTGTACCTAATAGTACACCCACATTTCGCCAGTTATGTTTAAGTCCCAAGTAATAGGAAGCGAGCCTATTGCCATCAATCGGACACAAATCCTGACTCCGTGGCTGTTATTGACAAATTCCTGGTGGAAAAACCCAATAACAATTTGCCCGACCCGGGAATAAATAAATAATAAATAAATAAATATCGCTGGACATTACACACAGCGCCATCTAGTGCCACACTAAGCAACTAGGCTTGTGTCGTGTACACCAGATAGTTGATATACTACATAGATACTTTTTTTTTGTTTGTAAATACATACTTATTATACATATAAACATCCATGACTCGGAAACAAATGTCTATGCTCATCACACAAACACTTGCTCCTACCGGGATTCGAACCCGGAACCCTATGAACGTAAGGCAGCCTCACTACCGCTGAGCCATTCGGGTCGTCAATGGAATGGAACTCAGGATCTTATGCTGAGCAGTAGACTAATAAGGCAGTTTTCGAAAGAAAGGCCGGAAAATTGAAGATAGGGGTGCTAAGGTGTTAGGTACACATAATGGGTGTGTAATCATATCATGGTCAAGTCGACATGACAGAGTAGAGTATGTAGCTATAATGGGTGTACGAGTAGTACTGTTGTCCGCGAACTTCGTCCTCGTGAAATTATCATAAAAATATTATTTGAATCGGATTTTGTTAACAAATTTAAGGGTTTTATTTTTGTACCCTAATACTTTTTCTACAATGAAAGTAGCCTTAGTCATTGTAACATCAGCTATCTGTCAGTAGATCCCGACAAAATCGGTCAGACAGACAGATAGACAAAAATAAAAAATAAATGTTTTTTTTTGTTATAAGTGCCGTATATACTTTCATATGCATGCAGTAAAAAAGCTGTCATTTTTAAAATTACAAACAGACACTTCAATTTATTTTATTTGAATCACACAATATAAAACGATTTTTTTATAAATGGACAAACACCAAAAAAAAATACATGATTTTCATGCGCTCAAATGACAGCAATAAATAGCTTCCGAATAATAATAATTTATCTAACATTTTCTTTGAGAAAATTATACAGTTAAATATTAAAAGGAAGACTACGAAGTGTTCATTTCATGACTACGTAAAATATACTTCCAACGAAAAATCATTAAGTCAACGAAGCTATATAACATCGCCAAATAAAAACGTATAACGGTTTATTATTAAAAACACCTAGCGAACTGTTATAACCGGGTTCCGAATTTGGGTTTTAAAAAAAGAAATTACTTTAGGCTAAAATAAACTTGTATATTAAAACAATAAAAAACACGAGTGCAAGATACATGTGCACGGGAAGACGGTTGGGAGACGACTGAAGGTGTCAGAACATGATGAGGGGGAGAGAGGAAGGAGAGGATGCTGCGTCAGCAGCAGGAATGCAGCGTAGGCTGCTGAGTAGACCAAAAGGGGTACAGGTGAAGGATGTAACAGCCCCCCGATTAGGAGGAAACTTACGGGTGGAAGGTAAGTTGACGCCAGAAGGAAAGGTAAGTTTTCCGGGTTTTAGGTCATTCGGAGGCGAGGAGCAGGAATATCTTCGACATCTGTAGATGCCATTTCTACGGGAATATCAGGTAAAGGGGTACATCTAGATTTCTTAATTAACTTACAATAACAATACAATTTATAGGAAATAACTAAGATTATAACTAGGCTTATAATAACAGTTGTATAGGAATAATAGTTACCGTAAAGGACAATATGAGGTTTTTCAATTACTGAATTAAGGTTTGTTTTAATTTGATCAGTTACTTTATTATAATTTGAGAAGAGAGAGTCTAAATTATTAATGTTTTTCAAATTAACGTAAGGAAGTTTAATATTTTCTTTTAAATATGTGGTGGAACTACAACAAGTATCATTAATTAATTCGAAATGCAATACTATTGGCTTTAATTTTATTTCAATGCTATGTTTAGGTATTAGCTTATTATCGTTGCAATAGGCAATACAGTTGTCTGGTATGGTTAGTATACCAGTGCCAGAAATAGAAGATTCAAATAAATCTTGATTATTACATTCTATTGTTATTTTAGAATTTTGACTGATCATGTATATCCACTGACTACTATGTAATTTATGAAAGGTTTCAAAATTACCATTTATGAATTCGGTCCTGCAGAGAGACGGAACGGAAGTCAAAGCTTTTGAAATAACCTCAGTTTCACATATTGGTACGGCTGATGTAGAGTATACATTGGAAATTTCACAAATATGATATTGCGTATTTACAATTTTACAGGTGGTAAGTGAATTTAATTTACAATAAGATGATTTATCTTTAGTTATGCCCAAATATTTAGTGGATGGTATTATTGTAGAGTACAATGTTTTGTTTACATTTTTCAGGGCAATAGGATAAGGTGTAGTATGATACAAATCGAATTCTCTAGTATTTACTAAAGGTATTTGTAATACAAATATTATTTTGTTATTTGCATAATAACTGGATACATCGGATATATTTTCTAGAATATGGATATTGTCTAAGATTAAAGGTACAGGTAATTGCTTAGGACTAGGGAGAAATCTATAATTACTTACAAGGTCTGTAAACAATTGTTTAGGAGTAATAATAGATGGATATAGAATATTGGACTTACTAAACATAATAGCATTAATTATATCTTCTAACTTAAATGATAGGGTTAATAAACTACTTTCTAAAATATTCGACAGTCCCGATATTTTAGACCTAATTAATAGCTTATTGGAAACTAATGTTAAATTTGTCATTTCTTGGTTTAGGATATCAATGGCATAACTAAGGCTAGCTTCATTTGCATTAATTTTATCAATAACTTCTTTAAGGGACAATAGTGTGGATGTTGTAACCATCATGTTTTCTTTCATGAGGGTTGCCAATTTAGTTTGATCATTCTCTAAGGTCTGAATAGCATTACTATATTTTTCGGCATCATTTTGGTCCATATTTCCAAACAGTTGTTTAATTACTGAGCCGATTCCACCAAACCAGGCGGATCTTTTATAAGATTTAGATATAAGATGGGAAATGGAATCAAAGTCTCTAACTATATCAGAATAACGGGATGACAATGGTTGGAACAAATAGTGACATTCGCCTTCATAGTATGCATTGCTTTGATTACATAGGAATTGAGAAGTTCTTAGGATATCCCTTATGTTATCTAAATGTGGTTGAATAAAAGAAATGTCTATGGGGATGATAATATCTAAAGTGTCATCGGTTATTTTTAGGGAGCCAATAGGGTCAAAATATATGCCTGCGTCACCTGATGCTGGCTGGATATATCCTTGACTGTTTGACGCCAGGGTAGGATAAATGTAACCAATTCTGTAAGGAAAGGTAATCTAAATTAACTGAATTGTATATTAAATAAGGTACTATGGTTCATTACTAGTTGCTATTTTAAATTCGTCAAAATGGTGTTTGACGTGACGTCTGTTAATTAATAGTGACGCGGTATTGTTGCCATGGATTTTCACGATTTTAAACGGGCCTTTCCATATTGGTGAAAGAGCTTTTCTAAGGCGTAAGTGATTTTTAAGGTAAACAAGGTCACCGACTTTATATTTAATTGGCCTTGTGTGAATGTCATAATAAGTTTTGGAATTGGTCTTTGATTTTTGTATATGTTCTATTGCTTTTGTTCGGCAATACTTGAGCCTATTTTGGAGTATGCGGACATATTCAGGGTAAGTTGCGCCTGCAGTTTCCTCGTAGATGGAATTCGGTATATAGGGTTTGTTTCCAAATACAAGCTCATAGGGAGAGAAATGAGTGGTTGAGTGAATGGCTGTGTTGTACGCAAGCATAGCTGTGTACACAAAACGGGGCCAGTTGTTTTGTTGCTCGTTTACATAAGATTTTAGGTACTCTTTTAAGGTGGAGTGACTTCTTTCGAGAGCACCCTGAGTCTGAGGGTGATACGGGGTGGACCATAATTGTTTTATTTTTAATAAATTGCATGTTTCTTTAAATAGCTCGGCCGTGAAGTTGGTGCCTTGGTCTGTTAGAATTGTTTTGGGTATTCCGAATAAAGTAATGAAGTGAACCAAACATTCGCATGTTTCCGCAGCAGTAGTGTTGGTAATTGGATAAGCGGCTGAGAATTTGGTGAGATCATCTTGGAGAGTCAATATGTATTTATATTTATCGTTACCGGCTTCTGGTAGTGGTCCTACTATATCGAAAGCTACACGTTCAAAGGGTCGTGTGGAAAGAGATGTGATTTGCATAGGGGCACGATTGGTTCTTCTAAGGGCTTTATTAATTTGGCATTGTGGACATTTCTTTACGTAGTTTTCGACGTCTACTCTCATGTTTTTCCAGTAGTATTTTTCTTGGATGCGTTTCAGCATTCTACCAGAACCTAAGTGACCGGCTATAGGGAGATCATGATTTTCTTTCATGATTTTAGGGACTTCACTCTGTGATGGATAGATAATAGTATTTTTATAAATGTGTATAGTCATTTCTGAGTTGTGAAATAAATATAGGATTATATTATATAGTTTGATATACTGATGAGTGTCGAAAGGATTATTAAAATCAGCTATAGCTATTTGAGGGTTATTTTGCCCTGTGAGGCTGACAACTAACTCATTTCTTACGGATTTAAGACACTTGTAGATATCTTCATATGTGCAAGTGTCAAAGTGATTGACCTTGGTGAAAATGAAATAGTAAACTTTATCTTCGGATTCATATTTAAGGAAGGAATGTAATGTTCTTTCTAGTAAGGAAAATTCGCTCAAATTAGGAATATTAGATATGATTTCTTGAGTATATGGGACGGATTCGTCCATATCTATAGATGTAGGGATAATGATATATTTTTTATCAGTTTTGGATAGGCTTTCATTGTGTTCTATTATGGTTACGTTAGGATTAAAATCCTTAGCAGTAGTTTTAAGGAAGTCTGAGTAATTACCATCTGGGGTACTGGAGTTACTACGGCTCGGGACATCAGGTGGTGATATTGGATTTGGATGATCAGTGGAAGGTGAGGGTAAGTTTTCATCTATTATATTATCTAGATCATCAAGGTTGCCTAACTCTGGTAAGCTTGTAGGTTGGATAAGGGGGTCTGTAAGATCTTCAAGTTGGATTAGATCGTCCGGAGAGATAGCTGGAAGGACATCTGGATTCGATGTTTCGTCATAATTAGGTGAGTTTAAATTCTCATTAGAAGTATTAGGTATAGGATTTATAGGATTGACGGATTTAGTTATAGGATAACGGGATAATGCATCAGCGGCATTATTTAGTTTTCCTTTTCTATATATTATTTCATACTCATATTCCTCCAATTTTAATCTCCATCTCTGAAGTTTACTACTGGGGTCAGAGTGGTTGAATAGCCAACGTAAAGGACGATGGTCGGTAATTATTGTGAACTTTCTACCATATAGGTAAGGACGGAAGGTCTTACAGCCGAAAAGAATTGCAAGTAATTCTTTTTCAGTTGTACTATAATTGCACTCATTTTTGTTGAGTGTACGGGAGGCATAGGCGATGGGCTTGTCTTTGCCTATTTCGCCTTGGGAAAGAATAGCGCTGATTGCATAATTGGATGCATCGCAGCTGAGAAGGAATGGTTTCGAGAAATCAGGATATGATAATAGCGGAGCTGTAGTTAATTTATTTTTTAGGATTTCAAAGGATAACTGGTGTTCATTTGACCAGACGAACTCTACATTCTTTTTCAGTAGATTTGTTAAAGGTTTTGCAATGCTAGAAAAATCGGAGATGAACCTGCGATAGTAAGAGACGAAACCGAGGAATGATTTGATGTCCTTAGGAGTTTTTGGTATAGGGAATTCGTGAACTGCTCTTAGCTTTTCAGGATTTGGTTTTACGCCTTTGTCAGTAATGACGTGGCCTAAATATGAAACTTCTTTTCTTAAAAATTCACATTTATCCGGTTGTAGTTTCAAACTGAATTGACGGAGTCTATAAAATACGTTAGTTAGGTTATCTATATGAGAAGGGATATCAAATGAGTAAATTACGATATCATCAAGGTAAACGAAGCATTGGATGCCTTGGAGACCAGATAAAGCGGAATTCATTAATCTCTGAAAGGTGGACGGTGCATTCTTTAATCCAAATGGCATACGAGTGAACTCGTAATGCCCTGTTGGGATTGAAAATGCTGTTTTGGGAGAATCATCAGGAGACATGTTTATTTGATGAAAACCGGAAGCTAGGTCTAATGTGCTAAAGTATTTGCACTTGCCTAATTGATCTAGGATTTCGGCTATGTTTGGAATAGGATAGGAATCGCCGATGGTCACGTCGTTAAGTTTACGGTAATCGATTACAACGCGCCATTTTCTTTGACCGGAAGCATCGAGCTTTTTGGGTACTACCCAAATTGGTGAGGACCATGGAGACATAGAAGGTTTTATTATACCCTGTTTCAGCATTTTCTCAACTTGAGAATCTACCTCTTTCTTATGGCATTCGGGAAATCTGTATGTCTTAACATGAATGGGGTTATCAGACGTGGTTTTGATTTTATGTTCTACTGCATCAGTGCAGGTTAATTGATCGTCGGGTAGATGGAAAATGTCTGAAAACTGAGAACAAACAGAGTATAATGCCTCAGTTTCTTCTGGATTAAGATGGGACACGCGAAGCTGCTTTAGAACTTCTTCTGTGCGTTCATGAGTATGAGGTTCGTCTAACGTACCGATAGAGATTGAAGCCTTCAGTTCGAAAGGCTTTAAATATAATCTAAGATCAGACGGAATAGTTACAGGTTCTTCTGAGGTGTTAACAACGGAAATATTAACACGATTGTTATTCTTTACTTGTACTAAACAGTTTGCTACTAGTAGATTTTGGGAAATATGTTGGTCGATTATTAAGCCTTCTTTGATTTCTGGATTTGCTACAGTACATTCGATTACAGTTTCACTGCGTGGGGTAATAGTATAAACGGGTTCATTGAAATGCATTTTAAGCTTAATATCTTTTAAATACAACACACCTTCATCATAGTTAATTTTGCCACTCATGGAATTGAATAAGTCGTTGCCGATAATACCATCGTAGGACATACTTAATTCATTAACTATGTTGAATATATGTGTTAGGTGTTTACAGTCACTATGAGATTTATCATGTGTATAGATGGTTATAGGGATTTGTCCTAATGTGCATAGAGGATTATCAATGGTTGAATCGATACCTTTGATTTTAAATTTAATCGATTCGTCAATAACAGGCATGTCGTCAATGACTGATTTTTTAATTAAACTTATAGATGCGCCAGTATCGACGAGAAGGGATAGGTCTCTAAAAGACACGGGAGAATTAACTTCTATATAAGGTAAGTATTTATTTGGTATGTTAGATGTGAATTCGTATATTTCTTCATGAATATGTTTTTCATTTTCAGGATTTTGGATGAAGTCTACGGTTTGGGACTGGTTACCCTGTTGCTTGACTCGGATGGAATGACCTCGAGTTTGGGGCTGGTTACCCTGTCCATGGGTCATGAAGGATTTAGAGTCTACGATTTGGGGCTGATTACCCTGTTGCTTGACTCGGATGGAATGACCTCGAGTTTGGGGCTGGTTACCCTGTCCATGGGTCATGAAGGATTTAGAGTCTACGATTTGGGGCTGATTACCCTGTTGCTTGACTCGGATGGAATGACCTCGAGTTTGGGGCTGGTTACCCTGTCCATGGGTCATGAAGGATTTAGAGTCTACGATTTGGGGCTGATTACCCTGTTGCTTGACTCGGATGGAATGACCTCGAGTTTGGGGCTGGTTACCCTGTCCATGGGTCATGAAGGATTTAGAGCCTACGATTTGGGGCTGGTTACCCTGCTGCTTGACTCCAATTGGATGACCACGAGTTTGGGGCTGGTTACCCTGTCCATGGGTCATGGAAGATTTAGCGTCGTCTATTATGGAATTGATCTGTCCCGTGCGACGCTTATTCGGGACATTATTTAGTTTAAATTGTTGTCAACGGTATCATAACTTTCAACTTCAGTTACCGCATTAATACGGGGTTTGAAAGTAGATGTGCTTGGCTGCGCACTTGAAGGGGAGAATCTATTTTGATTATTGAATCTTTTATTATTATATTCGCGGAGTTGGCATTTTTCTAGAACATGCCCTGATTTCTTGCAATATCTGCAGAATGGATCATTTGAAGAGGGTTGTTGAAAGGTAGGTTTTTGTGATTGATAATAATTATTAAAGTTATTGGGTCTATTAGACCTAATTCTTGGATCATTTTGACGAAGTGATTTCACGGCTAAGTTTTGTTTGTAGGAATATTGCTGCAATTTTTCCTCGGAAATCGCGTAATTTATGGCGTCATTGAGGTTTTTGGGGTTCCTACATCTAACGATGTTTGCGATACGAGGGGTAAGGCCCATCGTGAACGTGTGGAGGGCTAAGTCTTCCATTGCGGCTACTCTGCCAGATATTTCACCTTTCTTGTGACCTGATATAGAAATTTCTGTAAGCAATTGTGATAAACAGGTTTCTATCCTAAGTGAGAATTGGCTAACATTCTCCTGAGCACCTTGTCTGCAATCCTGGAGTTCTGCAAGGAGATGAGCGTAATGTTTACGCTCCCCAAATTGGTTCTGAAGGAACTCTTTAAGGGATGGCCACGAATCAAATTCCTTGATTGAACAAGCAATCTCGGCTTTACCATCTAGTTGGCTAATTATATACTTGAAGACGATGTCGGCTTCGTTAGAAGAGGCTAGGGAAATGGCGTTATCGCAATTATTAATAAATGCATTTAATTTTTCTCTACTGCCATCAAAGGGCTTTATGAATTTTAGGATGACACTTAGGGGTATGTTTCCCGAAGACTCTTCTTTTACGGCTTTGTTAGCTTGGGACATGGTTGACAACAACTTATAATACTAAAAGAATAACTAGATATAATAAGTCTGGAAACAAGATTAGTTATTGGAATTAGTCCGACAATGTGTTCTTATCGCTTATGCAGTGTGCTGAGTCTGGATCTGCGACGAGCACCGAGACATAACATCCGTTGATAAGCCGTTGAAGAATGTTATAACTGTCGAACTGAACTTTTTGTACTTGATCACTGTACTTATAGGAAAATATGTTCACGACTCACAGTATTATTGCGTACATGTTTTTCATGGTTTCGCAGGATCTGGAACTGGAACTGGAGCTGGAACTGGAGTGACCTTGGATTAGGTCAGTACCGGGTTTTACCGGTATGATGAGTCGTCTCTGGAACTCAGGAACTGGAGTGACCTTGAATTAGGCCAATACCGGGTTTTACCGGTGTGATGAGTCGTCTCTGGAACTTTTCAGGAATTGAAGCACTTTCACTTTTAAATTAGGCACTGAATTTAGCACTTTCAGCTAGGATTCCTAGGATTTATAATCCCTTTTACGCTGCCACCAATGTTATAACCGGGTTCCGAATTTGGGTTTTAAAAAAAGAAATTACTTTAGGCTAAAATAAACTTGTATATTAAAACAATAAAAAACACGAGTGCAAGATACATGTGCACGGGAAGACGGTTGGGAGACGACTGAAGGTGTCAGAACATGATGAGGGGGAGAGAGGAAGGAGAGGATGCTGCGTCAGCAGCAGGAATGCAGCGTAGGCTGCTGAGTAGACCAAAAGGGGTACAGGTGAAGGATGTAACAGAACGCTTTAATTAGTCGCAGGGAATAATGAAACTCAATATCGCAGGCTAGCACAACATACACAGAACACCAAATCACACACACACGTACAGAAGGTCAAATCAATTCGATGAGCGAAAACGGACACATATAGAGAGTGTAAATAGACCCTTAACTGAGCAAAAAGGCATTTGCTCTCCCCGTTATTGCGATTATTTTCTTGTTCTAGACCCATACCTGGGAACCTTCTAGTTACGAAGATAATATTGGGGGTCGAAATTCCAATTTTTTTATACGTACTGTTTTTTTATGCTATAGATAACTATATTTTAAATACTTCCACTACGCCCGAACTACGAGTATTCAATGCATCCATAAGCTAAATGTTTTGAGTGCGTTACATACAGTCCTACCGAGGAAAATGTGATTTTTCAAACGTTATCCAGCAACAATTTTTGCGTACATTTACTTAGGTTGATGTACAGAATGCTTGGTTGGCGGCTTTGTGAAGGGTCCGTTTACACCTCGTATATGTTTTTAACAAAGCCGCCCAGCTCAGCACAACTTGTGCCGAGCCGACCCCAACATCTTCATCAATGGTACATGAAGAAAGGTGTTTAAGGATCGGCGTCAGCCTAATGAAAGACAAATATGTGTAGTAATTTAATTGCTTTGGGTCGGCTTTGATGGTCTACAAATACTGCCCAATCGACTCCAGCCAAGTGTATAGCGTCCCTCAAAGTGACCTTCTGAGCCTTCCGAATTGATGTGTACCTACTTCTAGTACCAGCATGTTTGGATTAACCATCATTCTTCTAGCCTTTCCCAACTATATTGGGGTCGGCTTCCAGTCTAGTTCCAGACCCGGCTGTCATTTGTAGATCTCCGACAGTCGTTACAGGTAGTCAGAGGCTCGAAAGTCTGACAACCAGTCTTACCAAGGGGTATCGTATTACCCAGTAATAACTGGGTTGTGGAGATCACATAGGCAGTCACTCTATGTAAAATACTGGTACTCAGCAGCATCCGGTTAGACTGGAAGCCGACCCCAACATAGTTGGGAATAGGCGAGGCAGATAAATGATGAAAGTCATGAAGAGAGTTCACACTTCATTCAGATGACGCAGAACTGTAACTTCCAATAAGACGCTACTAGAGCTGTCAAAAGCCTAAGTAATAAATATTATAGAACAGTACCGTATTACCACAGGTAATAAAAAAAACATACATACATAAATAAACTCAAGCCCTTTACGCATTGGGGTAGGCAGAAATCACAGAACGCCACCTGCTACGATCCTCACACACTCCTTTTGCCTCGGCCACGTTCATACATCTGATAAAAACTGTCTGTAATAAAATCATGTTTCTTCAAAATCAACTGTCTGTAACGTTCTATTTTTACCTGAAACAAATTAGGAAGGCCTAATTGCTGAATTATTTTAAAGCCGTCTGCGACGAAGCCTCTTGAATCTCGTTTAATTTTCTTCTACTTTTATAAATAGGACTTTTTTCCATAAAAAGGTTGCCATCAAAAAAATAATTTGTCTTTTGCAAAGACATTCTTTCACACCCGTATCTATAAACAAGTCAAAGTGATTACTTGAGTAAATGTCATTATTTAAGATACGATTTTTATTATGTTGTTTAGTAATTACTTGTTGTTAGAACTTTAAAAATTTATAATTCTTAGCTTTGCTTTCTTTGACGGTTCTTACTTCGTTTAAATTCTTGCCTATTGCATAAAAAATGCACAAGTAAGTACTTTAGCTCAAGTAATTACTTTAACTTGACTATAGATACGGGTGTTAGACTTGTTTTGTTGAACAATTCAACGGAACTGAAAACGCTACCAAAATTAGGTCAAACATTTCAAGTATGTTATAATTTTATCCTAGTAATTTAAATCAAATTAGCGCTTAAAACAAATTGATCGATTGAAACAATATTTACTTCAGTAATTAAATTAAACATTATATAACTGATTTCATAATTTATAATTCTTTAACATTATCAATTTGCTTGTACTTTGGACCATAATTTTGTTGTACATAAAATGTAATTATGTATTCGAAGTTTTAATCTTATTACGCACAAAGTAACGAAGCAATCTTTTAGTTTTGAACATAATATATGATGACTTTGGGTAGATTTGATTTTTTATACAATATTATAACGGTATCGGAAGATAAATATATTTAGGGCAAAACCGGCCGAGATTTGTTCAAAGGGCCTAATTCGTAATTGAAAGAGGTGTGCAACTATAAACACTGTCTTGCTTAATTAATACCTATAGTTATTAATATTTTACTGGGTGTAATTTAACTTGTTTTATATGTCATCTTGTTGTATTTTGCGACTTGTAGCACCGTATTGGACGAGTGTGTAATGTCGCTATAATTGGTGGTTAATCTATACTAATATTATAAACGCAAAAGTTTGGATGGATGGATGGATGGATGTATATTTGTCACTCAATCCCGCCAGAACGGCTGAACGGATCTTAATGAAATTTGGCGCAGAGATAAATTATAGTTTGGAATAGCACATAGGCTACTTTTCATCCCGGTAGGACGATCCAGTGGGTCAATTATCGAACTCCACGCGGGCGAAGCCGCTGGCATAAGTTATTAAATAAATATGCCTGAAATTGGAGCACAAATGTCTCACCTACTGAACGCTCAACCTGACTTCTTTCGACGAGCTTCTTGAACTATCTACCAAGATTTTGAAAGTTGGGACTGTCATGCCACTACCCATACGACAGAAGTCTTACATACTGACAACCAGTATCACCAAAGGGTACCACGATTCAGTAACTGACTAGCGGAGCCACAGATATAATAAATACAGGAGATATGGCAAGGAGGCGTGGCGCTTGCGAACGCATCTAGCCGCAAAGAGACTTGTTGCCAGTTTCGGCCATTAGTCGAATGTCAACTTGCGACGTCTTCACTGCTTGTGATTTTTTACAAAATGCCGCGTTGTACAGTGGTGGTACAATAGAGGTGTTATTTTTGCAAACACAAAAATAACACCTCTATTGTGAATTATACGAAAGATGGCATCTCATTTCACACGTAAATACTAAAATATGATTGTTTTTCTTATTAAATTCATTAAAACATTACTTCGTGATACTAGAAACACGATAAAGTACCAAAAGCAATTATTTTCATTAGGAACAACAACCATTGTTTGCTTAATACACATCGATCAATGAATCGGCTGGTCTAATAGTGCAATGGATAAGTGTTTTACTGATACTCTCACTCACACGATAGTTTCGTGAAGCGGGTGTGTTTTAGGTAGATAATTAGAGAGGTGATGTCACTTTTGTGGTTGTCGATATTTTATACGATCCCTTAGTACGAATGATTACACAAGGGTAAAAAATTGTACTATTTTTGTTACATGGAACTTTATAGCTGTTGTTTACTAATGTGAGGTACTTAATGATAAAAATTATATAATTAATTACTGAAAAATACAATTCATTACTATTTCTTGATTACTCGACTTATCTTTTATTGAATCAAGTATGGGTTTTTAATTTATTGCGGTACTCTTACACATGTGTCATTGATATCATCATCGCAATTCACACCTTGGTTTTATTTTAACATTTTAGCTATCCGAAGTATCCAAAAATAAAAGAAAAGTGGATAAATGCGACAGGAAAAGGTACAAACTGGTTTCCCACAAAAAATAACACGATATGTTCGTCTCACTTTCACCATTGAAGAAAGACTACATACCAACACCTCGAATTCAGGTGCAAAAATAGTACTATATTTTTATATATAAAAAAGGCAGATTAAAGGTTACTGAATTTCATCGATACTATTTTTTCTACGATTACCTCTTCACATCACTAGTTGCGATGTGTGTTTATTCTGAGTCCGTAGCTACAGGTAGAAGCCCCGCCCCATGTATGCCTGTGTTCTATTAGTGAGTTTATTAGTGTTGCTGTAAGTTTCTTTGTGTGCGGGAGAAATATGAGCTCGTGTGCCGTTCTTATAGTTTTTGCTTTTGTGTTAGTGAATTAAGTGGGGAGAACACGGCGACATCTGAACTCGAATACATTTGTTTACAAATCATATCTCCTGTATTTATTATATCTGTGAGCGGAGCTCAGATCATGGAGTCACTTCAGTTATTTCAGGCAACTAGACTGGATGCCGACTCCTCCATAGACGGGTAAAGGCTAGACAGATTAATATTCTGAAAGCTTATGTCTGTCACAATACGAAAAAGAAACCTATTGATATTTTTATCAAAAAACTCCTAGTCATATAAAGCTTTCAAAAACCAAAATCCCGATAAAAAAAAAAGTGCAACCGAATTGAGAACTTCCTCCTTTTTTTGAAGTCGGTTAAAAATAAAATAACTAGATAAAGTAAAGAGATAGTGCTGTGTACACAAAGAGTTTCGACAATTCCGTAGCGAATACGTACATATCTTGATGGCTCTCGATTTTCAAAATAAACGATCGTAGTTGCTCACAAACAACCAGTCTAACCAAGGGGTATCGTAATACCCAGTACTAACTCGGTTGTGGAGGTTAGATAGGCAATCGTGCCATTTAAAATACGGGTATTCACCTGCATCCGGTTAGACTGGAAGCCGACCCCAACATAGTTGGGAAAACGCTAGGCAGTTGATGATGATGAGTCGCTCTCAAACGGTTTAAAGTGTCGTCTGTCTCATTTTTTCAGCTCGAAAACCTCATGACTTTATGCATAAAGTTAAAGTAATATGTTTAAAGCATTAAAATGTTCTTACTTAAGTATTTATTTAACCTTTTGAACGCCAAAGCATAAACATACGCGCGTGCCCTCCACGCTAAGCCACAATTTCACCGCATCCAAATTAGACGTGTTATGCCGTCCGTGGCGCGTCGTGAGCGCTTTCTGATTTTGATTTGACGTCCACAGGCGGGCGTGGTGGTCAAAAGGTAAATAATTATATTTGAATGTCCCTTCGAGGCAGTGTCACTCAGATAGATAGTCTTCAAGTATAATACTGGTAGGTATTCAACTGAACACAGTCATACTAAAAGCCGATTCCATCATAGACTTGAAAAGTTCATCAGATTTGAAAGTTAGAACGTCGCAATATACAAAGTAAATGGCTGTATTTTTATCGCAAAGACCAAAACCCCGATAAAAATAAAAATATCGAGATAGAGTAAAGAGATAGTGCTGTGTACAAATAGTTTGGACGATTCCGCAGCGAATCCGATATCCTGATGGCTCTCGATTTGCAAAATAAACGATTCTAGTCGCTCTCGAATGGTTTAAAGTGTCGTCTGTCTATTTTTTTCCGCTCGATTTCTTTTCTGAAATATCTGTTGATACAATAGATTAAACTTATGACTTTTTGTGGTTCAAATAATATTATGTTTGAAGATAAGATGATTTATTTTCCAGATAAGACGTTTGCAAGAAAAACTGTTAAACCCAAAAATACAGTGTGGTCGCTGAAGAATAAATACTTATTTGAATATATTTCAAGTTCAAATTCGAACACGAATTTCATACGTATCCATGACAACTCTGTATTTTTAACCTAGACGTTCCACCTGGAAAATCGATACATGAAAGATTTTGAGCTTGTAATAAATGACGATGTATTGTGTTTCATTATAGTCATATTTTTTTACAACCTGTAAAGAGTCTAACTTAATCTTGAACATATAATATGTAGGTACTTACTTTGAGTGTTAATTTTTACTTCAGTTCTATGCGTAGTTTGTTTATAATGAACAGACAAGTTGGACGGATTTAATCTTAATGTCCCACAATCGCCAACATGCGGTAAGCAGGCGTGGTGATCTATGCGCGTTACTTGAGCTTACTTCAGCTACTGATGAGCAAGAGAGTTGTCGTGAGCTGGCTTCTTAATTTTGCTCTGATGTAAAACAGATACAGCATCACGCATGTATTTCTCCGAAGGGTAGGTAGAGGTGTCATCATCATCATCATTCACAGCCTGAATTCATCCACTGTTGGGCAGAGGTGTCCTTATACTAAATTCTCGTTTTTCTTGTAATAAGGCGGAGCCTATTAACATCAACCGAGCGCTAATCCTGACTCCGGGCTGCCACAAAAGCTTCCTGATAGAAAAAATACCACTTTGCCTTGCCTTGGAATTGAACTTGGATCCCTGGCTCAGCAGTAGCGCTTTCGACCACTAGACTACGAGGCAGTCAATCCAAACAAAAGTTACATTTTAATCTAGGACAACCGACCCAATTTAATAGACCCACAGCATTTATTCCGCTACAGTACAAAAACATCCATCAACAAAAAACAATGCACTCCAATATTATTCACAATAGTTTCGTTATTAAAATTCGCGAACAGCTTTTGTACGCGACTGTACGTGATAGATGACGCGATGACAACATAACTGAGCTCATATGTACCGGGTGCGCGTGACGACATTAAAATACCGTCAATTATCATAGAGAGGGAGTGAATATTGTTGTAACGCTTTTGTATGACGTGATTGTACGTAGAAAAATTAATAGGTGATCAATCTTTTAAATTAAAATTAGTTTTTATTAAAACGTATAATTACGCTTTGCTTTCAAATTTACACCCGTCTCTACAGTCCAGTTAAAGTAATTACTTGAGTTTAAGCAATTAGTTATGCAACCGTTTTTATACGAGTATAATAGACAACAATTTAAAAGAAGTAAGAAACGTCAAAGAAAGCAAAGTTATGAATTCTAACTTTTGTCAGTTCTTACTTCAAGCAATTACTAAATTTCAGAATAAAAAACGTATCTTATAAAATGACTTTTGCTCAAGTAATCGCTTTGACTTGATTATAGATACGGGTATTATTGTTTAGCAGTATTTATTGAACATATATATAAAGCCAAGCCGGAGCAATCACTACACATGTTTGGCTTTTATTTGACTTGTGCCGATTAACAGACCTGCATAGCTGTTCACAAACAATCGAATCAAAACGGAATCGAAAACGACTCTTTTTCAACTGTCTGGTTATTAAACCGAAGAACGAGTAAACGAGTAAACTTTTTTTGATACTGAGAAAAATCTAATTGAAAATCCCAATTACACTTTTCCCGACATCGAAATCGAACCTAAAACTCTAACCTCAGCAGTATCTCTGGCTACTAGACCAACAAGTCATTCAAGTCTAAGACACAGAATATAACAATTTTGTAACTAGTTACAATATTTAATAGTACACACACAAGTCTGTATTTAACTTGTTCACAATATTGTTAAAGTTTTAACGACTTCGAAGTCTGTTCGAAGTCACCCATGAAGTTTGTCGTCGCTTCTATGTATTTTGAACCTAATTACTACACAGTAATAATAGTTGGAATTGAAAGAAGCGTGAAGTGGGTTGTGGAAAGCGAACTAGGGCCCCAATTACATACGTAACCTTCCGACTATCACAATCATTTTGACTAAACTATGTAAAATTTCTGCAATTTCGAAAATTATTTTGCCCGGATACGGATAGGCCAGTAAACACGTCTTCCCAGACGCAGTGGGACGAGCCGCTCTGCAGGTTGTTACGGAACAGTTTAATTAATACGTCAACCTACAATGCTGAGCGTGCCCGCCTGATGGCTGTGGGCGAATGGGAGTCGGGCCTCTGGCTTCAGGCACTACCATCACCCAACATAGGCACTATGTGGATGACACCACGTTTAGATTCGCTACTTGCCTGCGTTTGGGCTCTTCTTGCGTGGTCCCACACCGCTGTCAATGTGGCGAAGCAGTCGGCTGCCTCGGATACCATAGCCTTTGGTGCAGTAGGAGTGCAGGTCGGAAAGTAAAGCACGCCAGCATTAATGATATCATCCGTCGTGCTCTTGCCTCCGCCGCCGGGGTGCCAGCCGTTTTAGAATCCAACGGCCTTGCACGCGACGATGGGAAGAGACCAGACGGTATGACCATAATACCTTGGAAGTTGGGTCGGCTTTTGGTATGGGATACCACATGTGTCGACACCCTTGCGCCATCCCATCTTCCTAGCACGGCGGGCTGTTCTGGGGCGGCTGCTGCAGGTGCTAAAAAACCTCAAACAGCGCAAATACAATAACTTCATTGGTAGTTATGTGTTTGAGCCGTTTGGGGTTGAAACACTAGGGCCATGGGGTCCGAGTGCGCACCTAGTCTTTCGGGACATCGCCAAGCGGTTGGTCAACTCTTCTTGTGACCAGACGGCTGGCCTATTTTTGGGTCAAAGAATCAGCGTTGCCATTCAACGTGGCCATACTGCCACCCTTCTGGGCACTATTCCTGTTGACAGCGATGTGGATGAAATTTTTTGACGCCCTTTAGTCCGTTTGCACCCTTTATAAAGAAACACGAATGACTCAAGTAGAGACCATGCTGATCACGTACTTTGCTTATAACTATGCGTTAACCGTCGCAGTACTAACTCTTATGTACTACATCTTAAGAGTCTTTTTGTGATGTGCCCTAGCCTTGTAACTGTGACTAAATTAGATAGGTATAGCTCTCGCAGGCCTCTGCGATAGCAACATGCACAGTAGGTATTGCGAAATGGAAGCATCAATTAATTCTCTATTAATTAAACCTCGATGAAATTTTAATTATAAAATAGGTGTTCCGGACCAATAAAGCATTAAATGTGGACCAGTAGATTATTCATTACATAGTTCGATCAAATTACATTACCATTTTATGTAAGTCACGCATTTCTAGAACTTGGAGCAATATTAAACATTGTAATTTGCCTTTCCTTTTCCCAACTATGCTAAGGTTGGTAATCAGTCTAACCGGACTCAATATCAGTATTTTGCATGGATGCATGGATGCATGGATGCATGGATGCATGGATGGAGCCTATCTGGGACTACGTCGTTGGTTAAGTGGTTGCAAGTGCGACTGCTGAGCAAGAGGTCCTGGGTTCGTTTCCCGGTTCGGGCAAAGTGTTATTGGGTTTTTCCATCAGGAATTTCTCAGTAGTAGCCATGGAGTCTCGATCTGTGGTCAGTTGATGGCAATAGGCTAGCCCCCTGTTACATGGGAGTTTGACATAACTGGCGAACTGTGGGTATACTATTAAGTACACCACTGCCTAACCCTTCGGGGATTGCAGGTGTGATGTTATGCAGCCTATCTGTTCTCCATAACCGAGTTTCTGGGTTACACAAAACCCCTTGACATGACTAAAGTCAAACTTTCAGGCTTTTAACTGCCAGTAACGAGTGTCAAAGTTGTACGAATGACAATTCACTACCTATAATTATGAAATACTAGCTTTTGCCCGTGGCCTCGCCTGCGTTAAGACTGTAAATTATCCGCAGCTTTTTATTGAATGCATATGAAAGCATATGCGGTACTTATAACAAAAAATAACATTTATTTTTATCTTTTTGTCTGTTTGTTCTGGCTTATTTCGGAGGAGCTCGTGGCTAAATAATAACACACGGTCGGGTCGATCTTCAGGTTAAGCCCTGCTTGTCTAGGTTGGTCCGTTGATGGGTGGCCCGTTTCATACTGAGTTTCCTCCGTGCCGCGGAAAGCACGTTAAGCCGTTGGTCTCGGCTGTCATTTGTAGATCTTTTACAGTCGTTACAGGTAGTCAGTTGCTCAAAAGTCTGACAACCAGTCTTACCTAGTATCTATCTTATCACCCGGTGCTTACTGGGTTGTGGAGGTCCGCTAGGCAGTCGCTCCACGTAAAATACTGGTATTCAGCTGTATCCGGTAAGACTGGAAGCCGACCTCAATAAATTTTGGAAAAGGCTATTCAGATGATGTTCTGGCTAATTTCCAAAACGGCTGGACCGATTATGGCGGATATTTTCCAGGCAGATAGCTCATGTTATAAGCAGTAACTTAGGCTTAGGCTTCCTTTTATTTTAGAAGAACGATAAGGGTTCCGTGCAAAAAAAATAAAACCCTTGAAATTGTTGACAAAATCCGATTCAAATAGGAAAGTAATAATTTTATGTTATTTCACGCGGACGGAGATCGCAGACAACTACTAGCAAAGAAGTAAATGATCCACCTTATAAAATCTTCCAACAACTTCCTACTTCCCAGTAAACATTAAATTGCATAGTTCAGAACCTCGTTAACCGCCTGACTTGCTTCAAAGCGGTTCTAGGTAACAAATATAGAACTTTGAAGTCTATGACTAGAGCAGGGCAGAGGTTTTAAATGCCATATTAGCGGAGCACAGTAACTACGAAGTTCTTGGTACTTGTGACGTTGTAAAACGAAGATAGATAGACAGATAGAACACTCGTTATTAAGAATGAAAGTGAAAATGGATAAAATAAGGAATGAGGACTTACATAATATAATATATAATAATTCTCATTTGACCCATTTACCACCAAATCCTACTCTGCACGCACACGGCTGAACGCTGACTTGTTTAAAAGCGCGTAGTGCTTTCATTTTTTTATTTTGTCTCTTTCCCACGTGATTACTGCCTAACCTGGTGTCAGAGTGTCTACAGTGCTATTGTACCCCATTTTTAGGGTTCCGTACCTCAAAAGGAAAAAACGGAACCCTTATAAGATCACTTTGTTGTCCGTCCGTCCGTCCGTCCGTCCGTCCGTCCGTCTGTCAAGACCGTTTTTCTCAGGAACGCGTGGAGGTATCAAACTGAAATTTCTATATGATACTTAGTTCTACTGTCCCTGGAAGCTGTAAAAATCAACCTTCTAAGTCAACGCAATCAAAAGATACAGCCACTTAGGCCGCAAATTTCCGCAAATTTTCGAAACTCGCACGGGAATCAAAACCTACAGGGTACTTCCCGTGAACTTAGAATCTTGAAATTTTGTACGAAGTCACGTCTTATAGTACAGATATAGGAAAAATTACGAAAACCGTAAATTTTTAGTTTCGTCATATAAAAAAAAGTTATATACCCACAGGTTTGTACGGAACCCTCGGTGCGCGAGTCCAACTCGCACTTGACCGGTTTTTTTTTTTAATCGTGCTTATTAATGATCCTAAGATTTCTACAACTTTTTCTGTTTTTACTCGTGAGAACCTGTAATTGGCTCTGTGTAACTTAGGCAATTGTTATCCATTTGTTATAGCCGTTGGTTCTCTTACTTTAGATAAATAAATAAGAGAAGTCTTAAAGTGGCGCCGGTGACTTAAAAGTTGTGTGGTAATCGGTTATCGTGGTATGGACATGCTATGCGGAGGAATGAGAAAAACGTGGTGAAGAAAACGTTGAATATGAATGTAGATGGCTATAAGAGTAGAGGAAGACCAAAGAAAAGATGGATGGGCTGTGTGAAAGATGATATGGCTAGAAAGGTGGTGACTGCTGAGATGACGAGTAATATAGAAGTATGAAAGAAGAATACACCAA
The DNA here is from genome assembly GCA_964057025.1 of Standfussiana lucernea. NCBI lineage: Eukaryota > Metazoa > Arthropoda > Insecta > Lepidoptera > Noctuidae > Standfussiana > Standfussiana lucernea. Next base: position 8,911,508 of record OZ059808.1, on the reverse strand, counting down.
ATAAATTGGGTTAAGGGCAGGAGAATGATGACGAGGTACACTGCACATGTCCCAAGAACAAAAGTAGACATTTTACATAGGTTGACAAAATTAGCGGTTTAGAACACTACTTTTCTTGTTGCAGAAAAAATATGATGATATCTATTGTTTAATAATTATAATTGAAAAAAATGCGTGCCTGAAAATGGTTCGAACTCGAGACCTATGACTTGGCAGGCCAACGGTCACACCACTAGGCTACCACTGACCACTAGACACGCACCTCTGATTTTTCGGAATCATGTGCGTATTGTATAAATTATCACTTGCTTCGGTGAAGGAAAACATCGTGAGGAAACCAGCATGCCTGAGAGATATTTCTCGACGGCATGTAAAGCCAAGTCAGAGGCCCACGGGCGGCATAAAAACTCTGACACCAGGTTAGGCACTAACCACACGATAAAGAAGAAGATTGAAAAAAATCGTCTCTTGGATAAAATATACGTATAATATCAGTCACACTAGTACGGACAAGCGGTACGGAGGATCTCGTGGCTAAGTAATAACACACGGTCGGTTCGATCTTCAGGTTAAGCTCTGCTTGTCTAGGTTCGTCCGTGGATGGGTGGCCCGTTTCATACTAAGTTTCCTCCGTGCCGCGGAAAGCACGTTAAGCCGTTGGTCTCGGCTGTCATTTGTAGATCTTTTACAGTCATTACACGTAGTCAGTTGCTCAAAAGTCTGACAACCAGTCTTACTTAATATCTATCTTTTTACCCAGTACTAACTGGGTTGCGGAGATCAGATAGGCAGTCGCTCAGGTAAAATACTGGTATTGTGCTGTATCCGGCTAGACTGCAAGCCGACCCCAACATAGTTGGGGCGAGGCAGTTGATGATGACTGGTAATGACAAATTGCGGACGCAATTTTTCTGAACCAAAGGTATTAAGGTATGGGCCCTATCAGAATACCAGCGCTGTGACTTTTTTAATGTTACAGCACCATGCTGAGATAGGGGCCTTTTGGCCTCGTACAGGACAGTTTAGTTAGTTTTATTTTAATTTGTTATTAAGTAATTTTTTTTTGAATCCTGTTTTTATTGTCAAGTTACCACTTTGTTTTGTCAAGTGCGAGACTAATAAATACTTTTCCTTTCTTTGTATTTGTAAGGAGGTGTCCATGTCCGGAACCATGACCGAAGCTTATCTACAAGGTGTAAACGGACCCTTCACGAAGCCGTCAACCAAGCATTCTGTACAAGTAAACCTACGCAAAAATTATTGCTGGGAAACGATTTTTTTTTTTGGGTGAGAAATCACGTTTTCCGTTAAAACTAGAATTAATTTAGTATTTCAAAAATAAAAATAAAACTTGTGAAAAAGTTGGATCTTGAAAGAAAGAAAGAAAAAACGTTTATTGGCACACGCCACAAGTACACAATACAAAATATAAAAAAGCAAATATATAATAAAATTTAAAACTAACCAAGAAATATTGTGTAACTCACGGCTGCGCCAAATAGGCCCAGTTCAGCAAAATGCCGGACAACTAGTGCCCGACGCTGGTTTTCAACTGGTGAGTGTGCGGATGTCAATAGGTTTCAATAATTATAAATAAATATTGTGAAAGATATGATAATAACAAATAAAAATAAAATAAAATGACCCCCAATATCTCCGTAACCAGAAGATTCCCAGGTATGGTCCAGAACAAAAAATGATCGCAATGAAGGAGACAACAAGTGCCTTTCGAATTCGTTAAGGGTCTATTTACACCCTTTATACCGGTAAACCCTTTACAAGAAACCAGCTATAATGTCACCGAAACAGCTTCGGAACTCGCTCAATTAAGTCTGCAATATCCTCCCATGTCATCCGAACACTTCTAACTTCTAGATTTGGTTCGCCAGAGTTTCATGCTTGAACTGGGTTATGATGTAAAACTAGACCACATTTTCAAGTGAAATTGGAATAATTTTAGCTGTTCAAGTTATAGTTAATGCGTTAAGGGACCGCTTGCTTGTTTTTTTGTCGAAATTACGGCTTTTTTGTCATGGAAAGCGATTCAGCATTCCCCTGCCTGATTTTTAGAGGTCGGCCTAGCATGTCTTCTTCTTATGGAAGGCGAATGTCGCTGGTAATCTGACGGATACCTCCTTTATGGAAGTATCAGTCAGTATATTACAGTACTTTTTTAATTTTCTGAATCGGATCAGTAGTTCAGAAGAATCGCTCCTACATACAAACCTACAACTTTTACCTCTTTATAATAAATAAATAAATAAATAAATATCGCTGGACATTACACACAGCGCTATCTAGTGCCAAACTAAGCAACGAGGCTTGTGTCGTGGACACCAGATAGTTGATATACTACATAGATACTTTTTGTTTGTAAATACATACTTATTATACATATAAACATCCATGACTCGGAAACAAATGTCCATGCTTATCACACAAACACTTGCTCCTACCGGGATTCGAATCCGGAACCCTATGAACGTAAGGCAGCCTCACTACCGCTGCGCCATTCGGGTCGTCAATATAATATTAGTATAGATAAAAAGAACAGACCACATCATGTCACATTACAATAAGAAGATTTATTACAATTCAAATTTATAAACCGTATGCAACTAGGTAACGTATGACGTGTCCGCTTGGAGGTTTACTGACCCACTTTATAAGCGACGAGCCACTTTATAGGTCACGGATCCAAATATTTAAACACTAACGTGACTATTTCAACATCATTAATTTAAACACTGTTTTAATTTTTCACGGTTTATAACTTACACTGTTACTTACGTGATATCTTTCGTGATTTTCAACTATGGTGAGCTACAACGAGCGATGTATGTTGAACTACAGAGAGCGATCTACGGTGAGCTGGTGTACATTTCAACGCCGTTGCAAGCGCCATGATCGCGGGATGATTGGAGAATGCGGGTGGATGGTAAATAAATTATTAGGTGCAGATAAATTTGTCTACCCTCTTTCTTCTTTTGCTACGCGCGCTACTGGAACTCAATATAAAGTCACGGCAAAACACAGCATAGAACTTTATAATTTTTTTTTTCTCTGTATTTTGCCTTTATTTGACTTAAATGATGACGTGACGTCTGACAGGGGAGAATTGGAGAAGAAAACGTATTGCGCCGACTACCTGGGGTCGGCGACTATATGGGACAAGGGCAGGAAGAAGATGATGTAATTTTGTTGCTTCCAGCGTTTTACAAAGTTTATCGTTTTCTGCATTGTTTTGTTGTATGAAATAGCATGAGAGTATTATTGGCTGTTATTATACAAACGTCTTATCTTATTCTCGTGGGGAACCTATACAATAAGCAAGAAAACATCGAAAACCAATCCAGTATGCAATAACCGCGTCGCAAGCAGATTGTGTAAGTTCAAAGCACTAACAAGCACGCGATGTAACTGCAGACTTAATTGAGCAAGTTTTAACGACGCGCGCTTGTGACGTCACTGCCGGGTTATTGCGCGAGACTTCGAGACCACTCCGCGGTAATAGTGTGGTTGTTAGGAGAAATTGTGTTGTGGTTTTATAAATTGCACCGTAAATAGGGTAAAAATGCTGCTTGACAGCTGCCCCGGATGAGTTATTAAGGTGTAATTAGCTTCGCTTTGTATGAAAATACAAGCAAGACTGTCCATTGTAATCCACGAACACAGGCAGCACCACTACAGTATGTTAAAGGCGATAGTGGATAAGCCTGTTTGCCCGTTCCTGGGGCACTGGACCCGTGTGCACAGCTGCAGGTCTGGTGCAGTGGGAAGCGGACACAGTTTTATTTATAGGTCTTTGAATTCGTTTTATTTTATTTAAATGAGATTATATTACTTAACATTGTTTAATAAGTGATACTAACAATAACATGAAACATTTGTTTTCGAATTAAATAAATAATTAAAAAAATTAAAACTACGCACGAATGCGAGGTTAGCAAGTAAACGTATAACGCAACTAAAGCTGGAAAATCTATACAAATAAATAAAATTGAAGTGTCTGTTTGTAGTTTCAAAATAACAGCTTTTACTGAATGACTATGAAAAAATAGGCTCCGTATTATAAATGGTCATATTTGCAAAACGACCTATCATCAAAACGGCATTTTCGCAAAATTTCTTAAGAGCAAACGGTACTTATAAAAACAAACTTAAAAAAAAACCTGTGACGTAACGCCTTGTATTTGCCCTACCTTGGGTTTTATATCTCATGCTTGGTTCCTTTTGGAGAAAGCACTGAATAACTGTAACGGGTGTAAAAATACCTTTAACAAAGCCAAAATGCACTCGTTCTCTTCATTGCGCAATTTTTTTTATCTAGACCTTCTCCACATTCCTGAGAACCTTCTAGTTAAGGAACTTTGACTTACAATATTTATAGGAGTTCAAAGTTGCAAATTTTTCACAAGTTTTTTTTTAGTTCTATAAATTTGTTTTAAATATCTCCAAGGCCCATTTTTTTTTTTCGGATGTGAAATCATCAAATGACTTCTCCCGCTCTGGGCTGAGCGGGAGGGAGTGTCAGACTTTTACTGACTAAAACCCACCCATGTTCCTTCATCGCCCCATCCATCAACACAATGTTTTAAGTGCGTTACATTGAGTTCTACCGTAAATCGTGATGTCATTTCCCATCAATAATTTTTGCGAAGAATTTCTTGGTAGTAGTTTTATGTACAGAATTCTTGGTAAACGGCTTCGAAAACGGTCCGTTTACACCTTGCATTTACAACGAATATATAAACCCCAACTTTCGCCGCACATAACCTCACTACTCACCACATTCGATTCCGTAAAATCGTTTTTATTTTTGCATTCCCTACAAAATCACATCTAACTGAGTCAATTTCCTTGTTTCAGTCGTTCTTCGAACTGCGGATGCCGTTCGATTTCCTGAAGCTGAAAGGGCCCGATTTAATGAACGGTAAGAAACAATTTTTGGTTGTAAATAGAGTTTTGCAGGAAAGATTTATATGTTTCGTCGATGATTTATTTGAAAGGATGGTACGTGGTTGGAGTGTAAATTTGTGGTGTTGGGTAGGCTTTGGGTTATGTCATGGTTCTTACGACCTTTGATCATTGACTGGCAATCAGCAACTGCCATGCCGTTAAGTCAAAGGAACTTATCTAAAAGTATAAGATATATTAGATTAGATTTTTTTTGTTTTATTGTTTATTAGGATATTTCTCGACGGCATGTAAAAGCCAAGTCAGAGGCCCTCTCTGAGACCAGGTTAGACATACGATAAAGAAGAAGAAGACCTAAAAGTGGAGTTCCACTTTTATTAAATTAAAACATTTTTATTTATTTTCAGCCATTTGTATCCCACTGCACTCTCTTCCGTCCTGCCACTTATCTCTATCCATACTGCCCAACTAAGCGCAAAAGCTATCCAATGGCATAAAAATCAACTTTAGGTTTTTTTTTAGATGCCGCTTTTGCGCTAGGTAGCTATTATTATTCCGTTTATAAGATCGACTTTATCTTTTCACGATATATTTTTTTAATGTTTCACGATAATAATTATACATCAAAGGTGATGAATATTTTACGACTCATAAGATAAGAAAATGTAACCTATTAATACTAAAACCTTTTTCATAGAATAAGAAATTACAAATTGTACGAAATATCTTAAGACTATGTGAAATAATTCGCTAATTTTTCATAAAGTATGACGAAAATATCGTGTTTAATAAAAATGTTGAGTTAGACGAAGAACTTATCATTTTTTTTTTATTTTCGTAAAAAAATGCTTTTTAGCCTTGATGTTTAATTTGAGCTTCATATCTCCATATTAATGTCGTCTGTAATAGAAGTTTTGGGTGGGATAAATTAATAAAAGTCTTTGCTATACGGAACATTATCCAACTTATGTTAGGGTTCGCTTCCAACCGGACTCAGCAGATCCCCAGAATTTTACACTCATTACACGCTCCTACATGGAGCGACTGCCTATCAAGCCTCCACAACCCAGTTTCTGGGTAACACTCCCCCTGAAATGATACCCTTAATAATACTGGTTGTTCGGGTTTCCAACAACCAGTAACGACTATCAAAGACCTACGAATGGCAACCGGACTAACGGCTTAATGTAATTTCCGAAGAGTCTCAGTATGTAATGGACGGAACCCATCCATGGATCAACCTCGGCGCCTGTCAATCAACAGACTTAGTATTTCTCCAGTTCACTCCTGGACATAGGTCGCTCCGGATCTGAACTATAGCACACTGTCCTTTGCCATCGGCATCTAGTCTGTCCAAGCGACCTTTTCATCAGTCCATGAAGCTAAAGAGCTTTGCAGGTCGCGAAAACCGTTACCACGTATTCAGTACTTACATAGAAACTTATTGTCAGTTATAAAAAAAAACAGCTCTTTCCTACAAAACTGCAAAAACTACACGGTCAAAATGTATGGAACAGCTGTTTTTTTCTGTATACTGGTCTGGTATATCGACACTCAAAGAAGATCGGTCCATCTAACTGGGGACAATCACAAGCGTAGCCTATAAAAATTGGCCGTACAAAATCCGCTCCCTTCACAACGGCCTTGCAAAATTGTGAAGCACCCAAAATCCTTTGTAGTCCCGTTTTCCCTATTTACGTACTCTTACCTTACCCCCCTAAGGGTTGGCGCTCAACAAATAAGCAAAAAATCTCCGCATTCCATTGCGTCACACATCAGAGGGGTAATAAAGCGGATTCCTATATATAATGGTATACGAACATTATAACAAGTGTAGGTGAGTGGGGCACTCTAAACATCAGCCGAGGTGCGCCCCTACCATGAGCTTCGTGAAACTTCGTGGAGAGTCGGAAGATTTCGGGTTTTATTTTCTAGTCTCTTGCTGACATTGTTCTTTCAGGTGAGAAAAATAAACGTAGTTTCTTCTTTCTTCAATCATATCGGGCTACTTTCGCATTTAAAATATTAGTTACGAAATATTTTAATATAGGTAAAGTTTGGCTGCGGTTTTTTCGAGTTTCGATAGATAATTCGATTTGACCCTGTAGATATTCTTTTCAATGAATTAGTTTAATTACATCAACATGCGCCGATAATCATAACTATCGTAATTCTCACACTCACATAGAAAGTATCAAAGAATCTCGAAATTGCCCCAACTTCCACTGGTAAGGGACAAAAGGAACCCGCCCGAGTTTTACAACAACAATAAAACAAGTGACGAGCGTACTCTGCTTACATCCACCAGATAAAACTTATGTTTGCACTTAGTTGTTCTTGCGACAGACTTAAAAAAATAACGCTTTAGCTGTAGTTTACAATGGTTATTTGTGCCAAGTGCTAACTGACCATATTCGCAACAGCACTCTGCACTCCAAAATACTTTCTTACGATATTCAAAAAGCCGTGTAGCTGATGTGGGACAGGGCTCGCCTCGTCTGCCGTATGCTCAAAGAGCTGTGGGCCAAAATAACCGCTATTTGAAGAGCTGTCGCAGCCAGAAGGTGTCACAGCAGACCGCGTTGAAGATGGCAGAAAGTTCTGGACAAAACCGGCGATCGACAATTAGAGTATTCAGCTTCATATGGTTAGGCCTAAAGCTGACCCCATCATAGTTGAGATGGTGCTAGGCAGCTGTCTAGCACAATCTCAAGCTAGCAAATCTCAGATTGTACTTCGGTGAGTGTGCCCATGAACTCCACAACCTCATCCCACCGGCCCCCTTCTACCATCGGACATCTAGACGCACTGCAGGTTACCATCCCTACCTTGTTGATATTCCGCCAATTCGCACTAAGCGTTTCCAAACGTCTTTTATTATGCGCACAGCAAAGGAGTGGAACTCTCTGCCTGCGTCTGTGTTTCCGAACGCATTTAACCCTAATCTCTTCAAAGTTAGAGTAAAAAGGCTTCTTCTGGGTAAGCTCGCTCCATCGTCGACTCTGTTTCTGTCACCTCTGACCTAGACTAGAATCGAGAGCAAACCCATCTTAAATAAAAAAAAAAACTATTTCCCACTCTCGAAATAGAACTAAAACATTCCTGCATTAAGAGGTCATAGTAACCCCCCTGTTCCTGCGCCATCCACATCCAGCGATTCTCGCAAAGATTACCAGCTCGTTTTGCCCAACCCTAGAAGTTTCCTGCCACATCGGCGTTTCGTTCTTTGTGTTTAATTTCACATCCCAACTGCCACTTAAGTTTGGCAACTTTAATATTCATAGGAAAGGAACATAAAACCATAATTTTGGAAGATAAAAATGGTGATAAAATAAAGAGCTCCTTATCATAAAATGTATGGGGCTAGAGAACAGTCCCTTGTGGCGTTTTACTTGAAGTATCAAGTTCCAAATAAAACTGAGTCTTTAATGACAATTTTTTTGAGATATTTAATATAGGTAGGTATGTAATACATATATCCCTGTCGTTTGTAGATCTTTGGCAGTCGTTACAGGTAGTCAGTGGCCCGATAGTCCAACCAACCAGTCTTACCCAGAGGTATCGTATTTCCCAGTACTAACTTGGTTGTTGAGGTCAGATAGGCAGTCGCTCCATGTAAAATACTGGTATTCTACTTGGAGCGACTGGTTAGGCTGGAACGTTTTAGGTTTTAACGTTTTCAAGTATTTCAATTACATCTAGTTTTAACCGAAAAAAATGAGGAACCAAATATTCAAACTAAATTCCAAAGCCCGAAATAAAATTAGGTACTAGTACACTCACAAAGATATGCAGCCGTTATCAAAGGCACCAGATAACCAAGCCATGTTAGCAAACTCAATGCACAGAAATCTTAGCAGGTATCTGAACCAGCGTTTGATCGACTACGATCATAATAATGCAGTGTTGCGGTCGGCTTCCAGTCTAACCGGATGCAGTTGAATACCAGTATTTTACATGGAACGACTGCATATCAGACCTCCACAACCCAGTTGGCACTGGGTAATACGATACCCCATGGTAAGACTGGCCGACAGACTTTTGGATCACTGACTACCTGTAACAACTGTAAAAGATGTATAAATGACAGCCGGGACCAACGGCGTAACTTGATGGAAAAACCCAATAACACTTTGCTCGACCCGGTAATTGAACCCATCCGGGGTTCAATTACCGGGTCGGGCAAAGTGTCCCCTACTGCCCTGTCCATCACGTTTGCGATCACTAGACATAGAGGCAGTTCTTTCTGCACTTGAAAGTTAAGAAATGGGGGCCAACACCAAGATGGCGAATGTTCTATATGTCTATGTTTACTCTGATAAATTCTATAGGGAAATTCTTGATGGAAAAATCAAATAACACGTTGCCTGACCTGGCAATCAAACCCCGGACCTCATGCTTAGCAGTTACGCTTGCCACCACTAGACCAAAGGCATGTACAATCTCAAACAAATGCCAATCGCGCGTGCCTTTGCACTCGTTGCTCGTACACGTCTAACACCCGTATCTATAAACAAGTCAAAGTGTTTACTTGAGTTAATGTAATTTTTTAAGATACAATTTTCATTCTTTAGTTAAGTAATTGCTTGAAGTTAGCACTGTAAACAGTTAGAATTTTTAGCTTTGCTTTCTTCGACGGTTCTTACTGCGTTTAAATGATTATCTATTGCATAAAAAAAAATTGCACAAGTAATTACTTAAGCTCAGGTAATTACTTTAACTTGACTATAGATACGGGTGTATGTGTGGGTTCATTTTCGCTCGTTGGAGCTGCTGTCTTTCTGGATTATCTATTTGCTGCCGGTAGCATCTGCCGTTTCAAAGTAAAAACGTTCGAGCTGGTTACATATCAGTTATAAAGCTATTTCCTGATACGAACCGATGACAAAGAGAGAACGGCAAATACAGTTTTTGAAGAGTAGTTGCTGTTCATGCGAGAGTATTCTGTTTTTCTTGGCTCGTTTTGGTTACATCTAGCACTAATTGTATCTTTAAGTATTTCTTTGGCACTTTAGCCACTAATATTTTAACAGAAAAATTTTATCATATTTTAAACTAGTGACCCGCCCCGTCTTCGCACGAGTGCTATGTAGATACTAATGTTTTCTCTACTATAATATGCATGTATTATACATATAAACCTTCCTCGTGAATCACTCTATCTATTAAAAAAGGCCGCATCGAAATCCGTTGCGTAGTTTTAAAGATCTAAGCATACAGGGACAGACAGCGGGAAGCGACTTAGTTTTCTACTATGTAGTGATGTGTTTGAACAAATTAATATATTTATTTTCTTTTATGACCTGGTTTGTTCAGTAAAGTAATTACCAAATCTAAGAAGCATCTTCACATTTGGTAATTAACTTTATTTCGGCCGACTACTTACTTTCTACCTTAACCTCGTGACCAAATTAACTAATAAGATGAATAGTAACCTAATAGAGCAAGCAAATAAGGCCAAAACTGAGTACCCTCATGATTTGATATAACTTTATTCTCTTAAGAATACAAAATTCACTTTCATGACAATCTTAAAACTATAACATAAGTACATATTGTTGAGAGTTTTACAAAAACTAGACATTTGTACAACAATTATTATGTAGGTAGATCAAAAACAAAAAGAAATATAAAAAACTGAATGTTCGCTTGATACACGCGCTCAAACCATCAAATGTAAACAAAGTCTCCGTTCAATATTCTCGATTTAATGAGGGTTACCTAAAATACATTTGCGTGTCTACATGCTACAGGCTAAGTTTAGCCTTGACAGGCACTTTAAGCCAATAATTTTATTATAATCCCTATTGGATAGTCTATGACGTAGCCTTTCCAATTTACGACCTTTTAAATGGAATTTTGAAACGATGCTTTTAGACATTAAAGGCACGGAGTGACTAAAAACGATGTCCGTGGAAAGTAGCGTAAAAATTCTCCTGGCTTTTTAGTCTGATGTCTCTAATGACTTTTAGAAGCTTTTTTTCGAGCGATGTAGGTCAAAAATTACGGGCTTAGTTTTCAGTTTTTTTTTTTTTTAAATAGCTTCAAGGAGTTCATTTAAAGTTTTGATTTTACCTAGAACTGTTAAAACTAACTAGGTATACAAGGTGTAGTTTTGCATTCTCGTCAAAATTTAAGAGGTTGTCATAGAAGACGTAAATAATCAATATAAATTACGGTACCTGGTCAATTATAATAAAAGCTGCTTTTTTTAGTTGTTTTAATTTGATACTATTTCAGAATGAACCCCTTTTCAAAAGAGGAAAATCACCCGTTTATCGAATAAATGTCTACGTTTGTTTGTCTGTGCGAAAGCGCGTTTATATGGCTAGTATTGGACAGGCCGCGTTTTAATACAGTGTACACTTATCGATTTCCGATATTAAGAAAAAAATATTAAAAAAAAACCTAACCATTTTATTATTGATTCGGGTAGAGAATCATTAGCATAGTTACCTCCTTGAATTTGACGAGGATTCAAAGCAACACCTTGTATAGGGTGGAACGGACCCATTCGCTTAAACGATTCCTATTTGGGGGGTTCAAAATGATGTACTGAAAATGTGGTACCCGTTTAGCGTCGGTGTCCCCTCCAACCTATAGGCATTAAAACAATTAAAAAACATTAAATAAACTAAACTAACATGGCGAAGACGGAGAGGTTTGGAAGGAGAAAGGGTAGGCCTTTGCCCAGCAGTGGGACACAAGACAGGCTAACAAAAAAAAAAAAAAAACTAAAGGAACAACAAATTTTAAAAGGGCATCAAAAAACTCCCTTTCAACGCTATCAGCTGGTAATGTGCCCAAGAGACCGGCGCTGCTACGATGTATGGCCTCTGGCCAAGGTTTTTCAAAAGTAACTTTGCTCATTGTAATTATTATCTTATTTTCTCATCCTTATTTTCTGTGTACTTATTTCGATTTCACGTTGCATACCTCCGCACTTATGATGCATATTTCGACGAATTTAAGAAAAAATACGTACTGCTACAAACATACATATGAAGCAAACAGAATACTCCCAAATGAAGGCACTAAACTGAGCATAAATACATATATAATATAAACTCACGCGTTTTTCCCATGGGGGTAGGCAGGGCCCACAGAACGCTACCTGCTACGATCTTTACATATTCCTTTTGCCTCTTACACTGAAGAGATACATCCAGATATATTCATCCAGGAGCTCTTTGCAGACTGTGCCGTGCACTTCGAAGTAAACTGAGTTAGGCAAACCAAGTTATTGGAGAAACGCCTGGGCTATACTGCGCCGTATTTTTTCGTGGTTTGTTTCTACGAAAAGGAAGGGTTTTAGTAATGTTGAAGATTTTCTGTTAGGCTTCGTTCTCGGATAAAATTGGGTGTAATATTTTTTGAGTATTGTCAGGCCACCACTACATTTAAGTATATTATTTTGTTGCCTTGTAAAAAGATATTACATTACGCATCTTGAACAAGCTTAGTTTTTTTTTATTCAAAACTTCTATACCAAAACTTGTATGGAATTTAAACGAGGCTAACAAAACAATTAGAATTGCGACAAAAAAGTTTCAACAACCGCTGATTGTATTCATAATTATGAAAAAAAATTACAATGGTGCCCGTAATCGCGAACAACCTGTTTATAATTAGGATGTCTTCTTAAGAGGTTTATGGTTAACAAAAACTAAGGTTGTATATTATAAACGATGTATAAATAAAATTCACAATCCAAACAATTTTTAAATAAATAAAAAACATAACTATTGCACTTCGGCGTCTTCGACAATCAGCGCGTCCTTTGACGCATAGGCCTCCACCTGGCCCCTCCATCCCACAAAGCACCAGCTGTCTCCAACATGTCATCATCCCAGCGTTTGCGTTGTCTTCCTCTACTTCTTTTAGACCTATCCCTGATTTGCCATTCAGTTACGGCTTTTGGCCACTTATTATTTTTACAACCCAACCAATACTCCAACTTAATTATGACTTAGTTTTGGGATTAAGACCGCGCCAATGATGTTGATAGCGGCCTACAAAGTAACACATGTTCAAATTAAACTTTGGCCGAGTTATTGTAGTTTGTGTTGCAGTCGTTGTTGAAAATGCTGGTATTCAGCTGCATCCGATTAGACTGGAAGCCAGACTCCAAGACAGTTGTTAAAAAGCTGGGCAGATGATGAACTCCTAATGTTACCCGACCCGATTGGTTCACTACTATATTTCCACCGTCAATACTAATGCATAATTTCTATAGCTTATCTCAAAAGCCCCTATCAACTTTTAGAATTTGGTTAATAGCTTTCTGTGATCACTGGACCCATCCGAGGTTCGCGCATCATTGCAAAATCATACACCCTTTCAGTACAAGGTCAGAGATACCTCTTCATGTCCACATCAAAGACGACTAATATTTCGGAAGAGATAGTTTCCGACGGTATACAGGATCATAATATTAAAGATATACGGTCTACGCTTCTAAATCTATCTTCAAAGACCTTTAAGTGACTTCAAAGTGTATCGGAGAGTAATAAGGGTTTTCAACTCAGTGAGTTTCCAAATTATTCGGTTGATAATCTTCAAAGGATGTCCGGGTCCTATCGCGGAGTATAGACGTTTCTATAATAGTTGGCGTTTCTAGTCTATGTTCTGTTGTTTCTGAGATATCTTTGTTCAGTGATTCTGGCTGTCTTATGGTGAGGAGATTTGATTTCGAGGATGATTTTCGCAGTCTCGAGTATTTCATTGTCTGACAAGATCATTTGGGCAGAGTCGTGTCCCACTTGCAATAATCAAATATAGCTAGGTAATTCGAATCATTGCAAAAGTAATTAAAGTTATCGGTTCAATTAAGATAAAAAATTTCACTTTTGATTCGTCTTGTGGCTATTGTGGGTATATTATGACGAGGAAGCACGAATCGCATGTGACTAAAAGAGTGATGGATATAAATGCTGATGGATGGAGAGAGAGAGGAAGACCAAGGTCACGATGGATGGATTGTGTGACAAATGATATGAAAGAAAAATTAGTAAAAGAAAGCGTGAAGGTTCACAGAGGAGAATGCAAGAAAACAACGTGTTGCGCCGACCGTACAAAAGCAAGTAGATGATGATGGTTGGACCTGTGTTCAGCAGTTACAAAGCCATTTAAAAATGAATGGAAAGTGAACAACATGTCACTTTCTGTTGTGTAAACTACGAAGAAGCTCATGAATATCATAAAGGATGTAAACAGAGTGTAACGAAGCCGAAACGCACTTGTCTTCCTGGAAACCTTCTAGTTACGGAAACATAGGTGGTCAAAATTCCAACTTTTTCAAATTACTAATTTTTAAGGTTATAACTTGACTTTAAATACCTCTATGACCCGTTTACTATTCAATGTTTTGAGTGTGTTACATTGAGTTTTACCGCAAAACGTGATTTTTCACCCCAAAAAAAAGTCGTTTCCTAGGGTTGTGTAGTTTGATGTGCAGACAGCTTGGTTGACGACTTCGTGAAGGGTCCGTTTACACCTTATATAAAATAGGGTACAAAATATATTAATTTTTTACTTTCAAAAAGACATCTTTTTATAGACTCGTACCAGAATAGAGAAAAAAAAACTTACGTTATAATTTATTAAACAGATTTTACTACCATATCTTTACGTCTTTTAGCTGGTAACCTAGATTTCCATAAGACATCTAAAATTCCACTACTAACGTTATTGGCATAAAAAATCACTCAAAGAACTAAAAAAAAACTGGGGAGTGAATGGGGCACTTAATATCGTGTCCTGTGTGTCTTGTTGCTTGTTCACTACAGGAACTAATGGACGCTACTGAAAGCGCCAAACTAGTGGCTCAATTCTGGGCCGACACGGTTTAGATTGCCGTGAACACGCTAAAAAGAAGAAAAAAAAATCCTTCACGTATTCTAATAAAAATCGGGTACATCCCGTTTGGTAACTTTCCCGTTTGGGCAACCAAACAAAAGTGAAAAAACAGTGCCCTTTCGTAACTATTAGAATCTTCATACATTGAGTCACGTTTCGCCAACCATAAATTTCAACTGTTTTTTGTACGGTACAGTCTGATCCCAAAGTTAAACTTCTTGTTGATGTTGCTATTTTTTGTCTATTTCTGGCACACTAAGGTTTGTATCATTGACAGTCGTTACGTGTAGACAAAAGCCCGACTACCAGTCTTACAAATGGGTTTCAGTCATAAGATAGTTCATAGTAGATAGGTTAGGTACTTCAAACTATTTCAATTAAAAATAGGTACAGTCTATATTTTTGTTTGAAAGTATCAGAGGTAAACAAACAATGGCTTTCTTCTAACAGTTCTAGGAGGTACCTACTATATTATAACATCAATGATTGAAATACCACCTGGCATTTCTGTTCTGTTACAATTAGTGACTTTTTTATTTCAATGTTATAACTTTTGAACACGTATATGTCGTTTGTTTATTATTGGAACTATTTGTTTAGTTGTAAGTCATATTAGTGTTTTTTCCCCATAACAGGAGGGTTTATTTGTATGGGTATAAGCGGTAAATTAAAATAAATAAGAGTGTACAGAATATTAATTGTGTTATTTCTTAGTAGTTCTCCTGGGTCCTAACTTTACTTGCCGAACAAAAAGTTTACGAAACGGGAATTAATACACGCATACTCAAAAGTTTACGAAACGAGACCCAATGTATGAAGATCAAAATAGTTACGAAACGGCACTTTTGTGATGGTATTTTGTTTAGTTGTCCAAACGAGAAAGTTACGAAATGGGATGTAGCCTAAAAATCCTATTCATTAAAGCTTAAGTTTCGACTTTCGCTTCATTAAAAATAATTGGGATCTTATAGACATGTTTTTTTTTTTTCAGATCGTCTTACGGTATCGGAGATTATAAGCCTGGAATACAGAGTGATGTTCTATGGAAAGGTAAGTTGAACACAGGGCGTAGTACGGTCACACGACGTACACGTAACGTAAATTCAAGAATTATTTGAAACATATGTAATTCCCGAAGGGTTGAGTACCATTTAATCCAGTCGATCTTTTTGCCACCAGCTTGACTCCAGGCTGCTACTGATAAAATTTTGATAGAAAAACCCAATAACACTTTGCCCAACCTGAGTATCGAAACCAGGACCTTATGTTCAGCAGTAGCGCTTGCGACCACTAGGCGAATAATGTAGTCGTTACTCCGCCTGTCTGTCCTTGGTATCTCGTTACCTTTGGGCTCTCATCATTTATATGTATGTATTGAATTATAGTTCCCTTCTGTTGAGATCGTCTTGAGGGATATGTCTTTTTCAATACACTTCCTCGAAAACTGGCTCTTATCGCACTACGATTAGGTTCAACATGCAATGGATTTCACCCTCGTGGTTTTGTTCTTATATTCCCGCACTACAAGTATAGTGCGGAAATAAAAATTCCACAGTGAGGCGGCTCGTCCCCACACGTATTTTTTTTTAAATTTTTTTTTTCTATTCCATTGAATCAATTTGGATTTTGAACAAATTTGGACTAAAAACTAAAACCAAAAACTAAAAGTGTATTGAAAAACGTCGTTTGATACACGTGGGCGTTTGTTACTGCAGTTTTCGGCTCCATAACACCCTCGCCTGCGGCTCGTGTGTGTATTTCGCCTCGGCCGCTATAACAAACTTTCCCCACTTATATCAAAATGTACTATTTTTATTTGTCATTCTTTTTTTTTAAACAGAGTATTGGCAGTCATATTGATAATTTGCCTCCCTCGACTGAAGGACTTGTTCGTCTAGTGATCGTAAGCGCGACTGCTGAGCATACGGTCTGGGTTCTCAATCCCCGGGTCGAGCAAAGTATTATTGGGTTTTCCATTAGGAATTTATCTGTAGCAGCGTCGAAGTCTGAATGTGTACCCGGTTGATGGCAATAGGCTCGCCCCCTATCACATGGGACTTAAACATAACTGGCGAAATGTGAGTGTACTGGTACACCTCTGCCTACCCCTTCGGGGATTATGTTATGTTATGTACATAATATATTCTCGCATGAAATAATGAAATAAAAAGCACAAGCTACGACAACTATCAACGAGATATTAAATGAATTGGAAACCTTTCATCGCGACAGATTAACAGCTGTTCTCCATTAATCTTTATAATTGAGCCAGTAAGTGCACAGTCAGTTATATGTAATACGACTGCACATTTTTAATAATCTTTCAAGCTGTTCGAGTGATGAATTAAGGGTCATATTGTATCGAATTAAATTATATGATTAATTGATTCATTAGTGTGATACATTAATGGCAAATTTTACCAATAAAACTGACTGTGATCAAGAACTCTAAACGGCGTAAAAAAAATACTATCAGTCAATATTCCATAGCAATTAGCGCCACAGGTCTTGGACACGGTTTAGACGTACTGATCAAGCAGGTTACTTGGTACAATCCGTTCTTAGAACTGAATTCGCGACCGTTACAATTACATAAGTAGTTACATAATTATAATCCTTAAATTTAATCCCATTGGATGACTTTTTCATGAAATAGTGATTAAATGGGTTGAAATGAACTTAAGAGGGTTGTTTTTACGATTGCAAATCATATTTTAATCAACATACAACCTGATATTGATCTGAAAATTGCAAAAAACGTAAGAAATTTTGTATTTTGCGCGCTTTAAAATTAAAAACGTTCAAATTCAAGCCACAATTTGATCTCAGTGACAGTCAATTAAAATAATGTAGATGAATCAGAAGTTTTTTGCCTAAGGCAGGGAACGTTCTTAAAAATACGAGAATAGCCCTTAATCTTTTGACCGCCACGGTCGGCTATAGCCGACAGATGAAAACTACTTGAAAAATGTTTTTTTGAATGCGTTTTCTTGTCGGCTGTAGTCAATGGTGGCATGTTGGGCACTTTTTCATTTGTCGGCTATAGCCGACCGTGGTGGTCAAAAGGTTAACATGCGTCACTATTTGCAATTGTTTTTCGAAAATAATATGACTGATAAAATCCCCTTCATTGCAGATCCGTATGACATCCATAATCGATACAGAAGAAGCTTACAAATGATCATGTCACAACACTTTAGCGAGACTACTGTTATGCCTGGAGTTGATGTAAGTACGTAGAGGATTAGTGTATTTAAGGTTTTTTTTTAAACGTTGTCCCACACCAAGAAGTTCTCCTGTATCGTGGGTGCGTTTAATTTTTTTTATGGCCAACATAATAGTTGTTCCATGTGGGAATCGAACCCGCAACTCGCAGCGCAGTAGTCAATCGCTCAGCCACTGCGCCAACCGTGCCGTCCGTATTATGAAGCAGTGGTGGCCCAGTAGTAACGGTCCCGTCTTACGAATTGTAGGTCGTGGGTTCGAACTTTAACGAACAATAACTTAATTATATTCTCTGACAGACACACATATACATAGATCCACAGATTAACAGTTAAAAGGTTTGACATTTACATGACACACCATAAAAGCCTAGCAACAGGTTAACTTAATAAGACATCTTTTTCCCAAGTTAAGAAAGAAAGAAAGAAAGAAAGAAAGAAAAAGTATTTATTAGTCTCGCACTGGACAAAACAAAATGGTAACTTAACAATAAAACAAGATTATAAAGAAAGTGAACTAAAGAACAAATTAAAATAAGACTAACTAAACTTGTCGTGTACGAGGCCAAAAGGCCCCTATCTCAGCATGGCTAACATTTAAAACAAAAAAGTCACAGCGCTGGTATTCTGCTGGTTTTCAATGCGAGGTTTCTGACAGATAAATCCAATAACGTATTCCGAGAACTGACAATCCACCCTTTCAGTTCACTGCGGTAGGTTTCACCTTTATGTAATTCAATATCATTTCTATCTAGAAATGACATTGAGGTTCTATTATATCTATTTACTAGCTGTGGCGCGTGAAATTATTATTAAAATGTTACTTCCCTATCTGAATCGGATTTTGTTAACAATTTCTAGGGTTACTCCTTGTAACGTCAGCAATTTTCCAGCTAAATTCCCGTCAAAATCGTTTCAGCCGTTTTGGAGATTAGCCGGAACAAACAGACAGACTGACACACAAAAATTAAAAAAAAAAAAAAAATGGTTGTTTTGTTATAAGTACACCTATATACTTTCTTATACATTCAGTTAAAAGCTGTTATTTTAAAATTAAAAACAGACACTTAACTTTTGTTTATTTGTATGTGTAGATTCATGAGTGCACTTGATTTAGCTGGTCATCGGACGCATCTAATAATAATATGTATGTCACTACACTAGGATAACTCATACATAATTCATCATCATCTGCCCAGCGTTTTCGCAACTATGTTGGGGTTGGCTTCCAGTCTACCACTATTTTACATGGAGCGACTGTCTATCTGACCCCTTGGTAAGATTGGTTGTCAGACTTTCGGGCCACTGACTACCTGTAACGACTGTCAAAGATCTAGAAATGACAGCTCATTTAATTATGGGCCATAAATACTGTATTGGGCGCTGTCGGTCTGAACGCAGACAGATAATTTATTACATTATCTGACAGAGTTTGAAGTCCGGAGCCACGTCCGCAACTTGTTTGTATTGATTTGACTGCCACTCGCTCTGTAAGTGCGTTGGACTCTTGTATTAGTCCAGATTGAGTATCTCATTCAACGTTAAAGTTTATTTTTCCAAGTACAAATTCATGTGCTTGATTTTACTCAGAGCTCACAGGAGCTTGTGGGTAATTAGTAAGAGCCACTCGGGTCGATCTTCAGGTTAAGCCACGCTTGCCTAGGTTGGTTCGTGGATGGGCGTGACCACCTATTACATACCGAGTTCCTCCGTGCCTCGGAAAGCACGTTAAGCCGTCGGTCCCGGCCGTCATTTGTATATCTCTCACAGTCATTACATGTCAGTGGTCCCAGTCTTACCAATGGGTATCGTATTACTCAGTACTAACTGGGCTGTGGCTGTAAAATACTGGTATTCAGCTGCAATCGGTTAAACTGGAGCCGACCCCGGCTTAGTTGGGAAAAGGCTAGACATATAATGATGTGTGCTTGATATTACTACACAAAGAAAGCTACTAAACGTAACGAATCCCTGGAGCACTAACAATTTGCAAACGTAGCAGTGTGCTACGGCGTTGCTTACTTGCGTAGCACAGTGTTACGGCGTAGCACGCTTACGTAGCACGACAATACACCAACGAACCACGCAAGAAAGAAGTTTAGAATTAAACGAGAGAAGTGAAACGATTTTTTCTTTTACATAAATGTTTATTTTTAATATAATATAATAATACAATGTTATAAAGAGGAAAGATTTTTTGTTTGTTTGTACCGAATAGACTCCGAAACTACTGGATCGATTTTAACCATTTTTTCACCAGTATAAAGTTAAATTATCAGAAAAAAATCTTTAAGAAAATAAAGAAAGAAGAAGAATCAGAGTCAGAGTCAGAGTCTTTAAGAATTTTATTATATATTTGCTTTTTTATATTTTGTATTGTGTACTTGTGGTGTGTGCAATTAACGTTTTTTCTTTCTTTTCTTTCTTTCTTTCAAAATAGCAATAATGTAACCCAAAGTAGCAAAATTTTGCCTATGAAATGTATTATTTGGCGTGCGCTGAGAAAACTATTGTGAAACATAAAAATTGTATACTACATGATTAAAGTATTTATTATTACATATATAATATAAAAAGTCCACGAGGGTATATGCCTAACTATTATGGTTCAGTCACAATGACCGCTTTTTGTTCAACTTATTTAATCTAATCACGGGTGGAATCAAATAGTGGTGAAATTGGCATCATAACATTAATCCTTATCCATTTAAATGGTTTCATAATTAAGGTTATGTACATGTAAATTACACTTCAAATTATTTGAATAGGACCTTTCGTTTAAAATTTACGACGGGTAAAGCAGGGTTAAAATTATTTATACTTACATTTATTTTGAGACGGTAAGGTGTGCCTAAAAGACGAAGATCACAACTTTGTTAACATAATTATGTCCAAGGCGAGGACATCTGAAAGACGTTTTATTGGAGAGTCTTCAGTAGAAAATGACGATCGCTTATTAATAACTCCTAGGGACAAACATTTTCGCTGATCGGCGTCGACCTAAGAAAAGAATTCTTCTCCCAAGGGCAACTATGTGTACGTTAGCCTGTCTCGCGTGGGATCTTTGGAAAATCATCTTGATAGGTACATAGTTGTTACCTGCAGCTGTTACTTTTTATACCAATATTCCCACGGAATCGAACCTTACGCGGGTGAAACCGCGGGGCACAGCTAGTTTTTTAATAAAGTTCAAAATAATATCGTGTAAATAAATAAAAATATTCAATTATACCTACTACACTCCAGTAAACATCAAGTATTTGCCTAATCAATCTAATTATACGTATTTAAAAGGTACGCCTTTTACGTATTTTTCAACCCACGGCTTCGGAGTCAGCCCAAGGGAGCTGTAAGCTTTTCACGAAAAAAATTTGCATGTCTTCACTGCCCCTTAGAAAATTTAATTATATTTCTTTGAGACGTGATTGAGCCATGAACAGGGATTCGGGATTTAACGGCCTTTAATTGGGGTTCAAATTATTTACAAGTACTCGAGCTTGAAGCAAATAATTTTAACTTTTCGGTTCATAAACATCTTTAGATTCTATGGGTTGGTACAATTTTTGAACAATGAAAACCTATTAAATATTGTTAAATAACATAACGTAATATCATCAGCCCGTAATCCCCGAAGGGTAAGGCAGAGGTGTACCTAATAGTACACCCACATTTCACCAGTTCTGTTTAAGTCCCATGTAAAAGGAGCGAGCTTATTTCCATCAACCGGGGACAAATACAGACTAGATCCAGACGTGGCTGCTACTGAGAAATTTCGGATGGAACAACCCAATAACACTTTGTCCGACTCGGGAATCGAACCCCGGACCTCGTGATCAGCAGTCGCGCTTGCGACCGCTCGAACAATGAGGCAGTCAACATAATAAGACATATACAAAAAAACTTTTTTGCAAAAAAAAACCGACTTCCAAAAAAAAAACACTAAAAAAGTGGAAAATAACTTTACTTTCGGAAGTCGGTGACTATTGTTGGTTTCATTGACTTTTTTGCCACCGACTTCCGAAAGTAAAGTTATTTTCCACTTTTTTAGTGTTTTTTTTTTGGAAGTCGGTTTTTTTTTGCAAAAAAGTTTTTATTTTACCCTTTTTAGTTATCGTATCACACACAAATCCTTGTCAAGTATCAATTTCGCAATTTCTTTTACTTGGATGAAATTTTTTCCAGCTATTTTGATTTCAAAACCAAACTGCTGTACCGATTTTGATGAAATTTCTATGGGACCAATCGGGAAGTAGATCCATTCAGATAAAAGAAGAATTTTTCAAATCGGTTCATAAATGACGGAGATATGAGGTAACAAACACAAAAAAAAAAAAAAAAAAAACATACAACCGAATTGAGAACTTCCTCCTTTTTTTGAAGTCGGTTAAAAAGATATGTATGTTTATAATAAGTAGTAAAACTCCTTCCTCGTTTAAAACCAACGCAACTATGAAAATAAAAGAAAATTATTCTAGCAAACAATATAAACCCAGGTCTTTCGATTGAAGAGCCATTTTAAATTCAACATTGTATTATATTCAGAACCGTTCTTTGTTTCGCGATTTCAATTTTATATACTCTCACTTTTGCCAGTAGCAATTTCTACCGTGTTTCTGGGAAGTTGAAGTTGGTTTTTCGTTGCAGGTCAGCCTACAATGTACGTTGAACGGACCACATCCTGTGAGATTCGTGTGGGAAAGAGACGGTATTGTTATATCGTCTAATACTGATTCCAGGTAAGTTTATTTTAATGTTATCTTAGTACTACCTGCCTGTAATTGTCCTATCTATACTAATACTATAAAGCCGAGGAGTTTGTTTGGTTGAACGCGTTAATCTCAGGAACTACTGGTTCGAATTGAAAAATTATTTTAGTGTTGGACAGCCAATTTATCGAGGAAGGCTATAAAACATCGCGCTGCGACCAAAAGGAGCAGAGCATTATATAGCCTATAGCCTTCCTCAATAAATGGGCTATCCAATACTGAAAGAATTTTTCAGTTCCTGAGATTGGCGCGTTCAAACAAACTCTTCAGCTTTATAATATTATTAAACATTATTTCCCTCTTCGAATCGGATTTTGTTAACAATTTCAAGGGTTTTAATTTTTTTGCACGGAACCCTATTCCTTTTTTAAGATAAAACTAAGCCTTAGTTAGTCTATTTGTTCCTTATGACATCAGCTATCTGCGTATAGTCGTTTCGGAGATTAGCCGGAACAAACAGACAGATAGACAGACAGGCAGAATGACAAAAATGAAAAAAAAAATGAGTATCGTTTAAAAGTACCGTTTAAGAAGCTGTTATTTTGAAATTACAAACAGGCCCTTCAATTTTTATCTATTTGTATAATATTGTGAGTAGATTACGATATTGTTCCCTTAGACTATTCAAGTCTGCCGCAAAGCCGTTGTTGAAGATCCAGCCAAAACCAGTTAAATCTGGTGAAGTAGGTACATACATTTCGCGATATTGTAACGCCATCAAATATCTAGCAGTATCAATTTATGCCAAAGTGGCAACTCGATTTCAATATCGCTATCGAGTAGTCAAATCACTTTGGAAA
This sequence comes from Standfussiana lucernea, assembly GCA_964057025.1. Taxonomy (NCBI): domain Eukaryota; kingdom Metazoa; phylum Arthropoda; class Insecta; order Lepidoptera; family Noctuidae; genus Standfussiana; species Standfussiana lucernea. The sequence continues at coordinate 8,887,943 of OZ059808.1, read as the reverse complement.
ATGAACGTTAAATCGATATCCTCGAACAGTTCTAAAGTAAATGGGAATATTCTAGCGCTCTGTAATGGAATCTATTCTAGGAATGTGTAGTAAAAAATAGCAGCCATTTAAAAACTACGGTGCATGGTTAAGATGATGGTTGGGATGCGTTTATTGTACGGAAAAAAGCGTTTATTATTATGACGGTATGAGGAACAGAGAGTTAAGCTATTCATCATCATCTGCCCCTGTCCCATGTTATTTGGGGTCAGCGTAACACGTTTTTTTATCCCATTCTCCCCTGTCAGTCGTCACACTATCATTTACTCCTGCATCCTTCATCCACCTTTTCTTTGGTCTTCCTCTCCCTCTCCATCCACCACCATTCATCACTCTTTTAGTCAGATTTGTTCCATTCTTCCTCATCACATGTCAAAAATGTATTTATTGAGTCACGGATATGGAAACATATGTACACTCGTTAATTATATTGCAAACATCATCTGCATCTGCAAATACGGCTTAATTAAAATATTCCGCGGAACCAATATTTATTTTCATATAAAATTCCACGTTAAATTTTTCTTAAAAAAAATGTTCCACTTTGTTTTATAGTTATCCTGTTAGTTTTTCGTATTAATCAGATGATTTCAATTCTCCTCCAAAACATTTATGAAGTCACAAGTAAACATTCAAAAAAAAAACATCGATAAGACGTAGAAAGCAAAGAGTGTGAGAAGAGGTATTTGCAAAGAAAGTGGACGATGTCACCTACATGTTTATACAAAGCGAAGCTGCGCCCGTGTAGTACTTAGTTTAGCAATGTGTAACGATGGCGGTGGAGTGAAATGTATGGTCGCCTGTGTAGTTGCATGCTAATGAAATGAATATTTGCTCAGGAGTTCGAATTTATCTGGAATTTCTAAAAATTATATAAACAGTCTATGGCAAAATAAAAATATTTTGAACGAAATCGACACAGGAGTCGGCAATATTCTGCAACAAATGGTACTCTATTAATATATCGTTGTAAAATAAAGACGCAAAATAAAATGATACTGCACAATTTTGTTTTTTTTTTTGCAACAATTTTCTTCAAATGTCCAGATTTTTTCTCCGGAAATGTTATTTATGGATCTATTAACCCTAGGCTAATGAGAAATTTCAGTTTTATCTCTGGATGTGATTTTGCAGGTGGCGGTCACTACTAACTGATTGTTTGTTTGCCATCACTCTTTAAGAAACATTTGCTAAGTTGATACATCTTTTCCAGATACACAATCGATCAGACAATGGCCCCAGACGGTGGGGCGATTACTCAACTCAACATCTCACATCTGAGGGTGGATGATGGTGGGCTTTTCTCTTGCGTGGCTCATCATGGGGATAGTGTGGTGGTACACCATGATCGGATTAATGTTTATGGTAAGTTTTCTTAAAGGTTTTGGCTTTCTGTTTCACCTAAGTGCGAGACTAAATCGACGCACATAAACAGACGTCCATAATTGAGTGTAAATGCGTATCCTTTTTTTTTTTTTTCGGATGGGAAATCATCGAATGACTTCTCCCGCTCTGGGCTGAGCGGGAGGGAGTGTCAGACTTTTACTGACTAAAACCCACCCATGTTCCTTCATCGCCCTTTGTGTTCCGGGGCCGCGGTATCTCTTTCGAACAACCCGCAGCTAAATGCGTATACTGAATTTCGTTGTGATCGCAAATTAATCAAGGTTTTGGCTCCATTATGCAGTCATACGTGAATAAAAACGTATGAGAAAGATTACCAGCAGGCATCAATGGACAAGAATTCAGATACCAAAACAGCACAGAAATATTTTTATGTAGTTGAAAACCGAAAGCCGGTCACCAATACAAACATAGCTGCACTAATATGTTCATCTTGGAAACTGAACCGGACACACTCAAATTCCTAGGACAGCAACCAAGCCCAAACTTGTCTTCGCCATCTCTTGATTTCGCGCCTCAGTTGACTATTTTGTGCTCTAGTTGGTATACGGTTACAAACTCTAACTGTTGTTTTGCGCACGTAACTTGATGGAGTCTAGTTTTGGCATCAAAACTAGTAGATTCCGGGTACCTATTGAAAGAAACTTCCTGCATGTATAGTCACGAGCAACAATATGTAAACACTTAGCAACTTTAAAAAGTGATTTTCTCCCACTGATCTGATTAAAATTGCATGTTATTACGAACATTTGACGGCACGGTTGGCGCAGTAGTTGAGCGATTGACTGCTGCGCTGCGTGTCGCGGTTCGATCCCCGCACGGAACAAATATTTGTATGGACTACAGATAGTTGTTCCGGGTCTGGTTGTTTGTGTATGTGAGTTTTGATGTTTGTAAACGCACCCACGATACAGGAGAAATTCCTAGTGTGGGGCAACGTTTTTTTTAAAACCAACAAAAAAAAACATAGCATTTTGGAACTCATATTTTTATGAAATAGATCCTATCTCCAAGTTGCAATCGTTATTTCTCGCGAAAATTGCTTTTAAATTTAGGAATATGTATACATACATATTGGTGCTCGTGACTGTATGTAGTAGGTACATAATTATATAATATGAGTTGTCCTATTTGACAAAAAACATAACCCTCCTTCTGGCGCAGTCGGGTAAAAAGAACATATTAAGACTGCGTCTTTGGGCTAGTGGTCGCAACGCGTGGCGCGCGACTTCTGAGCAAGAGGTTCGATTCCCAGAGCGGGTTGTGTTATTGGGTTTTTCGATCTAGTATGATAAAGATAGCAATAGCTTCGCCCCCCTATTACATGGGACTTAAACATAACTGGGAAAATGTGGGTAAACTAAAGTGTTATTGGGTTTTTCCTTCAGAAGTTTATCGGTAGCATTCACGGAATCTGTATTGTTTTGGTCTAACAGGCCGCACGGAATGACCAGGATGTTTTGCAGTGGCATATTAAATATCAAGCTGTTGCCAGACAAATTTATAAATAGACTGTTACAGAAATTAAATATTTACGTAGTGAAAAATATATCGTCATGACCATAAAGTTCCGTATTATACAAGGCGTAGTTTTGCAACCTCGTCAAAATTCAGGAGGTATAGGATAAAAGACGTAAATAATCAATATAAATTACGGTACCTGGTCAATAATAATAAACGCTGCTTTTTTTAGGTGTTTCAATTTGACACTATTTCAGAATAAAGCCCTTTTCAAAAGAGGAGAATCACCCGTTTATCGAATAAACGTCTGCGTTGCTTTGTGTGTGTGAAAGCGCGGTTATAGGGCTATTATTAGACGGGCCGCGTTTTACTACGGGTGGTGTACACTTATCGATTTCCGATACTAAGAAAAAAATTAAAAAAAATACCTACCCATTTTATCATTGATTCGGGTCGAGAATCATTAGGATAGTTACCTCCTTGGATTTGACGAAGATGCAAAGCAACACCTTGTAGGAAATTACCCTTTTCACCAGTATAAAATAAAGGTCATATAAAAAGACAACTCCCTCTATCAGCAAGGTATGAAAGTATCCCGCAACTTTGAGAAGAAACTCTAAGCTAAACGCTATTAAAATAAAAATAGAATAACAGAGAGATATAGGTAGTTTAGAAACTTTATCTTCTTCATAAAGTTTCTGTATTGTGGATGATATTGTTCTTATTGCGGGTAGAGACTTTACAAAAGCTTATAGCAGTGATAAGCAAATACAGTTTTAAAAATGCATACTACGAAAAAACGAATGCATAAACGGTAAACAAATAAAATTTTGCACAAACTGACACCACATACGACTCATGTTGGGGTCGGCTTCCAGTCTAACCGGATGCAGCTGAATACCAGTTGCAGTACTATTTTACATTCTTCTTCTTTATCGAGTGGTTAGTAGCTAACCAGGTGTCAGAGTTTTTATGCCGCCCAAGGGCCTCTGACTTGGCTTTACATGCCGTCGAGAAATATCTCTCAGGCATGCTGGTTTCCTCACAATGGTTTCCTTCACCGAAGCAAGTGATAATTATACAATGCGCACATGAATCCGAAAAATCAGAGGTGCGTGTCTTTTATAAACATTTAGCGACTGGTTTTCTGACCTAAACAACCCAGTTAGTGCAGGGTAATACGATAACCCTCGGTAAGACTGGTTGTCAGACTTTCGGGCCAACAAACTGACTGACAAGCTTGTACCAGTACAAATAATCAAGTTGACCAATGAAGTGTAGACTATAATTGTAAAAGACTATTTAATATTTTTCCGCAATGAAAATACTTAGGTAGGAACGTTTGTTGTACTTCGAACTATTTGTTTATTTAATTGCAGTCAATTTAGATTAATTAGTAGTCACTAAAATAATGTTATAGTTTTTTAGCAGGTCAGTTTCCCCATTTTGCTATTAATGGAGCGCTTTCTAACATAATTATCTATAAGGAAACACAAAATAATAATAAAACAACATCTGTATAGAAAAGAAGAAAAGCATTAAATGGCGTCAAAAATTCATCAACACCGCTGTCATCAGGAATAGTGCCCAGAAAACTGGCAGCATTGCCATGTTGGGCATGCTTTTGGGCAAAGAATCAGCACTGCCACGTTTGATGGCAATGCTGATTCTTTGCCCAAAAAATAGGCCAGCCCTCTGATCACGAGAAAAGTCCCGAAAAATACTTCGAACTTAATTCAAACTCCATTTTCAACCTAACTGACAGGCAGATATTGCAGGAATACGAATATTAATACTGTTACCGCAAGCTGCAATTTCCAAGAAACGGGCAATTTGATCGGTACTGACTGGACGCTAGATTTAACTAGGTGCTAAGGTTGAAATGGATCCAAGTGTAGGTTGAAATGGATCCAGGTGTATGTTAGGGGACATGTCCTGATTGAATTACTATTTTTGAATCTCCTATTTGCTCAGCCCAGCCCAATCAAACCCAGGAGTTTATGCTATATATGGTAGTTTTTATAATTTAAAATTCAACATCTGTACTGCAAGTTGCATGATGCCAATTGCAATTTTCGCTTTCTTAAATGACCAAGCCGAAATAATAAAAAGTTACCACCACAAAATTTTCCCTTCCTCTGAAACCTAAATTAATATTAGATTAAAACAAATTAGACTAAAAGGCAAGTTGCTTACTGCAGTACTAGAGCTCAGTGATATAACCAAATGATGTTAGTAGAGTAATGATCCAGGGCTAATTGGATAAAATCTGTTCCAAATAGCGCACGGCTAACGCAAAATTAAGCAGTAATTGAATTGAAGGGATTCGCATTTAGTATTTAGTGAAACGAAAATTTTAACTGTACTGTCTCATTAGTTCCTACTTGTTTTGAGTTTTAATTTATCAGTGAGGCGGGCTTTTAATATTAGGGTAACGAAAAAAGAGTGTATGGTCTATAAAGTTAAGACACGAGGTGTAAACGGACCCTTCACGAACCCGTCAACCAAGCAGTCTGTTCATCAAAATAAGTAGGTAACCGTACGCAAAAATTATTGCTGGGTAACGACTTTTTTTTGGGTGAAAAATCACGTTGTATGGTGAAACTCAAAAATGAACTCAAAACACAAAACACTGCACACTGTGCTGATGGATGTATTGAGTAAACGGATCATGGAGGTATGTAAAGTAAAGCCTTGCTTTGTACCCTTAAAAACTATTTTTTTTTTTACCCGACTGCGCCTGAAGGAGGGTTATGTTTTTCGAGAGTATGTATGTATAAGTGTTTGGCACGCTCTGCGGCCTGAACGGCTCGATGGATTTTAGCTTGAGAGGTGTCGTTAGATTCGTATTTACTGTCAGAGTGACACTTTGTATATCAAAATAGAAAGCCAAATAAATAACCTTAAAAACTATTTTTTTTTAAACTTGTGGATAAGTTGGAACGTTAACCTCAAGATATGGACAAAACAATGGTCGCAATAACGGGGAGAAAAAGTGTCTGTCGGCTTCGTTGAGGGTCTTTTTGCACCCTTTGTATCGATTTTATCAGAATATCTGTACATACAGGGTTGCTAGTAACTCGACGTATTCCTTGCAGGACGTCATAGGGTTAAAATGCAAAAAATTATACCACCATAGTTTTAGTAAATTTTTGAAAAATCCCAGATTAAATCATTTGAATCCAATTTAGAAATGATTTACGACGCGACTGTACTTAAATATAAGTGATTATAATAGTTGATGCCGTAGCAGACCTTTGTTAATAATTAAAAGTTCAAAAATGCCTAAAACTTTGGAAAAGATCATTAATCACATTTAATTTTTTGTCACTTAATAAAAAATGTTGTCTAGTGCAAAAAAATATTTCTACGCCTGTTGTACAAATAACTAGGAAAAGATATTTGTCTTATTAGGTATCTTAAAAGGTAAACTTAATACAAAGTCATGGACTACTTATGAAAATTGTTTTTGATTCAGTACACAATACGGTTCATTCCCACTAGTTCTACTAAACAGTTCTACGGTAGAACTAATGGGAATATTTTTTCCCACTAATTCTACGATATAAGGTGTCACAAAATCGTAGAACTAATGGGAGTCTTTATCCCCAGTTGTCCTACTTGTTATTCCATAGTTCTTATGTAGAACTAATGGGAGTTTTGGTTCTCACTAGTACTACGTGTCGATTAATTCCAAAATAGTAGAACTAGTGGAACTTTTACTTCCAAGTAGTTCTACTATAAGAAATGTATTACCAAATATTCTAGTTTTGCTTCACATCATAAGTAAACTCAAATATTATTGGACACCTAAATAAAACACTATTGCTTGAATTATACATTGTTTATGAAAAAATATATTTATGTGTTTTAAAGAAATACTAAACTATCGAATAATTTCCAAAAAGTGTCCCACGCTGATTGCACCAGTTATTAATTTTCGTTGTGCATATTTTCTTTCTTACGTTCTCCATCCCAATTATACCATAACGAGCAGCTAAAACAATTCATAAGCTATTTTGAAAATTACTGGATGAGAGCAGATTTTATTAATATGTGGTGTATCTATGGAGAACGTCATCGCACAAACAATATTGTTGAAGGATGGCATCACAAAATTAATAACGAGACAAATAAAACTGAAGGAAATATTTTGCAAATACACATTACACAATCCTTGCAACGATTCATTAATATCTTCTATACGTAAGTACAAAGAGCAAAATTTTCCTTCTTCACAACCAAAACGTCGAAGAATTGAAATTGACATTGATAACTTTATAAGAAATGCACAACTAAAATTAATAACTGGTGCAATCGCGTGGGACACTTTTTGGAAATTATTCGATAGTTTAGTATTTCATTAAAAAATATAAATACATTTTTTACATTTATTATAGTGACGTCACTAGAATATTTTTTTCATAAACAATGTATAATTTAAGCAATAGTGTTTTATTTAGGTGTCCAATAATATTTGAGTTTACTTATGATGTGAGGCAAAACTAGTATGTTTGGTAATAAATTTCTTATAGTAGAACTACTTGGAAGTAAAAGTTCCACTAGTTCTACTATTTGGGAATTAATCGACACGTAGTACTAGTGAGAACCAAAACTCCCATTAGTTCTACCTTAGAACTGGAATAAAACAAATGGGAATAAAGACTCCCATTAGTTCTACGATTTTGTAACACCTAATATCGTAGGACTATTGAGGAAAAAAATACCATTAGTTCTACCATAGAACTGTTTGGTAGAACAAGTGGGAACAAACGCACAATACTTGGACTAGATCGGAAGCTCGAAGTTAAATAATAACAGCCGCTCGGGTCTGAAACGCCCTACAGACTCACGCGTGAAGTCTCGGTGAGAAGTCTCGCCGAGACTTGTTCTCAATGAGAACGAGGTAGCGAGAAACCATTTACACTTCTCGGGGGTTCTCGGCGTGAGTCTGTAGGGCCCTTAATAACCAGTCTTATGAAGGGGTATCGTATTGCCCAGTACTAGCTGGGCTGTGGAGGTCAGATGATCAAATGAAATGAAATGAAAATCATTATTGATACTTGGAATAGACTGATACTGATCTTGTGTTTACTTAGTAGGATAATATTGTTTTTTTTTTGCGATTTTCTAAATCACGACGAGCTACTGGAGCTCATTTCATTTATTTGGGTGCGAGCATGTCTTCTTCTTCCATACTTCTCTATTACTCTTCATCTCAGCAGTCACCTCCTTTCTAGCCATATCATCCTTCACACAGTCCATCCATCGTTTCTTTGGTCTTCCTCTACTCTTGTACCCATCCACATTCATACTCAAAACTTTTTTCACATGTTCCTCATTTCTCCGCATCACATGTCCATACCACGACAACCGAACATCACTCAACTTTTCATATACTAGAAACTAGTTTGAAGAATTTGTAGATTGCGTTGTTGCTCTAGTAATTCAAGCGCTACTGCTGCATACAGTCTTAAGATCGATTCCCATGTCAAGCAAAGACCCTTGGGGTTTTTCCATCAGGAATTACTTATTAATATAATAATAATTTTTCCCCTTTTGAAGTCAATTGACTCGCCCCCTATTACATGTAACTCAAACATAACTGGCGAAATGTGGGTGTACTTTACGTACACCTCTGCCTTGCTCGTCGGGGATTATAAGCGTGATGTTATGTTGTTTAACTTATTTTCATAAAAAGCTATAAGTTTTGAAGTGCACGCGACTATGCCAATTTCCTTCAGTACCCATAATATTTTATATCCAATTCTAAAATCCTTTAAGTCTAATGCTATGCCGCATATATGTACCTATAAAATATGATCGTCCCCGTTTATGTACTGTTTAAAACTCGTGTAAAAATAAATGGGACACGGAATAAATGGGTTGGAAAACTTAGATGGAAAGTTATCTTGACTGTTTTAACCATAATCTAATGTCTGCGGGTTGTTGTTCATTTGTTTCTTAAATATTTGACTAACAGCCCGCGGGCTCACCCTCTTTTACGCGACTAAAACTTTGACTGCCGAAATGTGGGTGTATTATTGGGTACACCTTTGACTAATCCTTCGAATATTACAGACGTTATGTTATGTCATAATAAGCTACTAAAAGTTGAGATTCCATCAAATTAAAAAAAAAAAACAATCCACATAGGTAAATTCATTTCTTCACCCTTCCGATACAGTACAAACTTCGAAACCAATTTTTATTCCCGCATATAAAATGTTTGAAACAAAATGTTTTGTTCCAGGTCCCCCGTATATCCGGACGTTGCCGCCTTTCAAAGTCCAAAGCGGACAAAGTGTCACGTTAAAATGTCCCTACTATGGGTACCCAGTGAGGTAAGGTCGAAAGATATTTTGTACTAGCTTATGCCAGCGGCTTTGCCCGCGTGGTGTTCGATAATTGACTCACAGGATCGTCTTGCAGGGTTAAAAAGTAGCCTATGTGCTATTCCAAACTATAATCCATCTCTGTGCCAAATTTCATTCAGATCCGTTCAGCCGTTCTGGCGTGATTGAGTAACAAACATCCATCCATCCAAACTTTTGCATTTATAATATTAGTATAGATTAGATTGTGTTTTGTTTTAACACCTAGTAAAACAGTACTTTCTCACGTTAACACTTTCGCTGCTGAGCTCAAATAATTTATTTTTACTTGTATGCACAAGTCTTAGCTACGGATAATATATAATGACGACTCGGGAGGCGGGTTGTGAGCACACCAGCGAATTATTGTTCGACCCATATGCTGGTTGATTAGCACCGAAAGTGTTAATGGAGTGTTGTCAACGAAATAAATTTGAAGTATTCCCATTTGAGCGCTAATGCTTAGACCACCAAAGAAATTCCCGATTGAGCACCAAGCTTCATAATATATGCATATTGATGGGTGCTCAAATGGGAATAATTCCTATATTTCAGTGTTTTTTTTAATGTTCAACATCTCAATAGCGTAACACTGTTTTCTGTCACATAACGAGAAATGTTGAAGGACACTTCTTATCCATTGTTCATCATTATTCTTCTAATTGATTCGGTGTCGGCGCAGCCAATTTTTTTCTTTTTTGCTAACCTTTTGGGGAATAAACACGCGATTTTATGCTATCCTAGTTTTCGTTTGTTACCACCAAATCAAAGTCTGTGACTCCTCTGTAGTTCTACAATGCCTAACAGTTTCAGTTTCTGCCATTCCATTGTTTCGAGATACAAAGCATTCCAGAGAATTGCAAAAATGTTTAGTCTAAATTCTGTTCGTGAAACGCTGTATAAGGCCCTCCACCAGAGCGGAGGCGAGCGGAGATGTGTGAAAGCTTGGGTGTATCCATCGAAACTGCGGAAATGTGCAAAGCAAAGAAAGGAGCACACATCTCACCGCACGCCGCACACAGCACACCGCTCACCGCACTCCGTTTACGTCTCTTCTCGTCACCGCGGGCTAAACAATTCCAAGACAAATCCTATCATCTCTGCTCAACCGTTTCCACAAAACCTAAGTGGAGACGGGAAGTGTAAATAACGAAATTCTATTGGTGGTTTTAAAACACATCTCCTCTCATTTCTGCTTCGGCGGAGTCCGGCCCTAAAGCTACATTCAGATGATGGCGCTGAATTGGCAATAGGCGTTATACAATAAAGCGCTTTTTGAATGGTTTACTAAAAAATAAGCATACAAATTTATTGCATTTAGCTAAAGTGTTGTAGTGATGTTCTTCTGTAACTGTTCTTAGGTAATTTTTGGTCCTTGATTGGACGAAACTCGTGAGCAGCTCGTGGCTAAATAGCTGCACAGATTGATCTACAAGGTAATTAGTGCTTGTCTAGGTTGGTCCATGGATGCGTGACCATCCATTACATACCGAGTTTCATCCGTGTCTTGGAAACCATGTTAAGCCGTTGGTCCCGGCTGTCATTTGTGTTGTTGTCTTTTACAGTCGTTTTCAGGAGGTACACTTCGTATTACCTAGTTCTAACTGGGTTGTGGAGGTTAGTTAGGCATCCGGTTAGACTGGGAGCCGAACCCAACATCTACATACCGACCCAGGCAAGCGTTGCTTAACCTTGAAGATCGACCCATACGGCTGTTATTATCAGTATATTAACGAGAATCAATTTGATTTTTACTGTCCGATATTCTTTTGTCCCTTTACCTACGTTTCTTTTCACCCACAAAACATTATTTATAAACAATAATATTCAGTAAATTTACGAAGTACAATTTTAGCTTTGATGTCATTTTTACGATCTCTTCTCGAGTAGTACATCAAATATTTTTACGGCTTATAAAGAACGAACGTGTACAATTTTTGTTGAAAATTTTTCCAATATGGCTTCTTTGTTTTTTTGGCGCAGTAGGTTTCGCTATACCGCTAATTGCGAAAAAGTATAAAAGTTTTGCGCAGAATCGGTTTTCTGATAACTTTTTCGTATTTTTGCGGCATCGGTAACCTGAATATATGTGCATATTTATCAAAATCTCGTGGAATGTGATCTTTTTAACTGAATGTGCTATTTAAAAACAACTATTCAGAGCAAAGCTTTGTTGTTTCGTAGAATTTGACAAGAAATTCGTTTATTTGCATATTCCAAGAGTTGATTCTTTCTTTGAATTACCTAAATATAATTATATTCTCTTTAAGCATTGTTCCCAAAAACCGTGTTTATTATCTGCTTTCCTGTTCTTATATTTTAACAGACAGTTTTGCGCTAAAACCAAAATAAAATCAGTATTTTTTTTTCCAATGCTGAAGTCCCCAATGCTTCCTCCGCAGAACTACACAACAAAATTCCTTGAACCAAAGACGCTGTTATATTATCACTAATATAAAATCTTTACTAAAGCATACAGTTATACAGAAGCTTCTAATACTTCCATTTACAGGGAAATAACATGGGAATACAAAGGCAAAGAAATAAACACAGATATGGCAACGAATAATCGGTACAAGAGATCAGCAAACAAAACGGAAAATACAGAAATATTCGGACGAAAACCGAAGTTAAGAGAGAAGAGAGACTTGCCAGTAGTCTCGAACGATGGTACACTCAACATACCGAAAGTTGCCAAAACTGATAATGGAGCTTCTTACTCTTGTATAGTCAGAAGTCCTTCAGGTGAGAAATCCTTCAGTTCTATTGCGTGCACTGACGGCACAGGTTCACTCAAAGCTGTGCGGTTGGATCCTCAAAAGATTCACATTCTTTCATCCCTGATCACTTATTTCTTTAACGTGTGGTTAGTGCTTCACTTGGTGTCAGAGTTTTTATGCCGCCCATGGGCCTCTGACTTGACTTTACATGCCGTCGAGAAATATCTTTCAGGCATGCTGGTTTCCTCACGATGTTTTCCTTCACCGAAGCAAGTGATAATTATACAATACGCACATGAATCTGAAAAATCAGAGGCGCGTGTCTTGGGTTCGGACTTGAGACCTATGACTTGGCAGTCCGAAACACGACGGGTACACCACTACGCTATCACTGTTACATCTGATCATCTAATTTGCATAGTTTTCGTATTACTTGACAAAGATTTTTCCTGAACTGTAAAAGAAACTGTGACTACTTACTTTGTATCGGTATTTCTTCTCCAAGTAGTCGATTTGGTAACACCGGCCGCCCAAAAAAGTGTTATGTTTTCAGGGTTCCTGTAGGTATGTGTGTGTGTTTTTTTATTCCACGATAAATTGTAAACTACATAACCGACTTCGATGTTTGTGGTATCATTGAAATTCTTTCATAAATCCGGGTAACATAGCTTAGGGATAGTTTGGTAAAAAATATAACATACACATGTCCCCTAATTGTAGATACATTCCGATTTCCAACACAAATTATTTTTGAATTTTGAGTTAATTTTTAATTTTGGTAGTAAGATTTTTTTGGGCAGTCGTACGTTATACACGTTTAACTCTTTTTATAAAACGAAATTTAAAATGTTTTGGAATGGGCAACTGCAGTACTTTTACAAGTTATTTTGCCTTGTGACTGGGACTATAGCTTCGCTGTTTTCGTTTTTTTTTATTTGACTTTCAAAAGTGCCTGTAATGGTCTAATTGAAATAACAGTTGAATGTAAGTTGTTTTGAGTGTTTAAAAACAAAACACACATACCATTTTATTTTTTAACAGGTGAAATGGCTAAAAGATCTTTCGAGTTACACGTAGTGGAGGCTCCACAGCTGGAAGAGATATTACTACCAACGGATTTACAGGAGGGACAGATTGTTCAAATACATTGTAACCTTAAGAGCGGGGACTCGCCTGTTTATTACTCGTGGTTAAAGGATGGGAAGAAAATTCCGACGCATTTGAAGGTAAGATATTTAGTTTTGTTGACAATGTAGAAATTGTTGGGAAGAGTTTCGACGGAGATGAGGTTGTTGTTGAGAATAATAGTTCTTGTTATCTAACTATTGTATTTAGTGGATATAAGAAAAAGAAAGTTGGATGATTTTACATACTACATATATAAACTCACACCTTTTTCCAATGAGGGTAGGCAGAAACCACAGAATGCCACCAGCTACGATCCTTACATACTACTTTTGCCTCGTCCACGTTCGTGCATCATGTCCTGCACGCACGTCGGTTGCGAGTGCTACGCACCTGACCTTTCTGATTTTTAACCGACTTCAAAAAAAGGAGGAGGTTCTCAATTCCGTTGTATGTTTTTTGTTTTTTTTTTTGTTTTTGTGTTTGTTACCTCATATCTCCGTCATTTATGAACCGATTTGAAAAATTCTTCTTTTATCTGAATGGATCTACTTCCCGATTGGTCCCATAGAAATTTCATCAAAATCGGTTCAGCAGTTTGGTTTTGAAATCAAAATAACTGGAAAAAAATGTCATCCAAGTAAAAGAAATTGCGAAATTGACACTTGACAAGGATTTGTGTGTGATACCATAACTAAAAAGGGTAAAATAAAAACTTTTTTGCAAAAAAAAAACGACTTCCAAAGAAAACACTAAAAAAAGTGCAAAATAACTTTACTTTCGGAAGTCGGTGGCAAAAAAGTCAATGAAACAAACAATAGTCACCGACTTCCGAAAGTAAAGTTATTTTCCACTTTTTTAAGTGTTTTCTTTGGAAGTCGGTTTTTTTTTTGCAAAAAAGTTTTATCTTAGTATTTTGCTGAACTTTAAACGCCTAGATATGTGGCAATTGCTATCAGATCGTTTCGTATTTCTAATACTGCATCATACTGAAATCAACTTTTCGCTAGCTTATGTTCAGTCGCAAGCGCGACTGCTGAGCATAAAATCCTGGGTTCGATTCCCGGGTCGGGCAAAGTGTTATTGGGTTTTTCCATCAGGAATTTCTCAGTAGCAGCCACGGAGTCTGGATTTGTTCCCGGTTGATGGCAACAGGCTCGCACCCTATTACATGGGACTTAAACATAACTGACGAACCGCGCTCTACTATTACTCTGTCTAACCCTTTGGAAAGTACAGGCATGATGTTTTATTATATAAATCCTCTGTCATCATTATCCTTGATATGTTGACACACAGATTTTTTACGCATAAAATGTTTTATTTGTCTTCAATATTTAACTCGAAATCTTGGGAGATTTGACATAATTTGACTTGGAATAAAGGTATCAAATATTTGACTCCATCAACAATCCCAAAATCTCAATTTACCTAACTGCTATCATTCCAAAAATTTAATCAGAATCCTTCAAATTCCCATCAATTTTCAGATCGTCGAGCGAAGCTTGGAAGTCTTCAGCGTTCTCATTATAAAGAATGTCTCTTTGGATCACTGTGGGACCTACACTTGTGTCGCTGCTAACCACGTCGCCAAAGTGAATCGTACCGTCAACCTCTACATAAAAGGTAAAAGTACCTACAGAAAAAAAACACTACAAATCCGATCTTAATTTTTGTAACATACGTCATCTTTTCATTTGGTGATATATCATGTGTCAGCTATTCATTATAGAAGGAAAAGCACTACAAAAACTAAATTTGTTGAATAAAAGTAACAAAAACAATCTTAAGTTTTGTTACATGCGTTATATTTTCATTTGGTAGTTTATTCAGTGTCAGCTATTCACTACAGAAGGAAAAACACTACAAATACGATCTTAATTTTTGTTACATACGTCATCTTTTCATTTGGTAGTTATCAGTGTCAGCTATTTGATATGAATGAGTTAAGTCCTTCGTTATACTATAAGATCAAAGATCGGATCCATACAACGAGCTAAAAACACTGCAAATACAATCTTAAGTTTTGTAACATACGTCATCTTTTCATTTGGTAGTTTATTCAGTATCGGCTATTTGATACAAATAAGTTTAGTATTTCGCTGTACTAAAGATCAAAGATCGGATCGATACAACGAGTTACAAACACTGAAAATAAAATCTTAATTTTTGTAACATACGTCATCTTTTCATTTGATATGAATGAGTTAAGTCCTTCGTTATACTACAGAATAGTACAATAGATCGGCTCCATGCAACGAGTGAAAACGCTCACACATGTGTGTAAAAACACCCATAACAAAGCCTTTCGCCCCGATATTGTAATAATATTATTGTTGTGGACCATACCTGGGACACTTCTGGTTGCAGATATTGGAGGTCAAAATTATCTATAGGTACTTGTAAAATTGATTTAAATGCCATAGTGATTAGCTAAAGATAGCTAAAAATACTTATGTTTTGTGCTCATTAATTTTAATACAAAGGTGTCAAAATCGTCTCCCTATTTAGAAACAAGATTCTTACATTACAACACTTGAGTATGCAAAAAGTTTTGTCTCAACACTAAATATTCGATTCATATTTTAGCATTGTTTATTCAGAAACATTCAATAAAATGAGTTTTATCATGAAAATTTAATACTAATCCAAGTGCCTGATCAAAGATAAATTGTGAGTTTTATTTCCTGATCTTTCTTTCTTTCTTTATTGAAAAGGACGCATATAAATGATGTTTCTACTCTCACTTTGGTATCTGATTAAAAGTCAAGATGGTATCAGGGACTTTTAAAATTGAATTATTTTATCTTTGTAGCAAAATTCGTTTTCATGTTTAATTTTAACTTTAAGATATGATTAGATACGTTTTTACATAACGCTCTCTCTTTACATAAATTAGGATTTAAGAGATATTTTTTTTCTTCTGATAGATATGTTTTATATAAACAACGTGAAAATAATCTTCATAGGACGTTATATAAAAAATAAAATACTTTTTTTTTGTCAAAAGCCTAATCTATACATATAATAAATCTTTAGACGTGGCGTTTCTGTACATTGAAAATATTTAGAAAAAAAAAACAGTAGGGGTGTTCAAGGATAACAAACAGAACCCATTTCTACTATTTTTAGAATTTTTGTCTGTTTGTCTGTATCTGTATCTGCAGTCTGTGAGTCTTCGGCTATGTTATAAGTAGGTATTCGTTTTTGTTTCATTGCAATCCGTGCTCTTAATCAAAAGATATATGAATTTAAAATGTTCAAGAAGAACTTATCATCATTACGTAAGATACATGCAACGACATCTATTGAACCAAAATGGTACTAATGAATAAATGTGCTCACAAGATCACTTTTAAATCGACTGCCCGAGTCTTTCAAAAAGTTATGATAGCAAAAGGTAGTCTATATGGCGCTACTTTGAAAATCTACATAATATAGAGTAATTGTTCGATCGCTTTCCATGCATTATATTTTGATAGTTTAACTCCGTGCTCGATAGATGGTGTTGTGCATTTGACACCAGTTTCTAAATCGCGGTGTTAAGATTTTCCGTGAATGAACTACCGCCATGACAGTATGTGGTCGTAAATTTTGATTGATTAATCTTCTATATCTATACATGCACAATATTAAAAATGTATAAAGCCATATCGATGTTCCGAAATGAGTGAACTGTACAAATATTGATTTCTAAAAACTTTTTTTTACAAATATGCCTTTTTATTCTTCGATTTGAAGGCTTCTTCATGGTAGCCTATATATAATCACGCTATGTGCTTGAGGGGGTTCATTATGTCCGTGTCTTCAATTGTTTGACAAACAGTCATGACAAGCATGAGAACGGCTATAAAAAAATTATGTCAAGGGAATAAACGGCCTAGCGATTTCATGACCTCTCTGTAAATTACGTGGTTGCAAGTGCAAGCCCAATATTAATTGCACATTTGTGATATGTTTGAATATTTTTTTGATGGTGTGAGATTTCCAATTTTTTTTTTTTTGGAATTGATATCGTTTTCATTTCTATTTTTCTTAAAAAAAAATTCCATAAAGTAATAAGGAAGTATGGAAGAAGAAGAATGGCCGCGGCGACCCTGAATAAATTGGGATAAGGGCAGGAGAATAATGATGATGATTTTTCATAATCCAAAAAGTAGTATAGGGGACTGATTCTGATAAGTTCACATGTTCTTGCTGTAGTTTAAGCCTTTTGCTTTCTCTATTTGCAACTAATCACGCAGCAAAATCAGCTGCCCTATATATTTTGACCGTGCAGGTATTACAGTTTAGTTAGTTTAGGAAACATTGGTTTTTTTTACCGACGAAAAATTTCTATGTGGTGGAGGGGGGGTGTCAAAATGATGTACTGAGTATGAGGTTACCGTTTTCACGTCGGTGTCCCTTCCAACCCGTATACTTTCATATCTTTTCAATAAAAAGCTGTTATTTTGAAATTACAAACAGTCATTTCAATTTTACTTATTTGTATAGATAGTAAACATGAACATCGTGAATAGACGAAGAGCTTGCTTCGACGGTATTTGTTACCTCCATCGATCTGCGTAATCCCTGTGTCTAGGCTTCAGCTTATTTTTGCCCGTTCTTCAGAGTCCTTGGAAAAGTATCCGCTTCCGCAGCTGCAATGGATTATTGTATTTTTGAATTTTTTCTTTTGTCATTCTGCAATCATGGTCTATCTTCGGAAATACGAGATCTGATATTATTGCCCTGTTTTTCTTTTGTAACAATGGTACGTCTTATTAAATTATTAACACCCAGATGACTACGTTAATTGCGGTTTCAATAGCGCAGGTGTTGGGACACTTTGGAAACTCCAGCAAGTCGGCCATGATCTGGCCGGGAGCCCCGTATTCACATTGAGCTGCTACTACCATGGAAGTACATGCCTATTTTGTATCACCATGGTTAGATATTACACATTTATGACTAAAATCTTTTCAAAATTTTGTAGCAACATAAATAAGACAAAGTGCAACCAAAAGTGGAGAGACTTCATATGTAAGTGCCCAATGTATGCACTACAATACGTTGAAAAACGAAACATAGAAGCTTTGCGGTCACACTGCAGCGCGATGTTCGTAATAACTCAGAAACATGAAGACTTCTGAAGCGCACACTCTTTCTAGTTCTATTATTAAATACAATAAATAAAAGCGTTTACAGTATTTTTCAGTAACGTGATTTTTGCATGCAGTCACTTTAGTTTTCCATCGGCTGATTAAGCTGTCAGAGATCATTTTTTTTTAATGGATGTTAACCATTGGGATGGGACCCAGGATAGATCATGAGTTGCATGTATTTGCTTTCGCTCATAGACTTCATCTTAACGTGTCGATTGCAATCTAAATTGATTCTCCCCACAAATTGACTATGAATTCCTTTAATACTTAAAACAAGGATGTACTAACAGGTTTTAATTTAAATTAACAGTAAATCAGATAATTAGTATATTATTTGTAGAAGATGTTAGGAATTTACTATGACTTCACATTCTCATGTAATGTACCCTGGCAATGCCAAAATAATACGCGATCACGTGAGCGAAGCCGCGGGCAAATCTAGTGTATAAAATAGATGAAAGAACGTAACTGGGAATATTGAAAGCCTTTTTGATTTTAGTAGTGCGTATTAATCTCTAAATCCGATAGCGCGTGTATAAATAGAGCGTGTACCACAAGTAATAAATAATACGAATAGTAAACGTAAATACGTCGATTTTAAAATTAAAAATACTCGTTTCATATAGAATATTTTCACAATTTTAAAAATTTATTCACAACTATGGATTATTTAACTAAAATGCTATAGGATAATTATATTTTCGATTAAAAAATCGACGTATATACGTTACGTTTACACCGCGAACTCGTGCTAGCTCCTCAGATCCATGAACGTGGACGCAAAATTAGTATGTAAGGATTATAGAAAACGGCGCGGCGTTCTGAAACCTCTCTCCACTCTCAAACTAGAGAATTATTAAGAAAAGGCGTGTGTATGTAGTTTCAATACAAAACAAAAAACAAAATTAAGTTATTTTCCTCAATAATATACACACATACAGCAAAAAATAATCCAACACAAAATCAAACGCGACTCAATACAAATTAGCGGAAAAACAACCACGCTTATACGCGAACAAAAAGCCAAAAAATATTTAACGAAGTCTTTACAGCAAAAATCTCGAAATAAAAATTCGCTTTATTCACTCTACGATCACTAAATAGATAAGAACAGAAGGCCAGCTCCATACAACAAACAAAAAAAAGCGCACGCACACATGACGCGATACGTGCGTACGGCGATCTCTGACAAATGACAGTCGCAAGTGAGCTTGCACTCGTTGTCAGTAAAGCGTGTGTATGTCATCATCTGACTATCCTTTAACAAACTCTGTTAGGATTGGCTTCCAGTCGGGAATCCCAGGCTTTCCAGCCACCGTAGGCACGGGCTTGCAGACGGTGAGCAATGGGTAGCTCGCCGTCCGGTAAGGATCAGGCCCGAGTCGATGGCGCGTTGTGTTCCACGCGCGCCTCAAAGAGATGTCAACACAAATGATATAATGATAATGCCTACCAGGGTTGCGAGTTGTTCGAAAGAGTTACCGTGGCCCTTGGCACAGGCAACTGAAGGAACACGGGTGGGTTTTAGTCAGTAAGAGTCTGACACGCCCTAGCTCCACCCAGAGCGGGAGAGGTCATTTGATGATTTACCACCCCAAAAAAAAAAGGGTTGACTTCCAATCTAACCGGATGCAGCACAATACCAGTATTTTGCCCGTTACTGGATAATCAGATACTTTTATTAAGACTGGTTGCCAAACTTTCGGAATCTTTAAAATGACAGTCGGGACCAACTGCTTAAGATACTTTGTGAGGTACGGAGGGGTCTTGGTATGAAATAGATGGTCACCCATCCACGGACCGACCTTAGCAAGCTTAGCTAAACCTTGAAGATTGACCTGCTACCTAATATGACTGTTATTATTTAGTCACAAGGCCCCACTAAAGTGTGTCTATACAAGGTGTAAACGGACCCGTTCAACCAAGCATTCTGTCCATCAAACTAAGTAATGACTTTTTTTTGGGGGAAAAACCACGTTTTATTTATTTATTTTGTACAATTTATGAAAGCCTATAGACTAATAACATTATAATAACAGTATTATATAACTAAATTGCTATTTACAAGTTTCCACGCCACTTTCTTTCGCAAGCTTTTTACGGTAAAACTCAGTGTAACGCATCCAAATCATTGTAATGATGGATGCATTGAATAGTAAACGGACCGTGGAGGTATTTAAAGTAAAGTAAAACCTTAAAAACCTTGGTATTAAAACCTTGTATTAAAAAAAAAATACTTGTGAAAAAGTTGTAACATTGACCCCCAATATCTCCGTAACTAGAAGGTTCCCAGGTATGGTCTAGAACAAAAAAATGATCGCAATGACAGGGAGAAATAGTGCCCTTAGGTTTCGTTAAGGGTCTATTTACACTCTCTATATGTGTCCGTTTTCGCTCATAGAATTGATTTGACCTTCTGTACGTGTGTGTGTGATTTGGTGTTCTGTGTATTTTGTGCTACACTGCGATATTGAATTTCATTATTCCCTGCGACTAATTAAAGCGTTCGCTAGGTGTTTTTAATAATAAACCGTTATACGTTTTTATTTGGCGATGTTATGTAGCTTCGTTGATTTAATGATTTTTCGTTGGAAGTATATTTTACGTAGTCAGGAAATTAACACTTCGTAGTCTTCCTTTTAATATTTCACTTTATTATTTTCTCAAAGAAAATTTTAGATAAATTGTTATTCGCAAGCTATTTATTGCTTTTATTTGAACGCATGAAAATCATGTAATTTTTTTTTGGTGTTCGTCCATTTATAAAAAAATCGTTTAATATTGTGTGACACCAATATGAATAAATTGATGTGTCTGTTTGTAATTTTAAAAATGACAGCTTTTTACTGAATGCATATGAAAGTATATACGGCACTTATAACAAAAAAAAAACTTTTTTTTTTTGTCTGTCTGTCTGATCGATTTTGTCGGGATCTACTGACAGATAGCTGATGTTACAATGACTAAGGCTACTTTCATTGTAGAAAAAGTGTTAGGGTACCGTGAAATAAAAATAAAACCCTTATATTTGTTAACAAAATCCAATTCAAATAGGGAAGTAATATTTTTAAGATAATTTCACGAGGACTAAGTTCGCGGACAACAGTACTATTATCTACAAATACTAGGTACTAACAATACGGCAACTGGTGAAAAACAAAAGGCGATTGAAATGTAAACAGGTGCGATTTCTAGGTGTCGTAGCGAAATCCAATCGGATACATGAATAACGTTCGGTATTTCAATGAACTGTATCAATTTCGAATAATTAAAATTGAAAAACGATATCATGGCGTAATACGCGAACTAAAAGAAAATATAGTAGGAGAAGTTTTCCTCCTGACTGATAAAGTTTCATTGTTTTCACAGAACTACATAAGTATTTTTTTTATGATTAACTATACGCTCGTTGGTCGAATGACTGCTGAGGATGAGGTATTTTGTTCGATTTCCTGGTCGGGCAATGTGTTATTGGGTTTCCCCATCAAGAATTTCTCAGTAACAGCCATGGTGATTTATTGTGCCCAGTTGATTATTAGATTATTGTGTTGTTATTATTGTTGAGTATTAGACGGGACTTAAAACATAACTGGCTAAATGTGGCTGTACTATTAGGTACACCTCTGGCTTACCCTTCGGGGATTAGAGACGTGATATTATGTTAATTTAATGTCCTTGAGAAATAAACAAGTAACAATCGATAATGAAGCGTATCGCATTTCCACATTAATTGACATATTTTATTTGCATGTCTGCTTCAATCAAATTCCTTCACTACACAGTATAAAACAAGGTCGCTTCCCGCTGTCTGTCTGTCTGTCCCTATGTATGCTTAGATCTTTAAAACTACGCAACGGATTTTGATGCGGTTTTTTTTAATAGATCATAGAGTGATTCAAGAGGAAGGTTTATATGTATATTTAGTATTAGCATTGCACCCGTGTGAAGCCGGGGCGGGTCGGTAGTGTACTATAAAACTACTGACTTCGAAAAAAGAAGGATGTTATGTATTCCACTGGCATCTTTTTTTTACTTTAAATCGTCGTTATTGCTGATATATTGTCACTTTTTATAGGCCTTGCATTTCTAGGTTTTGTATTAAATACTAGCTGATGCTCGCGGCTTCGCTCGCGTGAGTTCGATAATAGTCCCACGGGATCGTACTACCGGCATAAAAATATCTTTGTGTTAGCACACAAAGTTATTTTAGAGACAATATATATATCTTATATATTATATAATATATCTTTGTGCAAAAATTCATCCGGATCCGTTCAGCTGTTTTGGCATGATTGAGTAACAAATATCCATCCATCGAAACTTTCGCATTCAAATAGGAAAAGTAAGAAATAACATTAATTAATGTTTTATTTTTGATGCAGTTGCCCCAAAATGGAGTGAAGAACCTCAGAACTCATCCCTTCTACTTGGTCGAGGAGGACACATATCTTGCAGCGCAAACGGATACCCACAACCTCAAACACACTGGCTGAAGAAAGATAGTAAGTATCTCCACAACCCTAGTGTTATTGTTGTGATGGTCACAAGCGTGACTACTGAGCGTGCAATCATCAATTAGTTTAAGGAACTTTTGGGCCTTTAGTGGCCTCTTGCGCCATCTCATCTTGCTAGCACATCGTGCTGTGCTGGCACTGCCACTGCGGCTGCGGAGAACCTCCAGCGGCGGAATATAGTGCCCTTACGGGTAACTATGATATGTTCGAGCCGTTTGGAGTTGGACCGTTCCGTGGGGTCCGAGTGCTCACAGCCTTTTTAAGGAAGTTTCAAAACGCGTGGTTGACACTTCCCGTGAGTTAAACGAAGCGACGCCGTCAGTATTTTGGAGTCATTACCAGTTGACAGTGTTGAGGAGGAGTTTCTAACCGGCTTCAAAAAAGGAGGACTAGGTTCTCAATTTGGTTGTATTTTTTTTTTGTTTTTTACGTCATTACCTCGTCATTTATGAACCTATTTGAAAAAAAAAAAACTGTTTTTTATATGAAAGGATATACTTCCCGATTGGTCCTATAGAAATTTCATAGAAATCGGTTCAGAAGTTTGTTTTCTAAATAAAAATAGTTGGAAAAAATATGTCATCCAAGTAGGTATAACAAATTGTGAAATTTATACTAAAAAAGGTCAAATTAAAACTGTTTTGTAAAATAAAAATATAAAACCGAATTCCAAAACAACACAAAAAAAAAATGGAAAATAACTTTACTTTCGGAAATCGGTTGCAAAAAAGTCAATGAGACAAACAATAGTCACCGACTTCCGAAAGTAAAGTTATTTTCCATATTTTTTGTGTTTTTTTGGAAGTCGGTTATAATATTTTTACAAAAAAAAAAAATATGACTTATTATGGTATATACCTGGTCAATAATAATGAACGCTACTTTTTTGGTTGTTTAAATTAGACACTATTTCAGAATGAAGCCCTTCTCAACAGAGGAGAATCTCCCGTTTATCGAATAAACGTCTACGTTTATTTGTGTGTGAAAGCGCGGTTATAGGGCTAGTATTAGACGAGCCGCGTTTTAAGACGGACGATTTAAACTTACCGATTTCCGATATTAAGATAAAAATACCCATTCTATTATTGATTCAAGTTGAGAATCATTAGCATAGTTACCTCTTTGAATTTGGCGATGTAAAGCACCAGCCTGTACATAGTTAATTTACTCTACTTACTTTTGATTAAAATTTCAGTTTTTACAAATGTATATTACAAATGTATCAGACCTTTTCTATAAAAAATCAAATTCGAAATATACGGAATGGATGCAAAAAAAAAAGTTAAAATAAAAGCTTATAAAAGCATGTGACAGCTACTATCTACCCGCCATGGGCCCATATGATGAATTGCGGACCACTCTCTCACAGAGAAGCTTGCGTCCCAGCAGATGGGACGTTATAGTTTTTACTTAGTTAATGTTTATGCAAGGGACTTTTTGCTGTAATCACGCTTTTGAGCTCTAAATTCAGAACAGTCGACCTAACAATTAAACCCAGAAGGTCGCCAAATAAATATATTATGATGAAATGACCTTAAATATGTGGTTAACTAACGACCTCGACTATTGATTACTGTTACTGTTAGCCCCCATCATCCCACTGCTGGGCAAAGGCCTCTCCCCATGACTTCCAGTTGTTTCGATCCAGGGCCAATGTGGACCACTGGTCGCTGGTCTTGTCTAGCTCGACCCGCCATCTTCCACGAGGTCTGCCGTGACGCCTTCTGGCTGTGTCAGGGCTCCAGAAAGTGGTTATTTTGGCCCACAGCTTATTGGGCATGTGGCAGACGTGGCCAGTCCAGTCCCACAGCTTAGCGGCTTTTTGAACGACGTCAGTAATTGTGTTTTTGAGCGTAGTGTTTATTTATTTTTGCTTCTTAAACCGGCAGCAAGTTCGTCATTTGCTTGCGGTAGCGTCGGGGGTCGGGTTACCTCCTTCCCTCAAATATGGCGAAGGGGGTGATGGCTGGTCTTTGCGTTATGCTCGTGAACAGGTGCTGCTTGTGGTGACTGGTCGTCTTGTTGACCAGGTTTTTGTTACTGTTATTAGTAATTCGTTTTTATTTTAGTTTATTTTCGTTTTTTTCACTATGGGCCTAGTTTATCATTTGTGCCTTTGTGACTGTTCCTAAATTACCCTAGGCTGATAAAATTTTCGTTTTTCCTAATTCATGGTAATATTAGTATGAAAGTCGGTTTCCCTGAGGGGGAAAGGGACGCGCCCCGCCTTCCGCGCGCCCCTGTGAGGTTCGTCCGCCTGACTGGATTCCCTCCCCACCGGTATAAGAAAGTGGACTGAATTCCCAATTTGGGGCTGCCCTGTCCCGACTTTGAAAGCTAAGGGACAGGGAGGGGACACAAGGTGAAGTTAGTATTGGGAATTCACTGTTAAGACACATACATGAATAATATCAAATCATATAAGATCAAACAATAATAAAATGTGACTCTAATAAGACGAGAGGGCGCAAAATATGATATATTGTAGTAAAGGAGGTAATGGGAACGTTGCGCTTGTGCTTTAGAAAATATTTATTTGTCATTTACGTTACTTTATTTGATTCCAATGTACTAGATGCCGCTTTGCAAACGCAAACGGTTCCATGTCACAACATGGAACCATTTTACAACGTTTGCCCGGCCTACGTGTGCTGTTAGACCTAGGTACATAGTCCTACTAAGGACGCTGCTATGAACTCTAACAGACCACGCTCCCTAAGCACTACTTACATGTCTTTCCCAATCCTAAGGCAGTGGGTTGTGAGGCCACTGCCATTGAGGAAGACACGTTTTCAGTGTTTATAATTACACGCGAACACATGTTAACAACACCCTTACGGCAGGCTTACCCCTTTTAAATTCAACTTGCACAAGAGCACCGTAGGCTCAGTCTGTAGCAGAACATATTGCGATTGTTATTGTTGGACGCCGAAGTGGTAATACTTTCGTCACTTCACATTTCCTTACTCTGCCCCATGTCGAGGTTGCGTGTCTCGCTAAATAGTGTCGATTCAGTATTTGGCGTACCATATGCCAGGGTTTATTTTAACAAGACACAGTCCCTAGCGTTCCTTAGAACGTAGCTATCAATTTAGGCTGGAATACTTGGTGAAGCCTAACCCCGCTCCCGGAAATGTGCGCCATCAATCTCAACACAATGTTTCTGAGCTAGACCTTTATAGGAAGCAGTATTCATCAGCAGCGTTTGGTTGTTTTGTACTCCAAGTACAAGTCGGAATAACAACATTATCTGTTTTAATCAACTATGAATATTACGGTGTTGTCTACACCATTGAACAATATTATTTGTTCTAATCGTAATGCGAATATAACGGTTCGGCCTCCCTTTTGTGGTGCGTCAGGTAAAAGTCTCATCGTCAATAGTCGAGTGTATTATTGTACAGTGTAATGACGTATGCATTGAGGTGAATGTAGAGTAGTGGGGCTTTCGCCGTCTTACTAAAACCAAACGCAGTTGACGGATATTTGCCAAAGGTACGGAAAGTGGATATATGTATAACACATGAGATAATAGTATACATTGTGATGCAATATAGTAGCGGCTCCGTCAGCTGGAATGAATGATTATTAACAGTTCTTCTACACTACCGCCAGACTGCTACTATGAGCTATTAGTTAATTACAGTTAACACTTACCATGTGTTCATTGAAACTAGTCACAATTCACTTACAGAATACTGCACACATTACCAGTTTTGCCTCCGCCACACCTTATCTCCTTCCACTTCCATACACTGATTTTAACTAGATTTATTACTACTACTTATATTTAACTTATAAAATATTAATCGCTCTCTTACAACAGTCCACTGGGACATGTGCATCTTGGTACCAAGACTACGCTAATTTCACTAGCCTAACCTAGGACGTCCTAGAACTTCGTGGTCTTAAATTCACCACCTTGACTTATTTCGACTACTCTAAGGTCTGACCCCGTCCGTGATCTCAAACTAACTTAGCTTTATTCGCTTATTTCGACCGAACCCTGTAGTGATCCAAGACCGACTGCCTCGAGCTCCCTTTCTTCATCTCCAAACCTCTAAAAATACCACGCCTGCCTAACGCCCGTTTTTGCCATTGTTTTAAAGGTTCTCTTCGGTTCAGCCTCTAAACGTGGCTCCCACATGTGCACTCGTATTGAGGAATGCACTTACAAACCGTATATTTTTTTATCGTTTCTCAAGAATTCATTGAAGTATTAGTTTTGGCCTGTCAGCCGGCTTTTATCTCAAGTTCACTTCCCATTAAATACACAATTTATGCATTTACGAGTGGCTAATATTATTTTACAATTCTAAGAAGGGACGGAACGTTTTGTTATTAATTACAGTAACTTGTCAGGCTGTCAAGCCATAAAATAAAGGTTTAATATGCTTGTAAGTGTCCCGATACCGTGTGATGATGTTGAAATAAATATGGACTAAGATATTCGCTTAATAATTAGGAATACATGACAGGTAGTCACATTCCCCCCTCTGAAAATCAGACGCGTGACGCAGTACAGCGGATGAGCTTTCACAATAGGATAAACTGTGCCTTTCCATGACATTACTGGAGAGTTTGAATGTTCATATATTTGTTATGTTCACCTAATAAGAACATTATAACCGTTCTAACTGGACCATTAATCGAATAAGATGCAACATCTGCTTATAATTTTGCTTAGTTTCGCAGAAGTATGTTCAATCGTTATATAATTCCTCTATTTGAACTTATTCTTCTTCAAAATATTCTTGTCATTTACAACGTTACAGGTAATTTCAGAAGACCTGTGCATGCTTATAATTTTAGTTTTACATACCAGAGTCTCTTCTAAGAGTATATGTGCTAGCGAGCGATGCTACCTACGCTGCTCCATCGTTCTTAACTCAGCCTACCGCAGCTGCCGCTGGACAGAGGCCTTTCCCATTGCACCTCAACGCTGAGTTAGCTGCTGGCAGCTGTATCCAGGAATAGCTGAAATAGTCGGCATATAGACATATTAGACTTTATTCCAATTAGTCGCCCCCCTCCGATTCGAAGAGGAGAGAGCAGTTCTGAAATCCAACTATAGTTGGAAAGCTGTATTAGAAAATGAATGTTATGTAATTTTAAATAACGCTCATTTGTACATTTATATATAGAATAAGAGCTTATCCAACATTAAAATCACAAAGTATCTTGTGAACCTTCATTGAGCAAATAGAATCTTGACCTCGGTCTTTACTTTGAAATGTAGACACCCTAGATTATCCAAACAATTATTAGCTTATATTAAGACAAGGGGTTATAACTTTCTCACTTGGAAATTAAAATATTGGTAAGAATTTAACCTTACGTTGAATATTGGAACTGATTAGGTAGATTTATATAGCTCAAAACAAAATATAATTATTGTTGAGTCAACAAAGTCATTCCACGTGACTACGGGAAACAATAAATAGCGTTCAATAAAAGTGGAACTTAGCTTCGTTACTGTAACAGCGTTACGGCTGCCGCAGAAGTCAGCCCATATCAGCTGAATTTGATGGAACTTTGACCCAAGCGCCACGCACAACCCAAAGGTTTAGACAGCCAAGCGAAGTTTGAAATATCCTGGAATTCGAAATAAGGCCACACGAGTATTTGTCCAATTATTATATGTCATACACTATGTAGTCGAAAAGTTTTAGGTTAACTTCCTTCGATGATAGTTTAATGTACCTCTTAGTAAACTAATCGACTAAGATCTAAGTACTAATAATATAAAGTTTACCCATAGTTGAGGGCGTGTCTTATTTCTATGTTCACTCTCTCACGCACTCATACTCGTACAAATACAAACCGTGCAATTGCAAACATATGTCAAAATCTTGCTGTGTACTATCTAACACGAAACTTTCATCTATAGGGAATCGAACCCATCATTTAAGGTGCACTGAAACACAAGCAAGCATCTTACAAACTGTTATTCACTAAAGAGTACCTATACGTACTCGTATAACGTGCGGGAATCGAACCCACTTTAACTAGTATCGGAACCAAAGCCTTTTAAACCAATAAAACGTGTAGTAATCGAACCCAAAAACCGTAACACAGGAATCTAATTACTTATCAACTATTGCGTCAGACGGGAATCGAACCCAAAATACGTGACAATGGAATGGAAGTATATAAACTGATAAATTATGCAGGATTTGAACCCGCTACCAGTGGTTGAAGAATTCACCCACGATAACCAAACCGTTTTCTAATAATAATATGTTATTATAGCCGTCGTAACTCTAGCCATCTCTCACAATTCCTAGAGCCATATAATTACGTTGTGTTGTTATTGTAGTAACCCATAAATTGTCCTTTCTCGTTGCACTGAAGTGAATCAGTACATTTAATGACGAGAATCCTGGTCACGGCACCACATGTGACTGTTCCTAAATTACCCTAGGCTGATAAAATTTTCGTTTTTCCTAATTCATGGTAATATTAGTATGAAAGTCGGTTTCCCTGAGGGGGAAAGGGACGCGCCCCGCCTTCCGCGCGCCCCTGTGAGGTTCGTCCGCCTGACTGGATTCCCTCCCCACCGGTATAAGAAAGTGGACTGAATTCCCAATTTGGGGCTGCCCTGTCCCGACTTTGAAAGCTAAGGGACAGGGAGGGGACACAAGGTGAAGTTAGTATTGGGAATTCACTGTTAAGACACATACATGAATAATATCAAATCATATAAGATCAAACAATAATAAAATGTGACTCTAATAAGACGAGAGGGCGCAAAATATGATATATTGTAGTAAAGGAGGTAATGGGAACGTTGCGCTTGTGCTTTAGAAAATATTTATTTGTCATTTACGTTACTTTATTTGATTCCAATGTACTAGATGCCGCTTTGCAAACGCAAACGGTTCCATGTCACAACATGGAACCATTTTACAACGTTTGCCCGGCCTACGTGTGCTGTTAGACCTAGGTACATAGTCCTACTAAGGACGCTGCTATGAACTCTAACAGACCACGCTCCCTAAGCACTACTTACATGTCTTTCCCAATCCTAAGGCAGTGGGTTGTGAGGCCACTGCCATTGAGGAAGACACGTTTTCAGTGTTTATAATTACACGCGAACACATGTTAACAACACCCTTACGGCAGGCTTACCCCTTTTAAATTCAACTTGCACAAGAGCACCGTAGGCTCAGTCTGTAGCAGAACATATTGCGATTGTTATTGTTGGACGCCGAAGTGGTAATACTTTCGTCACTTCACATTTCCTTACTCTGCCCCATGTCGAGGTTGCGTGTCTCGCTAAATAGTGTCGATTCAGTATTTGGCGTACCATATGCCAGGGTTTATTTTAACAAGACACAGTCCCTAGCGTTCCTTAGAACGTAGCTATCAATTTAGGCTGGAATACTTGGTGAAGCCTAACCCCGCTCCCGGAAATGTGCGCCATCAATCTCAACACAATGTTTCTGAGCTAGACCTTTATAGGAAGCAGTATTCATCAGCAGCGTTTGGTTGTTTTGTACTCCAAGTACAAGTCGGAATAACAACATTATCTGTTTTAATCAACTATGAATATTACGGTGTTGTCTACACCATTGAACAATATTATTTGTTCTAATCGTAATGCGAATATAACGGTTCGGCCTCCCTTTTGTGGTGCGTCAGGTAAAAGTCTCATCGTCAATAGTCGAGTGTATTATTGTACAGTGTAATGACGTATGCATTGAGGTGAATGTAGAGTAGTGGGGCTTTCGCCGTCTTACTAAAACCAAACGCAGTTGACGGATATTTGCCAAAGGTACGGAAAGTGGATATATGTATAACACATGAGATAATAGTATACATTGTGATGCAATATAGTAGCGGCTCCGTCAGCTGGAATGAATGATTATTAACAGTTCTTCTACACTACCGCCAGACTGCTACTATGAGCTATTAGTTAATTACAGTTAACACTTACCATGTGTTCATTGAAACTAGTCACAATTCACTTACAGAATACTGCACACATTACCAGTTTTGCCTCCGCCACACCTTATCTCCTTCCACTTCCATACACTGATTTTAACTAGATTTATTACTACTACTTATATTTAACTTATAAAATATTAATCGCTCTCTTACAACAGTCCACTGGGACATGTGCATCTTGGTACCAAGACTACGCTAATTTCACTAGCCTAACCTAGGACGTCCTAGAACTTCGTGGTCTTAAATTCACCACCTTGACTTATTTCGACTACTCTAAGGCCTGACCCCGTCCGTGATCTCAAACTAACTTAGCTTTATTCGCTTATTTCGACCGAACCCTGTAGTGATCCAAGACCGACTGCCTCGAGCTCCCTTTCTTCATCTCCAAACCTCTAAAAATACCACGCCTGCCTAACGCCCGTTTTTGCCATTGTTTTAAAGGTTCTCTTCGGTTCAGCCTCTAAACGTGGCTCCCACATGTGCACTCGTATTGAGGAATGCACTTACAAACCGTATATTTTTTTATCGTTTCTCAAGAATTCATTGAAGTATTAGTTTTGGCCTGTCAGCCGGCTTTTATCTCAAGTTCACTTCCCATTAAATACACAATTTATGCATTTACGAGTGGCTAATATTATTTTACAATTCTAAGAAGGGACGGAACGTTTTGTTATTAATTACAGTAACTTGTCAGGCTGTCAAGCCATAAAATAAAGGTTTAATATGCTTGTAAGTGTCCCGATACCGTGTGATGATGTTGAAATAAATATGGACTAAGATATTCGCTTAATAATTAGGAATACATGACAGGTAGTCACACCTTCAAGTTACTGTATGTATAACCCAACATTGCACTTGTAAGCACGCCCTTCATGCCTGGTGGCTTTATTTATGCTTGAGTATATATATTTATTTATATAAAATATATATGTTAATGTTTTATTTTATTATTGGTGTGTGCTAGCTGACATGCAACAATTATTTAATGTAATTGATTCTTTGTTTATATATTTTACACGCTAATGTATAGATTCTGGTTCTTCTAACCTAACAGACAGATGTTTTGCTGGGAGTTTGTTCCGCCACTTCTTCTTCCCAGCTAAAACACTCGGAAGTGGCGAAGGGTGGGCGTTTTGGGGGACTGGCTCTAGTAAACTCGACGTTCGGAAAGTGCTGATTTTCAGCCTAATTGGAATAAATGACTTTTGATTTTGATTTTAAACACCAGACACGAGCTGTTACTTCAGTGATGTGATGCGTAGTAAAATACACTAAAATCTCACTGCCGTATTCTGGTTAAAATAAAGAGTAAGTGAAATTTCAAACAGAATCTTGAAACTATGCCAAAAATCCTGAGGATTTCTTGTACGACGCTCGTTTCGCGAAGAATGTTTGTTGGTACAATCCTTTTAGTATTTTTCTTTTTGCTTTTTGAGCCATAATCTGTTTAGAAATATATCCAAGCTTTGTAAATTTTTAAAATGTTTTATTTACTTGTGCCTTTTTGGTATAGGCAAACCACTCATGTTGTGGTAAAAACGACTAAAAAAGCTTCTGTGAGTAGACTGGACGTACACACGGCGACACATCAAGACATACATTTCCAGTATAACATGGCCGCGCCTTGTATATATTTCCCGTGCAATGAGAGATCCGCATACATTGGTCTCTATATCTTGATTGGTCGCCGTGCATACTATAAGTAATGAGATTGTTCTAATAAAGAAACGAGATCCAAATGACTAATCATTCATGTATGGAACAGGTAATTTATTCAGGAGGGTCAATGCGAGTTCATTGTTGATGTTAAATACATACCCCTTTTAACATTGTTATAGTCGTATCCGAAGCATGGAGACCAGTTCTGGAAGTGGCCGGCGGAGGAGTCCTGAGTCTATCCAACGGTTCCCTCATATTCGACTCGGTAGCACTGTCTGATGCAGGCCTGTACACCTGCCATGTGGAGAACGGGGTCGGAGAGGCTCTCAGTAAGACTGTGTGGATCTCCGTTAACAGTAAGTGTAAGATTTTTTATGATAATTATGTTATTTATTGGAATTTGTATTTTATTTAGATACTAGCGACCCGCCCCGGCTTCGCACGGGTGCAATGTAGATACTAATGTTTTCTCTACTATAATATGCATGTATTATACATAATTATGAACCTTCCTCTTGAATCACTCCATATATTAAAAAAAAAACCGCATCAAAATCCGTTGCGTAGTTTTAAAGATCTAAGCATACATAGGGACAGACAAACAGGCAGCGGGAAGAGACTTTGTTTTATACTATGTGTAGTGAAGCTTAGTTGACGGCTTTGTGATGGGTCCTTTTACACCCTGTATAATTCATCCGAAATAAATTGTCTAAATAATGGTGAAAGCCATATTAGTTTACATTGTTTAGTTCAGATTAACTAAGGATACATCCAATAACAAGCACGAAAAGCGACTTGTTTTCAAGTGTTTATAATAGACGCTTCGACGCTTCTCCATTGTTAAAACAGTGGAAAATCTTTGAACTTTGTAACTCAAACATCCGTATCTATAGTCAAGTTAAAGTAATTACTTGAGCATAAGTAATTACTTACATTTTTTTTCATGCGATAGTCAAGAATTTAAACGACGTAAACACCGTCAAAGAAAGCAAAGCCAAGAATTCTAACTTTTTACAGTTCTAACTTCAAGCAATAACGAAACTACATAATAAAAATCGTAACTTAAATGATGACATTTACTCAAGTAAACACTTTGAATTGATTATAGATACGGGTGTATGAGCTCAAATGGTAATATCTAGTAATTGAATATTGGAAATCTAGCACAAATATTAAAGCGAAGATGATTGTAATCGTTCAGAAGTTTGTTCAATAAGTCAAACATCTTTGAGCGGCTTCGATGAATATTAAGTCTGTTTCTCGGTATTGTTGAGTTTGCTCTTTGATTGTTTCCGTGAATTTTGATACTGTTGTGATAAACTAAGTTTACGTAAAGATATAAATAATATAAGTATTTAATGAAGTTACAGATTAATCGTCATTTGTTCTATGTCTCTCATAAAGACGCATCCTGTGTGGCTACCGTGACGTCTTAATGCAGGAATATTCTTGTTCTTTTCCAGTGTGAGAAAGAGATGGCGCTAGACATCCTGTATACGTCTCCTTCCCACACCACTGATGCCAAAACCAGGCGCTTCAATTTCTGTTAATTTTTGTGTTTCGTTCGTCATCTTCTACGCGAAATGAAACGTCTGAACACAAAATAAACCAAAAGTGAACATTGAATAAAACAAAAAATCGAGTGAACAATTATTAATTTGAGCGAAACGTCTGCATTCGGCATAACCAAGGGATCGTCACGCGAACAGGTGTATTTCTTCGTTCATTTTGTTTGGCTAACCCGAACACGTGGTGGCCACGACCCGGCTCTTACTTAAACTATGCGTCTCCTAAACAAATGCGTAAATAAAAGTAAGAGTTAGGTACATTTTCGACGGTCAACTTAGAGCAGTGGGGCTACCGTTGTGCCTTAATGCAGGAATGTTTAGAGATAGCGCTAGGAAGCTGTCTAGCGCCATCTCTCTCCCCCTCTCTCGAAATAAAACTAAAACGTTCCTGCATTAAGGCGTTATGGTAGGCCACTTTAGAGTTGAAATTCCAACAGTGCTTTTGTTTAAAACCTAAATCTTGTAATCAATAATCTGACAGTTATTTTAGTTCGGCTATCTACTTAAACGTAATATGATTCAATATTTGCCTCCCCAAATAAAATGCTT
Organism: Standfussiana lucernea; assembly: GCA_964057025.1. NCBI lineage: Eukaryota > Metazoa > Arthropoda > Insecta > Lepidoptera > Noctuidae > Standfussiana > Standfussiana lucernea. The sequence continues at coordinate 8,853,436 of OZ059808.1, read as the reverse complement.
CCTCCTTTAAGGAACCGTTTATTCAAACGAGAAAGTTCTGATTTAAATTCATTGCTTACGTCATCCGAATCAACCTCAGATCCTAATTAATTCTAACAACTTGCAAACGGAGTTCTTTGGGAACTTTGTTTTTCTTACCCCCTCTTATTACTTGTTGGATGTTCCTAAGCTCTTTCTTAACAACGTAAAACAAATGTACTTTGAAATCATGCAAATGTAAACAATTTTGTTTTTCATGAGGAAACGGGGAATTGTTGAGATTTTTTTTTGTGATCTAATACTGTTATTATTTTCGGGTCTATCTTTATTGCGGAAGTTGTAAATGTTTTTGGTATTGTCCTTTATGTATAGACTTACCATCATTTCAAATTCAAAATTCTTTATTTTGGGACAACCAGGTCCAAAGGTTAGTATAGAAAAAAATTAAAACTTAGAATTTATTGTTAGTACTTAAATATAATTACAAAGACATCACACATCTTATTCTATACACAAAAACGACGACTACTATTTCACCACGTGATGTTTATGCAATTTTTTCCGCGTTCTGCAAAATACGGGCATCATTTAACATGTAGGACTACCCTATAAAGAGAAGAGAAAGCTCACACTTAACTTATACTACCTTAATTAGAACTTCACTCGGGAAAAGCTCTGGCCACACTAACGTGAATCCCGCACGGGCTGCGCGACTGCTCGCGGCAATTTTCGTTCTTCTAGTTATATTGCATGGAGGTGTTCAAACTGGCGTGAATAGTCGCGTAACATCGTAGTCATTAAAACAATCGACGCGCGTAATCGCTTCCAACATCATAGCCAGATCTTTATCCTTCGAATCAAAACTTAATTTACAGTATCAGTTTTCTTCCAGAACCTGTGACTTTTGATGTGCTATCAAGAAACATGACAGCTAAACTAGGACAACATGTCACTATTGAATGTCAGGCTAAAGGAGACGACCCGATTAGAATCATGTGGACAAGGAATGCGAAGCCTATCAATCCGTTGACACAGAGGTATGTGTTTTTTAAAGCTCAACTTGCAATGTTTATATGTTTGTTAAGGTCAAATCTTACACCACCAATACCACCACCACTATACCACCTACCACTGTTTGTCGCTGCATCACCCAAAGGTTGACTGGTAGAAAATGCCTATGGCATTAAGTCCACCTCTGTACATTGTGCTTGAAGTGTGAAATAAAGCTTCCAATTGAATATCAAAACAGTTATTCCCAGTTGGGAACAACTCAATCAGTTGATTGAGCTGAAATCTTGCATTTACATATAATACATACACGTTTAGTTTGGATGGCAATGCATGGTTAGCCAAGTGACGTCATTCTAAATCCAATATGGCGGACGAGTTATTTTTTATGCACTTCCATGATGTGGGTATCAATTAAAAGGGTGTTCTGAAAATAATACGAAAAATGGCGTCACAAATATATTTATAAGCTTGTTTTAAACAATGTTATTTTACTATAAGCTCGCTTGGTATACATTTTATACTATGAATTCTAGACTTTGTGTCTACTGTTCTATGTTTAAAAAAAATTAATACAAAACTTGTAGAAAAGTTTCAAACAGTATGAGCAAAGTTCGTTGAAAACAATCACCTATTATAACTTGTATATGGGGGTCAACAGAAATAATAAACCACCTGTCGAAAATTCGTTGTGATTGTGTAAACTCATGATTTTATTAAAACTTTTTTGCAGAAAAGTATTTATTTTACCCTTTCTCACACAAATCCTAGTCAAATATCAATTTTACGTTACAGCCCGTTCCCACGACGAGGATTCGATTTTTTTGGACGTATCGCCTTTTTCACGATCTGCCTTCTTTTTTAGTCGGTTAAAAAGTGCTAACGTTCGGAAAAATATCTAAATTATGAATCAAGACATTTTTATCATTTGTTCAATTATTTTATGAAAATACTCTCGTTTCTAATGCTTTAATTAGAATGTCAGCTGTTATAACATAAATAAAAAAGCAACTGAGCTAATTAGTTCATCTTATTGAGACGGTTTATTCTGGTGTGTATCTAGGTCAGCTTTATTTAAAGTAATTAAGCAAAGTTTTCTAGGAATTAACACACTTTATAAACAAGACTAGCAAGATTAGTTTTTTATTTCATTTTTTTTTACATTTCTAGGGAAGATTGCTATGTAATTTTATGGAAGTTGGGTAGGTCTTTGGTGTGGGATGCACACTTGCGTCGACCCCCTTGCACCATCCCATCTTCCTAGCACGGTGGGCTGCGCTGGGGCGGCTGTTGCAGGGGCTGAAAACCTCAAACGGCGCAAATACAATAACTTAATTGGTAATTATGTGTTTGAGCCATTTGGGGTTGAAACGCTAGCGCATGGGGTCCGAGTGCCCACCTATTATTTCGGGATATCGCCTAGCGGTTGGTCGACTCTTCACGTGACCAGAGGGCTGGCATTTTTTTTGGCCAAAGAATCAGCATTGCCATCCAACATGGCAGTGCTGCCAGCCTTCTGGGCACTTTTCCTGTTGACAGCGGTGTGGACGATTTTTTTGACGCCCCGTAATTGTACATATTTTTATTCTTATTTTAGATCATCCGACGAGCTCTTGTTACCGTCGGCGTTCCAGCTATCTTAGAGCCCAATGGCTTGGCACGCGACGATGGCCAAAGACCGGACGGCATGTCTTTGTTTCCTTGGAAGATGGGTAGGCCTTTAGTGTGGGACGCAACTTGTGTCGATACTCTTGCGCCATCACATCTTCCAAGCTCATCGTGCTGTGCTGGCGCTGCCGCTGCGGCTGCGGAGAACCTCAAGCGGCGTAAATATAGTAACCTTTGTGGAAACTATATTTTCGAGCCGTTTGGGGTTGAAACTCTGGGGCCGTGGGGTCCGAGTGCTCACAGCCTTTTTAAGGAAATTTCCAAACGCCTAGTTGACGCTTCCCGTGACCCAAGGGCTGGCTTTTACCTTGGCCAGAGGCTAAGTGTTGCCATACAGCGTGGCAACGCCGCCAGTCTCTTGGGCACATTACCGGCTGACAGCGTTGAGGAGGAGTTTTTTGATGCTCTTTTATAGTTTGTAGTTAGTTAATTTTAGTCTTTTTAATTATTGTAAACATTGAATATGAAATAAAATATTTGACTTTTAGATCTAATAGTAGTTTGTAAATAAGGTAAATATTTTGATGAGTTAATAAGGGTTTATTGGCATTAATCTTTATTTTCGTAGAAATTAATAGTATTATTTTCTCAACTTATAATATATACATATATTTTTTTTTATTTTTTTTGAAAATGTATTCCTAGCGCTAAGAGTCAGATCAACTGGTATGTACAAATTGGGGATTGGATTAAGTATTTGTAAGGAGGTGCCTGACGTCCGTGACCGCTGACCGTAGCTGCTGGATTGAACGCACCTTTATTATTATTTATTTATTCAAAGAGGCATCAACTCCAATTACAAAGTACAGCATTTTTTTTAATTACAACATTACAAAATTACATTAAAAATATTATCAGTCCATAAATTACTCATAACACTGAAATGAATATAATGAATGAGGAGGTCGTGGCTAAATAATAACAGCCGCTCGGGTCGATCGTCAGGTTAAGCCGCGCTTGCCTGGGTTGGTCCGTAGAAGGGTGACCCATTACATACCGAGTTTCCTCCGTGCCTCGGAAAGCACGTTAAGCCGTTGGTCACGGCCGTCATTTGTAGATCTATGACAGTCATTACATGTAGTCAGTGGCCCGAAAGTCTGACAACCAGTCTTACCAAGTGGTATCGTGTTACCCAGTACGAACAGGGTTGTGGAGGTCAGATAGGCAGTCGCTCCATGTAAGATACTGGTATTCAGCTGCATCCGGTTAAACTGGAAGCCGACCCCAACATAGTTGGCAAAAGGCTAGGCAAATGATGATGAACACTGAAATGAATAAACTTAAGGATTGCGCCATATCCATCAGCAATAGTATTTTTCTATGCTCCTATCCTTTTCCGTAGCTCAGAAACGTCATTTGCTAGAGCGAGAAAGAGAGCGGGAGTGCTATCGCACGCAGCAGAATCGACGCGACGATGCGCTCGCCCTCCACTCTCACAGATAATATCTAAGGCGTTACACATAAGTACAGTAAAATATTATGCGTAATTTTATGTATATTGTGTCATATTTCATGATACCTGCGATAATAGTATCTAATTATCCCTCATCAAGTTTTGGGATAGGTACATAATAGCAACATTTTCTATAGATAACTATGTTACGCGTCACAAAATTTAGTTTCCATACACGACGTGTACCAGAAAGGTGTGGTCATGTTTAAGGGTGTCATCAGACCATCAAACTGAAAAACTTTCTTTATGGGACCATCGTAGAAATCGCAAAAAAATAATTTCAAATAAAAATTGTTGTGAATGCATGCTGTAGATGTAAAATTAAAATGTTACTAGCATTAAAACTTATAGAAAATATTAATAAAATAATTGAAGCTAATTAATTAAATTAATAATTAATTATTATTTTAATTTAATAATTGAATTGTTATTTTATAATATATATAATGTCAATGATTTTTAACCGACTTCAAAAAAAAGGAGGAGGTTCTCAATTCGGTTGTATTTTTTTTTTTGTTATTTTACCTCATATCTTCGTCATTTATGAACCGATTTGAAAATTTCTTCTTTTATCTGAATGGATCTACTTCCCGATTGGTCCCATAGACATTTCATCAAAATCGGTTTAGCAGTTTGGTTTTGAAATCAAAATAGCTGGAAAAATATGTCGTCCAAGTAAAAGAAATTGCGAAATTGATACTTGACAAGGATTTGTGTGATGCGATAACTAAAAATGGTAAAATAAAAACGTTTTTGCAAAAAAATAACCGACTTCCAAAAAAAACACAAAAAAAAGGAAAATAACTTTACTTTCGGAAGTCGGTGACTATTGTTTGTTTCATTGACTTTTTTGGAAGTCGGTTATTTTTTTGCAAAAACGTTTTTTGTCAATTTTAAATAGGAAAATGTCAAAGGATAGGGAGGTACTCATGAAAAAATGTGTCTGGTATAAATGGAAACTGAATATATAAAATGACACGGTAATGTTCTGTCGAACAAGCTATTCGGTACACAAAGAGCCAACTACTTTTAGACAAAGTTGTGAAACCTTTTTGGAAGTTTTTCATAAGCTGAAAAGTTATTACATACACAAAAAAATTAACATTGGTATTGATAGTTTTGCCCGTAATACCAAATCTATTGTTCAATTAAACAAGAAGATCCATTCGATTTTGCGATTTCTAGTTTAATAGACCTCAACAGATCTAGATAACTCTACATCAAACATCCATACAAAAATTAAACACACTTCATGTAAATCTTTATTCCAGAGTAAAAATGTCAGAAGCCAAATCAGAAGACGGCATGACGAGCGTACTGGAGTTGTTACAAACGGAAACAAGTGACGGTGCGCTATATCAGTGCAGAGCCGGCAATCCGTTCGGGGCCGACGTGTACAGTGTACATCTTACGATACTGGGTAAGACCCTTTTTCTGATTTTTCGGTGCGTCATTGGAGCGGGAGCAGCATGCTCGGTTTACCCGTTACCGAAAGCGCTTCGAGAGCCTATCTTTCAATGAGCGTCTCCTGATTAAGTGTGGAATGATTTTAGGCTGTGGATATTTTGTTTGGGTCCAAAGAACAATGACATATACTTAAACCAAGGTTATCCAGCAGAGTCCATCATACAGAAGAGAAATATCGTTCAAAATGTGTGGAACAGCTGATTTTTTGTCTAAGTAAGCGACGTGTTTTTATCATGACGTTTGAATCATCTACTGAAATCTGGTCAAAGTTGGGGTCGCGTCGTTTGTTGCGTATTCTTTTCATGCCCTGTGACTATGTGATGTTGAACTTGAATAAAATACTGAAGTAAAAAAGTGTGTCATAGAAGAAAATGATAACGTAAAACGTAATGTTTTTTTGACATTTTCCGTAATGCTGTACCTATTATGTTTTCTCTCTGCATCTCCTAAGGTAGACTGGTAGTAAATGCCTAAGGCATTAAGTACTTAGTAGTTCCTAGTAGGTATTGAGGCTTTTGTACAGTGTTTCTTTTTACTTGTGCATAAAGTTTTAATAAATAACTATTATCATGTATGCATTGTTTCACGAAGAAGTATATGAACTATCTGATGACGTTAATACGTACCGTAATTCAAGATTTAGATAACTGGGATTGACTCTTCATGTTACAAATAAAAATTAAAATCAATGGACAGACAACAAATATGCAGACAAACCAACAAAAAAGATGTTTGGTGGCTCACTCTCCGCCAAGCACACTAATGGAACAGAATTAGGTTAAAAGCATTGATGTCTTGCTACAATTGGCTCAAAGCGACAGCGCAAAGCAAGACTATACTAAGCCGTGATTGGATCAAGGCTGTTAGCAGGGACTAATGACAATGCCAAGGCTCTCGTTAGATGACTGGATTAAAGGCAGGACTCCACAATACGAGAGCAGCGGTGACTCAGTGGTAAAGCCCTGACGTGATGTCGTGGGATCAAACGCAAGCAACTCTTAAAATCGTGAAGGAAAAATCGAGAGAATTAAAAGTTAGGAGACATTTTTAAAATCACCCGTACTGATCCCGCGGGGTGAATTACGGCCCACTCCTTTTCACAACGAGGAGGTCCAGCCATGTCCATAATATGCTCTCTTCTAATTAGGTACAACAGATGATATTCTGAAGGAGTTTTTTCCTCTTTAGCCCTTGCCCTTGATCCGTTGGTCTCATAGCCGCAGGCGAGACTGGTGAGCGTGGGTCTTTGGGTCGATTCCAAGATAAAAAAAAAAAGAAATTGTTTATTAAATCTCTAACATTTACATAACAAGTGTGAAAGAAACAGCCCCAGTAAGTGGTTGATAACACTTGTATCGGGGTTGTCTCGCTCCTCCCCTGAATTGGTAGACAAAATAGAGACTATGAAAATTAAAATCAAAATTAAATAAATTAAGAAATAAATTAAAAACAATATACAATAAAAATCTATTTCCAAAATTAAATTCAAAACAAAATCAAAAATTAAAATCAGTAAAATTAAATTTAAAATTAAGATCAGAAACAAAATCAAATCAAAATCAGAGTGAGAGGTGAAGCTGAGTTTTGGGTTTTACCATCATGATTTTTTCAATAACAGCCGGGTTTGTTGTCGTTTGATGGGTTTGTTGATATAAATAAGCACGCACCTTATTAAATATGACTGTTAGCCTACATCATACCCCCGATGGGCAAAGTGATCTCGACTTCATGGACATAGATATCTTCTCTCTTTCTAGTAACAAATTTAAAACACTGACTATAAGTATTCTTTCACCACAATCATAATCTAAAATTAATTAATTAATTCAAATGTTATAAGACAAAATTATCAACACGTTTCCGTTCCTTTATCGTTCATTTATTTACCCGTGGACACTGGTGTGGATTATATGTTTACCTATTTATGTAGACTCATAATTTTATTTTAAACTTGAACATGTAACTGTTTTTTTGTCCCTAGTAAATAAAATGAAATAAATCTCCCCACGACTTCCAGATGTTCTGTTTCAAAAAAAAAAACACAAGTGGTGAAATGTGGGTGTACTTATATAGGTCCTCTGTATCAGTACAGGCGTTTTGTTATAAACATTAGTATACTAATAATTAACAGCAAAAACACCATATAAAACGTAAACAACCACCCACAGAGGAGGATAAATTACGTAACATGATTAGCCAGCTACGTCCGAACAGATTTATTGGTGCAGTTGTTCGCAATCCGTTTGGGTTTAGCTGCAAACATACGGCCCCCGGTATTACCTTAATGAGGTTATGAATGAAAATCTGAAATTAATGTTGAACTAGGTGTGGGGAACAGGTTGTGTAGATACGAATCCTCTATTTAATAAAGAGGATCCTCGACTCGAGGAACCAGACTGGTATTGTGACGGCCAGTTCCAGCAGTGGTAACGTTAAAATATTCTTCTTTTTAGCGTGTTGATGCCAGCCAGCCCAAAATTTGGCGACGAGTTTGACACTTTCAGTAGCGTTTTACCCTTTACTCAGATGAAATCTAAAAGGAATCATTTTGGGGATTTAAGGTTGCGCCTCATCTAGCAAACAGAGCGAGCTGCTGACCGCATCGTCGATTTTGCTGCATGCGATAGCATTCTCGCTCTGTTTCTGGCTCTATAAAATCAGCTCCTGTCCAAAAACTTCTTGGGTATATCATATGTGAATATTTGTTCTGACAGCCCGAGTTTTATATGACTGACTCGTTGGTCCGATGTGGGGATGTGGGTTCGATTCCCAGGTCGGGCAAAGTGTTATTGGGGTTTTCCATCAGGTGTTTCTAAGTAGCAGCCCCGGAGTCTGGAATTGGGCCCGGTCAATGGCTATATGCTCACCCCTATTACATGGGACTTAAACATTACTGGCGAAATGTGGGTGTACTATCAGGCACACCTCTGCCTAACCTTTCTGGGATTACAGGCTTGATGTTACGTTATGTTATTTTCTCAAACTTTGGTCTTCCAACTATTGTGTTCATCTCATATCGGCTCCAACTACATTCGTAGTTGGAATATGCTATAATTAAGTGGTGAACTAAAACAATAGAGATAATATTTTAACTTTATTGAATTGCATACCACAGTGTGTACTTAGATGGTAACTCATCTTCATATTCATTTATTTGCGTTCCACAAGGTAAAAACAAGCTGATACAAAAGGCTTTGAGCTAAGAGCCGTTGTGGACCCTGTTAGGGCACAGCAAATTATTATTTAAAAGGTGAATTTATTACTTAAAGTTAAAAATCGAATTCATAGAAATTAAAAAAAAAAACCGGTCAAGTGCGAGTTGGACTCGCGCACCGAGGGTTCCGTACAAACCTGTGGGTGTATAACTTTTTTTTATATGACGAAACTAAAAATTTACGGTTTTCGTAATTTTTCCTATATCTGTACTATAAGACGTGACTTCGTACAAAATTTCAAGATTCTAAGTTCACGGGAAGTACCCTGTAGGTTTTGATTCCCGTGCGAGTTTCGAAAATTTGCGGAAATTTGCGGCCTAAGTGGCTGTATCTTTTGATTGCGTTGACTTAGAAGGTTGATTTTTCTACAGCTTCCAGGGACAGTAGAACTAAGTATCATATAGAAATTTCAGGTCTTGACAGACGGACGGACGGACGGACAACAAAGTGATCTTATAAGGGTTCCGTTTTTTCCTTTTGAGGTACGGAACCCTAAAAAAACTAAAACAACAACAAATAACAACTCGTAAACCAACCTATAATAACTCGTTTAATTGAGATCATAATGAACTCTGCCAGGTACAGCAGAATAGTAGTAGATATCAAACTCAAACTCAAAGCATTTATTTCCATTAGACCATTACAGGCACTTTTGAATGTCAAAACACAAAAAAAAAACTAAGCTATAGTCCCAGTCACAGGGCATAATAACTTGTGAAAGTATTGTAGTTGCCGATTCGAAAGTGTAGATCTCTATGGAGAAGTATCGTGCATCGTGATTCAACTACATACGTTTAATTCATGTTGAACTACATATCTGTGTACCTCAGTCCGACATGCGGGCTGTGTCGCCCAAATATTATCCTTCTCATTTTTTCCCGTGGCTAAAAGTATCGTTTGATTTTTGTTAATATTTCAACAAAAACGTGCGTTTTTGTTATTTTTTTTATTCATTTATTTATGTACCTACGCTTCCAACCATTCGACTAACGAGACAGTGGTAAAAAAACCAAATGGTATAGCCTAAAAATGACTACAGAACAACACCATCACCTAAAACACTTCTAAAAACAAAACAACAGCATTTCAAACATTCGCATAAATATGACAATGATCAATTAATCACTATAGAAACCAATAAACCCTAGCACAGGCCCCGGCTTCATCCAAACCAATTAACGGTGCAACCGCAATTAACGGCTCCCTGTACTATGCGTACTAGCTTTAATTCCGAGGATTTTTTTTTATTATGAGCTAGCACTAGTATTTGTAAAACTAATTGGGGAAAAATAATTATAAATTAAGCAGTGATAGCCTTGTGGTGTGACCATTGGACTGCCAAGTCATAGGGCTCGAGTTCGAAGCCAAGACACGCTCCTCTGATTTTTTGGAATCATGTGAGTATTGTATAATTATCACATGCTTCGGTGAAGGAAGACATCGTGAGGAAACCAGCATGCCTGAGAGATATTTCTCGACGGCACATAAAGTCAGGGGCCCATGAGCGGTATAAGAACTCTGACACCAGGTTAGGCACTAACCACACAATAAAGATTTTAAATTAATCCTAAATGTTACTCATGCTTTTATGGAATATCATGTTACTCTTTTACTGGGTTGTGAAGGTCAGATAGGCAGTCACTCCGTGCAAAATACTGGCATTTAGCTGCAGCCGGTGGAAATTGAAGCTGACTTCAACTTAGCTAGGAAATAGGCTAGGCATAAGATGGTGATGATGATCCTCGATGAGACATCAATTAATAGTACCTACCTCTTCTTACTCATGATACAGAATAGATTGGAAATAATAGTGTGGCGAGAACTGGTGTGAGGCAGCTTTTGCCGCCACATTCGCACGATTTTCGCCGAAGTCAATTCAAAACCTAATACTTCTTCTGATTGGTAAATTACGGTTACAAAATCAAATTTCGAAAAGTGAAAACCAGAAACAAAGAGAAACCAAAAAAGGAGAAAATCGAATTAAATATTTTTTTTCTTAATATGCGCAATGCTGCAGAGAAAATCTTCTCCAATGAGCCAAATGTGTGGATCTATTATTATTTGATTTCAAAATAAGGCGCTTGCTAAGGATATGGCATACGGGTCTTTACAAAGTTCTGCAGCCTAAGTATACACCAAATTCCGGCATCGTCTTTTCAGCCCGGAGTCACCCACCGTTGGGTATAAGCCTCCCCTTTCTTCAGCCATACTTCCCAGTTCCGTAACACTTCCAAATTCGTCATAGCATCAAAAATAATACAGCTTTATCTTCCAGAACCGCCAGCTCCACCGACAGATCTATCAGTGGACTCAATAAAGAGCAGATCAGTAAAGCTATCCTGGAGAGACATGGCCAGGTCTCTGGCGCAGTTCTACAGCCTCCAGATCAGTAGCAGCCAGAGATTGTCCTGGAACAACGCCAGGGTTATGAATATTACGAGGTATTTATGTTATTGTGATCATGGTATATTGTATAGTAATAATATAATCTCTGAAGGTGGAAGCGTCAGGGTAATCCGCGAAATTCAAATTTTCTTAAAGTTTTTTTTGCTATTTGCAGATCAGTCTGGTTATAAATGTTGATTAAAATATGATTCATTTTTGTTTGTGTTTGTTACCTCATATCTTCGTCATTTATGAACTGATTTGAAAAATTCTTCTTTTATCTGAAAGGATATACTTTCCGATTTGTTCCATTGAAATTTCATCAAAATCGATTCAGTAGTTTGGTTTTCATATCAAAATAGCTAAAAAGAATATGTCATCCAAGTACTGATGTGTGTGATACGATGATTAAAAAAGGGAAAAAAAAAAACGAAAAAAAATAACCGACTTCCAAAAATTTATTTTTTTGCCACCGACTTTCGAAAGTAAAGTTATTTTCCACTTTTTTAGTGTTTCTTTGAAAGTCGGTTATTTTTTTGCAAAAACGTTTTTATTCATTTTAAATTTGATTCAAAAGCCATATTTGTTACGGTCGCGAATCATATTTTAATCAACACACAAAACGGTCTGCCCTTGCGCACACATTTCTTTAGGACCTAGGACGCGAACTCGACTCCGGACCGAACTTTGACATATTATCTGTCAATATCCGGTGCCCGCAGTCAGTCCGCCGCAGGTCCGCTCGGTTTAACCTGACCTTTATAAAATATTTCTTTGAAAAAAATAATATCTGTTAAGACATTTGCACAAAAAATCTCAAAATTTGTTTATGCCATCTTCAAAAGATTGACTGAAATAGAAAGAAGTATAGATTTGTTTAGCTCTAAGAGTGAATTTGAATTTTTTGTACGTAGCTTAGTAATATTGAAACTATAATATATATATATCAAAAAACAAAACAAAAAACTACCTACTAAATTATCAAAAGCATTTGACAAGTTTCACTCAAAATTCCACAGTAAATTGCACATAATTTTTTTATAATAATAAAATTCCGTCAATATTTTTTACTCAATGATAGCTTTCATATTTCATGGAAAAAGCTCGTGGCTATAAGAACAGCCGCTCGGGTCGGCCTACAGGTTAAGCCACGCTTGCCTAGGTTGGTTCGGGAATGGGTGACCACCCATTACATACCAAGTTTTCTGCTTCCCTTGGAAAGCACATTAAGCTCTTGGTCCCGGTTTTCTTTAATAGATAGATCTTTGAAAGTCATTACAGGTCGTCAGGAGCCTGAAAGTCACAACAACAACCAATCTTTCAACGTGTATCGTATTACCTAGTAGTAACTGGGTTGTGGAGGTCAGATAGCAGTCGCTCCATGTAAAAGTAATGGTATTCAGCTGAATCCGGTAAGACTGAAATCCGACCGCGACGTAGTTTGGGAAAAGACTAGGCAGACGATACTAGGTTTCATGCGATGGTTTCTAGGATTCATGTATGTATATGGCTATGTGATGAGTACCCTGTATATTTCGTTTTCCACACAGATTAGAAGAACTGCGACATAGTATAGAAGTGGAAGATCTACTGCCAGCAACCAGTTACACTGCAAGAGTAGCTGGTGGAAACCAAGCGGATCTCAGTCATTTCTCCACACCAGTTAGGTTTACCACTACTGAAGAAGGTAAATAATATAATCATCGCGTCGAAAACGTAGTAAATAAAAAAAAAGACAATTTCGAAGTACTTATTAAAATGTTGCCACTTTTGTAAAATTATAATATTATATTATAATTGTAATATTATAGATTCAAATGTTTGGATGGATGGATGGAAGTTTATTACCCAATCACGCCTGAACGGTTCAACGAATCTGGATGAAAGTTCGCACAGAGATAGATTATAGTCTGAAATAACACATAGGCTACTTTTTTTTCTTTTTCTTGTTTCCGACGCGAACGAAGTCGCGGGCAACAGCTAGTGATGAATATTTGCATGCTTATCGATGACGATTTTAAGTGGCATATAATCCGGTCTCTAACGATGACCATTGCTGAGCATAGGCGTGTCCAATCTCACTCCACTATGTAAACGGCACAGCTGTGTGACGGCATGGTTAGCGCAGTGGCTGAGCGAATGACTGCTGCACTGCGTGTCGGGACCGACTCCCTACGCAACAAATATTTGTGAGGCCTACAGGTAGTTGTTCTGGGTCTGTCTGTTTGTGAATGTGAGTTTAAATGTTTGTAAACGCATCCACGATACAAGAGAAATTCTTACTGTAGGGCACGTCCAAAAATGAAAAATGCCGAACATAATGACACAATAATTATCCCACTGCTCTAAAACAAGCTTTCTCCTCTGCGAGTGAAAGATATTTTTTTTTAATGTTACAGCACCCTGCTGAGATATGGGTCTTTTGATCTCATACAGGACTAATTTAGTTTAACGTGTGTCTATTTTTTTTTCGTGTGCGAGTCTAACAAATAATTTTTCTTTCTATCTTCTACGTGTATAATCTTATACAAATAATAATATTTCTACCAGCACCATCATCACCCCCTCTTGGAGTACAATTGGAGCAGACCGAGTCACCTGGAGAGCTCAGGGTCAGATGGCTCCCCCCACCTGCTGATACGCATAACGGACTTATAATAGGATATCGGTTGAAGGCAGTTCCTCAGCTGACGGGAATCAAAGGTTTGTCAAAATAGGGTCTATTGACCTTATGGAGTAAATTAAATTATTTAGGGACATGCCTATTTCGGGAGACCTGAGTCGGAGAACTTGATTGATTGGAAAATTGAATATAATCTTATAACTGTGCGTGAATTCACTTCACAAAAGCTCTTTGCACAAAAATGTTATAACTTCTATACTGCGATAACAGTGAATGTCACCTATAAATGCTTGTTCGTAGAATTTGAAATAGTCTGGACGAATGAGCAAACTATTATCCAAACGAAACTAATAGCGTTTGATGGGTTCAAATCACATCTGACATTTTTGTCAGTATTTTTTGTTTTGCTCTATTTGTTTTAGTTTGTGTGCGAGTTTTAATAATAGCAAAAAGTTTAGTTTATTTTTTGTTTTATTAAATTACAAGGAATATTCATTGTTCTTAGAAACAGAAGAAACAAGCGATAAAACCATTAAAACCGCATCGCTGTACGCCAAACAAGAGACGGTTGTTTCCGGATTACTCAAGGGAGTCAGGTAAATAATTGTACAATTTATTAACTTAGACCACTGCAGTCCACTGATAGATTGAGAAAACCCTCAGCGGACTGGATAGGTTTTAAATTTTACACTGGTAAATGGTAATATATTTAATTTTCGTAATCACACCCAACATCACAGTAACTTTCGATACATTAATACAGTACGTGCGCAGATTTATTGATAATTTAAAGCCAAAATTGGACGCTTCACTTTCTGTTCATTTTTGTCTTTTATCGAAGTGAAACATTTAAGCACAAAATGAATCAAAACGGATTTTTTAAGTAGACAAAAATTAAATTCACTGAGTTCGGCGTTTGATTTTACGGTCGTACTAAAGAGCAAACGTAATGTCTTTTATTGATAAATTGTGGGAAACAATAAAACTAACGACGTCACGACACGACGTCCTATTGTATTTATAAATATTTGTTATGCATTACTGTTCTTTTTCTTTCTTTAAAATAGTCTTGTTACTTTTCCAAAACTGCCCTTAAATCAGAAATACAGACGGCAAACGTTACAGATTTTCCGTAAATCCTCGCATGGAAAATTTTATGTAACTTCCTACATCTATTTTCCTTTCAATCAGGTATGCAGTATCAGTAGCCGCATTTAACAGCGCCGGGTCGGGACCTTTCTCCGTTCCGCTGTTCCAAGACACACGTGAAGGGGGTAAGTGAAATTGATGATCTAACCAAATGGTATCCTCCTATAGCTGTTCCAACTCCCACAAGGAAGCGATTAACTAACGACATTTTCTCGCTCAAGGAACGTACAAAGATTGTAGGTGTCTCAGCAAAAGAGATACATATTATACATGGTGTAAACGTACTCTTCACGAAGCCGTCAACCAAACATTCTGTACATGAAAGTAAGTAACCGCGTAAAAATTATTATTACTGGGAAACTATTTAAAAAAAAAAAACATTGTGCTGATGGATGCTTTGAATAGTACGGGGGTCATGGAGATATTAAAAGTAAAGTTATAACATAAAAAAAACCGACTTCCAAAAAAAACACTAAAAAAGTGGAAAATAACTTTACTTTCGGAAGTCGGTGGCAAAACAGTCAATGAAACAAACAATAATCACCGACTTCCAAAAGTAAAGTTATTTTCCACTTTTTTAGTGTATTTTTTTTGGAAGTCGGTTTTTTTTTTGCAAAAAAGTTACACATGACATTTTTTCCAGCTATTTTGATTTCAAAACCAAACTGCTGAACCGATTTTGATGAAATTTCTATGACACCAATCGGAAAGTAGATCCATTCAGATAAAAGAAGAAGTTTTCAAATCGGTTCATAAATGACGGAGATATGAGGTAACAAACACAAGAAAAAAAAAAACATACAACCGAATTGAGAACCTCCTCCTTTTTTTGAAGTTGGTTAAAAAGAAGGAGGTTCTCAATTCGGTTGTTTTTTTTGTGTTACCTCATATCTTCGTCATTTATGAACCGATTTGAAAAATTCTTCTTTTGTCTGAAAGGATATACTTTCCGAGTGGTCCCGTAAAAATTTTATTAAAATCGGTTTAGTAGTTTGGGTTTTAAATCAAAATATCTGGTAAAAATATGTTACCCAAGTAAAATAAATTGTGAAATTGACAGTTGACAAGGTTTTGTGTGTGATACGATAACTAAAAAGGGTAAAATAAAAATTCCTTTTTTTAAATAACTGACTTCCAAAAAAAAAAAAAAATAACTTTACTTTTGGAAGTCGGTGGCAAAAAAGTCAATGAAACAAACAATAGTCACCGAATTCCGAAAGTAAAGTTATTTTCTATTTTTTTTTGTAAGTCGGTTATTTTTTTTGCAAAAAAGTTTTTACACCCATTATTACACACACGGTCGCCGGCGAGAGCTGTCTAACAATAAACTTGTTTTAATTGCTGGGTCTACTTGTTTCTAGCTAATCGCTCTGGTGGTGAGACAGATGTCATAGGTACAAAAATAAAGATGAATATACATACAACGTGACAAGTTAAGCAACCGTTTGAGAAATAAATACGAAGACAAGGAACTTGATTGATAAACAAATTGCTTCAATCTGCTTTGTACTCAAGTTTCTTGACTGGGCTACAAAAAAAAATAACAGTATCTTTTGAAGCAACCTCTCCTCTTTTCTGGAAATCTTTAACAACATAGCCAATGTTTTTTTTTACGGCTCTAAACTTCGTTAACAGTGCCACATATTTGTTTCCAGTGCTTTAAATTTTATTTATTTATTTAACCTTCATGTACAAGAGCGGTACATAAGTGGACTTAATGCCACAAAGCATTCTCTACCAGTCAACCTGTAGGTCAAATAGGATAGCATTGTGATAGAGTACAAAAAGATAAATGAGAAAAAATACCATTTTGTTAACATAAATAGGTTCATACTAATACATATTAAATATACGAGTATATACAGATAAAATAAACTATTACAAATAATTAATTTTCCGAATGTTAATTTGGTGAATTGATGTTGGGTGTCACTCTGTTGAATAATATAGCTGAAAGTACCTCGGAGTCGCTCGGTAAAACTTCGAAGACTATCAGTGTAATTGGGTTTGTGTAAGAATCTTATTCTCTCAGGATCAATTAGTCTTCATTAGTCTTTTTTCTTCCGGCTGTCTTTTCCTTGTTACATTAGTTTGCCAACTCGGAGTAAGAAGTTATACGGCTACAAAGCCATTATTGTACATTGTTTTAGCGTCGTTTCTGAACTATCTGGTGATCATCATTCCTCTTTCTTCATCATCATCATCAGCCAATCAGTGATAGCCTAGTGATGTGACCGTTGGACTGCCAAGTCATAGGTCTCGTGTTCGAACCCAGGACACGCACCTCTGATTTTTCGGAATCATGTGCGTATTGAATAATTATCACTTGCTTCGGTGAAGGAAAACATCGTGAGGAAACCAGCATACCTGAGAGATATTTCTCGACGGTATGTAAAGCCAAGTCAGAGGCTCACGGGCGGCATAAAAACTCTGACACCAGGTTAGGCACTAACCACACGATAAAAAAAGAAAAAATCATCATCATCCATAGCCCGACTGCACCCACTGCTGGGTATAAAACTGCCTTTGTTTGTGCCAAACTCCATATTCTTGTGCCAGCATCATCCAGGATATTCCCGCGATGGCAACAATGTCGTCTGCCCATCTCGCCGCTGGACGACCAACACTTCTCTTTCCAGCAATTGGACGCCACTTGATCACACAGCTTTACTCTACCTACCATCGCCGCGCCTTGCCAGGTGTCCTGTCATTACTCTTTACGTTATAATAAATATATAATAATAATATATAATAAAATAAGCACAGCCTTTTTAAGGAAATTTCCAAACGCCTAGTTGACGCTTCCCGTGACCCAAGGGCTGGCTTTTACCTTGGCCAGAGACTAAGTGTTGCCATACAACGTGGCAACGCCGCCAGTCTCCTGGGCACATTACCGGCTGACAGCTTTGAGGAGGAGTTTTTTTATGCTCTTTTATAGTTTTTAGTTAGTTAATTTTAGTCATTTTAATTATTATAATGTATATAGTTGAAATAAATAAATATATTAATATATAAAATAATATAATATAATAATATTCTACGAAGCCCAATCCTTCTGCTTTTTACCCGACCGAGAGAGGGTAATGGGTTTATGACCCCATATATTTACGTTTGTTCCTCTGTGGCGCTCTAGAGACCAAACGCGTGGGCCGATTTTGATGATTCTTCCGTCAATCGATTTATGTTAATCTTGCGAGTGTCACCAAAGACTTGACAGTAATCAAAATTCAATATGGCGACAACCAGACGCCATATTGTGAAAAATAAAAAAGTCGACGAACTATGTTAAGTCTATCATTAAATAGGTATTTGAAAATCATCTCTAAGTTTCTCATATCATTTTCATTACGAATGCTCATTTTTAAGTTATGCCTCCATCTTTCTAACAAATCAATGGTCCTTCTCAATTCAACAACATTTTCTTCACAGGCCATTCAGCAAAAGTCTTTTAAAGTAAAAAAAAAAACATTTTCTCCACCAATTTAGAACCTTAAATCTTCAAATTAGCTCCTATAAGATAAGCTACCATCTCCAAGAACATTATCACACCATTCATTGCGAGCACCTCGAAAATGTCTTCACAGAGTAGGTAGATACAGAAGGTTGACAAAGCGTAACACAGCAGACATTTGTTTGAGATGGACAGAGATCGCTCTATGTACTCGTGTATCTACTACCTATATAAAAATCAATGTCTGTTTGTCTGTTCGACATCTATAGACTCCTAAACTACTGAACCGATTTTGATGAAATTTGACACAGTTGTTCTACATACGCCAGGGAAGGTTTCGGAAGGCGAGGTTTTTTTTTTTTTTTTTTTTAAATGTAATTTATTTCCCAGCATATCATTTTACTGTTGCTCGATGTTACTTGGTTTGATGTTGCACAGAATGCTTAAGTGACGGCTATGAGATAGATTTTTTCGCATCTTGTATGTTTTCGCCTGTTTTCGCTCGTTGTCGGGAGCTGACCTTCTATTCCTTTGTATTTTGTGATGTTATCTTACATCAACTATGTAAATTGCCGAAAGTTTGGCTGAACAAACTTCGCCTCGTAAACCTTTATAGTGTTCGTTGGAATTCTTGTAACTTTTATGTTGTTGTTATAATTACTCTTTACCTTTTATTATGCTGTTGTTTTAAGACGTTTTTGGAGACATTGGATTATTGCTTAGTTTCTTTTAACTAAGCCATGACATATATGGAAAAAAAGGATAAAAAATGAGTTATTCCAACATGCATTAATTAGATAATTACATTAGAATAACGCTTCGAATCTTTTTGAGGTAAGATTATGTGCGCTATCGGTATAGATTTAAATGTTACTCGCTCACAGGTCTTTGTCTGGTAGTAGACCCACACGCAGGCCCCTCAATCTAAACTTTTCAACGGTAAAATAGAATTTAGAGAGGTTTTTCATTGGTCGAGATTTTTTGCTTTCTAATTTTTCATAATAACTGCATTATATCGTCGTCATATATCTGCTCGTATCACAATTTATTTGTAATAAGAACTTCTAATCACAAAAAGAAAAATGCCTCTAATAATGATCTAGAAAATCATCAGCAATCCAATTGGTTTACTTACGCACTGTCTAAAAAAATCCAGAGGATTTTGAAGGAAACTTCTAAGCCATTGCTGGAGAAAAATTCAGAGACAGCAGTATAGCACCATCCCTTTTCCACTCTCGGAATAGTACTAAAACATTCCTGCGTTAAAAGATCATGGTAACCCACACAGATGTTTGAAAAAACCTCTCTATCTGTTCGTCAACTTAACCGACGACGCAATGAATATTATTGAACTGTTAAAATGAAAGGCATTACTATTGTAAATGTGTTTTCAATTACCCTTCAGGTCGTCTAGGCTATTCGACTACTCAAGACAAACAAACCATCCAAATATAATTTATTACTCAGTATTTCCCCCCTCCAACTACATATAATAGTTATATCCAAGAGATTTGTTTTTGGAACAAAATAAGTAGCTCATAACATCAAACCATAGTGCTTGACAGAAAACTTTCTTGAGTTAAACTTGAGGTTTTTCTTCGCCTCGTTTCCAGACAACCTACTTTGTTTAAGGAGAAAAGTTCCAAACAGTTTTAGACTACGCCTCATTCTTCGTACTTTGTGGGTTTTGTTGGAACTTTCGCAGTAAAATGTCAGGCAATTTTGAACCTAATTTTAGATGTTTATTTTTTTTGCCACCAGCTTCGCCCGTGTAAAGATTGGAAAGAAACCTCGGAAATGTACTACCTGGGTAAAAATAGGTTGTCACACAAGTTTAGGTCTATCTCTGTGCCAAATATCGAAATATATTCATTCGCTAAAGAACATCATTTGCCTAGCCTTTTCCCAACTATGTTGGGGTCGGCTTTCAGTCTAACAGGATGCAGCTGAATACCAGAATTTTACATGAAGCGACTGCCTATCTGACGTCCACAACCCAGTTACTACTGGGTAGTACGATACCCCTTGGTAAGACTGGTTGTTATACTTTTAAACCACAGACTACCTGTTACGACAGTCAAAGATCTACAAATGACAGCCAGGACCAACGGCTTAACGTGCTTTCTGAGGCATGGAGGGAACTAGCAACCTAGGCAAGGAACGTGACCGTTAAAATATAACAGACAGACAGACAGAGACATTCATAATTATTTATTAATATAAAATAAAAGTATGGATTTCTAAATGAAATAGGATGAAGTTGGGAGCTTGTTCTTTGTGTAGTAACTAAATTCCAGAGAATTCGAGGATATGAACAAAACTGCCGCCAACTTGTTCGTGAAAGGGTGAAGGTTTTTATGATCTGGCTTTGAACAAGGATAAGGCGTGGTTCTCCACTTAACAATAACACTATATTATTTAAGTAAATTCTAATTCCAAAATTTCATACATCAATGAAACATTACGGAGGGAACTCGGTATGTAATATTTGGTCACCCATCCACGGACCGACTTCGGCAAGCACTGTTTAACCTTCAAGATCGACAACTCTCATTCTTTGCTTATCAACAATCAAGTTCTCTCAGAGAAATATTATAAAAAACCAATAAATTCTCAAGCAAATTAACTTAAGCATAAAATCAGCAAACTAGACAATATTCTAGAAAACACACTTAATGTTTTCACAACACAAAACTTCGTTAACAGTTTCATACATTTGCTTCAAGTGCTGTAATTTACTGAATGTTTGAGTTGAAACTTCTTGCTAAAGGTTATCGCACAATTAAACAGGCTAAAACGGCTCCCACGTATTAAGTACATCATTTTGAAATTTTTCGTCGGGTATTAAAAAAAAATCTGCTTTTTCCTACAAAACTGCAATACCAACACGGTCAAAATATATGGAGTATTGATTTTTATAAAATTACCGATGCAATATTTCAATGTTCACAAAGAAAAACCGACTAACTGCGCGAGTTGCTGCTATGCTGTGTTGATCAGGCGCTCCAACAATAGGATACTTTAGTTCCAACTTTTTCACAAGTTTTTTTTAAATACAAGTGTTGAATGCATCCATCAGCACAATGTTTTAAGTGTTTCACATTGAATCCTACCGTAAAACGTAATTTTTGACCCCCAAAAAAATCCTTTCACAGCAATTAAAATTTTTGCGTAGTTATGTACTTGGTTTGATGTACAGAGCATGGATGCCGTCTTCACGAAGGGTCTGTTTACACCCTTTATGTAGCAGTATTGTTGCTTACAACTGTGCGCCGACCTTTGCACCGAGAAAGTTTTCTCGAATTATCATTACTGTGTTTTGTTTAACTGGTAACTTAAGGCGTTCCATTTATGTATGAGTTGGGAAACAAAATGGAAGACGCTTCTGGGTTCTGCATTGTTTTGTTTGTAATCGGTGTTATCATAACTAGTGTATTTTGAATGTGAGGTTGTTTTAATGAACTAGTTGGTATTGTTTTTAGCATGTGGTATGGCAGCTAATTTAGTTTAAATTCAGCTTAGTTACGGCAAGAATGTTGTTCTGGCAGTTACAGCAAGATATTCTGAAGTTGTAAGATGCGGCGAAATGACTATCAAATTATGTGTTAACAGCTTCGCTGCCATCCACGCACCGGTGCGAGGGGCGCTGCCGAAGTGGGGGGCCGAGCACGCACCCGTGCGTGTTCGCGCGAAGTAAAGTTTAAAGAATCAGTGCAGTGCCGGCATACGGCTTGGGACGTTGTGTTTGAAGCGGCATTATGCTTGAAATTTCAAAAATTCGTTACGTGTTTGTGGTTTTTTCGTATCTTGAACGGTTGTGTTTTTTTGTGCTAGTAAAAAATAATAAAAATGGACTGTGGGGAAGGCCCTTCTGGGTCTAAAAGGCGGCGAAAACAAGTGTTTACGCCTCTGGATGATAGTGACATAGAGGAGACACTGTACGATGACGATTCTGAGGACGACTATCAACCTGATGAGGAGGAGTCAGCATCAGAGAGTGAAGGTGAGGTGAATCTGTCAAATTTCGTATTGCAACCTCCCAGACACCGATTATTGTCATCTACAGCGCAGGATCAAGACCTAGAACCAAGATCACCACCTGTATCAGGCTCTGAAGAGCAAGTCCAGCCAAACCAACCCTGTGGGCTAGGCTCGACGTCCGATTGGACCACAACTGGTGAAATGAAAAAGATTGATTTTATTAAATCAAACCAATTTTATGGCGAAGTTGCAGGAGTAAACCCTGTAGATTAGTTTTCGGAAGTTTATAAAAAACAAACGCCACAAGTATGGCATAAAATGATATATGCTCACGGAACCAGATGGTTTGATATTGAAGTTCCGAGTGTATGCAGGTGGAAAAGATACAGAAGTCACCGGAAAGGGCCACGCTGAGAAAGTTGTCATGGAGCTACTACACGGGAAACTGAATAATGGGCATGAGTTATACATGGACTATTATTATAATAGTTTCGGTTTGGCGAAGAAACTGCTTGAAAGCAATACCTATTGCACGGGGACTCTGCGGAAAGATTTGAAAGAAAATCCGCCGGAAGTAATGAAAAAAAAATTGAAGAAAGGGGAAAATTGCTAAATGTTTCGGGAAGGAGTTCATGTTGGCATGTGGAAAGACAAACGTGCTGTGTCATATATTACTACCCAGTATGAAGACAGAATGGTTCCAGTCGCAAATAAACGTGGCCAGGTTACTCAAAAGCCGGAAGCCATATCCAAGTATAATAATTATATGTCAGGAGTAGACAGGCAAGACCAGCTTTTAGCCTACTATCCTTGCGAAAGAAAAACTTTGCGTTGGTATATGAAGGTTGCCATCCACACATTCCAGTTACTTTTCATCAATTCAATGAAGATTTATAATAAATATTCAGGACAACCTAAATTGTCTCTATATGATTACCGGTTGAATATCATAAATGCTCTGCTGCCAGAAGATCTATCAGAAAATAGACTTTCAAATACCCAAAGAAGTCGGGTGACAGTAAATTCTCATATAATAAAGAAAGCCACTGAAACTACTTCGAACGGGCGACTCTAGCGAAAGCCATGCCGACAGTGCACCAAGAATAAGAAACGTAGTGACTCTCCTTGGAATTGTGACACCTGTCCTGACAAACCTGGACTTTGTGTGCTGTGTTTCGACAATTACCACTCAGAACTTGGCCTGTAATTGTTACAATAATTGTTTTTTATAACTATTTTCTAATTATATTTGTTGATTGATGTCATTTATGTCATTACAATTCATACATTTATATAATTAATTTTGAAGTTTATTTCATTAGCGATACGCAAGTAGTAACTAATAAAAACAACTCTTAAATAAATGAATGTGTTTTATTCGTAATTAACCATAAATCTTGTAATCTAACTGATAACGCACCCGTGCGTTGTTCGGCATTGGTAATGAAAATTTCATTCCCAGTGCCGTGAACGCACAGGTGCGTGCTAGGCATTTAAATACAGTAAACATATTTGGCCTTACGGATGAATTTCTATCCCGTGGGTGGCATCGAACCTGTTAACTTAATCCTCCGCTGTTCCGCTGTTTCAATTCGTTACGAAAAATATGATAGTTGAATCGTTTCTTAGTGACTTGTGGTAATTTATTGGTAAAGCGTTCTTACATTTCATATTCTATCGTAAAGGTGCTGAGGTTGGAAATTGTGTGACGCGCTTGACTGTTATTTAGGAATTTCGAAAATCCTGTCAATGCCTGCACTGTGATGGTTCATGGGCTTGTTGGCTCTATATGTCTTGTCAGAAACAACGATGACGCCCGATGATTCGATATACTGTGCTTTACGCAGCATATAATAGAACATGTTTTCCTTTGCTCTCAGCTCCTGAAGAAGGACCATCATCGGTAGAATGTGGCGGGGTGACGTCATCAGCGTTACGCGTCAGTTGGCAGCCGATACCGCCGCACAAACAGGCTGGCGCGCTGATTGGATATACCGTGCTTTATGCTCCTCAGGGTAAGCAAAAAATGGTCGATACATTACTTTTTATTAAAAAAATATTAAACCGTTTCAATGGCAAATGTTTCAGCTCCTTGTTGATGCTGCTTTCACGTCAGTTTGTAATATAACTTCAAGGTGGCAAAGAGGTGTAGCTATATATCCTGTATAGCTACATCTCTTTCGCACACTGAAACTGATGTTTTAGCATTTGCTTGCACACCTGAAAAAAACTAAAAAACCCGACTGTGATAAAAAAACTTAAATTAAAAGTTTAAAGTGTATTAAGAGTTTCCAGCTTTTATAGTTTACAAATGTGAAAGTTTTCAGAGACGATTAGCCAAACAAATTTTTACCACCTTCACTGCGTGGAGGTACTCCCAGCTTATGTTGTGTAAATACGAAACTAACGACACCTCACAAGCTAAAATCCATCGAGCCGTTCAGGCCGCAGAGCGTGCCAAACAATTATACATACAAACATACATACATACTTACTTACGTACATACATACATACATACTCTCGAAAAACATAACCCTCCTTCTGGCGCAGTCGGGTAAAAACTACACCAACTACTTTCTCTGTTCTATTTTGTCTGTATACTAAATAATGTTATATTTTATGAGTAATTTTAAAATAAGTCGCTGTTATAGGACAATTAAAATGGAAGATGGGCATAGACAATGCTAATGTAGATTCGCGGAACAAAAAGGTTGTGCAAACGAAAGCTTCAGCATTTCATTCCGTGACTGTACGTAACAAACTGAACATAGAGTCAAAACAACCGTTACCATTACTTCCAACCCAATGACCACGAACAAAAACAGGTCTCTACCAAACTCTACACAAAGCAATCACTACTGAACCATGCCGTCTCTATCATTATGTAAATCTATCCAACAGGTCGACAATGGCTGAACTCTACCTCACTAGTGACTGAACTTCGGCTGCAGGGGCTCTACAAATTTACTAACTATACCGTCAAAGTGGCTGGGTTCTCCAACTATGGGTTGGGGCCATACTCGTTCCCTATTATATGCTCTACGTTGCAAGATGGTGAGTTTTGGAACTCTATGTAGAGATTATGTATGTGATACATATTTTTTTCCGAAAATATTTATTTATTGATTTATCCTGTTTTTTACTGCCTCATTGGTCGTGTAGCCTCATGAGGTTCTGGGTTCGATTACCACGTCGGGCAAAGTGTTATTGGGTTTTTCCATCAGGAATTTCTCAGTAGCAGCCACGGAGCCTGGAAAAGTGCCCGGTCGATGGCAATAGGCACGCCCCTTATTACATGACACTAAACATAACTGGCGAAATGTGGGTGCCTATACGTACACCTCATCCTTACCCTTTGGGTATTACATTCGTGATGTTATGTATTTTAAATCCGAAAATATAATTTCTCACTTGCTTTATTTTCCAATAGTCCCAGAGGCACCAGCAGAAATAAAGCTTCTAGCTCAATCGTCAACTACCCTTCTCGTCAGTTGGAAAAGACCGCGACAGCCGAATGGAAGACTCCTGCACTATACTGTATACTGCAAGCCTACTGCAAGGTAACTGTTTTTTTTTTTAAAGCTAAAGCTATCATTTAATTTATATTTCAGTATAAAGCAAAAGATGCGAGGTATTTTTTGAACTGGATAGTAAGGGTTTAATTAGTTATCTAAACCGTTGCTGACCATTGTCCAACTCCTGCTACCACATGGTGGAATTGTGGCATTAAAAGATTATCCTCACCCCTGAAAAGACCATCATCTGCCCAGCCTTTTCCCAAGTATGTTGGGGTCGGCTTCCAGTCTAACCGAATACAG
The DNA here is from genome assembly GCA_964057025.1 of Standfussiana lucernea. NCBI lineage: Eukaryota > Metazoa > Arthropoda > Insecta > Lepidoptera > Noctuidae > Standfussiana > Standfussiana lucernea. Next base: position 8,827,238 of record OZ059808.1, on the reverse strand, counting down.
CTGAATACCAGTGTTCTCAAATTCAAATTCAAAATCTTTATTTCGAGCGGAGAGCCTCCGCTCGAAATAAAGATTTTGAATTTGAGAGAGGGTTAGTAACATAGTGCTTAAAAACTAAGTGTTAGTACACAACACGATACGGCGACACATGTAACTGACAGCAGTGAACCACATATGGACAGTCCACTCTGCCAGCAATCATTTGTAGAACCCTGTTAGGGCTGGCCATGACTCGAGCTACCATCGATGCTGCACGCTTGCGGATTATTTTACATGGTGGAACTGCCTATCTCACCACCACAACCTAGCTACCAATATCGCTTACGGGATATCATTCATGATTTTCAACTATTGTGAGCTAGTTTTGTAAAACACAAATACGATACCCCCTGATAAGACTGGTATTTTAACGCTGCAAGGGAAGAACCTGGCCATTCTGGATCCACCCTGTAAATATATTACTTTAGCAACTGTTTAAGAATCATAATATACTATCTACATTAGAAAAAATAGCTTAAACTTGATGATTTATTAAGGCTGACACTTATTGTTAGTGTTTTTAAATTTATAAACTTTGGCGTCTGAAATTTTAGTAATACTAGTAAAGATCCTTGACTTTTTTATGGCCGTCGCAAACGGAATCAAATCTATATGAACTCAACTCTTAGAGACACATTGAATTTAGAGTTTCATATTATGTCTGTAAGTGTGTGTGATATAGAGCTTGTACATTTGAGTCGTGAAGGTATTGAAGTTTTGTACGTGGGACAACTGATATTTTTACGCTGGTCACATGGAGACAGTTTTTTAGTTGGATGTCTGGACCACTACACACACCTTTCTGATGCATGCAGTATGGATTTGCAAGCAATTGAAACTAAAATATTAAAGCTTTAAACATAATTTGAGTCCAGTTTTTATTGACTAATTTAGTATGTCGAGACTTACTTTAAATTCTCCACAGTCAAACTTCTAGACTAATGTCAATATTAATCTGAAAGTTTAACAAAGATCGTCCATGAGTTTAAAATAACATAAAACATTTTTCCACCAGCAACGACGGCCCCCAAGCAATCAGAGTGGACGTCCAAAGTTCTGCCGAAGCCTACGAGAAATCCCAGACCTTGGAACTGAAGGGATTGGTCGAAGGTCGACAGTATGATGTTTGGGTGACTTCCAGTACTGCTGTTGGGGAAGGACCAGAGAGCAGGAGGGTTACTAATACTCCTTCACAAAGAGGTATGTGCAGATCATCAATATTATCAACATCATACAGCCCTTAACCCAACTGGTTTTGTCGTTTCGGTTCATTGCCGGGCAATAGATAGAGATAATATTAGAGATAATATTTTTTTATAATTTATCAATCCACTAAGAAAATTGTTTGTATTTAATGTTATTTTATGTATTTTACCTGTTTTTCTCTATATTATGTGATGTTATTTTAATTTGATTTAATTTATTGGCGCTTATTACCTAGTAAGTTAGCTTATCTTTGTAATTTATTATTTTGTGCATGTGGTGTTTACCTATAAGTAATTGTTACGCTGTTATTTAATTTTATGAATGTGACAATTGTTGGTGAACTTAATTCAATAAATAAATAAAAATAAATAGGCTTGCCTCTTTTGTTTCTGGCTTATGTCGTGTAATACTGCTAAGCAAAGGCCTCTCCTTTCACCTTTCTTACCTCCCTATCCTGTGCGATATCTGACCATATTAGCCCCGCAAACATGATCACATTGTCACCCCACCCTAGCCACGGTCGACCTCGACGGCGCTGTCCTTGAGATTACGTGGGACTTCAACATAATTGGCTATTGCGGGTGTACCTACTATTAGGTACGCTTCCGCTTTCCCCTTTCGGGGATTATAAGCGTGGTGTTATGTATGTAGTTTTATTTGACTTTGGTCTTTTGATACGTAACTGTTTATACCTACGGGTTTCATGTTATAAATGTATATAGCTAAAATTATACAGGGTGGAGGGGACACAGACGCACAAACGGTTACCACGTACCTACTCAGTACATCATTCTGACTCCACTCACATAAAAAAATTTCGTCAGTTATTAAGTGGAAAATAACTTTACTTTCGGATGTCGGTGACTATTGTTTGTTTCATTGACTTTTTTGCCAACGAATTCCGAAAGTAAAGTAATTTTCCATTTTTTTTGGAAATCGGTTTTTTTTTGCAAAAAAAAAATTATTTTACCCTTTTTAAACTCAAACTCAAACTCAAACTCAAACTCAAAGCATTTATTTCAATTAAACCATTACAGGCACTTTTGAATGTCAAAACACAAAAAATAAACTAAGCTACAGTCCCAGTCACAGGGCATAATAACTTGTGAAAGTACTGTAGTTGCCCATTCGAAAGCGTAGATCTCTATGGAGAAGAATGGGCAAGAAACTCCATGGACACTCTTTTAAATCATTATGTTGTTACAAAGTCTCGGTTACATCATTCATGTCGAGATTAAACATATATGTGAGAACGATGTAGAAAGACGTGACAGTAAGAGCGTCCAGAATAAAAAGATAAAATTAACAATTCAAAAATACAATAATCCATGGCAGCTGCGAGATGACCAGTCACAACTGACAGCGCCCGTTCACGAACATGACGCATGGATCAGCCATCATTCAACTCAACCATTTTGGAGGGAACTAAACGACCCGACACACGCGCCACCATCAGCGAGACATTTGAGTGAGCATGACATTCTCTCAACCGCCAGGGCAAATTCGAGTCAGTAAAAGATGTAAATGGTAGCTTTATCGTACATAGAACTCACACATGTGCTATGCAATTATATAATACTAAGAGACTGAATCTGTACAATGCAAAGATATGTTTACAATCTTCTGCAGCTTCCACAATAACTTCACAAAGTAATCAATTAGTTTGCCCCTATGGTTGTGGAGCAGGACCAGCATTGAGCCAAGCATTTTTATCATCAATGTAATCTCCCAACTTATAGTATGCTTGCCTACATAGTGTGCGTTTTATACAAGATTTAAACTTCGTCTCATTCAGTTGTAGAATGCGGGGAGGTATTTTATTGTAACATTTTAAACAGTACCCCATGAAAGATGAGTCTACTTTAGCTAGCCTGAAACCTGGCTGAACTAGTTGGTCCCTGGTTCTAGTATTATAGTGGTGTCTGTCGCCTCTTTTACTAAATAAATGCAGATTTTTTCTAACGTACATTATGTTTTCATAGATGTATTGGCACGGTACTGTCATAATGTTAATTTCCTTAAACAGTTCTCTTAGAGAATCGCGCCTACGTAGATTATATATGGCTCTGATGGCTCTTTTCTGCAGAATAAATATAGACTCGATGTCTGCAGCCCGTCCCCATAGCAAAATACCGTATGACATAATACTATGAAAATAACTAAAATAGACTAGCCTCGCGGTATCTACATCAGTAAATTGACGGATTTTTCTAACAGCATATGCTGCTGAACTCAGCCGTCCTGCAAGAGATGTTAAATGAGGACCCCATTGTAGCCTTGAGTCGAGCGTGATCCCCAAGAAAACAGTTTCATCGACGAATTTTAGTTTCTCTTGATCCAATACTATGTCACAATCACTACTTTTGACATTTGGTAGAGTAAATTTTATGCACTTGGTTTTTTTCCCATTTAATACTAAATTATTCGCGGTAAACCAATTATGGACCTGCAGTAGGGCGCTATTTACGTCGTCAAGATTTGAGGCACGTCTGTTGATCTTAAATATTAAAGAAGTATCGTCAGCAAACAACACCATTTGTGGTTGGTTTTTAAATAAATGGGGTAGATCATTAATATAGACTAAAAAGAGGAAAGGACCTAATATCGAGCCTTGTGGTACACCCATCCTTACTTTTAAACCCATTGAATTGACACCATTTATTTGTACTTGCTGATGTCTATCGTTTAAATACGACTTCACTAAACTGAGCGCAAGTTTTCCTAAACCGTAATGCTCAAGTTTAAGGAGTAGGGTTTCGTGGCTCACGCAATCAAATGCTTTCGAGAGATCACAGAAGATTCCTATGGCATCTTGTGCCTCCTCCCACGCAGTGAATATGTGTTTTAATAAGGTGACACCGGCGTCAGTCGTACAACGTCCTTTGGTGAAACCATATTGTTTCTCATGTAAGATCTTATTGTTGTTAAAGTGGTTAAGCATCTGATTAAGCATTACCTTCTCAAACACCTTGCTAAAAACTGGCAATACGGATACGGGTCTATAGTTATTGGTGTCTTTACTGTCCCCGGATTTGAAAAGTGGTATTACCTTGCTGTATTTCATAAGGTCCGGGAAGACGCCTTGGTCCACACACAAATTAAATATTAAAGCCAAGTACGGTGCTATAGTCTCAATAATAGCTTGGCAAACTTTAATAGACATTCCCCATAGATCTTCTGTTAATTTGATTTTGATTTCCTTAAAGGCTTTAATGACAGCTATGGGGTTTATATGTTTAAATTGAAACTCAACCGGACAAGCTGAAACATTTGCTCTTAATAAATCAATAGAAAGCAAGGGTGAGGAATTTAAGGTTTCGGTAGTTTTAAGTGGGATACTGGTAAAGAAATCTACAAATTCTTGAGCAACTTCATTTTTAGAGCTTAGAACACCACGTGAGGTTTCTAATGTGATATCACCATTGGATTTTTTATTTCTATTAGTTTCACTATTGATAATTTTCCAAACCGTCTTTATTTTATTATCTGCGGATTTAATCTTGTTGCTAATGAATAAGGCTTTAGCAACCTTGCAAGTGTTTTTAAAAATTTTTGAGTATGTTGCAACATATTTATTAAAAGTTTCTGAATTAATGTAAGGCTTGAGGCCGTACAGCTCAAACAATCGCTCCCTACTTTTCCTAATACCCTTAGTTGCCCAGTCACTGAACAAAAACTTTGGGTAAATAGATTTAGTTTTCATTTTTATTGTATTATTAAACTCCGTGTAAACTACCGAAAAGAATTCCTCATAAAATTTATTTACATTTTCAATAATATATCCCGGAATGCCTAAATTACCAATTAAGTTATTATTAAAATTATTCAAATTACTGGGTGTTATTTGTCTAGACTTTATCTGGATTTTTTGTAATGGTGTGTAGGACTCGAAAACAACGGTTTGACCACTGTGATCAGAAGGAAGGTAATTTACAATGGATTTATCTAAGTAGTCGCAACAACAAAAAACATTATCAATACATGTAGCAGTATTTTTAGTAATTCGGGTTGGTTCCGAGAACACGTTTAACAAATTGAATGATTTAAATAGATGTAATAATCTACTGCTATTTGAATTTTTCTCTAAAATATTAACATTAAAGTCACCACAGATAACAAGTGATTTATTACTAGTAGCAAGTTTTGCTAAAGCATCCTCCATTACTGACTCAAATAAAGAGTAGTTCTGATAATTTGGGGGTCTGTAAACGCACACTATTACATGCTTATCTAGCTCAACACAAGACAGTTCAATATTATGCTCAACCGATAGATCAACAATATCATTACGAGACTTAAATTTAATACAATTTTTAACTAAGATTAATGAACCCCCTCGCATCTTAGATTTCCGGTTAAAGCAACTGCCCACACTGTAATTAATGAGCATTTCAAAGTCTTTTAACCAATGTTCAGTGAAACAAACTATTTCAAACTTTGTTTTTTCTAAAAACAATTCAATTTCTAATTGCTTTGAAGCGAAGCCTTGAATATTCTGGTGAAATAATTGCATGGAATTCTGCTTAGCCCCTTTTTTACATCTAACTTTTTGGGAGCAAGAAGGTACCTTTGTGTTGTTGGTTAAAGTAACATTACTGTTACTGGTATCTTCTGTTGTCTTACTAACTAGTTTAAATGAGCATCCGGAGTGAGCCCCAAGACTCCTATGCCATTACAAGACAATGAAACCTTAGTACTAGTGGACCCTACTTGAGAATCTTCTGTAGTTACACATGGATCCTCTCCTTTAGCTATCGTATCACACACAAATCCTTGTCAAGTATCAATTTCGCGATTTCTTTTACTTGGATGACATATTTTTTCCAGCTATTTTGATTTAAAAACCAAACTACTGAAACGATTTTGATGAAAATCTAACACACAAAAAAACAACCGCATTGAGAACCTCCTCTTTTTTTTAAGTCGGTTAAAAAACAACTGTTTCCTACAAAACTGCAATACCTACACACAACAGCTAACAACAACAACAGCTGTTTTTTTTTAATTAACGATGAATAATTTCGCTAAGGGGGGGTTCAGAATGATGTTCAGATTACGTGGTAACAGTTTGTGCGTCTATGTCCTCCACCCTGTATACGTATGAAACTTACACGAAATATTTATCTTACGATCGGTTCGACAAATATTTGTCTTGCCTACGAGTAGTTTCACAAGATCCCGTCTGGTTTCCTGTTTGCAAACGCACGCAGGATAAATAAAGGCGAAATCCGGAGCAGCATTTAAAAACAAAGGAATAAAAGATATAATTTTGCTTTGGTATTTTGGGGCAATACAAGTGTTATTAAACATATTCGAAAACTCATTTAATAAGTTTTATTTAAAAGCTTTTCAACCAGTAATTGGTTGTTTTTTCTTTTTAACCGACTTCAAAAAAAGGAGGAGGTTCTCAATTCGGTTGTATGTTTTTTTTTTGTATCTCCGTCATTTCTGAACCGATTTGAAAAATTCTTTTTTCGGAAAGGATATACTTCCTGTCCCATAGAAATTTCATCTAAATCGGTTCAGTAATTTGGTTTTTAAATCAAAATAGCTGGAAAAAATATGTCATCCATGTAAAAGAAATTGCGTAATTGATACTTGACAAAGATTGTGTGTGATACAATAGCTAAAAAGGGTAAAATAAAAAAAAACCGACTTCCTAAAACAACACTAAAAAAGTGGAAAATAACTTTACTTTCGGAAGTCGGTAGCAAAAAAGTCAATTAAACAAACAATAGTCACCGACTTCCGAAAGTATTTTTCCACTTTATTAGTGTTTTTTTTGGAAGTCGGTTTTATTTTTGCACAAAAGTTTTTGTGTATCGAATCCAACGATACACTAATGAATTAATGTTGTATCGTGTTCCAACGAACTGGATTTAGGCACTCTTCATCTTTGACTCATGCATCTGAAAAGATCAAATAATACGTTAATTTGCTGCTTTTATATACTTTTCGATCACCCCAGACGCTTCTATATAACTTTATAGGTGTGGTGTGAACATGGAATTAAACAAAAATTATCAATCATTGGAATGCATCGTACACTCAAGACTGACGTCCGGCATTAGTGACCGACACAAAACACCATCGTCATTTTTAAAAAAAATAAACGCCCATCAACCTTTTCAATTTCCTGGTTTAAGGTATTCTCTAACTTATTCTAACAGTAAAAATTTCCTCATACAGTTGTGGCTGGAGTGGCATCCCTCGGCGGCGAGGTAACAGTGGCAGTTAGAAACTCTTTGCTACTAGAATGTAGGAGCGTCGGATCTCCGCCTCCGAGGACCGTCTGGTATCACAATCAGAACATCATCACTCATCACCCGAGGTTCACGAGGAATCGGGATGATAGTTTACTGATTAAGAGTAAGTATTTTTTTAATATCAGCATCTTCCTGCCCTTGTTCCATGTTACTTGGGGTCGGCGCAACACGTTTTTTTCTTCCATTCTCCTCTGTCAACAGTCACGCTATTTATTTATTAAAACTTTACGCACAAGTAAAAAACTGTACAAAGGCGGACTTAATGCCTTAGGCATTTTCTACCAGTCTAATAACAAAAAAGAAAATACTAGAAAATATTTAAAATTTACATATATATATATGTATATATAATAAATACTTATATACATACATAAAACAAAATATATAAAGTGAAGAGAGATAACAAGAAAAATTACTGCAACTTATTTCTGAGACGAATCTGCCAACTTCTCGTATATATGCTCTCGAGCTTTCATTTTGAAAGTGAACCGACTGGTCACCGTCCTAATACTCTGAGGGAGCGCATTCCAAAGGAAGACCGCCTGGACAAAGAAAGAAGATTTGATAAAACCAGAGCGATGAGAAGGACATCGTAGAAGACAATTATTAGCGGACCGAAGATTCTTGCTGTGCGCAGAGCATAAATACGAGTATTGACATTGAGATGTCGCTATCATTTATTCCTTTTCCTTACATATCATTCCTCACACAATCCATCCATCGTTTCTTTGGTCTTCCTCTCCCTCTCCATTCACCAACATTTATGTTCATCACTCTATGATATATATATGTATGTGTGTACTCAAACATTTTCTCTTTTTTAGGTATAGACCAATCGCTAAGCGGCAATTACACTTGCCTAGCCAAAAACCTATATGGTTCTGACTCAGTAGTTTTTACTGTCAAAGTCCTACCGTTGCCTGACCCACCGACGTTGAGAGCTACGCCTTATAAGGACTATATTGTTGTGGAGTGGGACGAAATCAGGTCTTATGGAAACGACTCCATGGGATTTGGTATTAGTAAGTATCATATCAAATTCCGTTAAACGTTCCTCTAAATATGTCCATGAGTGTACTATAAATGCGAAAGTTTGGATGGATGGATGTTTGTGACTCAATCACGCAAGAAAGGTTGAACGGATCTGTGTGAAATTGATGAGCGCAGAGATAGATGATAGGCTGGAATTGGACCTAGGCTAACTTTTTTATCCCGGAATTATGATCCCGTGGATTATTCTCAAAGTCCATGCGGGCGAAGCCGTGGGCATAAGCTAGTATAATATGAAGCGGTTCACATTTCTTCAGCCTTTCGAACAAGATTGACATAATAAGCTTTTCATTAGATTATGTCAATCCAATTATATTAATATCGTCGTTATCGTACAGAATTAGGTTCATTCAAATAAAGCGTAATAGTACAATAATCATAAAAATGTGTTATTTTTTATACAAAAAAGACGGGGATTAAAAATTTGTCTGCACAAACAAAATTCTTAAATATTTAAAATCTTAATCTTTTATCTTTTTTATCTCTTAAATCTTTCATAACTATGCATTCTTTATTCTCGATTCTGAATTCTTCATAAAATCCCAAATTAAAAATATATTTTTTAAGACTTGCAGCTATAAAATTACGGGTTAAAGTTAAAAGACGTTTTCAATTTTCTGATTAGAGCTCGAACTAGAAACCAAATCGCTTTGTTCCAAAATAATGATTTTCTTTCTTTATTTAAAGCACTGTTCTTATGGCTGATTGTTCCAACATCAGATATATTTCAAGAAATAATTTTTGTTTGGAGATAATCTCAATTAATGAAACTAGCTTCTCAGATAAAGATGTCTGAGAGCCAATGACCGTATTTTAAAGAAAGTTCCCTGCTAATCTCACTCTCAATCTCTTGAAAACACCTGAATTTACTTACACTTCAAACAACTTAACTGTTTAGGCGGGAAAATACAGAACTGAAATAAATGTACACATCGATACAAATTTTCTTGACAAGCAGCGCCACCTTGAACTGCACACTTAAAGTGGCCATACTATACCTACATTTTTGCCAAGTTTTTGACTTCGATTGTCACCGAGAAGAGATTGCGACTGAATTGTGAACGTTTTTATGCACAAGAAATTTAAAAATCAACCTTAATCTGATTTTAAGGTTTATAAACGCTGCTAGTTAAAGTATTGATTAGATTAATATGTCCAATTATACATTTTTCGACATTTAAAACCTTCCAGACAGCGTTCCTTTCTGAAATTAAAATAATTAATATTTACGAAATTTTCCCCCATCCAGGTTACAACCTCACTTGGAGAGAAAACGATGGCCTTTGGCAAGAAGCCTGGCCAGTAACAAGAGAGAATCGCCTCCCAGGAGTGCAGTCACACACCCTGGCTGGTCTGAAGTGTGGTACCAAGTATTCTGTGAGAGTAACCGCTACTGACAGTGTTGGGACTTCTGCCCCGGCGCATATCGATGTTACTACTCTTGGTGGAGGTGAGTGTTAACGATAAAATGACCATAAATATCGAGTCAGAAAGAGCCGGTTTAAAACGATAAAACTCTTTATTTAGATAGAAGCGCCAGGGTAACCCGCGAAATTCAAATTTTCTAACGTTTTTTTGCAATTTGCCGGTCAGTGTCAGGTTTTATGTGGAACAAAATGTAAAACGATGTTTTCTTTCACCGAAGCAATTGATAATGTGACAATATTTTGTCATTTTTTAACAAAATATGTCGCATTTACAGTAGGTCCCAGGGAACAACATATCAGTTTCTAGCAGAAGCAACCCTTCAAGGTCACTGGATCCTCTTACCAACCAAAAAAATACTGGTAGAATTAGGACTAGAAAAACAGAATATGGTCGCTATTTACTCAAGAGATCCACGTATAAACATTAGTGTTGATGTAGGTTCGTATATAGATGGCTCTGTCCTAATTTCTTCGACCAGTCGATTAGCACGTACGACTATTACTCATTGGAAGATACTCCGATATAACAATTTACGTCACTATGAATATGTTTTGGTTTTCTATGATAACCTACAAATTATTTGTAGTCAGTGTTACTACGGTCTCTGAAATAGAAACTTGTTTTCGATGAGTAACTAATTGAAGTCGGAAAATCTCATTATATTGAGTATTGCTTATTATTGGGTGACAAAAACACCAATAAATAATCGTAGAAATTGATATTAGATTAAGATTTAGTCGTTTGTTTTTTGTTTTATTTAGCCTGTTGACACGATTTTTTTTACAAATAAGCCCAGGGGCTTATACGATCTTTTACAAAAGTGTTCCTTACTAAGAATTTTTATAACATTAATTTTCCTGATCATGTATCAGGTAGGTCAGATCAGATTAGGTAGGTCAGATTGGTATAAATTGTAATGTGACTCAATGTGTGTAATTGTTCTATTATGAGTCAATGATACTTGAATTAAAATGTTTAAGTCTTGGATATACTCGTAATTGGGTACCCCAGCTCAGAAAAAATATTTTTTAGGTTTTCCAGCAGGCATTTTTCAGTGGCAGCTAGCCACCAGAAGTATACATTTATGCCCGATTAATGGAAAAAATCTCGCCCCCTTTTATAGGAGACAAGTAAAACTGGCGAATTTCGTTCTTTCATTATTCTGGCTCCTGTAACACAGGTTTCTCACCTAGCACAGGAGTCAGGGACTTCACACAATTTTGTAACCACTTTCTTGTGTAATAAAGATTATTGATATTGATTATCGTGTGGTTAGTGCCTAACCTGGTGTTAGAGTTTTTTATGCCGCCCATGGGCCTCTGACTTGGCTTCACATTCCATCGAGAAATATCTCTCAGGCATGCTGGTTTCCTCACGATGTTTTTCTTCATCGAAGCAAGTGATAATTATACAATACGCACATGAAACCGAAAAATCAGAGGTGCGTGTCTTGGGATCGAACTTGAGACCTATGAATCGGCAGTCCGACGTAGACGTCCACACCACTAGGCTATCACTGTTTTATAAGCATCACTCTCAAACTTATCCTCCGGAGGGATACTTTACTACATTCTCTTCCCATACAGCACCAGTATCTCCACCGTCCACCGACTGGCTTTGGAGCAACGCCACTCACATATACATCCAGCTCAGTGGGTGGGATGACAGCGGATGTGACGTCACAAGATGGGAGGTGGACTACAGACTCCTTGGTTCAAGCCTTTGGCAACGGGCGGAGAATAAAGCGGTGAGTCGTGATCGGAGACATTTTAGTGTAAAAAAAAACTAGCTAGCGAAATTCCACAGAAACTGATGGATATCGATGTATAAACAGGATTTTATAAACTATTTTTTTTTTGTCAATGAAAGCAGGTTTCTTAAATATCAGTTTAAAAATATATTTTTTTATGTATTATTTTTATACGTGATGACATAATTATTTCAAGATAACATATTTTTTTCAAGTTACTACACCACCTGCGGTCATTGAATTCCAAAAAAATACCGCATAAAACTTATTTTTGGCGTATTTTTATCTTGATTAGATAACTGTGATATCTACGGAGTTTCACTAACTAATTAAATTTAACCTTGTATAGTTACGATAGACGACACAACGCAAACAAAATCGTAATTTAATTGGAAGAGCCAATTGGTTGCTATCGAAACAAATGTAACGCATCAAACTTGGCAGTTATACAAGGTACAAGGTGTAAATGGACCCTTCACGAAGCCGCCAACCAAGCATTCTGTACATCAAACTAAGTAACCCTACGCAAAAATTATTGCTGGGAAACGACTTTTTTTGGGATGAACAATCAAGTTTTACGGTAGGACTCAATATAACGCACTCAACATATTATGCTTATGGATACATTGAATAGAACAGAGGTCATAAAAGTAGTTAAAGCAAAGTTACAACATTAAAACTAGTACTAAAAAAAACTCGTGAAAAGGTTGGAACTTTGAACTCCAATGTCTCCGTAACTAGAAGATTCCCAGGTATGGTCCAGAACAAAAAAAATGCTCGCAATGACGGGAAGAACAAGTACCTTTCAGCTTCGTTAAGGATCTTTTTAACATCCTTCAAAAAAAGGAGGAGGTTCTCAATTCGGAGGTTTTTTTGTGTTTGTTACCTCATATCTTTGTCATTTATGAACCGATTTGAAAAAATAAAAACTTTTTTGCAAAAAATTACCAAGTTCCAATCATATCATAACAATTCAAAAATTATTAATCAGATTAAAGAATTACATTTACATTACAATTAAAATTTAAAATTATACATTAATATTTAATAATAATATTATTTTTTTTAAGCAAAAAATAACCGACTTCCAAGTTTTATTTTACCCTTTTTAGTTATCGTATCACACACAAATTCTTGTCAAGTATCAATTTCGCAATTTCTTTTACTTGGAAGACATATTTATTCCAGCTATTTTGATTTGAAAACCAAACTACTGAACCGATTTTGATTTTTCAAATCGGTTCAGTAGTTTACAACTAAGACTAAAATATGACGAAGATATGAGATAACAAACACAAAAAAAAATTCAACCGAATTGAGAACCTCCTCCTTTTTTTGAAGTCGGTTAAAAGTGGAAAATAACTTTACTTCCGGAAGTCGATGACAAAAAAGTCAATGAAACAAACAATAGTCACCGACTTCCGAAAGTAAAGTTATTTTCCACTTTTTAGTGTTATTTTTACACCCATATACGAGTATATATGGCCTCTTTGAGGCATGGGATCACAGTTTTCTATGCCGTTTCTTTTGATAGCCTCTCTATATTATCTTAAACCTCTTTGGTCATGATACTACTTCAAGATTATACTTTGCTTTGTTTAAAACCTTCGTTGTAACAAGTTCGCAAACTTTTGATGTTATAGCGATGCTCGAAGTTTTCAACAAGATAGAAAATTGTTATTATGAAACTGGTTGGTATGCGAAATGTGAATTTGGTATTTTCCGTGAACGATATGGCAGAATTGATTAATAATATTATTCGGGTCTAAATCGAAAGTAAAACCAAAAGGAGGCTGTGTATGTATGTTCATATGTTCCCTCATAACTCCTAAACTTATCATCGTGTTTGGAAAGAGTCATGTTATTCCACTGCTTGTAGGCTATATTAACGTCACATAAAATCCAACATGGAGGCTTATATCAGACATAAGATGTAAAATGAAAAAAAACCAACACCATTTTTATATCTTTTTAGTTGGCGTCATTATCGCAGTTGGGTTTGATTTGTTAAAAAAAAAAATCGGTTGTCTGTAAAGTCGGTTTACTGACAATAGTTGAACCTGACAACGACACCGATTGTGCCTCTTTGTCGCTCGTTCCGCGCTCTCGCTTGCACTTCAAGCCTTAAATGGAACGCCTCAGAGCGAGGTAACGCCGCATTTTTTCGTGCGTGCAGCCGGCTCCATTGAATTATAAGACGTTGTCACGTCAAAAATACACTTTTTTGATATATTTTCCTCTATATCATCATCATCTGCCTAGCCTTTTCCCAACTACCTTAGGTTCGGCTTACCAGATACAGCTGTATAACCGTATTTTACATGTAGCGATTGCCTATCTGACCTCCACAACCCAGTTGGTAAGTGCTGGTTAATACGATACCCCTTGGTAAGACTGGTTGTCAGTCTTTCGGGCCACTGACTACCTGTTATAACTGTCAAAGATCTACAAATGACAGCAGGGACCAATGGCTTAATGTTTTTGTCTTTCGAACAAACCTTAATCAAACCTTAATAAATTCTTTATCCCCTAGCCCATGGATCTAAACCTCGGCTGGAGCTACATCGAAGGTCACTACCAGGCTCCACCACTCCGGTCCATACCCACGTCGTACGCAGTCGGATCTCTCGCTCCCGCTAACTGGTACCAGCTAAGAGTGACTGCGATAAACGATGCGGGGACCGCTTCTACTATTTATATTTATGCTACCAAGACTTTGGATGGAGGTGAGTGTACTTACTTTATATTACTTTGATATCTTATTGTTTTATCCATACTAATATTTTAAATGCGAGAGCACGGTTGGCTCAGTGGCTGAGCGATTGGCCGTTCCGCTACGTGTCGCCGATTCGATTCCCGCACGGAACAAATACTTGTCTGACATACAGGGTAGTTGTTCCGGGTGTAGCTGTTTGTGTATGCGAGTTTAAATGTTTGTAAAGGCTCCCACGATACAGCAGAAATTTCTAGAGCGGGGCAAGTTGAAAAAAAATAAAAAACAAAAAAAGGGTAACTCCGTCTGTCTGTTGTCCTTTCATGCTTTAACGGCCAAATCTCATCGAAATCCAGCCAGCATTTAGATCACTTTTGGCACAAGTGTAGACCATGACTTGAGTAAGGGACGCGGGATACTTTTTGTGCGGGTAGAACGTTCGCGGTGACCACGCGAGCGAAACCGCTTGCAAAAACAACTTTTTCACATAACATGCTGGCAAAATGAGAGAGAGAGAGAGAGAGAGTTACAGCATCTACAAGTTGGAAGAGCACCGACGCACAAACGGGTACCACGTATTCAGTACATCATTTTGAATCACCCCCCCCCTCCCACATTGAAATTGTTCAACGATCATTAAAAAAAAATCAGCTGTTCCATACATTTTAACAACCGTGTACGTATTGCACTTTTGTAGGAAACAGCATTTTTTTTGCGAGATGGCCAAGTATTTTAACTGAAGCCGAAAGACCAATGTCATTCTAGGAATTTTAAAAGTGCAACTATGATATTTCTGTTCATGAAAAGCTGTTTTGACTTTGATTAAAATTGAGCTACTATAAACAGTCAGCCCCAAAAATATAGATATAAATATATTATCTATATATATATAATATATCATTATTTATTATTTTTATTATATTATATATATATATATATATATATATATATATGTGTATATATTGTATACAAAATTATGGAATAATAGTTTTAGACAATAAAATGGTTCCTTGTTCGTGTTAACATCTTTTTAAAGCTGACTGTACATATCACACATACATGTATTTACAACATAGATTGAAATGTTGACATAATCTTATTTATTAATATAAGATTACTCGATTATTAATCCCAAATGACTAACTGTATGTTCGAGCAGTAAGTTCGCTAATTCCTTCAATGCAAAACTCAGTTACCAGTTTACATAATCTGTTTACACGAAAACCATGCGGCCCTAACTAAGGCTATGAACATTTAATAACTAGATTTCTGTGGAATGATGAAGTTACACAACTGAAATTATATTAGTGTATGGAAAATAACAGGAAATCTCGAATGAATTGGTTTTATTTGTCATTTATTTGTATACTAGGTGTAAAACTGGCTTTTCTAAATTATGATCACTTGTTTCTTTAAAAGTCAGAACTGTTCCTTTTAGCTGTAGTTTTGTCTGCTGTTTAGTGGTTGCAAGCGCGACTGCTGAGCATGACGGTTCGATTCCCAGGGAGGGCAAAGTGTTATTGGGTTTTTCCATCAGCAATTTCTCAGTAGCAGCCACGGAGTCTGGATTTGTGCAGGGGGCGAGCCTATTGCCATCAACCTCCCTAATACATGGGCCTTAAACATAACTGGAGAAATGTGGGTATACGGTTAGGTACAAACGTGATGTTACTTTACATTGTAACCAGTCGCATCACTGCAATCTGTCACTGCGATTAGGCGGCTTTACCGCTGCGGTTACCTTCAAAATGAAACCTTAAATCATTCCAAAATAAAGCCCGCATTAAGTCTTCGCAATGCATTAATTCCTTCCGCAAATAAACCAGCCTTTTCAGTAAACTGTAACACCAAATAAAGCTCTTCCACAACATAACCGGAGGAGAGTTCCACCTGTGACCTGGGAAGACAGAGTTCGGCCTAGCAAGACACATTAAGGTGCATAAAGTTAGACAACGTCGCTACTAACTAGAACTTCGTCAATATTAATTTTCAGGGAAACTGTGTAGCTTCAATATAGTGAGTGGTAGTGACTTCGAGGTTGGTTCTGAGAAATTGATTTAGCTGTGTTTCTGGGGTAAATGTTGTTTGGCTGTTACTGGTAAGCCATTTTAACAAGATTACGTAGCTCAAGGAAGCTGTGCTAGTTTTAACTAGGAAGAGACCAGCTATTTATGATTTTCTAGCTCAGGAAAAATGAATAAAAAAGAAGTGTCAATATTTTATATGGAGCGACTACCTATCTGACCTCCCACTACCACAACCCAGTTAATACTTGGTTATACGATACCTGTTGGTAAGACTGGTTGTCAGACTTTCAGGCCACTGGCTACCTGAAAGATCTACAATTGACAGCTGGGACCAACGTCTTTCGTGCTTAGTGATCACCCATCCACGGACCAACCTAGACAAGCGCGGCTTAACCTGAAAATCGACCCGAGCGGCTGTAATTATAATACCCGTATCTATAAACAAGTCAAAGTGTTTACTCGAGTAAATGGCATTTTTTAAGTTACGATTTTTATTATGTAGTTTAGTAATTTCTTGAAGTTAGAACTGTAAAAAAGTTCGAATTCTTAGCTTTGCTTTCTTTGACTGTTCTTATTTCGTTTAAATTCTTGTCTACTGCATAAAAAAAATTAACTTGACTATAGATACGGGTGAGACACGAGCTCCTTACACAAAAAAAAAACTAAGTGTTTCCCAGAAAGTCTTACATCACTGACCTGCACTACTTACAAGACGATTAACAAGAACACAATAACAATAACGTATATTAATAAATCATCCCCTAACTTGCTGCCTCTGGAACGCGGACACTTAACGAACCGTCTCACTTATAGCCTTAATGCAAATAGTTCGGAAGCCATGATCGATCACCCGGCTTATGTAACAACAAACCGATCTTAGGGCTATTTCATAAAGAAAGAAAGAAAGAAAAGAAAGAAAAAACGTTTATTGGCACACGCCACAAGTACACAATACAAAATATAAAAAAGCAAATATGTAAAAAAAAATGTAAAGCGATCTTCTTCTCAATCTAGTGGTCCAACCGTCGGACAGCCAAGTTAAGTTAAGTTCGAACCCAAGACACGCATCTCTGATTTTTCGGAATCATGTGTGTATTTTATAACTGTCACTTGCTGCGGTTAAGAAAAACATCGTGAAGAAACCAGCATGCCTGAGAGATATTTCTCGACGGCATGTAAAGTCAAGTCAGAGGCCCAAGGGCGGCATAAAAACTCTGACACCAGGTTAGGCACTAACCAACGACACTAACTAACGATAAAGAAGACGATGAAGCCATGAGGGACGAACTTACTTGAGAAGTCAAAGAGTATGCCAAAAATATGTGCAGCATACAGATACAGGGTGTAATTGGACCTATCACATAGTACGTCACACAAGCATTCTGTACGTCAAAGTAACACTGCGTAAAAAATATTACTTTTTTTTTTGTTTTTGCCGTTAAAAATCACGGTCTACAATGGCTCTCAAAACATTGTGCTGATGGATGAATTGTATTGCAGGGATCATGGAGGTATTTCAAGTAAAGATTTAGACATTTAAAACTTGTATTATTTTTTGAAAAAAAATTGGAACTTCGATCTTCAATATCTCTAAGCTGTAACTAAAAGATTCCTAGGTATGGTCCAGAACAAAGAAATGACCGTCATGACGGGAAGAACGAGTGTTTTTTGTTTACACCCGTTATCCATTTTTTTTTTTATATCGAACCATGAAATCAGTTGTCACTTACATTTATGACCACATAAATTGACAAAAAGTAGGTTCTTTTTTCGCGATTTCAAGATTCACCTCACAAGAAAAGTTGTTTATGAAGATAAATAAACAAGTCGTTAGTGGAACTTCACGCTTTTTATTAATTTAGGAAGAACCCGAGAAGAGTACAATGACTTCTAAAGAGGTTCAGGAAAATTAAAACTAAGCTTGTACATTAGTTGCTAGGAGATTCTTATAGTGACACGCCCCTGTATACCATGGGTGCGGTCATGTAATGCATAAATCATTATTCCGTTTTGAAAGGACGAAGCGCACATAAAAAAGAGACTTGTGTATTCTTTAAACATAGTAAAGTAAAGAAGTCGTTTGCAAAAAGGCCTCGACTAATACCAGAGGAGGCTCTCGTTAGGAAACTGGATCCTGGGCCTGATTCAGAAAGCGCTACTCCTGGACACGGCTCGTATTGTTAGGAGGTTCCTCTCTCTGGAGCCCTGGCGCCGATAGCTTGGATCCTGTTCCCGATACCGGTGGGCTACTATTTTTTATATTTCTAATATTTTTTTTTAATATAAACATTGAAAACCATAAATACTATGTAAGATATTAATACATACCTCTCAGACATCAATATTATTAATTCCGAAGCATCACCAATACAAACTAAAACATTTAAGTTATCTTATTTCTCACAGTTTTGAATTGATCCGTCGTCGCCATGTACGACCGCCGTAATAGTTTGTCAAGAACATAATTGTTAACAAATGATTCAAGTTTGATCAAAACTTTGATGTTCTGTATCAAAAGTTTCGTTATCTGCTGTGACAGGCTTGAGATGAAATTGTCATTGAAGAGAAGTGAAGGGTCATGGTTTAATAATAAGCGGAAGCGATGGTAAACGGGGTGAGGTTTTATATTCAATTAAATATGAATTGTAAAATGATCTTAATACTAGCTGATACCCGCGGCTTCGCCCGCGTGGATTTCGTTAATTGTCCCACGGGATCGTACCACCGGGATAAAAAAATCATATGTTTATCTATTTGGTTAGGGCCTAACCTGGTGTCAGAATTTTTATGCCGCCCGTGGGCCTTTGACTTTTACAAGCCGTCGAGAAATATCAGGTAGGGATACTGGTTTCCAATAGTATGGCCGTGTGAGCATAACATCATGATTTATTCTTGGAAGTAATAGACATCATATACAGATATCCGATATGGAAAAATACAATTATGAGGATAAAACTCAGGGTCAAAAGAGAAAAGAAGTTGATGGACGAACAGGTTGTTGGAAACGCGATTATTGTGTTCTTTGAAACCATATTCTAGAAGGTGTAGTTTTGCTTCCTCGTCAAAATTCAGGAGGTTGTCATAGAAGACGTAAATAGTCAATATAAATTACGATACCTGGTCATAAATAATAAACGCTGCTTTTTTAGTTGTTTTAATTTGACACTATTTCAGAATGAACCCCTTTTCAAAAGATGAGAATCACCCGTTTATGTAATAAACGTCTGCGTTTGTTTGTGTGTGAAAGCGCGGTTATAGGACAGTATTAGACGGGCCGCGTTTTAATATGGGTGGTGTACACTTATCGATTTCCGATATTAAGAAAAAAATATAAAAAATTACCTACCCAGTTTATTATCGATTCGGGTCGAGAATCATTAGTACCTCCTTGAATTTTACGAGGATGCAAAGCAACACCTTGTATAGCAACAGGGTCGCAAACTCACAAAAACGAACGTAACAGTCTGATATAAAGCTTATATCTTTTTTACGAGATAAAAATGGTGTTCCTCCGATCCAATATTGAATGACAAATGTCACTTAAAAATATCCCAACATCTTCATACGAGTATTCCCAGAAATATTGTGGAATTTTCCCCTTTGATGCGTATATGAGGAAAATAAATGCCAGTGTCATGTTCCTTCTGGCAAGGCTGTGTCAATTAATTGGGGGTCAGTGCAGGTCGTCTTCTTCTTCCATTCGGTTTTAACTATCATCATCAGTTCATCGCCCTTTTAGGGGCTTCTTTTACACCATCTTTAAAAAAACTCTGGTTAAAAAGGGTTGTTGTTTCATTGGGCGACTTCAACCAAAAAAGCTTGGAATCTGGATATATGACGGTGGAAGTGTTTTCGGATATAGAAAGAAAGAAAGAAAGAAAGAAAAAGTATTTATTCGTCTCGCACTGGACAAAACAAAGTGGTATTTCGACAATAAAACGAAGATTAAAAAAAAAAGAAAACTTAAAAACAGATTAAAATAAAACTAACTAAACTGGTCCTGTACGAGGCCAAAAGGCACCTATCTCAGCATGGTGCTGTAACATTAGAAAAAGTCACAGCGCTGGTATTCTGATAGGGCCCAAAGTGATGCCACGGTCATTTAATAATAATAATAAATAAAGTGTATAAACGAATAAATACATAAGGTATAATAAGTGTGTGAAGCACACTCAGAAAAAGAAAACACCCAACGTCATCACAATGTTTGACTATGCCATGAGTGGCAATGGCAACACAGAGAGAGACGCGAGCGCAGACTGCATTTATCTGTCTATGGAACATTATAGCATCAAGTGAATAGCTCAGCGAAGACAAACCAAAACAATAAAACAATGCTTTTAATAAATATGCCAATATCTATTATATGGGACCTACAAACTAGCTAAATTGGAGTTTTCCTACAGTTTTGCCAACCCCTACAGGCCTGAGGTTATATATTATGTAGAAAAGCTCTTTGATAACATGGTTCGACATCAAGTATTTTTATTGTTCGAAGGATACACGTGCCAGTAAAATTACGGAAAATGAGACGGTTGAACTTTTATCAGGTAATACATATTACTGTGACTACGTAAAAAGTTGTGAATATCAAAATAGTACACTTTGATATAAGTGGGGAAAGTTTGTTATTGCGGCCGAGGCGAAATAAAACACGAGCCGCAGGCGAGGGTGTTATGGAGCCGAGAACTGCAGTAACAAATGCATACGTATATCAAACGACGTTTTTCAATACACTTTTAGTTTGTTGGTTTTAGTTTTTAGTCAAAATTTGTTCAAAGTCCAAATTGATTCAACGGAATCGAAAAAAAAACTGAAAAATAAAAATGACTGTGGGGGCGACCCGCTTCACCAGCTGGCTGTGGAATTTTTATTTCCGCACTATAGTGCGGGAATATAAGAAGAAAACCAGGAGGGTGAAATCCGTAGCATGTTGAATCTAATAGTAGTTCGAAAAGAGCCAGTTTTCGAGGATGTGTATTGAAAAGAAATTCGCTACAATGTCAGCCGACCCTAACAAAGTTAGGAAGAGCCTACACAGAAATGATAACTCGGAGACGGAATCCCACATCATTCTCCTGCCCTCATTTTCTTCTTCCATACTTCTCCATTACTCGTCATCTCATCAGACACCTTCTTTCTAGCCATATCATCCTTCACACAGTCCATCCATCGTTTCTTTGGTCTTCCTCTACTCTTATATCCATCCACATTCATACTCAAAACCTTCCTGATTCTCACACGACCTTTAAAACTAATTTACTGAGCTAAAAGAAAACCCTTGGTCAAAGACCAAATCCGGACTAGTGGCTGCTCTTGAAAATTTCCTAATGAATAAACCCAATAACAATTTGCCCGAACCGGGATCCGAACCCAGGAACTTATGCTCAGCAGTCGTGATAATAAAAAAAACTCTTAAAGTCAAAGTCAAAGTCAAAATTATTTATTTGCGTTAGGACTTGTACATAATAGATACAATAATAGGCAATCTAGTTATTAAAGTAGCTGAAAGAAACTGGATTGCCTGACACAAAACCGTCAAAAGCGGAGAGATTAGTGGCAGACGGTTGAAGAAGAAGGCATCCAGAACTAAGTCATCATCATCTATCCAGCCTTTTCCCTACTATGTTGAGGTCAGCTTCCAGTCTAACCGGATGTAGCTGAATACCAATATTTAACATGGAGCGACTGTCTATCTGACCTCGACAACCCAGTTTGTACTGGGTAATACGATACCCCTTGGTAAGACACAAGAAGCATCGAGAACTTAGTCATGTATCCAAAAACTCGAAAATATTTTCACTCGAATTTCGATAGACAACCAAAACCTAGAATTATGTCTTCAATTGAAGGTCTATTTTTGGTCCAAAACTTTAGTTAGTTAATACTTAAACCTTTAATGAGGAATAATAATTAATCAAACTCGATGAGGTACTGTACTGTAGCTTCCAAAAATGTTTGCCAAAAGTTTACTGAGTCCGTAATTATAGTCTGAAAATAAATTCTAGACATTGACCCTTATTTGGGGTAACTTAGTTTTAATTTAGGGTGGCTGGTTTGCCAGTCAACGACAAAGGAATGTAACTACACACTGAAATAAACGATCATCGCTTACTTTGCACTACTATTGTCACACAAATGTTTTGTTGTAATTTTAAAACACATCTGTATAAAATAACGTACAAACTTGGTACCTATAATTTTTTTTTATGTATTCAGACGAAGGTGGTGTGACGATCTGATCTTGTTTGAGGGGCGAACATGGCCAGATATCACACAAGACAGAGAGGTTTGGAAGGAGAAAGGGGAGGCCTTTGCCTAACAGTGGGACACAAGAGAGGCTAACAAAAAAAAAATGTATTCAGTAAATCATTCTGAATCTCCACCCACCACATAGAAATTTTTAATCGATAATTTGAAACGAGTTAAATAAAAGCTTATAAAAAAATCTGGAAGTGTCTGTTTGTAATTTCAAAATAACCGCTTTTTAATTAATGTATATGAAATGAAACTAAATGCGGTAATTATAACAAAAAAAAAAATTGTTTGTCTGACCCTCTGTCTGTCTGTTTTTTCCGGCTAATCTCTGAAACGGCCGGACCGAAGGGCCTGATTCAGGAGGCAGTTCTCCTCGATATCGATCGCATTTGTGAGGAAGTTCCTGTCTCTTGAGCCCTAACCACCGATAGCTCAGACCCTGCGCCCGACCCCAGCACACGAGTTAAATAAAAGCTTATTAAAAATCTGCTGTTCCATAAATTTTGACCGTAGGTTTGTAGGTTTGGAGCTTTGTAGGAAACAGCTGTTTTTTGAAAATTAGTACCAAGTTTTTATGTTATTTTATTCAGATGTGTTTGAATGATATACTGAAGACGTGGTAACCATTCTATTTATTATTTTATTTATATATTTATTTTTACATTTTAGGAAAGCTTACAGACTAATAACAGCGTGGGTTTAGCGTGGGTTTTCCACTCTGTATGATTCAACATTGTTTTGCAATCACCGGTTCGCTCAACGCTAGTCGAACGCACAATAACCAAACCTTTACCAACAAAATCAAGTTATCCAGTTCACCAACTTCCAAGAATGTTTTGACGCGACAACCATAAATTATTTCATCAAAATTTTGTCGTAAAGCTGATTATGGTCGCCCTATTTTAGACTCGTGACGTCGATTTTCATTGGAGTGTATTTTAGGATCGTTTCATAATACGTCATTGTGTTTTTATGTAATGGCTTTGATAAAATTTTGTTGTGGTTTTAAAAGGCTTTGTAATTTACGGAACTACAATCCCAAACCAACTTCCCAAGGTTGGTTTGGTTGGGACTGTATTGCCTATTTATACATCTAAAATACTATAATAATACCAGCTTGTAACTGTCCCACTGCTTGACAAAGGCCTCTTCTCATACAGGGAAGGCACGAGCTTTGATCACCACGCTTGCTCAAGACGGATTGGCGATTTCAGACTTATATTGATTATAAGTCCAGGTTTCCTCACGATGTCTTCCTTCGGCGATGTCTGTGATGTCCAAGATAAACTTAGAAAGTATATATTATTATGTATTGAAAAGGTCACATTGGTACTTGTCCGGATTTGAACCCACAACCTCATGCATGAGAGGCGAGGCCTTAACCTCTGGGCCATCACGACGTTTATACATCTACAAGGTGTTGTTTTACATCCTCATTAAATTCAAGGAGGTAACTATGCTAATGATTCTCGACCCGAATCAATAATAAAACGGGTAGGTATTTTTTAATTTTTTTTTTCTTAATATCGGAAATCGATAAGTGTACAAACACCCGTATTAAAACGCAGCCCGTCTAATACTAGCCCTATAACCGCGCTTTCACATACACAAACAAACGCAGACGTTTATTCGATAAACGGGTGATTCTCCTCTTTTGAGAAGGGCTTCATTCTGAAATAGTGTCAAATTAAAACAAATAAAATAAGCAGCGTTTATTATTATTAACCAGGTACCGTAATTTATATTGATCATTTACGTCTTTTATGACAACCTCTTGAATTTTGACGAGGATGCAAAACTACACCTTGTATACAAATAAATAAAATTGAAGTGTCTGTTTGTAATTTCAAAATAACATCTTTTTACTGAATGTATATGAAACTATATGCGGTAATTATAAAAAAAAAAAAAATTTTTTTTGTCTGACCCTCTCTCTGTCTGTCTGTTTGTTCCGGCTAATCTCTGAAACGGCCGGATCGAAGGGCCGGATTCAGGAGGCAGTTCTCCTCGATATCGGTCGCATTTGTGAGGAGGTTCCTGTCTCTGGAGCCCTAACCACCGGTAGCTCGGACCCTGCGCCCGACGCCAGCGGACAACTATTTACATTTTAAAATATTTTTGTTTATGATATTTTATTATTTTACAAATGTAATTAATATGGTTGACAAATGAATAAACGGAATGAAATAAACGAGCATTTTAAGGACGAAACGGTCTGTAACTTAATACCTAAACAAATACTCATAAACTACGTCATATCATTAGAATCCAAGCACACAATATGCTTGAAAGACAAGAACCTTGAAGCAATTTCAAACCTGAATACATGTGCTCTAAACATCAATGATATACAATACGTAGGTACACTAACAATCTCGGGTACAAAAATATAAATCACTAGATGCGCCCTACACCGCGGGAACAGACTATCGCGATTAAGTTTCCTTTTGACATCTTAAAACAATCATTCCATTTTCCTGTCCTTATTCCAATTGTTCCATACGTTTCTATAACTCGTCATCTCAGCAGTCACCTCCTTTCTTGATACCTTAAACAATAAAACATGAAATCACGCCTGTAATGAAGGGTTGAGTAGAGGTGCACCTACAGCAGGCTTTTCGTGTGTTATGTTTAAGACTCGTGTAGTAGGGGGTGAACCCATTGCCATCAACCGGGCACAGACCCAGACCTCGGTTTTTACTGACTGAGAAATTCCTGACGGAATTCAATATTTTTGAGAACCATCAGCACCCTGCCTTTTCCCACTTATATTGGGGTCGGCTTCCAGTCTAACCGGATGCAACTGAATACTCGTACCAGTATTTTACATGGAACTACTGCCAATCTGGCCTCCACAACCTAGTTAGTACTGGGAAACCTAGTTAGATTGGCTGTCAGACGTTCGAGAAGCTTACTAACTGTAACGACTGTCAAAGATCTACAAAAGACAACTGGGACCAACGGCATAACGTGATTTCCGTGACACGGAGGAAACTCGGTATGCAATGGATGATCACCCATCATAGACCTACCTTGGCAAGCGCTGCTTAACCTTGAGGATCGATCCGTGACATGCCATGGAAACACACACACGTAAGTGAGGTGACGGCAAATCCAACTATCTAAATCTTTGTCTGGAGATATATACGTATTACGTTAGGGGTCGGATTGATGGCTGCAATACATTGTTACACAATGTTCTTGTTTCCCTATTCCCTTGTTGAACTGTTTGGAGTTATATTCATACTAAGACTATTTGGAAATTGATGACTTGATAGTACAGTAAAGCTGAGTTTCGCAGGAATACCTACACAATGATTTTATACACGGTGGAAGGGACACCTACCGGTTACCACGTGTTCAGTACATCATAGCAAACCCCCCACATAAATCCTCCCACCCTGTTCTATAACCTGTGTTATTACCATGCCTAAAAAAGGTCAGCGGGAGCGACTATGGTCATGTAACCGCGGCAAAACTAACTGCGTGGCCTTGTAGCCAGAACTCTTCAATATCATCATCATCTATCATTCACAGCCCCACTTCACCCAACGCTGGGCCTCTATTCCTGCCATGCTCCACGTTCTTGTGCCAGTGTCATCCAGGATATTCCCGCGATGGCAACAATGTCGTCTGCCCATCTCGCCGGCGTCGACCAACACTTCTCATTCCACTCCTTGGACGCCACTCGGTCACAACCTTTACTCCATATGCCATCACCGCGCCTTGCTAGGTGTCCTGCCCAACTGAGTTCCATAACTACCACATAATTGTTCGATATACATTAATGAAACTGATGCTAATAATATTATTTGTTACAGAGGAAATCGGTCCCCCATCAGAGCTGTTTGACCTGAACATGCTGGTTATCATTTGCAGTTCTATACTCCTAGTCATATGTCTTATGGCTTTCTTCTGTATACTGTTCAGAAGACATAGGTAAGTGATGATCATATATTTATAGGGAACTGTCTGGTTATGGACGTAGAATTTAGCGGTCCTTTAGACTTTAACCTTGAGTTTTCAACTCTGGCTCTAATGGATAAAAAATGGTTCAATGTTAACTTATCAACTGTACAAAACCATCCTGGCAATTGGAAGTCGTTTAAGATTAGGCTTGACTCGATGTAATTGAAATAATTGAAGGTCTCTTAAGTTGCCATTGTAGTCACTATGATCATAATTTTCAACTATGCGACCAACCCTGAACATGTATAAAAATCTGATAAGCCCTACATTATAATAATTATCGAGCTTCGCAAACATAAAAAGGAGCAGCAAAATGTTTCACGATTTTCTGTTAGTTCCCATAGTAAATTTTGTTCAAGTTCAAGAAGTTTTCAGTTAACAACGCTTTGCATATATTTTGATGAAAAACATAGTATAGATTCATTCGATTGCATCGAAATTTATCTATCAAACGAATTATCATTTCCATTGAATCCCAAAATTTTCCATGAACAAAATCAACAGAGACTATTATTATAATATTATTCAATAATAATAATTACTAACAAACAGCACAATTTGTGTTTACAAGCCCGTAGTACTCGAAAACAATTATTAATTATGAGTCTATTATCTGAACAGACATAATGACTCAGTGTAAACTGCCATTTGATTAAAATGGAAATACTTAATGAGGGTAATAAGATGATAATTATTAATTACACAAAAACTACTGAAAGCCATAATAATCAGTGGTGACCACCATGAAAGAGCCGAGGCAATGAAGCTCGATGAGACCCGGAGAAACAATTTAACTGTATTGGATCCCGCAACGCAATTATATAAATATAATAATAATAATACCAGCCTATCTCAATGCTGGGCAAAGGCCTCTTCTCAAACAGAGGAGGCACGAGCATTGATCACCACGCTTGCTCAAGACGGGTTGGTGACTTCAGACTTATATTAACTATATATAAGTCCAGACACAGACATCGGTGAAGGAAAACATCGCAACGCAATTACTTGAAAAAAAAATAG
Source organism: Standfussiana lucernea (assembly GCA_964057025.1). NCBI lineage: Eukaryota > Metazoa > Arthropoda > Insecta > Lepidoptera > Noctuidae > Standfussiana > Standfussiana lucernea. The sequence continues at coordinate 8,799,512 of OZ059808.1, read as the reverse complement.
AGGAGGAGAAAGAAGAAGTACTTTGGATAAGCGTTATTTTTGTCACTATCACACCACAGTCAAGTTAGAACTTATGTAGAGATTTTCTGGTAACAGACCAACAGGCAACATAGCAACTTTATTAAGTTGGTTACCACTAGTAATGCCATGAAAATAAATGAGAGCCATTGCGTTATCGAAAGTTTTGCTGTATCTGCTAACAGAATACCAATATCCTTAAAAAATATTGTGTTGAACCTAATAAAAAATAAAGTGGATTTACGCCAACGTTTAACCAAACATTGTTCCACTTTATAACAAGGTCAAAAAATACGAAACTCCTTAATCTAAACGAACATTTTATGAATACTAATAAGTGTTTGTATTTTAAACAGACAGAACTACACATCGCAGTACCGTCACTCCATCGCTGATGAAGTTAAATCTCGTAACGAGAGCGTCGCATCTCAATCTGAACATAAGGAGCGGTACGCACATGCACCGAGGATATATACATCGCCTGTTCATAATAGGAAGGCGAGTAAGAATGGTAAGATTTATATGGATTCTATTAAATCTCTCACTCTTTCAGAATCTCACACTAACTAACAGTAACCCAGTCATTCTTTGAAGGTTTTAGTTGATGAATTCGGAAATACATGAAATTACTTCTAGACAAAGATTTAATTTTAAATTGAATTTAAAAAAAAATGTATTGGTAGATCTGTCAACTAATCCATTAGTTTCATCCAATTTATCACAAAATAAGACTCGAGACCAGTGCCATGACGTCTTAGTGCAGGATTTTTTTAGTTCTATTCCAGTGTGGGAAAGAGATGACGCTAGACAGGATGAATAACTCTGTCTCCTTCCTACATTCCTGCATTAAGACGTCATTATGGTAGGGCCACAGATTGAAAGATTGACGGCCTGATTTGAACTATATCATCTGAACTAGAAATTTCGGTTGGTTCTTTTAGAACATTGTTACTAAATAACATAGTTACTAAAATTTTCTCTCGCAGAAATGTTCGAGATAAGTCCTTACGCAGAATTTGCGTTGGGGTTCAGAACGTTTGATCACGTGGAGAACCAGGATCTACCAAGCAGACTGCCCAGTAGACCGAGGTTTGATACCGGTAAGCGAACTTAACTATAGATTTAAACCATACTCTATAAGCTACTACAATTGAGCACATTAAAATAGTTATTTACAAAGCAACAAACATTGGTGTCCTACAAGGAACACTCTTGGGACCAGTAATGATTTTATTCAGCAAAACATATGGCAATATAGTAATTTTACAATAACCGCTTAGCCACCCAACCAAGAGAAGTTCACTAACATAATATCGAACAAACATTACAAGCTTTCAAATAAATTATTAACGCACTGCCAAACTCAAAACAAACACGTTCTATTCACTCGTTACTAATTCATGTATGTGCATAATTACTCTTTTCAAATAATATGATTCCCGTCTGTCCCGTTAAATACATTACTGTCGAACAGCCTGCATTTACCAAATATACCAGCTGGCCAGATAAAATGGAATTTGATAGCGAACTTGCAAATAATGCAGGAAATTGTACATATTTTGAAGCGGACGCTTTGAACATTTGTGAATCGGTTACTGGGCCCGATAATTATAATTAGTATTATTTAATGTATTTTGTGGAGGCTCTGTGTTTTGGGGTGGCATTAATTGTATTATCAGTGTTTTGTTTGGCCGTGCCTAGTGAAACTATAAAGAGAATAATTTAATTAGGTACCTTTTCGGAGGAATGAGAAAAATATCCTCAGGATTTTTTTGAGTATTAATGTGGATGGCTATAAGACTAAGGGAAAACAGAAACGATGGATGGACTGTGTGAAAGATGATGTTCCTAGAAAGGACCTGACAGACATGACGATGAATGGAGAAATATGGGAGAAGAAGTTATGCCCAGCCTACCCCAAATAAGTTGGCATGAGGGCAAATGAATCGAGGATCTGGTCCTGCGCCCAATATCTTTTTGATTACATAACTTAACTTTACCAGATAACTTCATCATCTGCTTAGCCTTGTCTCTAACTAAATATGGTTGGCTTCGAGTCTTACCAGATTCAGCTGAATACCAGTATTTTACCTGACCTTCACAATCCAGTTAGTACTGGGTAACCTTTACCAGATAACTTGTTCGGTCTAATTATAACCCCAGGATTAACTCAAAGAGATCTTTAGAATGTTAGCTTCCAAAAGTTTACCAGTCTTGCTGAAGTCTATTAACAGAAAATTAGGGATAAAGAAGCCTGAGATTCTAATTTGAGAATTCTCGAATATCTAATCTTAGACAGAAATATTTATTTACCTTTCATCAAGTATTGATTTTCCGTAATTAAAATTGAGGTTCTAGAGAAAATAACTTGAATTACAAGTAACCTAAATCTGAGCAGGCCTTTGTGTGTTTACGTCTAGGCAGCAGTGAAAATAATATTCCATTAACGTTAACGATGATAGATAAGTCAATAAAAGCTTGTTTGTAAAAAGGTTATTTTATCTTTTTTTTTTTTGTTTTCTTTGGTTTTTCGTATTGTTCTCAGCAAACCCTTTTAATTGATACCCATATCATGGGTAAAAATAACTAGTCCATCATATTTGAGAATCCGCCAAATTGAATTTAAAATGCCGTCACTTAGCTAACCATGCACTGTCATCCAAATCTGAAAGATTGGGGATAACTGTTTTAAAATATAGTTGCAAGATTTGACCTAAAAAAGCATACAAACATGCAAATAATAAAAGCATGTAAAATGTATTGGATTGACATTGGTTACCAAGCTTATGTCAATCGTGTTGAATGGAAGTTGGCGTGGAAAATTTAATCTGGACATCAGAAGAATAAGGTCGGATGTATAAACTCTCTGTATTTGAACGTCCTACTTTATGCTCAGAAACATAACGTCAGATGTACAAACTCTCTGTATTCGTACATCCGAATTTATGCTTCTGATGTCGAGAAATATGAAAAGCATTGAAAACTATTTCCACTTATCACCCCTCGGCCCTCTGATCCAAAACCTCTGAGCTACCATTTTTTACTGTAACTTAGCCTTTAATTAAACATAAACAATATGGACAGGCAATATAAATCTGTTTAGTACGTTTCATTCAATATTCAGGATTTGGTATGAGGCAATTTAGCAATTGTAGCGTGCCTTGCAATCGCTCGGGTATATTGTCACATGGATAACCAGAATTTATTTTCTGGATGAGCCATTGTAGATCTATGTTAAGAGGCAATTTTATGATCACCATCCCCAGCACAACTTATGCCACTGCTGGGTATAAACCTCTCTTGGTTTGTGCCAACCTCCACGGTCATGTTTTAGCTTCATCCAGGTTTTACCCGCGATGGCATTAATGTCGCCTGCTTATCTCGCTACACTTTTATGATTTATTTCATCACCGCCAATAGCAAAACGCTTCAGGAAACATCGTTAGGACAACAAAGATGTCTTAGATATTGAAAGAATTGTGCCATTTACCAAACCGCACTGTGGAACAGGCACAAACTTTATGGATTCCACAGCGTCCCATATGGGTGAGGTCTGTTTCTCAGCTGTGGGATTGTTTTAAGCTGATTATGCCCTCGAGGTCTAAGGTCTTTCGAGAGTATGATTGTTCTGAATCTCCTTGCCCGAATAAATGTAATTTTTTAGTGGCAGTATAAAGCATTGGAATGCAACCAAACATTGAGTTGTGATGTAAACACAGCCGTAGTCAGCTTTCTGATTCACATAAAGTTGGAAAGTTGCAAGTCCGTCGTTTGATGGCGATTCACTAAATCGCTCTTTGCCCCAAAGTTTGAAAACTAGACGAACATTGAGATATAAGTACTCGCCAATAAATTGAGTTATGGGGGTCAGATGGCAGTCGTTCTATGTAAAGTTATGATGGTTAACCGCATCTGGTTGAAATAAAAGCTGACCCAAACAAGAATGCTGATAAAGCGAATGACGTTAAAGTCAGGCCTCTGATGATGACATCCGAAAATCGGGTTTTTTTTTCAATCATTGAGCCAATTGACTGTCTCGTTGCACAGCATGAGGTCCTGGGTTCAATTCTCAGGTCGGGTAAAGTGTTATTGCGTTATCCCATCAGGAATTTCTCTGTAGCAGCCACAGAGTCTGGATTTGTGCCCAGTTAGGTTCGCCCCCTATTACATGGAACTTAAACATAACTGGCGAAATGTGGGTGTACACATCTGCTTAACCTTTCTGGGATTACAGGCGTGATGTTATGTTATGAGCCAAATGATCAAAATAAAGAAATTTAACAAATACTAAAGGGCATATCCAGCAAAGATCTACAAACGCTTCCAGTGATCATGTTTCGTTTGAATTATGAGACAGTCCCTCGTATATTTCAGTCTGACATCTCAAATGAACGCTATTCAAATTCTACGCTGTTATCATTAATTGAATTCCCTTCAAAGCTCGGCTAAATTATTATTTAGTTATACCAGGGCCGCTAAATTATTTAGTTATAACCAAGGCCGCTAAATTAGTTTAGTTGTGTGTAGCAAGGTCGTTTTGGTTGATTGTTGGGATTTTTGACTTTGATTTTTAAGTAGAATGTCTAGAGTTTAATATTCTAAGTTAATGACAACATTCTGTTTATCATTTTCTGAAATTAATTTTTGTTTTAATTGTAGTTGCTGTCTAATGTTTTCAAAAGTAGGTAATAATTCATTCTCCATTCTTTCTTTCAATTATGTGTCTCTATCGCCCGCTTGTACTAACATTAGGTAAAACGTGATCGAATCTATACTAATATTAGAAACCCGAAGCGTTTGTTTGTTTGTTTGAATGCGCTAATCACAGAAATTACTGGTTCGAATTGAAAAATTCTTTTGTCTTGGACAGTTGCCCATTTATCGAGGAAGGCTATAGGCTATATGGAGTGGAAAGGACACCCCACCCAAAAAAAATCAGCTGTTTCCTACAAAAGTGCAAAACCTACACGGTCAAATTGTATGGAACAGCTGTTTTTTTTTTAATAACCGACGAAAAATTTCTATGTGGGGGGGGGGGGTTCAGAATGATGTACTGAAGTATGTGGTTTCTGTTTTTGCGTCGATGTCTCTTCCACCACTTATAACATCACGCTGCGACCAATAGGAGAGGAGCATCAATCAAAAATGTTACGCGGACAAAGTTGCGCGGGTCAACTAGTGGCGAAATAAAAGGGCACTCCGCGACAAGACTTGAAATTGATATCGAGTGATATTTTAGCATGCACTAATTGTTGCGTCGTATTTGTATAAAATTAAAACCAACAGTTTAAAATGCCAGAAGTAATCAAATTGCCTATTGCTAGACAATTACAAAGATACATCGTTAGTAATCATACTGACAATTGATATTTTTTAAGAAAATAAATGGAAAAAAAGAAAGAAATGGGTATCATTTGTTACTTTTTTTCCTTGACCCTTCAGAATGTTTTTTTAACATCATACAAAACGATTTTATCCCTTCAAATAACTTGAAAAAAAAAACGTGAACATTTTCTCAAGAAGACAATTTTTGACGTTTATGCTAATCAATTTTCATTGTCCAACTTTTAATAAAATCTTTTTTTAATTACACCGCTAGCCAAAGTTAGATTGCTTTCTCAGATTATTAATCAAAGTTTTTTCAAGTGTGTTCTTTATTTTAAATTGTTTGTCGGCGCAAAAAATTAGGAGCTCTTAAAGTTCTCAAGTGCAGGCCAAAATCAAGTTTCACGTGACAGGAAGTCAAATTGAGTTTGTAATTAAATTACTGCTGTTTTTGCCTGTATTGAGCTTCCAAAGTTTATTTTAGAAATCATTTGAACAATTTAGATGGGTACAATTCGTAAAATGTCCACAAAGTGACAATTCATGGTATTAACTACGTCTGTGACCATTTTAATAATGTTATCGTAATTCATATTATTATTTTGCTAAAGCGGCCATTTTGGACCCCCATGTCTTTTGTCACTATAAATAGACTTACAATAAACAATTTAACATCAGTGTAATAAACGAGCTCAGTGTCTACGGCGTAGGTGGTGCTACGGCGTAGGCAATGCTACGGCGTAGGTGTAGCTACGGTTCTCGCTACAAAATTTATTGCCAGTAAACTTGGACAAATCTATGAATAGAATGGTCGTAAGTTAGAATTGCAGTCAGTATTATTATTTGTTGTAGATATAAAAGATAAAACAAGGTGCTGGTCAATATGGGTAAGTCCAACAGAACTGAAAATATATCTCGAATCATAGCTCTAAATACGTTCTCCTATTTATACTATGACGACGAGTGCAAAAGTCGCCGGAGACCGGAGCTACGATCAATTGAAAATACTACGTACTACAACAGCCATTTTTAAAGTAGCTCATGTTAAAAACATTCAGGTAAAGCGAACCAAACAGTTATTATATATGAAAGACTAAAGAGGCTGCGTTACGGAACCCCCTTGTTAAACTAGGTTTCTTATTAGTTTGAACAAAATACTGAAAAAGGCATCATATTTCAAGAGGCTCTATTTCTGTTCTCAGGTGACTTAGATACTTGTTGTTTTAGAACGAATTGAAGCCCTGATTGTGAGCTATTATTTGAGTTATATTTCAATTCTGTTGATCGTGCTCCCAGCTTTCATAGTAAAATGCCCGTTGTCCTTTTAAATTTAGTTTCTGCGGTAGGTCTTTAATCTCCTCTGAAAGTGCCAAATATCAATTTAAATGATTTTACAGTTTCTATACCCGAATTCATGAAACATACTATGAATAACCATTATTACAACGGAGTAAATAAAAGTGCTGTATGTCGGTGAATGACTCAATTTAATATTTTTATTACATAGAAACCGTATGAATAAAAATTGCTTACATTCAAAATTAAAAAGAAACAATGTATGCTTTCATACATTACTTCATTTTACTCACATTTTTCTCTTCATGTTCGTTCAGTAAACACTTTTTTTGGGGAGTCGACGAAAACATTTATTTCTTAATTTAATTAGTTGATATATTACTCCTCCTTTCTTTGTTTTGTATGGCCATGAAACCGGGTTCCTGTTCTGTAAATTTAATGTTGATTTTCTTCTTTGAAGAGGAGCTCCTGGATAAATAATAACAGCTCTGTGGATGGGTGAACACTCATTACATACTGAGCTTCCTCCATGCCGCGGAAAGCACGTTAAGCCGGTGGTCCCGGCTGTCAATTGTAGTTCTTTGACAGTAGTTACAACTAGTTTTACTAAAGGTTATCGTATTACCTAGTTCTAACTGGGTTATGGAGGTCAGATAGGTAGTCGCTCCATGTAAAATACTGGTGTACTTTTTCAACCTCATCATAATTCAGGAGGTTGTCATATAAGATAAATAATCAATATAAATTACGGTACCTGGTCAAAAATGTTAAACGCTGCTTTTTTTAGTTGTTTTAATTTGACACTATTTCAGAATGAAGCCCTTCTCAAAAGAGGAGAATCACCCGTTTATCGAATAAACGTCTGCGTTTGTTTGTGTGTGTGAAAGCGCGATTATAGGGCTAGTATTACACGGGCCGCGTTTTAATGCGAGTGGTGAACACTTATCGATTTCCGATATTAAGAAAAAAATATAAAAAAATACCTACCCATTTTATTATTGATTCGGGTCGAGAATCATTAGCATAGTTACCTTCTTGAATTTGACGAGGATGCAATGCAACACCTTGTAGAGGCTGCATCTGGTTAGACTGGGAGCCGACCTCAACGTGGTTGGGAAAAAGCTAGGCAGATGATGACGCAACAGCTTGAAAGTTAGAATCTACAACTGTAACCTGCTTGTGTATGAGCTTTTAAGTAACCACGTCAATATACCTTTTTAAAAAAAAAAAACATCATGTACAGGAAATAAACTTCAATGGGCGAACAAAACACAAATACTAGTCAGACTTGGCAGATTATATGTGATAACTAGAAATCGGAATAGGTAGAGTATATTTACCTAAACTTCAATGAAGTCAGTAACATGTGATTAATACCTACATCTAATTTAACAGCTTTATTTCGGAACTTAAAAATCATTCCGAGATTTCATAGTGAAGTATTATCCATAATTATGTTACTTACTTACTTGAAGTTTACGCTAATATACTCTACTTATTCCAATCTCTGGTCATAACAGCCAATTCCTTCAACAGACAAAAGAACACAGCTTCCCATCCACTTAAAACCACCCCAAAGTCCCCCTTTTACGACATCCCAAGAGTGTAAAACCATAAAACTCTCTCCGCCATTTTTGTTGAAAGTGACTTCTGTCTATAAACTTCCTTATCGCTCACTTCGCAGCCCCGAAGCAACGTCCCGCTTGACCATAAATCTTGATCTCATTTAATAAAATTAATGACTCTCCACTTCCGTTTAGTTTCAACTTTTCGGGTCTAAATAAATAAATAAGAGAGGAAATAGTAACAACATAACATAACATCACGTCTGTAATCCGCGAAGGGTAAGGCAGAAGTGTACTTAATAGTACACCCACATTTCGCCAGTTATGTTTAAGTCTATACTAATAATATGAAGTGGTAAACAGTGATCGGGAACTCAAAATAAATAGTTAATATGTTAAATATCTCGTTTTTACTGTTAATGATAGTGTTAATTTATTAATAAGTTTAAATAAATAAGTTTATTTTCGTAATCAACAGGTTTTAACAGATAGTTTACATTATAGGGGCCTTCTTTTAAGTATGGATATACCTGAATCAGAAGACCTTCCTCTTCCAGCCTGTTAATAATTAAAAAAGGAACACTGGTTGGCAACACCAACGTCAACAGTACGTGTTTAATTCTGACCTTACAATTTTATTAATTTAAATATACAAAATCAAATCTCAAGCCATTCGGAATTTCACACAATATCCAAATTGAATAATTACATCCCGAAAACATCAAGAAAACCAGAAAATGCAATATAATATTTATTTTAACATGAAAATATACGACCGAATTGGCTTTGACAGCTAGCTAGCTGTCAAGTCATGAAAAATCAAATACAATAAACCTAAATGAATTGAAAATGTTGACGAGGGCAGCAGCACGTCGCGCACGCCTACCGCCTCCGGACCCGTCGCTCAGCTCCGCCTCGCCGCCGCCGGAACCCAGCCTCACCGTGAGTGCTGTGACACCGGCGGCCGTGGCAGTTGCGTCGAGCTCGAGCGACGAGTATTTCTCTCCGCCCACGACGCCACCACCTGCTCGTCGACGGGGAGGACGCCGGCCGCCGGACGGTTTAGGACCTCGAGGCCCACCGGCCTCTGATAGGGTCCCAGCTCCCGGCGGAAGTGTGCAGCGCATGCGATGGACGCAGACCATCAATGAAAACGTCATGCGCTCATACTATGGGGCTACAGAGGGAGGAAACAACCTGACCGCGTACCGTGTTCGGATGCTCTCTCTGTTTCAGGTGCTTGAGCCAGCTGTCAACGTTTCGGCGCAACGACTGTCGGATCAGGTGCGAGTCATCCAGCGTAATCGTATGTTGGATGACACCGTACTTGATCGCCTGCGGACTGAAATGCAGAGTAGCCATGTCATTACCCCGTCGGTGCAGGCTGTGGTACCACCACAGTCTACCACAATACCGGATCGCGCTGACGACTTGAGTGTTGACATGGCTATTAATGTAAGTACCCAGTGCAGTGAGGAAATGAGGTGTGCTTTGGAGGGTGCGATTCGAGAATATCGGTTCATGTCGCCCGACCTTAGACCGCGCATACCGCGTTTGCCCATGCATAACAAAAATAGGGCGCTGGTGGCTGTTCTGGATTCGCAGTTGTCAAACTATTTTGATAACTGCGAAGACCTCACTGATGCTCACTCAATCCTGTATTGTGCGGCTGTAGCGGCATGTCGTGTAGCTCATGTCAAATTTTTTGATGACAGAGCTACACGACCTAAGCCAGCCGTACCAGCATGGCAGTACAGGATTGAGCGACGTATTGATGGGGCCAGAGCACTCATCGGCAAACTAATCTCCTTCAGGGAGGGCAATACGCGCCCTAGAGTGATGCGCTTTGTGAGACGGGCGTTCTCGGGGACTGATATTAATCCTCGAGACTACATCTCCCGTGTCACAGAGCGCATCGACTTCCTGAAGCAGAAAGTGTATGCATGGGCGAACCGTATTCGTAGGTATAAGCGACGGGTGGAACGATACACTCAGAATCGCACATTCCAAAGAGATGAAAGGTGGGTTTATAGGGCTTGGGAGCGACCGGACCAAGGTGTGGCTGACACGCGCCTGCCGGATGATGACGTCATGACTTCGTTCTGGCGCAGCATCTGGTCGGTGCCTGTCAGCCATACCGAGGGTGAATGGACTCGGGAGGTTGAGCATGCGTGTGATCCAGTATCAGAAATGGGGGCAATCTCTATCAGCCCCCAAGACGTAGTTCGTGCAGTCCGTCCGTTACCAAACTGGAAATCCCCAGGGCCGGACGGGCTGCACAACTTTTGGATCAAATGGTTCCAAAGATCGCACGCTCGCCTGGCTTCCCTGTTCCAGTCAGCCTTAGAATCAGGGTCGCTGCCCGAGTTCCTGACAACAGGTATAACCCACCTGCTCCATAAATCGGGTAGTACTGCGGAACCCAAAAATTATAGACCGATTACCTGTCTTCCAACAGTCTATAAAGTTCTTACATCCATCTTGAGAGCTAAAATTAGCGAACACGTTAATGAAAATTCTATCATGTCCGCTTCTCAAAATGGATGTAGGAACGGGTCCCGTGGTACTAAGGAGCTACTCCTCATTGATATGGCCATTAGCCAACAGGTTCGCCGTTCCCGAAAGGATCTGTCAACATGTTGGATAGACTATAAGAAGGCCTATGACTCGGTGCCACATACATGGCTCATGAGGGTGCTAGAGTTGTATAAAGTTGATGCAACTCTGCGCACCTTCCTGATGTCGTGTATGGGGCAATGGAGGACAGTCCTTCGCTATCCAGGATGTCGGCAAATCCAGAGGAATAGCGAGCCGATAAGGATTGAGCGAGGTATATTTCAGGGCGATAGTTTGAGTCCACTTTGGTTCTGCTTAGCCTTGAATCCTCTTAGCACGCTGCTGGAGGATTCAGGTCTAGGTTATCGGTTGAGGAGAGGTGGTCAGGTTATATCTCACCTCCTTTACATGGACGACCTGAAACTCTTTGCCCCCAACGATTTGCAACTGATGGAACTACTGAAGGTAACTGAAACTTTCAGTAGTGCCATCAGGATGGAATTTGGTGTGGACAAATGTGCGGTCATGCATGTAAAGCGAGGGGAGATTGTGGAATCTGTGGGAACCCAACTCTCGGATTCCATAAATCTTAGATCCCTTTCAGCAACCGAAACCTACAAGTATTTGGGTATGTCGGAAGCGCTGGGCATCAATGTAGCTGACATGAAGCAATCGTTGAGGGAGCGCTTCTTTGGCCGCCTGAGAAAAGTATTTAATAGTCTTTTATCAGGCGGGAACAAGGTGCGTGCCTTCAACGGTTGGGTCATGCCGGTTTTGATGTACTCTTTTGGCATACTCAAATGGACACAAACAGAACTAGACGCCCTGGATAGAAAGGTCCGTACATTGTTGACGGCATATCGAATGCATCACCCACGATCTTCGGTTATGAGACTGTATATCCCGCGGAGGTGCGGAGGTCGAGGCTTTTTAAACGCTAAGACTCTCCACAATCGCGAGATATGCAGTCTCAGGGAATTTTTCCTAGAAACCGACGTGGGGATGCATCGGGATGTGGTCGCGGTGGACAAGGGCCTCACCCCGCTCTCCTTGGCTAAAGAGAACTGGCGCAAACCTGTAGTACTTGACACTAACGACCGCAGGGAGGTATGGCAGAGTAAGGAGCTCCACGGACGCTTTTTCCGGGCCCTTCATGGGCCCGATGTAGACCTATCAGCGTCCGTAGCCTGGCTACGTTCCGGCGACCTCTTCGGAGAAACCGAAGGTTTTGTCTGTGCAATTATGGATGAAGTTATGATGACGAATAACTACCGCAGATTTATTGTGAAGGACGGCACGGTTGACATATGTCGGGCATGCCACCGTCCGGGCGAATCAATTCGTCACATTATCTCCGGGTGTTCTCGTCTAGCTAACGGTGAGTACTTGCATAGACACAACCTTGTAGCCAGGATTATCCATCAGCAACTTGCTCTAAAATACAACCTTGTGGAATCGGAAGTGCCGTACTATAGGTATGTGCCCGACCCAGTTCTCGAAAATGGCAATATCACACTGTACTGGGATCAATCCATCATCACTGACAGGACTATTGTGGCCAACAAGCCTGACATAGTGGTGGTGGATCGATCAGAGCGGCGCGCAATGATTGTTGACATAACGGTCCCGCATGACGGGAACCTCGTGAAAGCCGAGAAAGATAAACAAATCAAGTATCTTGACTTGGCTCGCGAGGTTGTCGACATGTGGGAAGTGGACACGGCGATCATTGTGCCGATAGTCGTTTCAGCACATGGCTTAATTGCCAAGAGCCTCGACCAATACCTGAGGAGGCTCTCGTTAGGCGGCTGGATCAAGGGCTTGATTCAGAAAGCGGTACTCCTGGACACGGCTCGTATTGTTAGGAGGTTCCTCTCTCTGGAACCCTGACCGCCGGTAGCTTGGACCCTGTTCCCGATACCGGTGGGCTACTATTTTTTTTTTTTTTTTTTTTTTTTTTATGTTTTTAAATGTTTTTTTTTTTTATAGGAATATTTAAAAATGTAAATAAGTAAGTAAGAAAAATAAATAAAGGAAATAATAAAAAAGGAAAAAAAAAAGATAGACTAAAGATTTTATTTTAAATTGGTGTGTGTGTCTGTGTATGTGTACGAATGTGTATGTGCATGTGTGTGTGTGTGCATGTGCGTGTGTGTGTGTGTGCATGTGTGTGTGTGTGCATGTGCATATGTGTGTGTATGTGTGTGTGTGTGTGTGTGTGCATGTGCATGTGTGTGTGTGCATGTGTGTGTGGGAAAAGGGAAACCAAAAGCATATTATTATCAGTGTGAAGTACATGATTATCTCGTAGACGTTCGTTTATTAATAAGTCGGCGTTAAAACTAATTCCTTGTGTAAAGGATGTTTCTGATAGGTGTCTCCGATAGATTTTTTCACTGAAGTGAAGCTACATTATTCCCGAGCGTCATAAGTTATATTTAAAACGTTTCCGAGTGATAAATTCCGATCAAAACGCTAGCGAAGTGGTGGGGAAAAGTAGTGCATAATAATTTGTTTTTGCCACATCTCCGATCCTGTCTCCCATTCCAACATCCCTATCAAGGGACACAATTGGACGTTCCTAGCTTCTATTTAATTGATCTGTCAGTACCCTGTGAATGTAAGAAAATGTCCCTTTTATCTCGTCTCACGATTGTTTTACGTCGCCTTTATTGGAGGAGCAAACGGCTTAGGGATATTAACACTGATACTTACTGTTACGTCCTTATCTTTTATGTAATTTTATAGGGATGGTGGAGTGGGAATTTGAATTTTAAAGGCTTGTTTGAAGTAGTTTGAACACTAACACTGTCTACTAGAAAATAAGATTAGTAAGAAGGTATGTTTTCACCTGCCTTTTCGAAAATTAATACTTGATAACGCTGAATACTTGGACTTTATATGGAGCGACTGCTAACCGAGTTACTGGATAAGAAAGAAAGAAAAAACGTTTATTGGCACACGCCACAAGTACACAATACAAAATATAAAAAAGCAAATATATAATAACATTTAAAACTAACCAAGAAATATTGTGTGACTCACGGCTGCGCCAAATAGGCCCAGTTCAGCAAAATGCACAGCAAAATGCACATAATAACATGATACCCCTTTGTATGCATAAGTTCTACATTGTAATGATATCTGCCATTTGATACCAGCATTAGGGGAGCTCGTAGTTAAATAATAACAGCCGCTCGGAGCAATCTTCAGGTTAAGCCGCGCTTGCCTAGGTTTGTATATAGATGGGTGACCACCCATTACATACTGAGTTTCCGCCGTGCCTCGAATAGCACGTTAACGCTGTCATTTGTAAGTACACTCACCTCCATCCAAAGTCTTGGTAGCATAAATATAAACAGTAGAAGCGGTCCCCGCATCGTTTATCGCAGTCACTCTTAGCTGGTATCAGTTAGCGGGAGCGAGAGATCCGACTGCGTACGACGTGGGTATGGACCGGAGTGGTGGAGCCTTGTAGTGACCTTCGATGTAGCTCCAGCCGAGGTTTAGATCCATGGGCTAGGGGATAAAGAATTTATTAAGGTTTGTTCTAAAGAGAAAATCATTAAACCGTTGGTCCCTGCTGTCATTTTTAGATCGTTGACAGTCGTAACAGGTAGTCAGTGGCCCGAAAGTCTGACAACCAGTCTTACCAAGGGGTAGCGTATTACCCAGTACTAACTGGGTTGTGGAGGTCAGCTGCATCCGGTAAGACTGGAAGCCGATCCCAAATAAAGATGGGAAAAGGCTAGGCAGATGATGATACCAATATTACAATAGCGACTAAATAAGGCTAATAATAGCGTACCTTTTACAGTGTTGAAATATTACAAATTTTTAATTACTGTTAGACTGCCTGAGTGGTCTAGCGGTCGCAAGCGCCACGGTTGAGCAAAAGGTCCTGGGATCGATTCCCGGATCGGGCAAAGCGTTGTTGGGTTTTCCAACAGGAATTTCACAGTAGCAGCCACTGAGCCTAGATTTGTGCCCGGTTGATGGCAATAGACTCGCCCCCTATAAAATGAGACTTACAACATACCTGGCGAAGTGTGGGTGTAGGTACTATTAAATACACATCTGCCTAACCGTTCGTGGATTACAGGCGTGATGTTTTGTTAAAATTACTGTTCTTTTGTTCGCAGAAACAAGTTTCCAGACTCGCTCGGAGTCTGATGACAGTGACAGCACGTCTAAAGCCACAGTTACCGCCGTACCAAGGCGTAAGTATTGCTATTTGTATCTTCTTTAAACTATAGTTGGCCTTAAACAAGTTATTGCCTTAGTACCGTAAAACGGAGTGAATATTGCGATGCGAGGGAGAGTATGGAAAAAACTTTGAACGGGATTTCATCGTTGAATATAAATCATTCGTTATTAAAAAGGTATTGGGATTATTATAAGACTAGCTTATGCCAGCGGCTTCGCCCGCGTGGAGTTCGATAATTGACCCACGAAATCGTCCTACCGGGATAAAAAGTAGCCTGTGTGCTATTCCAAACTATAATCTATCTCTGTACCAAATGTCATTCTGATCCGTTCAGCCGTTCTGACGTGTTATTGAGTAACAAACATCCATCCATCCAAACTTTCGCATTTATAATTATATTAGTATAGATTTTTTTACACTACTAATAAAATTAAACTAACGTATAGGTACAGTGTGGAAGGGACACGACGCACCGACGCACATCAGAACATCATTCCGAAACCACCTCATATAAAATTTTCATCGGTAATTTTAAAGAAAATCTGCAGTTTCCAACAATAGTGAAATACTTACTAATCAAAATGTATGGAACAGCTGTTTTTTTTTTAATTAGGCATATAAAAATTTCTATGTCAGAGCTCAGAATGATGTATTGAATACGTGGTGCATTTGTGCGTCGGTGCCCTCCCACACTGTATATTTCACGAGAATATTTTTCAAAATCTCATCCCTATTCACCCCATTTTACCGATACCTTAAGGTTGAATGTCGCTTGCACTTCATAAAACGGCTATGTTCATTTGTCTACTAGACAGTTTATTAGTTTCAACCTTAGTGTAGTTTCTATATACTGGAAATTGTTGTCAACAATAGGCAGGTATATGTAGGTAGCAATTGCGAAGTTGACCATGCCTATACATAATTATATTTTTAACCGACTTCAAAAAAGGAGGTTCTCAATTCAGTTGTATGTTGATTGGTGATTGGTCCCATAGAAATTTCATCAAAATCGGTTCAGCAGTTTGGTTTTGAAATCAAAATAGCTGGAAAAAATGTCATCCAAGTAAAAGAAATTGCGAAATTGATACTTGACAAGGATTTGTGTGTGATACGATAACTAAAAAGGGTGAAATAAAAACTTTTTTGCAATTAAAAAAAACCGATTTCCAAAAAAGACACTAAAAAGTGGAAAATAAAATTACTTTCGGAAGTCGGTGACTATTGTTTGTTTCATTGACTCTTTTGGCACGGACTTCCGAAAGTAATGTTATTTTCCACTTTTTTGTGTTTTTTTTTTTTGGAAGTCAGTTTTTTTTGCAAAAAAGTTTTTATTTCACCCTTTTTAGTTATCGTATCACACACAAATCCTTGTCAAGTATCAATTTCGCAATTTCTTTTCTTTTCTTCTTTTATCACAACGTTTTGAGTGCGTAACATTGAGTCCTGCCGTAACACGTGATATTTCACAAAAAAAAACCCAGGACCTCCAGCTCAGCAGGCGCGCTTGCGACCACTAGGTACACCAATGAGACCGTCAAGCAAGCAGAAGCAAAAGCAAGCAGTGATAGCCTAGTGGTGTGACCGTTGGACTGCCAAGTCATAGATCTCGAGTTCGAACCCAGGACACGCACCTCTGATTTTTCTGAATCATGTGCGTATTGAATAATCATCACTTGCTTCGGTGAAGGAAAACATCGTGAGGAAACCAGCATGCCTGAGAGATATTTCTCGACGGTATGTAAAGCCAAGTCAGAGGCCCATGGGCGGCATAAAAACTCTGACACCAGGTTAGGCTCTAACCACACGATATAGAAGAACATGAGGCCGTCGATGCAATATACAAGGTGGAATACTATTAGGTACACGGATCACATACACAAATGACGAAATGTGGGAGTACCTGCTATAAGTTCACCCCTACCTAACCCTTTCGTAAATACAATGAGTGATGTTATAAGATTCTTTTAAATTACAGACACAGCCACCATTACACATTAATGCTTTATAATTAGAAACACGTCATTAAACAGTCATGGTGGCCAAATATCTGCCGAACTACGAAACTAACATACTAAATAATGACTCGCCGAATGAACCAACAAATCATTTTACAGCTAATTAAAGATGCCTGCGAACTGTAATTAGTTGAGTGAAACTAACTGTAGCTAAAATTAGGCACAAATTAAATTACTATTATGGCAGTCTGTCATTGCCGTTTGCGTTGTGTCTTGGTCTATGAGCTTGAAGTCTATGACTTAAAAGTTATCATCATCACAACATCACGCCTTGTTAGCGCTGAAGGGTTAGGCAGAGATGTACTTAACAAGTACACCCGCATTTCGCCAGTCATGTTAAAGTCCCATGTAATGGGGAGTGAACCTATCAGCTGGGCCCAACTCCATGACTGCTACTGAGAAATTTCTGATGGAAAAACGCAATAACACTTTGCCCGACATGGGAATCGAACCCACATCCCCACATCGGACCAACGAGTCAGTCATATAAAACTCGGGCTGTCAGAACAAATATTCACATGTGATATACCTAAGAAGTTTTTGGACATGAGCTCAGATCCTGGGTTCCCAGAACCCAGGATCTCATGCTCAGCAATCGCGTTTGGAATCACTAGACCAACGAGTTATTATAAATAAAATAACATCAAGCCTGTAATCCTTGAAGTGCTAAGCAGAGGTGTATCTAATAGTACACCCACATTTCGGCAGACAAGTTATAAAAAATCGTGATGGGAAAACCCGCCTCAATCATCTGCCTAGCCTTTTCCCAACTATGTTGGGGTCAGCCTCCAGGGTTCTAACCGGATGCAGCTGAATACCAGTATTTTACATGGAGCGACTGCCTATCTGACCTCCACAACGCAGTTAGTACTGGGTGATACGATACCCCATGATAAGACTGGTTGTCAGACTTTCAGGCCACTGACTAACTGTAACGACTGTCAAAGATATTTATTTGAATGACAACTGAGGCTAACTGGTTTAAGTGCTATACGTATTAAGTTTTTAAAGTACATAGTATATAAATGTTTTTATTTGTTTCAGGACACTGTCGGACTCCACATCATAGATAACAACAAAAATAGACATAAAATATACATTTTATCAAAACATATTTAGGTAATATGTAATAATTTTTACTTTAAGCATATCAAATTGTACCCATCAAATTATGAGAAAATGTAAAAATAATTAGAAATATCATTCGTTTTATCCGTTTCTTTGTAACTTGATGAAGAGATTTAAAAAAAATCGTTCTTTACGATAGATTTCGTCTTCAAGACAATATCAATCTAGAATTGTAAGGTGATCTAAGCAGTTACGATTCTGAGGAATTACCTTAATAGGGCTCAAAATTGTTTGATTACAAATATTATTATGCAATTTTGAGCCCTATTTTCGTTAATAGGTGCCAAAGTATGAACACTTCTCGTATACGAGTAAAAACCAAAGACAAATAAATGAATGTTTGAGAAAAAGAAGTGCTCTAATCGCTTTGCTTGACATAAATGGTCATACTTATTCCAGATTCCTATAATTTACCAGTTGTTACTGGTTTTAAGCTGACCTTTTGATCAACGCATAAGAACTAACACCCGTATCTATAAACAAGTCAAAGTGATTACTTGAGTAAAAGTAATTACTTAAGTTATGACTTTTATTCTGTAGTTTAGTAATTGCTTGAAGTTAGGACTGTCAAAAGTTAGAATTCTTGCTTTCATTGACGGTGCTTACTTCGTTCATATTCTTGTCTATTGCATAAAAGTGGTTGCATTAGTAATTACTTTAACTCAAGTCATTACTTAAATACTTTCGGTGCTAAGTACATATAATGAATTTCTACTTGTATGCACAAGTCATTATATATAACAACGACTCGGGAGGCGGGTTGTGGGCACACGAACGAATTATTGTTTCGACCCATATGCAGCTTAGCACCGAAATTGTTAACTTGACAATAGATACGAGTGTATGTGGTCAACTTCAACACAACATGCTAAGTCTTGTAAAGATAAAAGAAACTCCGAAATAACCTGAAAGACGAATCTACCGCTCGTTTGCACCACAAATCGCAAAATAGATTTAGGTCTAAACGTTTATTAACCATCTTTCTGTTTCTGTCCATTGTTTGAACATGAAAAAGACAGAACGATGATTTTAATATCATCATTATTTTTCTGCTCTTATCCTAATTTATATGATGTAGGCGCAGTATGTCTTCTTCTACCATATGTTTAACGTTAAACGCATTTGGAGCCTTGTAGTGCAAGTGGACTTAATATTACAAAAGTTAGTTTATTGAACATTAATGATTTTTTCACTAAAATTTAAAAAAATCAGGTTTCACTATATGTTGTATTTACAATATGTATATAAAATTTGACTGCAGATCTAGCACTGCCCCTTCATTTCAATCGAAGCAGCTGTATCATTATACTGTTTACACTAAATTAAATAAATAATTACATTTAAGAAATAAGAACAAAAAAATATTCGTCTCGAAGTATCTTTATTAAAAGACTGATGTTTTAAAAGTATAAATAAGTTTTAAATGTTTGTGTCGAAATTAATAAATATGTCGACGTGCTTCGGTAATTCCAGTGCCATTTAAATTCGTGAATTTATGATTCAATTTTGTTTACATTCTTAATTAAATGTAAACGTTCGGAGTTTGTTTACATCTCGTTAAATCTCTGAATATTAGGAAAGGAATGTCTGGTAATATAATAAATTTCTTACCTAGGTATGAAATGGAATATGATCTATATTTAATAAGAAAAATTTATGGAGCAGAATTTATTTTAAGATTACACATTTTTGACATATAGCATTCATGAAGTTTATTTTTACTAAAATTTGTCTTATTTGGTAAACAAAATTACGGTATCAAAAACAACTTACCATCAAAGAACATTGAATTAGAATAAAATGCCAACGAGATATTTGTTTTCAATCCACCAATCAACTCATCCTATCACAGTTCTGTGACAGCAGTGGACTGTGATGTCCAGCCCTATGTCCAGACATAGGGCTCTCCCAAGCTGCGCCACAACACCCTGTCCTCTTCTCCCCTTCCCCCTCCCCCTGTTCTTGTCGCTGTCTTTGTTCATGTCCTTGTCTATGTCCTTGTTTCTGTCCTCGTCCATGTCCTTGTGTCTATCCGTTCCGCATCCAGTCTGCCCAGCTAACCTATTTGTTTACCGAATAAGAAAAGCAAATAAAAACATACTGTAGTTAGTTTATGCAGCGCGGGAACGTGACAATTTCTCGCCTTCTTTTCTACGCAGTAACCAAGTTTGCTACTTATTCAAGTTTTGTATTGCTGTGTCGGATATTTTCTTAAGTAATCCATTTTTCCTTGTGTTTTGTAGAGTTTAAAGTTTTTATTGGATGATGGTTGAGTTGTTGAGAATTTGTTTGTCTTACGATATATTTTTTTGCTAATAAAACTTGACGATCAGCATTTATGCGTTCAAGAGCTGTCACTGTCATCATTACCATGTGTTTTTTAGTTAAAAACTTTTATTAATTAAATTGTGTTAAAATATTTTGCCATAAAAGCTAAAGTAAAACAAAATTATATTTCTCGTATTCTTCTCATCAAACCCATCCTTGGGCGTCCACCATATTGGATTTAGGATGACGTCACTTAGCTAACCATACATTGTCATCGAAACTAAACACGTATGCAAAGTTTCAGCTCAATCGGAAACCAGTACGTGGATCAAATTTAAGTTCTAGGGTTTTTAACATAGCAAGTTAAGTTACAAGCAAAGCTATTAAAAGCGTGTAAAAATATTTTGATTTAAAAGTGTCCATGGAGTTGCCCATTTCCATTCTTGGCCCTTCGTCTCCATAGAGATTTTTGTTTTGGAATGGGCAACTACAAAACTTTCACAAGTTATTATGTGGGACTGCAGCTTCGCTTTTTTTGACATTCAAACTGCTTGTAATGGTCTAATTGAAATCAATGCTTTGAGTTTGAGTTTGTGTTAAAAATCTAGTAATTACCGAAGCACATCACAGTCAGTAGTTCACAAACTGCCAAATTAATTTTAATAGAAGTTGTAGGGAACTAACTATCTTCGATTTACGGATTAATGTCAACGGTTTAAAGTCCGTAACTTTAACAAACAGTTAATGTAAATTAGAGTTAATTCTTTTGTTGATTCTAGTCATTGAATTGTGAAATAAATGTTTGAAGTATCTGTTTTGGTATTTTATTACTAAGTACCTACTTTTTATGTTTTGCTTGACCTATTACGATTTTCACAGGCTTTACCAAAGAGTACTTATTTACGTGGGGCACAGGGGAATCGCAAATTATACAGAATTTCACACGTGAAATGCAGCATTTAAAGCTATACACGTGACTATTTAGTTGTCTTACAATGACAGCTCACTTCATGTATCCAATGACTACTAAACATTCATAAAAAAATTATAGATTTAAATAATTTAAAATAAAAATATATTCATTATGCATGACGTAGTTAGTAACACTCTGTTGCAAACGTGCGGTTCCTATTTATTTTTCTTTGTACCTATTATCTTAATAATTGGTAAAAAGAACGCGCCTAAGGAGGTATTTTATGTCGGATACAATAAGCGTATCACCTTTGCAAGGCGACTTAAAAGTCACGGTGTGTATTTAAATCTACTTACTACTATACTTATATACAAGGTGTAAACGGACCCTTCACGTACATCAGACTAAGTAACTTGGCGCAAATAATATTGATGGGAAACGACTTGTTTTTTTGTGGTGAAACATCACGTTTTACAGTAAGACTCAATGTAACGCACTCAAAACATTGTGCTGATGGATGTATTGAATAGAACGGGGGTCGTGGAGGTTATTTATTTAAACTTGTATTTAAAAAAATACTTGTGAAAACGTAAACGAAAATTTTGGTCCCCAATATCTCCGTAACTAGAAGGTTCCCAAGTAAGGTCTGGAACAAAAAAAATATCGCAATGACGAAGACAACAAGTGCCTTTCGACTTCCTTAAGGGTACTTTTACACCCATTATATACTAATGACATTACAAATAATTCGTGGTGCAGAGAATGCCTTGAGCGACCAACTTCTCTCATTTTCGCCATTAAAAGCCGTTAGTTTCGTATATTTTTTTGTTCTAAAATACTTACATTATTCTTACAACAAGTCTAGCCACACAACGGAAACCTTTCAGGGTTTATCTGTGTGCAGGCGAGCCGTTGAGTACAATTAAAGCAATTTACAGATGATGTTGTGTCAGGAAACGCTTTGATTTGTACGTGTAACCTTTCGAACCAGTCATATACAACGTTTGCAATTCTTCTGGGAGTTTATTTAGACAGTAAGGTACCAAATAATCAGCAACCCTCATTCCGTACACATTGTTGAATTTTCGTAATATGTATTTATGTACATGTATCAGTGTTGTAGTGTGTGTACAGTCACTAGCTTGGTTTGTACAGAAAGTGTTGAGAGTACCGCCTCTTGCAGCGGCCGCAAATAGTGTTAACCTTAGCGAAGTTTTACTTTATAGAAATTGTTGTCGAAGGCACTTACGACATCGACTATACATAAAGCGTGTTTATGGACTGTTGTCTAAGATAAATTAAATTAAATAAAGGGTGACATAGACCCTCAACGAAGCCGAAAGGCACCGGCAAGGCAATGTTCGCAATTTTTTTTTTTGTTCTGGACCATACCTGAGAACCTTCTCATTACAAAGAATATATCAAAAAAAAAAAAAAAAAAAACAAAGCAAAATATATAAAATAATAATAATAATATTTATGGTCAAACTATCGGAAATACATTGTGAAGGATGGCACGGTTGACATTCGTTTGTTTGCAACAATAATGACATAACTCGAAAAATAAGAAATACAGGACAGCTTTTTTGTAAGTTCTAAAAATATTTTCAGTATATCGCCAATATTTTTTTTGCATAGAGAAACTTTTTATCAAAAGATTAAAGTTTTATTTTACGTATTTCGTTACTTAATTTAATACTTGCTTTCCTTAATTTTATATTCAACTACAAACAACATCGAAAACTCTAAATTTTTGAGTTATGTCATCCTTCTCGCAAACCAGCGAATTATGTCGGGCATGCCACCGTCCGGGATAATCGATCCGACACATTATTTCTGGGTGTTCTCGTCTGGCTAACGGAGAGTACTTGCACAGACACAACCCCGTTGCTAGGATTATCCACCAGCAACTTGCTTTGAAGTTCAACCTTGTGGAATCAGAAGTGCCATACTATAAGTATGCGCCCGTCCCAGTTCTCGATGATGGTAATATCACGTTGTATTGGGATCGACCTATCGTCACTGACAGGACTATTGTTGCTAATAAGCCTGACATGGTGGTGATAGATCGATTGGAGAGTCGCGCAATGATCGTTGATATAACGGTCCCGCATGACGAGAACCTCGTGAAAGCAGAGAAAGATAAGCAATTCAAGTATCTAGATCTTGCTCGCGAGGTTATCGACATGTGGGACGTGAATACAGCAGTCATTGTGCCGATAGTCGTATCAGCCAATGGTTTAATAGCCAAGAGCCTCGACCAACATCTGAAGAGGCTCTCGCTTGGTGGCTGGATCAAGGGCTTGATTCAGAAAGCAGTACTTCTGGATACGGCGCGTATTGTTAGGAGGTTCATCTCTCAAGAGCCCTGACCACCCTGAGCTCGGACCCTGTTCCCGGTGCTGGTGGGCTACTATTTTATATATTTTTAAATGTTTTTTATACTGATTTTGTATAGGGATATTTAAAAATGTAAAAATATGTAAGAAAAATAAATAAAGGAAATAATATTTATGGTCAAAGTTATAACGTTTTCACAAGTTTTTTAAATGCCAGTTTTTAAGGTTAGAACTTTACGTTAAATACCTCCATGACGCGTTTACTATTCAATGCATCCACCAACACAATGTTTTTGTGTGCGTTACACTGAGTTTTACCTTAATTATTCACTCCAAAAAAGAAGCCGTTACCCAGCATTCATTTTGCGTAGGATTACTTAGTTTGATATACAGATTGCCTGACTGACGGCTTCGCGAAGGGTCCGTTTACACCTTGCATAAACAATGAGTTCACATGTTTAATGAAGACCTGTGGTCCTACAATGATCTTTAACAAAACAATCTTATTGTATACGTTTTTTTCAAAGACTGGACCTAATAAATTCCTATTTCAACGCACTCTCAATTATAATAATCCTTCCTTCATCTAATTTCAACAACACGTTCCGTTCGAACATTCAGTTGATGAGTACGAATTAATCGATTGAATAGATTCGGAAATACCATCAAACCGCAGAGTTCAACAAAGCCTGAAATCGATTCATTGTTTTGTTTATTGAAACGAAAATGTTGTGAAACTAGATGTACAGTCCTAAATTTAAAAGCAATTTTCTCGAGAAATAACGATTGTAACTTGGAGATAGGATCTATTTCGTAAAAATATGAGTTCGAGAATACTATGTTCTTAACAACGTGAAATTTTAAACAGAACGGTAGGCGATAATCACGTATAATCGTTGCCAAGTATTTACATATTGGTGCTCGTGACTGTACAGTAAACACTTCTACCAAACTCTCTGGACGAGATGTTATGTTGAGAAACGAAAATGTGATTAAAAGTAGGTACAACCATTGTTTCTCTAAGCCTGGGTTCGAAACCCACGGGTCATAATAAAAAGTCATTTATTCCAATATTAAGCTTAGGTTTTTAAACGTGAAAATGGCATAACGTCGTTTATGTTCTATCACCGCATGTTAACGTCATATTCAACTGATGAAATCTAAACCAGGAAAGAATTTTGTTGTAAAAGTTTACCTCATACCTCGATAGATGGCGTTGATCATTTACGTCACTCCGCTGAATCGCGGTGTTAAGATCCGCCGCGATAACATGACTACTCCGGGTTTATTTAAATAAATTGTCTTTGTTCTGAGTACATGGTGCTGTGTTATTCCTATAAAATACTCCCGACTCGTCAACAAATAGGGCGAACGAGATCTACGACTAACATAAGGTCCTTCGAGCCGGATCGATTTTTGAGTAAGCGAAAAAGGCGCCCTCTGGTGTCGGAGGTGATAGTGAAGCAGCAGCTAGTTTGCGGAGTTGGTGCTAGTCTGGAGCGGACCTAAGTGAGCAAGCGGAAGACGAAGTTGAGCTGAGCTGAGCTGAGCGGAGCGGAGCTGAGCTGAGTGGAGCGGAGCTGAGCTGAGCGGAGCGAGGTCGACGGAGCTAAGTGGAGCGTTAAAGGAAAGTGATTTTAAAGTGATCAAAGTGCAACTTAAAAACTGTGAGTACATTTGTTTATTTAACAGTTCCAAGTGTCCGAGACTTGTAAAAATTTAAAGTTAATGCATGGACTTAGATTTGAAGAAACTTGGGACTTAGAATAATTCGTCAAAAATTGAAGAGACCCCGAATCTATGCCCGATTTCACCTAGAACGAAAGTAAAGTTCCAACACTTAGAAAAATTACGACATTCCAACACTTAGAAAAATTCCAAACTGACACTTGGCAAATTTTACAAATCGAATTATTTGCTTATAACGAAGTATCCGTATTTGGGATCATGGAGGCTAAGTTAAGGCTGTTGGAAGATATTAAAGGTCGCATTCAGAAAGGGCTTATTAACTTCAAAAAATCTCCAAAGGACAGAATAAATCAGGCATATGTGGATTCACGTTTGGAAATACTAGATAAGCAGTTTGAAGATTTTACTAGAAAACATGAAGAGCTTTTGGTCAGCTGACTGAATTCACTTTCTGTGTAGCTACACAGAAAGTGAATTGAGTGCAACCAATTACATCAAAAATGATGTGTTTGAAGCGGTTACAGACACTTTCATAAATTATAAAGTAGAATTAAAAAATGCTTTACCAACATCTCAGTCTTCTAGACCGAGTGATGTCTCACCCGACCATAGCCAACCGAAAATGATGTCAACACCAATTGCTAAATTGCCCAAAATAACAATTCCTGTTTTTAGTGGTAAATATCAGGAATGGTCAACGTTTAGGGATTAGTTTTTGTCACTTATTGATAGTAATCAGTCTCTTGATGATGTACAACGTTTACACTATTTAAGATCTCAGTTGTCGGGTGAAGCATCACAACTCATAAAGCACATACCGATCATGTTCATCATCATGTTGGACTCTGTTAAATAGTCGTTACAATAATAAGAGATTTTTAGCCAATTGTATTCTCAAGCGCTTACTAAACCAAAAACAAATGACGGCTGACTCATCTATTGCTCTCAAGGAGATTTTAGATGACACAACCGATTGCTTACATGAATTGTCAAATTTGGGGGTGCAGGTGGACGCTTGGGATATTATTATTATTTATTTGATTAGCTCCAAGTTGGACGTTGAGACTCGGAAGCAGTGGGAATTGCAGGTAAGTCAATCTTGCGAGGAATTTCCCACATTCAATGATTTTCGGGACTTTTTGGATAAACGTTTTCGGGCTTTTGAATTTGTAGAACCTCAGGGTAGTAAGTCTAAAGGTAGTACTAAAGCATTTCACGTAGCTTCAAAAATATCCTGCCCACATTGTTCCGAGGATCATCTCTTGTGTTATTGTAAGAAGTTTTCTCAGGAGACCGTCGATCAACGTCGTCAGATAGCTAAATCTCTTGGTTTGTGTTTTAATTGCCTTCGCTCAAGTCATCTTAGTATTAATTGTCGAGTAAATACCAAATGTAAAATGTGCAATAGAAAGCATCATACTCTCTTGCATCTAAAAACGGATTCAGGAGCAGAACCGAGCTCAGCTGCGTCTCCATTGCAAAAGGAAACGCCACAGGACGAGACCACGGCTGAATCTCATATTTCAACCCATTTCGCACAAAGTGTTCATAGTCAAGTCATACTGGCTACAGCCCTTATTAAGGCTAGATCGAAAAATGGGCAGTCACAAGTTTTGAGAGCTCTGTTAGACCAGGGTTCACAAGCTTCCTTTATTACGGAATCTGCGGTTCAGTTATTGAAGTTAAAAAAGATAGCGGTTAAGACGTCTATCTCAGGTGTAGGGGGAGGTCAGAGCAATCTAACGTCTAAATTTATGGTTAGACTTAACATTCAGTCATTATGGGATCCTGACTTCACCCTTCAAATAAAAGCTTACGTGCTGAGTAAGGTGACTTCGATTTTACCTGAAAGGAAATTTACATTGGTGGATTGGCCAGAGCTTAGCAATATTAATCATTTGGCCGATCCAAATTTCAATAAGCCTAACAAAATTGACATTTTGTTAGGATCGGGAGCCTATACTAAAGTCTTAAAAGAAGGCTTAATCAAGGACCCTAAGAGTAAAACAATGGCTCAAGATACTTACCTTGGCTGGATCATATCGGGAGAAGTCAGCGATGAAGATGGAGTGATGTCTTGTCACAATGTAATAAAAAGCATGCACGCTAAGGTCGAAGAAAATGAAATCCTAAAAAAGTTTTGGGAACTAGAGGCAGAGCCAACATGCTCTGAAAAGTCAATTCTTAGCCCTGAAGAGCAAGCATGTGAAGATTACTTTGCTGCTACCACATGCCGGGATGCAGATGGTCGCTACATTGTAAAACTGCCTTTTCGATCCAGTAAAACACCCTGCAACACAAAGGAAATGGCATTAAAAAGATTATACAGTCTTGAACGGAAGCTAGCAAAGAATAGCGAGCTTAAAGAACAATATACATCGGTAATGAAGGAATATTTATCACTGGGTCATATGGAAGAGATTTCTAATGAAAAAGACAAAAATGAAGTTGGCGCTGTTTACTTACCGCATCATGCTGTAATCCGCGAAGGCAAGTCGACCACAAAAGTAAGAGTGGTTTTTGATGCGTCATCCAAGGGATCCGATGGTGTTTCCTTAAATGACACTTTAATGGTAGGACCACTTTTACAGGCTGATTTACGTCATACAGTTATGCGGTGGCGACAACATCCAGTATGTTTGGTAGCCGATATAATAAAAATGTATCGCCAAGTTAAGGTAGCTGATGATCACGTGGACTTTCAAAGAATTTTATGGCGAGATGACGTTCATTCTGATTTAAAAGAATACAGGCTTTTGAGAGTTACATTTGGAACATCTAGTGCACCTTACCTGGCAGTCAAGGCATTGCAGCAAACCGCTAGCGATGAAGGTCAATCGTATCCATGCGCTGCTAGTAGGGTTAAGACAGACTTTTATATGGATGACCTAATGACAGGTTGCCAGACAGATGAAGAAGCTGTAAAAATCTATCATGAATTTAATGAACTATTGAACAAAACAGGTTTCACTTTGCAAAAATGGACAAGTAACCGAGAAGAGTTGCTAAAACAGATAAGGCTGGATACTGGAAGAGATCTGGAAATAAAAGAAGGTGAAACCACTAGAATATTAGGACTTACCTGGAATCGCAATTCCGATGAATTCCATTACACTGTAAACTTACCCCTTTCAACACCGTCGCCGTTGCCGCTGTCTGCATCTGAAACTAAAAGAACAGTTATATCAGAGATATCACGTTTATATGATCCGCTAGGTTGGATTGCACCATGTATAATTACCGCTAAAATCTTCATCCAAAAACTATGGATTGCTGGTTTGGATTGGGATGAGAAACTGTCTGAAGATCTTCTAACAGAGTGGCAGTCTTATCGTACTGGGTTGCACATACTCAACAACTTCAGAATCCCTAGGTGGCTGAAAAGAAAAAGCGATGATCAAACAGTTGAACTGCATGGTTTCTCTGATGCGTCAAACGCAGCATACGCCGCGGTCGTTTACATCAGAGTCATTGATGCTGTAGGTCAAGTCCACTGTAATCTGGTAACTGCAAAAACGAAAGTGGCTCCAATTAGACAAATCTCTATACCACGACTGGAACTATGTGGCGCAGTTTTAGTTACCAAATTACTTTTAGAAGTGGCTCGTGTGCTGAATATTCAAAAATCCAACTTACATGCTTGGACAGATTCAACGGTCGTGCTGGCTTGGTTAAGCGATCACCCGAGTCGATGGAAAACCTTCGTTGCAAACCGGACGTCTGAAATCCTTAATGCCCTTGATTCTATTCAATGTCATCAGCTGACATTGCTTCGAGGGGTACAACATGTACATCTTTGTTAGACAACCCGCTTTGGAAACATGGACCGTCTTGGTTGCTTGCGGATACTATAGAATACTGCCGACCTAAGGCTATAATGACTAAACTGGAACTAAAATCTGTCAAGGTTCATGCAGCACAGATAGACGATCACCCGATTGAACAGATGTGGTCCAGATTTTCATCATTCCAAAGGTTGATCAGAACTCTCAGCTATTGCAGACGATTCCTGAAAATAATATACGCCAGAGAATCACGAACAAAGTTGCCACCTTACCTTTCAGCTTCTGAGATTGCGGACACCATGCATTGTTGTCTCAAGCAAACTCAGAAACTCTGGTTTGAGATAGAAATAAAGGCAATACAAGCCGGAAGAGACGTCAGCAAAAGCAGCGGTTTGACTTCTTTGAACCCTTACTTGGATGATAGGGGCTTGATGAGAGTAGGGGGTAGGATCCAAAATTCGCTACTAAGTGATGATATGAAGCATCCCATTATAGTTCCTCATCGATCCCATTTGACAAGATTATTCATATCGGATGCTCATGAGCGTGTACTGCATGGCGGACCCCAATTAACACTTAATTTTCTTCGGTCAAAATATTGGATTGTTCGTGGAAAGAATTTAATCAAAGCTCACATCCGCGAATGCGTACCGTGTATTCGTCATGCAGCCGTAACAAAAAATCAATTGATGGGTCAGTTACCATCATGTAGAGTGACTCCAAGTAAGCCTTTTCTCTATTCAGGTGTCGACTACGCGGGACCGATTCAAATAAGAACAGCAAAGGGTCGTGGGCATAAGTCCTACAAAGGCTACGTATGTCTATTCGTATGCATGGCGACCCGCGCTGTGCATATAGATGTTGTCTCTGATCTGACCTCTCAGGGTTTTCTCGCTACATTTAAACGTTTTGTGGCTAGACGGGGTCATTGTAGTCACCTTTACAGTGACAATGGCACCAACTTTGTTGGGGCGTCAAAGGAACTGAAAGCAATGTTTCGCGATGAATGCGCATCTCTTCCCCAGGAAATTGCTTCTATATTGGCTAATAATAGAACCGAATGGCATTTCATCCCGCCTCATTCTCCCAACTTTGGAGGTCTATGGGAGGCTGGGATCAAAAGCACCAAGCATCACCTCAAACGGGTGATTGGTGAATCGACACTGACTTTTGAGGAGCTGAGTACCGTGTTATCCCAAATTGAGGCGTGCCTGAATTCCAGACCTTTATCACAGTCTAGTGTAAACTCGTCAGACCCAAGGCCATTGACACCTGGACATTTCTTAGTCGGTCAGCCACTGGTGACAGTACCAGATTATGATTATGAGCACGTGACAGTCAGTAGCTTGAGACGTTGGCAATTGACACAGAGAATGATTCAATCTTTCTGGAAACGTTGGTCTCAGGAGTATTTAACTATGTTTTTCCAACGACACAAGTGGGCTAAACGTACGCGCGACCCGAAGGTTGGCGATGTTGTCCTCGTAAGAGAAGACAATTTACCACCTGCCAAGTGGTTATACGGGAAGGTAGTCGAACTACACCCTGGCAAGGACAATTTAGTGCGCGTGGTTACCCTCCGGTGTAAGGACTCCCGAGTCAAACGTCCAACTTCTAAGCTATGCATTTTGCCTGTCAACGATGAATGAATTAGAATATGTATTGTGTAATTTTATTGTTTTTTATTTTTATGTTTCATGTTAAATATACAGTCCACTTAGATACTAATTTTCGAAATGTAAAAGTAAGCACATGAAATGATGTTATATTGTTGAAAAACCTAAACTAAATTTTACGGTATTTATGTTAAGATAACATGTATGTATGAACATTGTAGTCTCCGAACCCCAAGGCTGAAGTTGTCCATATATTTCGTCTCAATTATGTCATGGTGGGCGGTTTAAAAGAACTAGGTCTTTGGTGGGCGGAATGTTAACGTCATATTCAACTGATGAAATCTAAACCAGGAAAGAATTTTGTTGTAAAAGTTTACCTCATACCTCGATAGATGGCGTTGATCATTTACGTCACTCCGCTGAATCGCGGTGTTAAGATCCGCCGCGATAACATGACTACTCCGGGTTTATTTAAATAAATTGTCTTTGTTCTGAGTACATGGTGCTGTTTTATTCCTATAAAATACTCCCGACTCGTCAACAAATAGGGCGAACGAGATCTACGACTAACACCGCATAAGCAAGTTTTTAAGGTTTTGAAGCCGTTTTCCAGAGAATCGGAAGACGCGTTATTTCGGCCAATCAGAAACAAGCAACGTCTCTATTTAATGGTTTTTTACCATTAGCCAAGTATAATCGTGCAGTTTTTTCACTCCTCTGTAAAGTTGCTATTTTTGACTTACGTGGTTTTAGAATTAAAGCGACGATAAGTCACTTCACCATTTGTTTATGGTTTACCTGGGAAGAAGTGACGACATACTTCTCAACAACACAACACACTGTCTGTTAAGTTAGAAGAATTTGATTCTATAGATGGACCAGTCTTCACGACATAACATCATCATCTTCGATGAGTTAGGTAGAGGTTTGTACACCCTTCGCCAGTAATTTTTAATCCCCATGTTATACCTACAACATGTTGCTTTTCATCCTCGTCAAATTCAAGGAGGTAACTATGCTAATGATTCTCGACCCGAATCAATAATAAAATGGGTAGGTTTTTTTTTTTTTTTCTTAATATTGGAAATCGATAAGTGTACACCACCCGTATTAAAACGCGGCCCGTCTAATACTAGCCCTATAACCGCGCTTTCACACACACAAACAAACGCAAACGTTTATTCGATAAACGGGTGATTCTCCTCTTTTGAAAAGGGCTTCATTCTGAAATAGTGTCAAATTAAAACAACTAAAAAAAGCAGCTTTTATTATTATTGACCAAGTACCGTAATTTATATTGATTATTTACGTCTTCTATGACATCCTCCTGAATTTGACGAGGTTGCAAAACTACACCTTGTAGAGGACAAGTCAGTCATTGCCATAAACCACATGAATCCAGACTCTGAGTTCGACTGAGCATCTTCTGAAGAATAACACTTTGTCCTACCTGAGAATCGAACTCAAGACCTACCCTACCTACGAGATAGTCAAAGATGAATCTTCTTATATTCAATAGCGGCAATATCTTTTCCAGTACAAGAAACCTCTATAGCAGATTTATTTGTAAATTTTATTTAGTTTTTATTACATAAATAATCTTTTCATCCCACCATCTCGGAAAGAGTATTTTTAATCTTCAATATCTGAGTGGAAAAGCCGTTTTTATTCTCTAGAGGATAAAGTAAATTGAATTTAGAACATCGTGTGCACTAAGTTTGTGAATTAAAAAAAACATTAAACCTATTTACTGCTACCTCTATGGTGCCGAATATATCATACAACTTTTATTTAATTTGTTAAAAACTCAGACTCGGAACCTTCTTGGTGTTCTTTTTTCAATTTGCTTTGTACGCGGTTCTTTACGCGGCATTTTTTCACGTCATTGTTAAACCTTATATTAAAAACAAGAAACTTGAAAACAAATGAAAAAACTAAAATGAGTGATTCTAGCGACGAGTTAGTTTGCTTGACGCCAACAGAATTGACTGAAACTGTTAATAATGCGCAAATGAGCTTTCTCCCTCAACAATCACGCGAGAAGTATTTAAAACAGTACGATATGTTCAACACGTGGCGACTAGCAAAAGGAGCCAAAACTTTCTCAGAAAACGTTTTGCTGGCATATTTTATAGAATTATCCGAGAACAAGAAAGCAAGCACTCTATGGAGTACGTATTCGATGCTAAAAGCAACAATAAAGATGAAAAAAGACAAACATATCGATACCTATCCTAAATTAGTGGCATTTTTAAAAAGAGCCTCATCTGGTCATCAACCAAAAAAATCGAAGGTTTTCACAGTATCTGATATTGAAAAGTTTCTTAACGAAGCACCCGATTCCGTATATTTGGCGGCAAAAGTAAGTCAGTTGCACATTCAGTATCTACTTAAGTATATTAATCTCAATTAAATAGTATACTTAGTAGATGTTGATAGGCATAATTATGCGTTCATATCAATTTTATTCATTTATCTACTACAATACTCTTTACGTTACAGGTTGTTCTTATTATTGGAATAAACGGAGCATGTCGAACTAATGAACTAACACAACTTAATGTCAAAAACATTGAGAAACATTCAGATGACTTACTATTAATTAATTTACCTAATACAAAGACAAAAAGAGACCGCAACTTCGTCATTCGCAAGGAATACGTAACGATTGTTGAGAAATATCAAGCCTTACGCCCGCCTAACACTCCAATCAATCGATTTGTTCTACAGTATCGCAATGGAAAGTGTGTTAGACAGCCTATGGGTACTAATAAAATTGGCAGTGTCCCACGAGAAATAGCAACATTTCTTGAACTTCCAGAACCCCTGTTGTACACGGGTCATTGTTTCCGACGAACTTCAGCCACACTTTTGGCTGATTCCGGAGCTGATCTCCTGTCCCTTAAGCGCCACGGAGGCTGGAAGTCCAATGCAGTTGTAGAGGGATACATAGAGGATTCCATCCAAAATAAGTCTAAAATATGTGAAGGCATCGTAGGAGCCATTACACTGAAAGAGCCTCAATCGGATCCTTGGACTGGCCCTTCTACATCAAAAATAAGCCGTTATGAAACACCTAACCATCTCCCTCTCTCTCCAACATTCACGCCAAGGGAATCCGATGAATCGGTACAACTATTAAGTATGACAGATAGTTTACCGAAAAACAGTACACAAGTGACTAACACCAATATTACAGTACCAAACAAAAATATTACACTCAATTTAAATAACTGTAGCAACGTTACTTTAAAATTTTCTTAATTATACCTTAGTATTATTTTGTTATAATTTAAAGATTATTCTGTAATACTTACCTGTCATAATGTAGTAATTAATACGTAAACTGAAATAAAAGTGTACCTATCTTGTGATTGTAAACGTTTTTTTTTTGCATTTAGTCATTTCCTCGCTGAGGTGGAATGAAAAGTTACGTGTTGCACTCGAGTGCAAAGATTTTTCACCTCGTGCTCTTTTGATTCCCTCGCTAACGCTCAGGATTCTAATTTTGAATCACTCGCTGCGCTCGTGATTCAATTTTAGAATCCTTCGCTTGCTCGGTCATCAAAATTGAACACGCGGTTAAAAAGCAACTTTGCACTCTTGTATAACAAATAACTATTTTTTTAAATTTAATTTCTAATGTTTATGCAGATTTGTTGTTTTTTTTTTTCAGTTCTTAGATAATTTTTGAAATATTTTTTAATGTTTACTGACCTATAACTTGTTTGTGTGGTTTATAACTGTAAAACCAAGTTGGTTACTTAAAAAAAAAAAAAAAAAAATCCGCCTAACACGACCAATTTCCTAATTCACACGCAATTCAGACATCCGATTTGAATTATTATTGAAACAACAGTTTCAGAAACAAAAACCTGCTTTTTAAATCGAAAACTAAGAGAATAATACAGAAGATCAACTCCACACAACGAGCGAAAACAAGCGCACGCACACATAGACACGTACGTACGACGATTTCAAACAAATGACAGTCGCGAGTGCGCTTGCACTCGCAGTACGTGAAGCGTGTCTATCATCATCTACCTAGCCTTTTCCCAACTATGTTGGGGTCGACTTACAGTCCAACCATTGCAGCTGAATACCAGTATTTTACATAGAGCGACTGCTTATCTGACCTCCACAACCTAATTGCTAGGTAATACGATACCCCTAGACAAAACTGATTATGAGATTTTCGGGCCTACCCGTATTGACTGTCAAATATCTACAAATCACAGCCAGGACCTACGAGTTGACGTTGCTTTCCGAGGCACAGCCGGGTTTCAGTATGTAATGGATGGTCACCCATCCACGGACTGACCTTGAAGATCGGCTGCTATTACATAGCCACAAGACTCGAAGCGTGTGCTCTATGCATGCGTGTGTTTTTGCTAATTTTATGGACCTGACCTTCTGTACAATATCTGTGACTAAGCTATGGCCGTACCCTTGGAAGTTAGTAAATAAATAAATTAAGGCGTGTGAGAATTTATGTTTACAGTTGAATTCCCCGAAGACGCTGGACGCACGTTTTCAATTTTATAACTACTATATCTAGGTCGGAATTCCTTTGGGATAAGGAAACTATCGTAACTATGAAATCAATATCTCATGTAGAGGCAATTACATGTAGGTGAGATGAGAACACTAAGAGAAATATTATGTGGTGTAATGCGAATGAATAAGTATACACGGTGTAAGGAACAACCACGCTAAAACGGTTACCACGTACATATATAGTACATCATTCTGAACCATATAAACAACACAATAACCTAAAAAATATTCGTCGGTTGTTTTAAAAAAAATCAGCCGTTTCCTACAAAACTGCAATAATTATAAGGTCAAAATGTATGGAACAGCTGTTTTTTTTTTAATATTTGATAGGAAGATTAGAAATTCCTATACTTAATAGGAAGTCTGAAAGTGTCACCGGTGACTGAAAAGTTGTGTGGAAATCAGTTGCCATGGTCCGGGCATGTGTGGTGGACAAACGAGAAAAGTTTTGAATATGGAAAACCAAAGAAACGATGGATGGACTCTGTGAAAGATGCTGGGAAAACG
This sequence comes from Standfussiana lucernea, assembly GCA_964057025.1. Lineage (NCBI taxonomy): Eukaryota > Metazoa > Arthropoda > Insecta > Lepidoptera > Noctuidae > Standfussiana > Standfussiana lucernea. The sequence continues at coordinate 8,763,728 of OZ059808.1, read as the reverse complement.
GGGAACTACTGAGATGATAATTAATGAAAAAGGAGACGTGCTGCGCTAACCCCAAATAAATTCTTATAAGGGCAGAAAAACAACATCTGAAATATTATCAACTATTCATTGAACTTTGTTTAATCCCCATTCTATCATCGGACAAACAGAAATACGACGAAGTATCACCGATATATGGTTAAAGTTCCATGAACCCGAACAAAGCGCTATGTTTCTATATTTATTGTGCGAACCGCTAGTTTGTGGAATTCACTGTCGGCTTCTCTGTTCCCCGACCATTATATTTTAGATCTCTTCAAAGTTCAAGTGAATCGGTTTCTTCTAGGCAAGTGTGCTCCACTCTAGACGACATCATCGCTTCACATCAGGCGAGTTGCGGCCAAACGCAGGCCTATTTAGCATTAAAAAACAAATCGTTTGACTTCATAAATCTTGATACTTCGTACACAAACGTCCGTATGAACAGAAAATTGATTTTTGCATACTCAATAGCTCCTCTTTTTCACATAATGCTATCTACCTACCATTTACTGAACCCAAATAACTTTAACCTTTTTATTTCCCACTCAAATCCATTCCTTCGCATATTACCAGCAAGTTGGTCTGCAATCACATTAAATTATGTAAACTCTGCCACATTCCAGAGCTTCGTTCGCGGATTTTGTTTGTGTAGCGCTTGTGGTAGCTGTGTTTGTGTTTCAAGGTGAAACTGTGCGTTTTCTAGGTTGTGAAGAGCTAGGTAAAAAGTGGGGATTTGTGTTGGAAAATACTGAATTTCGGTGGTCGGGTTTTTATTGGCAGAATCGCTAGGACACTGGAACGTCCTTTCCACTAACGACGTGGAAGAAGGTTTCCCTTTGCCAAAAAGATTGCTACCGAAAAACTTATACAGCAAAGCTATTCGAATGACTTAACCTATAAGGTTTGGTTTTCCTAATTTTACCTATGTATAATCACTTGCACCCGTGTCTATAAACAAGACAAAGTGATTAAAAGATGCGTACACGCTTATACGTTGAGGTAAGTAACGTAAGATAAGACTTTTATTCTGTAGTTTAGTAATTGCTTGAAGTTTTAACAGTCAAAAGTTAGAATTCTTTGCTTTGCTTTTTTGACGCTTCTTACTTTCGTTCAAATTCTCGTTTATTGCATAAAAAATTGTTGCAAAAGTAATTATTTAAAAAAAACTCAAGTAATTTAACTTGACAATCGATACGGATCTAGAAGTTAGAGCGGTCCACCACAAATCTGTTTTGTTTTGTAGTCGTTACTAAAACGAAAAAACTCTTAATGAATATCAATAATTACATAATGATTGTCATTCCCGAGAATATTTGTTTTACTACATTACGTCGAGCCCTACTGCTGGTGAAATACCAACCTTTTCTTCTTCCATACCTCTCTATCATGTGCGATCTCTGGCCATGTTAGCCCCGCAAACAAGTACAGAATAAAATTAATGTACACATTAATTTTCATTTTTTAAGACATACATATAAATATTTATTTACATTAACTACATACATTATAATAATTAAAATGATTAAAATTAACTAACTACAAACTATAAAAGAGCATCAAAAAACTCCTCCTCAACGCTGTCAGCCGGTAATGTGCCCAAGAGACTGGCGGTGTTGCCACGTTGTATGGCAGCACTTAGCCTCTGGCCAAGGTAAAAGCCCTTGGGTCACGGGAAGCGTCAACTATAGGCGTTTGGAAATTTCGTTCAATCAATGTTAAATTATTTAAAGCGTCAATATACCATCCATACAAAGAGATTAAAAAGACTTATAGAGCGGACATTGGGAATATTTTCATACAAAAATTTTGATCCCGAACATTTCGATTTTGACACACGAATGCTACCTGACAAGCGGACGTATGACATTAAACAGAAGGATTTGTTACCAAGTTTAAAATTACTCCGGGGCAAGGAGCACAACCCAGGAGTGCTTCAGTGCTTGCGGTTCTCTGTTCCAGACCGCTACGTGTGGAGGCGGCGGCGCCCGCCACTGCTGGCTGTGCCAACTGCCAGAATCAACCTGCTGGCTAAAGCACCTCTCACGCGAGCAATTCGTACTGTTAACGAAATTCAGAAAAGGTTGGACATTTTTTCGTGTTACTTTAGTGAACTTGCAAAAGCAACTTTAAATATATTATGTTACGAAAGCATTAATTAGTGTAATTTTAGGTTTATTGTTATTTTGTGTTTATTGTTTCTTTTATTGTTTTACTTTTTAATTTTTGACTGTAGTTAATTTTGTATAAGGTTAGGTTGTATCGTTTTAGTTATCAGTAATTTTGTATTAATGTACGTATTGTGTAATTGTTAGTAATGTAATGTTATTTTAAATATTTAATAATTATTACAAGTAGTCTTCGCTATCGCATTAGGTTTGTAACCTGTAATTATAGTGTAAGAGTTTTAAATAAATAAATACATAAGTTGTAACAAGATTTGGATTACGATTTTCTTCGTCTTGTCCCGTCTGTCGCTCGTAAATATTTGAATGTCTTTGCATCCAAATAACTGAAAAGAACTGTAAAAAATTTAACACATTATCACCACCAACATTCTTCAAAATAAAACAAAATCGTATTCATTCAAAATAACCCAATAGATATAAAACCTCACCTATCTCATTCATCTTCAATACTTCCAAAGAATTGACGCGTTTCAACCGAAAATATCAAAAGTTTTCCAATTTACAAGTTTTAGCGTCTAACCATAGCTTTGTTGAACCCCTCATAAATCATTGCATAGCCTTCGTCAGGTAATTTACTAACCGATTTCTATTGATTCTCTTTGTAAATACTTTGATGGCGAAATTTTTATGCTAACCGAGTCTTTTAGAGAATTATCATCTGCTATCTATGTCTAGCCTTTTCTTTAATATTTTGGGGTCGGCTTCCAGTCTAACCTGACGTAGCTGTATGCCAGTATTTTACATGAAGCGACTGCCTATCTGACTTACACAACCCAGTTAGTACTGAGCAATACGATTCCCTTGGTAAGAATGATGGTCAGACGTTCCGGCCACTGACTATGACAACTCCACTCCAGTTATTTTCCACTTTTTTAGTGTCTTTTATGGAAGTCGGTTTTTTTTTGCAAAAAAGTTTTTAGTTTACTCTTTTTAGCTATCGCATGACACACAAATCCTTGTCAAGTATCAATTTCGCAATTTCTTTTGGATGACATTTTTTCCAGCTGTTTTGATTTCAAAACCAAACTGCTGAACCGATTTCGATGAATTTTTTATGGGACCAATCGGAAAGTAGATCCATTCAGATAAAAGAAGAATTTTTCAAATCGGTTCATAAATGACGAAGATATGAGGTAACAAACACAAAAAAAACATACAACCGAATTGAGAACCTCCTCCTTTTTTTGAAGTCGGTTAATAACGCTTCAAGTTCTTTCCGAGACACGGAGGAAACTCGGTATGTAATGGATATTACATACTGAGTTTCCACCCATCTACGGATCAACCTTGGCAAGCGCGGCTTAACATTGAAGATCGACCGTGCGGCTGTTATCAGTTAGCCACGAGCTCCTCAGAATCATCATTTTCGTATCAGCTGAAAGATATCAACTGCTGGCATTTTTTTTCTGTCAGTTTTGCCATTATTTGAGCTACGTCAATTACCTCGGTTCTTATTGAACAAAATGGTAGTCCTTATTTACTAACAAGCAAATAATTTCAAAACATACGGAATCCACATTACTTAGAAGACCAAACTTAAGCCTACTCAAAATAACGACACCTGACACTAACGACATCAGAATTGCTACAGCAACACAAATCCAGCCTTAACTAATACTCCATACAAATATGAACATAGCCAAGAGGAGTCTAATAAAAACCTCTTTGGACATAAGAACTCGCGTTATCTCGACGAGCTATACCAATCTCGAATAATATTAATTTATCCGAAGGAAAGTAGCTCTTTATCTGGTAATGAAATGACTTAGCACTGATTACAGTGCGTGGCGTCGCCTCCTGCCAACCCACAATGTTACCCAGAACGATTTTTAATTACAGGAATAGTGGCAACCAAAATTGAAAAGCTCAAATCCATTGCTGGCTTTGTTCAAGATTGGTTCGAACATCTCTCTAGTAGGCCAGCAATGAATGGTTAAGGACTTTTCTGGTTTGTTTTGATAGAGGTTTCGTGGTACAGAGTCTAAGCGGATTAACTTAATAGCTCCTCACAGGTTCTTTCCATTGAACGGCGAAACAAATCGACCTTCCTTTCCTCGACATTAAAGGCTCAGAGTATTTTCTTCCCGCGTTTAGTTTTTACTGAGCGTCGGAATCAATTAGTGGACCATTCTCGTTTAGTTTCGGCTCTTTCATACATCGCTTTCGTGATTAAATGTTAATCAGGGTACGTCAACCGTTAGGGTTTTTTTTTTTGGAATTTCTTTTGTTTTTCGACGTAATGCTTTTGTTTATCTCGTTGGAACTGATTTTTGGAGTCTGATAGCTGGTAAGATTTCGTACTGGTATTTTGCCAACATAATTCATGGAAGGTTATTAATTTAGTCTAGGAGATTTATTTATTTGTATAGAAAGCTTCGGATTAAAAAATAATGTTTGGAAATGAAACACAATATTATTCGATTTTTACACTTTTTTTTTAATTTTAAATACCCACGGAATTTTTTGGGGAAATATGTTTAAAAGTTATGTTATTCTTATTTGAAGGGCATATTTTTGGTGACAGAGTTATGTAAAATGTTAAGCTCTTTCTTTTACATAACTACACATTAGTTAATAACTATCTAAGTATAAAAGTCTCAGTGCCACAAAACGTGCCCATATACTACAAGTACCACCCTTCCTACCTAACCCCTTAAACAGCACATAAAAGAAAATCCCGATTCCACCCACTCACAAAAACATAAACACATCATCCGAATACGGAATCCTCTTTCTAAAAAGCGTATAAAAATGAAAAAAGGCGTCCAATGAATAAATGCTACCCTTCGATTTATTGTCCGCAGTAGCTTGAAGTAATGAAACTGAATAATGCATGTCTGTGAATATTGCGAGGTGATACAGGGTTGTCAAGGCGGGGTTAGAAAAGTTTATTGAATACTAACTTTAGCGCGCGACCTTCGTCCGCGTAATTTTTTTATAAAAATATTACTTTCTGAATCTTTTGAATCGGATTTTCACGGGCTTGTTTTTGTTTTTTTTTTCTTGCACCGCATGCCCTATCACCTGCGCACTTGATGATCTGCTTACTGCATCAGTGAGCGGAGTTCGCGTGCCTGAGTTTTGGGCGAAACATAATAAATAAACTTATTTGCCATCGATACGCTAAGAAGACTGGCTTTTAATTTTTGCTGGGAACCCCAATCCTTTTTCTAAAATAAAAGTTAGTCCTTATGACCCCGGCTATCTGCAAGTCAAAATCGGTACAGCGATTTTGGAGATCAGCTGAAACAAACAGACAGAAATTAAAAACATGTTTTTTGCTAAAAGTACCGTATATGCTGTACTGTATAAAGCTGTTATTTCGAAATTACATACAGACACTATCGTCATCTTATCATCATATTCCTGCCCTTGTCCCATGTTACTTGTGGTGGACGCAACACGTTTTTTTCGTCCATTCTCACCTGTCAACCGTCACGCAATCATTTACTCCTCTTTCTTTCATATCGTTCCTCAAACTCAAACTCAAAGCATTTATTTCAATTAGACCATTACAGACACTTTTTAATGTCAAAACACAAAAAAAAACTAAGCTACTGTTCCAGTCACAGGGTATAATAACTTGTGAAAGTACTGTAGTTGCCCATTCGAAAGCGTAGATCTCTATGGAGAATAATGGGCAAGAAACTCCATGGACACTCTTTTTAATCATTATGTTGTTACAAAGTCTCGGTTCACACAATCCATCCATCGTTTCCTTGGTCTACCTCACCCTCTCCATCCATCAACATTTACATCCTCGGTCTTTTAGTCGAATTTGATTCGTCCTCCTCATCACATGTCCATACCAAGACAGTCGATACCCTTTCAAATTTTCTGTAACTGGCGCAACTTTCAAACATCCTCTAATATACTCATTCCTTACTTTGAACCCTGACTGGTTGCCATCAAGTAAGAAAGACTAACATAATTTTTAAAACTATCATCCCGTAGTATAATGCCGACGGTTAGCAATAGACAACCTTAAATACCTATATTTAGCGTATGTTATTGATATTGCACAGCTATAGTCAAGCTTGCCAACCCTAGATCAAGCATAATTAGAACCAAACAACTATTTGCACATGAACTATGAATACGAGCTCACGAACAATCTGTCCTTTACCAGCAGAATGGCGGAAATATACACTATCAGATAGGTATACTCTGATCAAAGCTTGGCCATTTTGATCTTTATCGTCTGAGGAATAACATTTATTTTTATATTTTGTCTTGTGTTGTGAGTCTCAAAATGAAAATCTAAATTTAATATGTTGGCCCCTAATACGCCGGGTCTTCACCAGTTTCTAGTGTTTTTGTTGGCGGAACAAACTCTTCACCAACGCGTTGCCTGTGAAGTTAAAATAATCTGATTATAAACAGTAGTATAAGTAGCTTCAACACCCAATCCGGAGCAGAATTTACAGAACGTACAGAAGGCTATACAATATCTATTTGTTCGGAGCAGCATAGCTAACTACACACATCAAAAGTATCTAGGGATCAACATATATTTTTGCAATAACTTTTCTCCTGATTGATATTAATTAAAATTTTCTTTAAGGATTCATCAAATAAAGTGTTTTCGTTTGTCACAGTAACGATAAACCAAGTCACCTTTGCATTAATAAAGAAATTTGCCATTTTCCTAATAAAGGGATTTTTGACATTTGAACCACTAACATTAAAGTTCGAAAAAAAGACTGAAATAACAGTTTTCTTTAAAATTTTATTGGGTAACTTAAACAATTAATAATCCGTGTTTCTACCGCGAACACTAACAACACAAGAACATCGGTTTGGCATACTCAAAATGAGTTCATCCAAATCACGCTGTGGAATGGCCGCCCATGTTCGTTGCAACAACAAAAAAAGGTCTTCTTGCGACTGGATACCCTCCATATTCGGCAGAGCTCTTCTCTGTAGCATATCCCATGCATGCTCAATCGGGTTCAAGTCTGGCGACTGAGCAGGCCAGGGCAGGACATTGATGTTAGCTGCGGCGAGAGTCTGTCTTACAACTCTTGCGGTGTGCGGTCGTGCATTATCATGCATTAACTGAAATAAGGGACCGATTTGCACTTGTAGAGGAACGATGACGTCTGATACAATCGTCTCAGCATAAATTTGAGCGTTGAGGTTGCCTCTGATCCAAATCAACTCAGTTCTTCCGCCGATCCAAATACCCGCCCATACCATGATGGTTCCACCACTATAAGGATGGACTTCCTGGCAGGATTTTAATCGCTGTTGGCGTCCAGGGGTTCTCCAGTGTCGTATACGTCTTGTATCCGGTCTCATACCAAAACGAGACTCATCAGAAAAGCACACGAAACGCCATTGTTCTTCTGCCCAATTTCTGTGTTCAAGAGCCCATTGATATCGAATCCTACGATTGTGCATTGCTATAGGTGGTACCCGTAGCGGTCTTCGGGAATGAAGGTTCACTTCATGCAAGCGGTTTCTGACTGTTTGGTCGCTAATTAAGTTCCCTGAAGAGTGATGAAGCCTCACGGCTAACATCATGGCGGTTATTGTTGGAGCTCTTCGAGTTAAGATTTGAATGTATCGGTCTTGTCTCGTGTGGTGCAGCGATACCGTCCTCCATGGCGCTCAGCCACGGTACCAGTGCTTCGGTAACGTGTCCAAAGTCGACTGATAACACTCTGACTTGTATTCAGAGCTAAAGCCACAGTACGTTGCCGGGAACCAGCTTCTATCATTCCCACGGCTCTGAGCATTTCTTCCCTGCTTAAATGACGTCGCCGCTCCACAATAACGTTGGTTTTAATCAGTAGTAGGGAAACAGTAGCACTAATAATGTCTTCAATGCGTTGTATGTTTTTATAGGGAAAATATTGACAGCTTATTTTCATCTTTTACTCGAATTTGATTGAGAGTTCCTGATTCAAATTATGAAATGCACCAAAAAGGATCCATATAAATTTATAAAATCATAAATTTATTACAAAGCCACATCTCAATCTCAAGAAATCCGTATAAAAATGCTTGATCCCTAGACACTTTTGATGTGTGTATTAAGGTTTAAATAGAGTCATGCCACCTCCAGGATTCCTTGATCCTTACAAATATTGACATGACTCAGTATCATCTATCTAGCCTTTACCCAACTATTTTGGGGTCGGCTGCCTGTCTGACCTCCACAACCCAGCTAGTACTGGGTAATACGATACGTCTTGGCAAGACCGACTGGCAGATTTTGGGCCCCTGACTACTGTAACGACTGTAAAAGATCTAAAAATGAGAGCCGGGACCAACGGCTTAATTTGCTTTCCGAGGCACGGAGGAAACTCGGTATATAATGGGAGGTCATCCTTCCATGGACCAACCTAGGCAAGCGTGGCTTAGGGTATTGCCGCGATTGCCACGCTTTTGTAGTGCCTCGGCAATGTTTGCAGACGCACGCACTGACAGCTTTGATGCACTGTGGCGTAAGAAATCTGCTTCGCTACTCCGCAGACTGCGTGGCAGTCCCAACACTATCCTGCAATCGATAGCCGCCCGGACAGATAGCCCGCTAGTGTGGGCGCTTACGAACCGGACTCGCTCTGTTTTAGTAATTAAGTACTAACATAGGTTAAGTTATTTTGTTATTAACACTATAGACCATTGTAGTTTGAGTAAATTAATATTAAATTAAATTAACCTAAAGATCGACCAGATCGGCTGTTATTATTCAGCCATGAGCTCCTCAAATAGTGACACGACACTAAATACAATAATTTCTAGTTTATCCTGCAGCCTTTTTATTATTTTTCATATGCTTACCAGCCCTACACACTATACCAGACCCGTGATCACACAGCGATTAGATTTTCATGAAGCTTTGACTGAGTCGATGCGCCTGAACCGTATCAATAGTAAAGATAGACAGTCTCCTTTCATATCGGCTTAAAAGGAATAAATCTCTTGGGGGAAGAGATTCTGTGGTTTTAGTTTTGAGCTGATAGGAAGTAATTATTTTGTCGATGATGGTGTGTCAAAGAGATTTAAAAGACTTATGGAGCGGTCATTCTGAATATTTTCATACAAAATTTTTGATCCCGAACATTTTCGATTTTGACATTCAAACTCAAACTCAAAGCATTTATTTCAGTTAGACCATTACAGGCACTTTTGAATGTCAAAACACAAAAAATTATCTAAGCTACAGTCCCAGTCTCAGGGTATAATAACTTGTGAAAGTACTGTAGTTGCCCATTCGAAAGCGTAGATCCTATGGAGAAGAATGGGCAAGAAACTCCATGGACACTCATTAAATCAATATATTTTTACAAAATCTTGGTTACATCATTCATGTCGAGATTATACATATATGTGAGAACGATGTAGAAAGACGCCACGACATATGAATGCTACCTGACAAGCGGGCGTATGACGTAGACAGAAAAATTTGTTACTAAGTAGTAACAAGTTTTGTATCACGATTTTCTTCGTTTTGTCCCGTCTATCGCTCGTAAATATTTGAATGTCTTTGTGCAGTGTGTTAATTGAAACATCAGTGTACTACTTTTTCACAAGTCTTTTTTTAATAAAAATTTTTGAGTGTTATAGCTTTAAATACCTCCATGACCCACGTAATATTGAAGGCATCCATCAGCACAGCACAATGTTTTGAGTGCGTTACTTTCAGCCCTACCATAAAACGTGATTTTTCACCCAAAAAAAAAGTCATATCCCCGCAATAATTTTAGCGTAGAGTTACTTAATTTGATGTACAGAATGCTTGGTTGACGGCTTTGTGAAGGATCCAGTTACACCTTGAAACCACATGCTCAGTACATCAGTCTGAACCCCCCTCCACATAGAAATATTTCGTCGGTTATTAAAAAAAAAACAGCTGTTGCATACATTTAGACAGTGCAGGTATAGCACTTTTGTAGGAAACAGCTGATTTTTTTTCAATAACCGCCAAAAAATTTCTATGTGGGGGTGTTCTGAATGATGTACTGAGTATGTGGTTTCCGTTTTCGCGTCGGTGTCCCTTCCACCCCGTAGATGAAGAAAATATATATAAAAATGTTAAAGACTTTCTAAGCAGTACATAACGTGCCTCAGACTATCTCAAGAAATTTAACTACACTTTTTACTCTCATCTTCTAATTAAACATTACTTTATAGTCGTTCCTCTCAAAGAGAGATAATATAAAACCTTATTCCTAGTTTCCTTGAGAAATAATTAATACTTAGTTTTCTTTTCCAGAATTTTTTCTCTTACATTAACATGGAATTTTTCAGTGTTTTAAATGTTTTATGAGCCCTGAAATGAGGTAATTACTTACGGGTCGATATAATAAAAAAATGTTAAATGTTCAGACTAAAGGAATTTTTAATAATTTGCTTTATGTAACTCGTGAAGAGCTACATTTTCTTTAAGACAAGTTATCTTATAAAATATTTCTATCAAATATTTTTACGGCCCATGTTTCTAAGATCATTTCGTGTTATTATACTACTAGTGAAGCGCCCTGTCTTCGCACGGGTGAACATCGAGATTTTTGACCAAGTTCTAAGTTAAAAGTTAATGCATATACTTTATACATTACTATGTACGTGTGTTGTGTGTGTATGTATTACTACTTATACAAACTACATACAGATCTAAAATAATAAATACAAGTTAACACTAAAAGTAAGCACCTACTGTGCGGGAATTTAAGGGATTTACTGGAAGAATGACTGTAGGAATACTCGGTACGAAAACAATAAATATATTTGGTGTTAACTACACGGGTTAAGTAAAGCAAGTGACGTGTGAAAAAAAAACGGAACATGCACACCTTACAATATAATTAGACCTAATAACTAACGTGCGAGTTGCTGCTATGCTGTGTTGATCAGGCGCTCCAACACCTAAAGTCAAAGTCAAAGTCAAAATTATTTTTTTGCGTTAAATGTGGTACAAAAGATGGTAAATATAACATGTAGTGCAGTGGCACATTTCGCCATAAAAATAGCATGCAAATATTAATAAACACTCACATTAAATTAGGTAGGTAACCAAATAACCAGTACAACGTAAGTACCTATGTATATACAACAAGGACAATGGGCATCAAAGTATTCCTACGCATCGCTCGGTGACTCGAGCACGGTTCGGGTTGATCGCTTCCTATGGAGAAGAACCGGCAAGAAACTCCGTGGTTACTCACTTAAAGATATACACAGGTTATACAATTATTTTAGCATTTTTACTTAAGTATAGAAGAACAGTATAAGGAACAGGGGACACAGGTTTCTTCTCTATTAGAGAGGGGCCCGTAACCTTCACCGTTTGGAAAGCAGTGTGCTGATTACATAAATTACACGAAGTATTATGCCTGCTTGAAGAAGTGCAGCTGGTAAGTCGAACTATCGTTGATGTCTTCGTATACCGCACGACCGCGCGGACGAGCGGCGCTCACCGCCTCTCCGCACGGCCGCGCGGATGAGCGGCGCTCACCGCCTCTCCGCACGGCCGCGCGGACGAGCGGCGCTCACCGCCTCTCCGCCCGACCGCGCGGATGAGCGGTGTCGGGTGAAAATCGCCTAGGTCAGTTGAGCGAGTACATTTTATGTTGCTACAATCATTTCAATTTCCACTCAAAATAATTTGTAACAAAATATGAGTACTACAAAATCGAAGAGATTTAAAAGACTGCGTACATTGCGGACTTTGGGAATATTTTCATACAAAAATTTTGATCCCGAACATTATCGATTTTGACACACGAATGCTACCTGACAAGCGAGCGTATGACACTAGACAGAACGATTTGTTACCAAGTTGTAACAAGTATTGGATTACAATCTTCTAAGTCTTGTCCCGTCTATCGCTCGATAATATTTGAATGTCTGTGTACAAAATAATATTAACTTTATATTTATTTAACGATATGCTATTTACAGCAATAAAGTGTAATTTAAATAATTATTGAAAGAATGCTTAATGAGAACGTTGCGCTCTGCAAATCGAGAGCTATCAATAATTCACAGAGAAGCTTTTAGTTTTTATTTTGAATACATTTTAATGGGAAAACATTTTAAGTGTTTTAAGTACTCGTGTTTTATTAATATTAACTTTTTTTGCCATCCATTGGAAAAGGATCAATTACATTTTAATAAGCTAAATCATATTTATTTATGTAAGTAATATAACAACACGACTGTAATTCCCGAAGGGTTAGGCAGATGTGTACCTAATAGTACACCCACATTTCGCCAGTTATGTTTAAGTCCCATGTAATATTTGGCGAGCCTAATGCCGTCAACCGGGCACAAATCCAGACTCCGTGGCTGCAACTGAGAAATCTATGACGGTAAGCCAAATAACACTTTGCCCGACCTAGTAATCGATCCCAGAACCTCATGCACAACAGACACGCTTGCGACCACTGTACCATCTAGACACTACTATCTGCTTTCACAAAGCTATAAATTAAATAAATATCGCTGGACATTACACACAGCGCCATCTGATGCCACACTAAGCAACCAGGCTTGTGTCGTGGACACCAGATAGTTGATATACTACATATATACTTTTTGTTTGTAAATACATACTTATTATGCATATAAACATCCATGACTCGGAAACAAATGTCCATGCTCATCACACAAACACTTGCTCCTACCAGTATTCGAACCCGGAACCCTATGAACGTAAGGCAGCCTCACTACCGCTGCGACATTCGGGTCGTCAAATGCCAAAGAAGTACGAAAAAAAGCTAAGCCGTTTACGTAATCTCGTTCTAAAAAACCTAAACGACTTCCTTGAAGGCTGAGAATATAAAGATTAGGTACATAAAGGCAGAGCTTAGCGTATTTCAATTTCCAGCAGGAAATATTAGAGGCCCGAGAAGCGTTACATTAGTCATTTTATTATTCATCAACATCTGAGAAGACCGTGTGTGGATGAGTTGGGAGTAGTTTCAAGACATTTTGGCATAGTAAGCCAACAGACTGAATCCTGAATCGTTGTTCTAGTGGCCGCAAGCGCGACTTATGAACATGAGGGCCTGGGTTCGATTCCCAGGTCGGGCACAAAGTTAAAGGGTTTTTCCATTAGGTCTCAGTAGCAGCCACGGAGTCTGGATTTTTGGCAATAGGCTCGCCAAATATTACATGGGACTTTAACATAACTGGCGAAATGTGGGTGTACTATTAGGTACACCTCTGCCCAACCCTTCGGGGATTACAGGAGTGATGTTATATTATGTACCATAATGTGACATGATGTGATGATGTGATGTGATGTGTGTGTGTGTGTGTGTGTGTGTGTGTGTTGTGTTATGTTCCATGTGTGCCGTTGTATTGTGTGCCATTTACTTGCGTGCTGATATACCTTATAAGGTTGTTAGCACATCACCATCTCCGTATTCGGGGTCAGCGGAGCATCTATTTCTTGAAATTTCACTGCATCGCGTTAAAATGCTTCTGGGAGTTATGTATAGTCCTAACCTCAGCATCGACTACTTTGACTCTTTTGATTCGCTCTAAAATGATTTCTGTCCAGCCTACGACCATGTAGTCTTGATGGGTGACTTTAATACTTGCCTTCTTAAAAATGACAATCGTACTCACAAACTTCAATCTATCCTATCTTCTTTTAATCTCAGTATTCTGCCTCTTTCTGCTACTCATCATTTCCCTAATTGCACCCCTTCTCTTCTGGACCTGATAATTGTTTCTAATTCCAATAATGTTTCTATCCATGGACAGCTTACTGCTTGCTTTTCATACCACGATCTCGTCTTTTTGTCATATAAGTTACGCCCTCCTAAACGCAAGCCGCAATATATTCTTCTTCGGAACTATAAGGGCATAGATCTGGAGGCATTGTTGCATGATGCTGGTGGCATCGACTGGACGGACATCATGGGGAGTTCGTGTATCGACGAAATGGTTCGTATTTTTAACAGTAAAATACTTAGCTTATATGATCGTCACGCACCTATTCGTCGAGTGAAGGTTAAGTATGTTCCAGCTCCCTGGCTCACTCCTGCCATTAAGGATGCGATGGCAAGTAGAGATAGAGCCAAAAGAAGGTTAAAACGCTGTCCATCCGAGCGTAATCTAAATGCGTACAAAATGTTGCGTAATAGCTGCAGTCGTATGTGTAGAGATGCTAAGAGACGCTACTTCCACAATTCTCTCGACAACCGCAACTCTTCTGAAGTCTGGAAGTTCTTAAAATCTGTCGGCATTGGCAAATCTCCAGTTGTTTCTGGTGGCGACACTGACGTGTGTGCTCTTAACAAACATTTCTCACTCCCCCCTGTTACATTGGATACGCACGTCAGGTCAGTTACTTTAAATAAACTTTCCTGTTTGCCTTTGCCGCAATGTGCTCCCTTTGAATTAAGCCCTGTGAGTGAAATTGAGGTCAAAAAATCTATTTCAGCCATTTCCTCCTCTGCTGTTGGTAATGACAATCTTTGCATAAGAATGATTTCTCCTATCCTTCCTACATTACTTCCCGTTTTGACACACATTTTTAACTACTCCTTGTTTTCTTGTACTGTCCCTGAGGTCTGGAAACAAGCTCACATCATTCCCTTACCCAAAATTTCTAATCCGGTTTCACCATCCGATTTCAGACCCATTTCCATCCTCCCTTATCTCTCTAAAGTTCTCGAGCACATTGTCCATCAGCAACTCACGGCCTTTCTTTCTAGGAATGACCTTCTTAGTTCTTTTCAATCTGGCTTTCGTCCTGGTCATAGCACTGTAACGGCTCTTTTAAAGGTTACTGACGATATTCGATGGGCCATGGACCACAAGTCTCTTACTTTACTTGTTCTTTTAGACTTTAGCAGCGCCTTCAACTCTGTTGATTTCGACATCCTTCTTGGGATCCTTAAATCTTTTAATTTCTCCTCTTCTACTATTGGTTGGTTTGGTTCCTATCTTAAAGGTCGCTCGCAGCGTGTTCGTCTTGATGAGTCTTCCTCCAATTGGTGCCCTCTCAGCGCGGGTGTGCCTCAGGGTGGCGTTCTCTCTCCTCTTATTTTTTCTATTTTTATTAACTCTGTCACCAGAGTTATCTCTTCCTTCTTCCATCTCTATGCCGACGACTTGCAGCTTTACCGTCATTTCCCAAGGGAAGATGCAGAAGCCGCCGTGTCTGCCATGAATAAGGATCTGGATTTGATTAGTGAGTGGTCGCGGTCCTTTGGACTGCTAATCAATCCTAAGAAATCTCAGGCCTTGATCATCGGCGGCAGGTATATGCGAAATAGGCTCGATGTTGCGTCGCTGTCTCCGCTCAGGCTGAATGGAGTTCAGATCGATTACGCAATTAAGGCTAAAAACTTGGGGGTGACTATGGACTCCTACTTATCATGGACTGCCCAAGTTGCTGAAGTTAGTCGCAAAGTGCACTACACGTTCCACTCATTGAAATGCCTACAGAGCTTCTTGCCTTTGAAAACCAAAATCTCCCTTGCGCAAACTCTCATCCAGCCCATCATAGACTACGCCGATGCCTGTTATTTGGATGCCACCGAGGAGCTTTTAAATAAACTTGAGCGGTTGCAAAATATTTGTATTCGTTTTGTTTTTAACCTTAAAAAGTATGACCATGTTTCCAACTTTCGCAAAATACTCAAGTGGCTCCCAATTCGACTTCGCAGGAACTCTCGGATATTGTGTCTGCTATTTAATATCCTTCACAACCCTAAAACACCATCCTATTTGCGGGAACGCTTTTCCTACTCCCGTCCTTCTGATGCACCTTGCAGGTCGCATCTTAGGAACCTCCTTAAGTCCCCTCCACACTCTACCGATTTCTACTCCTACTCCTTCACTGTGCGCGCCGTGCGGTTGTGGAATTCACTTCCTCCTGACATTAGGGACTGCCAAACTATTGCAGTTTTCAAAAGAAGAGTGAAAGAACATTATCTTTCATTTCGTCATAGTTGCATAAGTATCTATTATTATTTATTATATTGTATTTATAGGATTGTTGTATGTATCTTTGTATTTATATGTATGTAAGTATATTCTTATATTGTATATTATATTTAAAATAGTTATCTGATTTATGTTTTATGTCTTCCATTTTCTCTTTTTCTTTTACACACTTTGTCTACATCTCTTTTTTTAGTATCTCCTTTCGCAGGTTTGCTGGAAGAGATTTCATTAGAAATAAGCAATACCATTGTACTCTCTTTTCTGTTCCTTTCTTGATTTCTGTATTTAGTGTGTACATAAATTGTTGTTAAATAAATAAATATGTTAAGCCGACAGCTGGATAAGTTTTTCGTAGTTTTTCAAACTGCTTTACCGACTTTTTGGACCATCAGTCACTTTTTGTGTACTTTCAGAGATGCGGTTTCCACCCATGATGGATTTTCAGGCAGGCGCACTAGTTTGGGTAATTGTGTTGATTGATCGATTGAATTCATCAACACTCTTCTAAAAACCATAAAGGAAACCATCGTTCGGAAACCAGCATGTTCTAGAACCTACAAACCGGCCAAGTACGAGTCTGACGCGTGCACACAGGGTTCCGTAGCACATTTACTTGTATGGAGAGCCTCCCTCATTTTAATTTTTTTTCGTAGTTTTACATCATTTTTGTGTAGCGGTCCATAGAAGGCACCTACTATCCAAATTTCATCTATGTGGTGCCAACAGTATCGGAAAAAATGACTGTGACATACGGACAGACAGGCAGACGGACAGGGCAAATCTATAAGAGTTTCGTTTTAGCCATTTGGCTACGGAACCCTAAAAATCGAAGACAAATGGCGTCTGCCAACCCGCACTAAAGAGAAGGCCAGTATACCACCTGTGGAATAATTTTTTAGCACTGTATTTTAGAAAAAAAATAAACAAAGTTTTGTACTATATTGACCTACTGCTTCATTCTTGCGACATGTAAATCTTACGCAAATCACATTGTCTTCCCGAGGAATAAATTACAAGCACGTCTGAAAACGATCGCTGATCTATCTAATCATTTGGGTTCATAAATTATTTCAGTATATTTGTAATATAATAGTATAGCTCGTGGCTAAATAATCACAGACGCACGTGTCGATTATCAATGATAAGCATCACTTGCCAGGTTCGGTCCGTGGATGGGTGACCACCCATTACATACCCAGTTTCCTCCGTGCCGCGGAAAGCACGTTAAGCTGTTGGTCCCGGCTGTCAATTGTAGATGTTTGACCATCGTTACCTTACCGTGCCTTTTCGAGGCACGGAGGTAACTCGGTATGTAATTAGTGGTCACCCATCCACGGACCAACCTAGACCCGAGCGGATGTTATTATTAAGTCAAGAGCTCCTCTCAACAAAGGCCCAGTGCGGATTGACGAACAGTACTGCCTTGTTTTTATGATCTAACACCCGTATCTATAGTCAAGTTAAAGTAATTATTAGAGCTTAAGTAATTACTTGTGCAATGTTCTTTATGCAATAGACAAGAATTTAAACGAAGTAAGAACCGTCAAAGAAAGCAAAGCTAACTTATTACAGTTCTAACTTCAAGCAATTACGAAACTACATAATAAAAATCGTATCATAAACAATGACATTTACTCAAGTAAACACTTTGACTTGTTTATAGATACGGGGGTTAGATATGCCTGTTTTCTTAAAATGTTATCTAGACTGTTTTAAGAGCAGTACTGATGATTCTAAACTAAACCATCGATCTGCAACTTGAAATTAAAAAACAAGTTCCTACGCTTCTTTCCAAAACGGGAAATGATTGAGATGTAGCATAATTATTTGAAGATTGCGCGGCATACGCTCATCACCATAATTATTATGTATTTATATATATATATAATCGATGGATACACTTACCACTTGGCCACGGCTTCATGCTCAAGTGACAAGCGTCTTGCAACTGCGAAAAAAACAAATGAACGAAGTTGCATTCCATCAGTCACCGCACTCGCTGGTCGCGTCAGAGCCTATGCACTCGATGCGTTGCGGCGCACACCGGACATGCTACCTGTACCTACCTATGATATGCGACGCTGTTGTTTATGTGGCAAAACCTCTGTTCGCCTGTCAGCAACTCGAAATATTCTTGGTGAAAAAACTGCCCATCACAGTTTCTTAATCCAAAAAAGGGACTAATCTAACATTGTCGTGTGCTTATACGTCGATTTGTCGATTAGTTGGCCTAGGCTCTCAAGCGACTCCACGCTCGTCACTTGATTCCTTTCGCGTGAATAACGCAGGTTTGTGGAAGGCTCTCAAGAACGTCTGTCATTTGTTTCACGCGTGTCGCTCGTGTATGTAACTGGCCAAGCAGTAAAGGGCCTTAGTACCTATATAATGGAGTTGTATATGATAATATTCTCACATTTCATGTCCCATGTAGCTGAGAATGACTGCGGGTACCGAAACTTGAGGCAATTATATTTGATGGTCAATTAATCACGTTTATAACTTTCTCGTATCATCCCTTCCTGGTAACGAATAGGATTTTCGGTTTGAATCACATAATATCACGCTTGTTACCTCTGAAGTGGTCTACAGAACTACATGATGTAGGTACTTACTAACTAGTAGTCGATAACTCGCACTCGTAACATGTCCTCTATGTTAAAACCCTCGCTCAGCATGTTTGAAACCACAACCCAATTATACGGAAAAATCACAAAATTTCACAAGCAACGGCACCTATGACCTATGTACCGACAAAGAAATTGATTGCTAAACAAATCGACAACCTACATCAATGAGGGATTTTATTTTTGAACTCTTCCCTAGTCGCTGGATAGATGGCGCTGAACTTGCTAAGTTACTGCAAGGAACAGAACGTCACATCATTTCACTTAGATGTAATTTTAATTATAAATCAATATAGTACAATGTACTCTGTGATTATAAACGAAAGTGTCAGTCAACGAGCGTATTTGAAGTGCCACAATGTTGTTTTTTTTCCAGCGTTTTGGCTTTGGCTCGTAGTAACGTTGTCAGTTCAACGCCATCTAGAGAGTTCTTGGAAACTATGTTTTTTTTTTATACTCAAAAAGAAAACCTCTCATTTGCCTGGGTATAGCTATTTCATACATCGTCTGTCAAAGAATGACACTTCGCATTTGATATCGCGGACTATAATATTGAAGTTGGTAGTAATATTCCTTTGTTTTTTTTTCTTAGCCTGTGTTGTCCCTCTGCTAGGCAAAGGCCTCCCACTCTTCACTCCGTTCGGTTTTCTCCGGCCAATCTCTCGCAAACGCCTCCAAGTCGTTACGCCAGCGTTTTCTAGGCCTCCCTCGGCGACGACATATTGCTAACCATTTAATTTTCTTTAGGTACTTCAAAAACTTTACTACATTCCGCTCGGTATGTTTGTCCCACGTAATTGGGGTCGCTCCTAAAGGTAACAATCGGGTACAAATCTAGATTTTTGCCTGCTACTACGAAATTCCTGAATGTAAACCCCAGTACCAAATTGCCCGAGCTATGAATCGAACCCAGGACCTCTTGCCTAAGCTTAAGCTTAAGAGGTAGTGCTTTACGTTACATTTTCTTTTATTTTTCAGTAATTTAATTAATACTGGTATTTACTGTGAAGAACCCCACTTATCTCGTCGTAAAAATTCCGTTTTACAAATAACAGACAAATTGTAAAATAAACCCAATCACTAATGAATTTAAATTTAAATTTGGAAACAGTATCAAAGGAATACCTCAAGCTGATATCAGATAAGTTTTAACAAAGAAAAGTGAACCTAAACAAGTGAAAATAGAGTTGAAAGTCAATTGGGGGTGGTTAGAAAAAATATGAACGAAGGAATTCAATAAAAACGGAAGGAATTTGATCATGAGAGGCCGATGAAACAAAAAAAATATATGATTAGAAACTTTTTACCTTGAACCTTTTTGTTTAATTTTTATGAAAAGAAAAGTATGCTTACAAGTTATTATTTTTTAAATTTTAGTAATAAATTTTATTAGTTTTATGAAAGGAGCTCTATGGTAGGTATTATGGGACACATACAGGGTGCGGCTCGTACTACGACCGTAAATTAAACTGCGAATAGTCTCTCTCAATTTGCATTTAAAAAAAAAAAACAATCAAATTTATAAACTTTACTTTCGGAAGTCGGTGACAAAAAGTCAATATAGACTTTTTAGTGTTTTTTAGGAAGTGGGTTTTTCACAAATGTTTACCAACAACGCTTCTCTATTAATGTCATAGATATAAGCACTAAAATATCTGCAATAAAATATAAGCAGCGATAGCCTAGTGGTGTGACCGTTGGACTGCCAAGTCATAGGTCTCGAGTTCGATCCCAAAACACGCACTTATGATTTTTCGGAATCATGTGCGTATTGCATAATTATCACTTGCTTCGGTAAACGAAAACATCATGAGGGAACCAGCATGCCTGAGATATATTTCTCGACGGCATGTAAAGCCAAGTCAGAGGCCCATAAAAACTCTGACATCAGGTTAGGCACTAACCACTTAATAAAGAGGACTAAAATATCCCTGTAGCACTGTATATGTATACTACTCTTACACCGGAAATCCCATAAAATAAACATCCTAACTTCAGTATCGCAGCACAGAATTTCAAACAGCAATTGAAACTTTTCAACTGAACCTATTACTAACTTGCTACATAACCAACTGGCTACATGGCTATATTATGGCTGACTATTCTAGCGGAAAAAGCCTCCCCGTCAGAAGCCAACTGTAATTATAAATGCAACAGATGGACTAGTTTTGATACTAATTAACAGTGATTCTGGGTAATCTCGTTAAGGTCTGGGCATTCGATCTTTATGAATTTACTTTTGTAGTATAATACGCCTTCATGTTTGTATTCGCCAGGAGGAGCAGGCAGAAATGTATAGCAGTATCGTAAATAAAACTTTTTTTTTCTGTAATAGCTTAGTAAATACTTGATTTTTTTCTATAATAACTTTATTAGTGTCAGTAAAAGGACAAGACTATTTGCCTAAATCGGTTACAAATTCAGTTTATGGGCTTAAAATTAAAATTGCATTGCAAATTTTAACTTCTTAAAACGAATTAAATTGTTTTAAGAAATGTCGAGAAACTCAATATCGCTGTCTGAAGCGGGCATCGCGTTCAGCATCCTTTAAAACGTAACATTACGCCTGTAATACCCGAAAGATACGGCAGAGATGGATCTCTAGTATACACACATTTCGCTCTGCATATTTATATATTTTTAATACATAGTGAAAAGACCGTTATTAGCTATTATTCGATCTTTGAAAACCTGTTTTCGGGAACTCTAGTAGCGCAACAAAAAGTTGTATGCGACCAATTTACACGAATCTAATTAGTTCGTAATATTGATACTATTAATTATATTAATCCCATAAAATAACTAATGATTCATATAAGGTTTTAAAGATAAATCATCATCTGCCCAGCCTTTTCCCAAATTTATTGGGGTCGGCTTCCAGTCTTACCAGATGCAGGTGAATACCAGTATTTTACATGGAGCGACTGCATATCGTGACGTGTTAATAACATAATTTTAAGGGACTTAAACTTTGGCCAAAGTTGCCTGAAAATAAAATATGAATGTTATTTTATGTTATATATGACCTCCACTACCCAGTCAGTACTAGGTAATACAATACCCCTAGGTAAGACTAATTGTCAGACTTTCGGGCCACTGACTACCTGTAACAGTTCCTGTTCCAGAAATAAATAAAGTAAAAAAATATTTGCTAATGGACAAGCAACACTGACTAAACAAAGTTAGTGTACGATTCCCAAAAAAACATATTTCGAAACAAAAAATGTATCAATACGAACCTCGAAATACGACAATATTTTAACAAACGTGCAAATTCGTGGAAAACGAGCTTAGGATAACAATGAAAAAATACAAAAAAAAACTTTGGCACTTCAAAATAAATGTATGAAATAATAACAGTATTTCAAAAATCTATGAACGAGTAATCCGATTCTCACTTAACTGTTTATAGGAAAACACGTCTGAAAAACAACAGAAAAAAAGGTATTGAGATTTTTGCAGAACAAACAAACGAATGCTAAAAAAAGAAGCTTGGTAGGAACTTTCCGTTGAAACAAAGGTCATTTTAGAGCAATTAAGCACGGATTTTACAAAAAAGGCGGTAAATTTGCTCTCAGGGCCGCACGGTAAGCAAAGCGCTTTAGAAATATTCGCGTTAACCACGGATGGGTCGACGTTATCGGTTGTCGTGGTGTGGACATGTGATGCGGAGGAATGAGGAAAATGTCGTGAGGAAAGTTTTGAGTATAACAAAAAGGAGGTATCTGCTTAGATGACATGTAATAGAAAAGTATGGAAGAAGAAAACATTCTAGACTTAATACTGTTTTTGTTTTTTTTTTCTTTTTTAATGTATAACGTCATTTTGTTTTTATTATTGTTTTACTCATAGATTATTATATGACATAACTATTATCTCTAGTAATAATTATAAATTTTATTTTTGACATTATTGATATTACCTTTTTATAACAATTTGTTTTCTATATATTTATATTTGACATTATATTTTTATTATTGATTATTCACAGAAAATGAGATGACATGTTATTGATCTTTTTAACACAATTAGTTTTTATTTTATTGTATTATTAATTATTTTGAAATTGAATGTGGATTGGTATCGTTTTGAATTTGATAAACGATATGTGAATTATTAATGGTTCTTTTTTACTATCTTTGACATGTTTTTCGATTGTAATGTTTTAATGGTACTGTTTTACTTTACATTTTATTTTACGAAATTTCTACACAATGTATATTGTTCTGAAATAAATGACTTATGACTTATGTTGCGCCGACCCCAAATAAATTGGGATAGGCGCAGGAGAATGGTGATAGGTAGACATTACTGGTGAAAGAAGGATGTGTTCTTGGTTTGACGCCTTGGTTTGTCGGACTGTCCGTCTTTCTGTGGTATTGTAGCTCAATAACACTTACCTAAATCGATTTCGTTACAATGGAGTACCTCCTACCAAACTTCGAGTATCTACGCCAGTACGCTCCTCACATAAAAGAAATATTGATAGGTAACTCAGGCTCAAAAGGAAATGGAGGGATGAGCTTGACTCATTCTTAAAGGGTTGTAAAATGGGAAGAAGGAAGGGAGGGAGGATTTTACCCTATAGTGGGACCATATAGGCGTACTAAAAATTTACTCGGGTGTAAGCAGGTAACTGTAGTGCTGAAGAGGTCAGATGAGATGGGCAGTCGCTTTATGAAAAATGCTAGCGCTGTTCTTCACCTACCTTAAAAAAAAACAGACAGAAGACGGCTCTGGTGAACTTTTATCTAACGATATTTTATAACATTTCATTGCAAAATATCCCAGGGACTACATGACGTAACAAAAATGCCAGCGATGCAAACTGCAATGTTCCCCGCGCATATACTTTTGCGGCTAGTCGTTTGCCCAGCGCCGTGGCAATAAGTTGTGTCTAATAGCTAATGTAAGAAACGTCTGGTTTTTGGTAACAGTTAAATAGACTTATTTACGGACTCTAGAATTTAATTTACTCCCCTTGCTCCAACCACACAATAATAAAGCCAACACAAAATAATACCTACCTACCTACCATTTGCACTGTGATTTATCTGAGTTGGTCACAAAAATATAACCGAATGAGATCGCATTGTTCCTAGTTACCAACCCTGTTGACTCTTTCGCTCAATCTATGCTACCTACCTGAATATAACCCTAAGCTGAGAATATGTCTTTTTTGGTTGTTTTCTATTTTTAACCGACTTCAAAAAAAGGAGGAGGTTCTCAATTCGGTTGTATGTTTTTTTTTTTTGTGTTTGTTACCTCATATCTCGGTCATTTATGAGCCGATTTGAAAAATTCTTCTTTTATCTGAATGGATCTACTTCCCGATTGGTCCCATAGAAATTTCATCAAAATCGGTTTAGCAGTTTGGTTTTGAAATCAAAATAGCTGGAAAAAATGTCATCCAAGTAAAATAAATTGCGAAATTGATACTTGACAAGGATTTGTGTGTGCTACGATAACTAAAAAGGGTAAAATAAAAACTTTTTTGCAAAAAAAAACCGACTTCCAAAAAAAACACTAAAAAAGTGGAAAATAACTTTACTTTCGGAAGTCGGTGGCAAAAAAGTCAATGAAACAAACAATAGTCACCGATTTCCGAAAGTAAAGTTATTTTCCACTTTTTTAGTGTTTTTTTTGGAAGTCGGTTTTTTTTAATTTTTTTGTCCTGTATGAGCAGAAAAAATTTTTTGGTATTTTTATAAACAGTATCCAATGCTCTAACGTTACCGCGATGAACTCTCTAGTGCAGACTAATGACCGAATTCACTGAGTGTCGCTTCCATATTCATGTGGTCTGCATGACTAGCGGTAATTGATAGCGACAGACCGCTGTGCCACTGTGTGCCTCGTCTGCTATCATTTTGGGGAAAACAGAATTGTTGGTAATAATTTTATGACCTACGAAATAGGACCATATCAGGAGGGAACTTTTATAATACAACAAATATTTCAAAAAAAACCCTAATTGTGTGCAAATAATGCGACCTAGCGCATAATATGTATCAGGCTCTCATAAGTTCTAGGAGACATACACGGCTTTCTGCCCTGAATAATCAGAATTCCAGGTAGGTAAATCATAGTAGTAAGACCTTTAAACGACTGTAGCACATGAATGTGGTGCTTCACTAGTAGCATGAATCAAAAAACTGAAATCATGATGACTCTGAGTTATACCCGCGAACAGGAGAGGTATCTTTTTTTCCCAGAACGGCAAACCTATATTCTTGCCGAGTACTAGGGTAGCAGATCTGTATGGAGATCTTGGTTGTATTGTGGATTGCACAATATGTTAAAAGTGCCTACCTGGGCCTCTACCACCACCTCCTAATCACGTATTCAGTAAATCATTCTGAACCACCCCACATCCAAATTTTTCATCAATAATTTATTGCTGAAAGACGTATTGCACTTTTGTAGGAAATAGCGGATGTTTTTTTTTAATCACCGGGGTTTCAGAATGATGCGCGTCTATGTTTCTTCCACCCTGTATACAGCACACTGCCATAATCACTGCGCTAGCCAATCAAGTTTTACGGTTAAAGTTAATAATATGCCTACAGATTGACCATGTCGAGAGAAACTTTTATTTTTGAACCATGGCCTTCTGTCATCAATACATCACAGCAACTTCAACTAGAAGTTTCCTTATAACTTCGGGAGCCGACTAACACTGCACTAACGACTGGCACTGTTTTTCACTGGTTTTGCACGTCTTTTGTTTAGTTGTCCAAACGGGAAAGTTACCAAGCGGGTGTAGCCAAAACATGGCTAAAAATCTAGAAAATCACTCACAGAAAAAAAAACAAAACAACATCACCAAAGAAATTCTAATTAACCACGTATTGAATAAGCTCCATTCTAGCCCTAATTAAGAACAAAACAAACAAAAACTACCCACCTTTTGTTGCATGGCTAGGAAGCCAATGAAAAGGCGTCCATTCAAAATACGCCTTGGGCGTCGACCCAGCAATTATTACTGTAGCCAACCCAACAATGAAGAATGGTAAATTAAAAGCTTTAGAATTAGCGAACTCAGAAACTAAATTCAAGCCGAATATGAGTTAATGTTTTTGGAAGGGATTGTTAAGGCGAGGTTTGATTTACGCGATGATAAAAAAAAAACGTTGTCCAACATATGTAATGAGAACAATATCCAACAATATTTCACATTCAGCTCAATAAAACACATTATGAAAGCAATATTTACTCTAAGTACGAAATAACGGAACAAACTGACCACCCCATAACTCGTTGCAGTATGTTATCATTGCCAAAACCAGGGTTTCTAGATCAGGTTTCTGAATTTTCCCCAAATTCATATTTTTCACCGCAAATGATCCATTTTGCAACTTTTTTCGACATTCCATTTTTAAACAGTATCGTAAAGAAATGAGGGGGTTTAAACCATGTTTATTTAGAAAATAGTCGGGTCTCATGGAAATTCACATTGCACACCACCCCATCTTTTATCTGTCAGCGCACAGGTACAAAATTCGACACTGATGTCAAATTTTGTGCCTGTGTGTAAATAATATATTGATTTCCTAAGTTTTACAGTGTAATGTTTTGATACATTTCCCCCACCCCAAAAACATTTTTTTTTCCCAAAAAAAGTCTACCAGCGCTGGCCAAAACGCATCCCGGACAGTTAGCAAAAGAACCACAAAGCAAATACTGAATAAATATACGAATGGAAACTCAAATAAATTTTGCGCTGTTTTTATAACAATGCTCGGGGCTAAATAATAATGGCCGCTCGGTTCAATTGAAGGTTAAGCTAGGATTGCCGAGGTCGGCCCGTGAATGGGTGACCATTCGCATATCTTTGACAATCGATACAGCAAAAAGGATGCCGGGCGGAATTGGGCGGGTCACGTAAGTCGCATGCATAACAACCGCTGGTCAAAAGTCTGTGCCTGAGGATGGAAAGAGGTGGCGAGGTGACCTCGACGCGCACTGCAATGGTTGGTTGGAGGTTGCGCACGAAACGAATTCCTGGAGAGATTTAAGAGAGGCTCAGCAGTCAGCAGTGGGTATTAACGACTAATAAAATAATTAAAACTTGTAAGAATCTATCAAGCCCATTTTTAGGCATAGCATGCAAAAGGATGCACATAATGTACATGCATGCTAAACAGTACTAGAAAACCATTACTCTGCTTCTGCGGAAGTCGGTTAAAACCAGCACACCATGTGGTCAGATAGCAATCAGTCAAACACTAACGACGTCATGCAACGGTCACCGAATCGCTTGCCAACCTTGTTAAGCAAAGTTGGAGTTTTTTTTTTTAAACTTGTGTAGTAATTCAGGACGGTGATCAGCATCTGCCTAGCCTTTACCCAACTATGTTCGGCTTCCAGTCTAACCGGATGAAGTAATACCAGTACTTTACATAGCGCTACTACCAATCTGACCTCCACAACCCAGTTAGTACGGGGAATACGATACCCTTGGTAAGACTGGTTGTCCAACTTTCGGGCTACTGACTGCCTGTAACGACTGTCACAGATCTACAAATAACAGCCGGGAACAACGGCTTAACGTGCTTTCCGAGGCACGGAAGAAAGTCGGTATGTAATGATGATCACCCAACCACAGACAAACCTTGGCAACCGCGGCTTAACCTTGAAGATCGACCCGAGTGGCAGTTATTAAGTAGCCAGGAACTCCTCAGCTCACGAGCCTCACTTGCTTCATTCAGGACGATGATTCTGGTTTATAATAATTATCTGCTAATAATCATCGTCATCTTCATCTGGTTAGCAGCGGTGGCCTATTGAGAACATCTTAAGGAATCGAACATGTCCGAGAACCTAAAATTCGACCTAATTCCTAAGAGACAACCACTAATCTCCAATAGGACGGCTCACCCAACAGCGATAATGTTCTACGGAAACATACTCGCAGACCTCTTCAATCACAGACCATTTAAATCGATCCTTGGCTGGTCCTATGTAGTTCTGCTACCAGGCAAAAAACTACAATCGACTCTCCACCTTACTTGAAAGGGTCTTTTCTTATTTTACTTATATACTTTTCAAACGTAAAATGAATTAACGAAAATATAATATTTTTTTTATAAAATGACGCGTAAAACAAACTAAGCCTTAACAAAAACGTTTTAACCTTAAACAGAATTCAAATTGAGAAACTTCGAAAGCTTTTAATACCAAAAATAATTAGTAAGATTACGAATTCCAAGGTTTTACTTCAAACTCTCGTTATAATGATGAATGAGAATTTTCTCTAAAATATTAAATTTTAATGAATTTCTCAACTGCGGTGAAAAGAAAGTTTTATTAACTCAGTGTTATTCAGTTTAAAGGTCACATATTAACGACCCTCCAAAGCTTCGCACATTTTACGACTACACGAAACATACAGATTCTTTAACATAACATCACACGTGTAATCCTAGAATGGTAAGGCAGAGGTGTACCTAACAGTACACCCACATTTCGCCAATTATGTTTAAGTCCCATGTCATAGAGGCGAGCCTATTGCCATCAACCGGGCACAAATCAAGACTCCGTGGCTGCTACTGAGAAATTCCTGATGGGAAAACCCAACAACATTTTGCCGGACCTAGGAATCAAACCCTCGGGTCTCATGCTCAGCACAGATTAATTTATACTAATACTATAAAGAGAAAAGATTTGCTTGTTTGTTTGCATTGAATAGGCTCCGAAACTACAAGACCGATTTGAAAAATCCTTTCACCGTTGGGAAGCTCCATCCCGTCCTATCCCGTGCTATCCCGTCCTATCCCGTCCTATCCCGTCCTATCCCGTCCTATCCCGTCCTATCCCGTCCTATCCCGTCCTATCCCGTCCTATCCCGTCCTATCCCGTCCTATCCCGTCCTATCCCGTCCTATCCCGTCCTATCCCGTCCTATCCCGTCCTATCCCGTCCTATCCCGTCCTATCCCGTCCTATCCCGTCCTATCCCGTCCTATCCCGTCCTATCCCGTTTTATCAAATTTTATCCCATCCTATCCCGTCTTATCCCATTTTATCCCGTCCTATCCCGTCCTATCCCAAACTATCCCAAACTATCCCAAACTATCCCAAACTATCCCAAACTATCCCAAACTATCCCAAACTATCCCAAACTATCCCAAACTATCCCAAACTATCCCAAACTATCCCAAACTATCCCAAACTATCCCAAACTATCCCAAACTATCCCAAACTATCCCAAACTATCCCAAACTATCCCAAACTATCCCAAACTATCCCAAACTATCCCAAACTATCCCAAACTATCCCAAACTATCCCAAACTATCCCAAACTATCCCAAACTATCCTAAGACGCGACGGGCCGCTAGATAATTTTATATATATGTATGTATGTAACTCCAAAAACCAAAATCAAAATCCGTTGCAAAGTTTAAAAATAACAATGCCGTCGCTCAGATAGACACGTAAACCGACTTTTATAATGACGGACGGTTAAACACCACGCTCATAGACCACGACCAAGGGTAAAATAAAAACCTCGAGAAGGCAAAATAGCACAAAAAAAAAACAAAAACTTTCTCTCCGGCGGGGAATCGAACCCCGGTCTCCCGCGTGACAGGCGGGGATACTTACCACTATACTACCGAAGACTTGCTGTTTGAGATCAAATTTTCCGTGCGTATCCAAAATTGTTAGTGAATTTTGTACATTGACAATAAAAAAATCTTATTAAACCGAATTATATTACACAACTGAATAATTAGCATTAAATTGAAGCCAGCTGTTCAATGACTAAAGATATTTGAACAGTAGCTAACCATGGCACAAACAAAAAATATTTAGCACTACGTTATAAAATACATGCATACATCATTTACAAACTAGAAACAATTTAAATAAACAAAAAAAAATCCACAAGTATCAAAACGGAATATCTAAAAATTCGTCCACGTCGCTGTCAACGGGAGAAGTGCCCAGAACGGTGCCAGCATTGACGCGTTGGATGACTATGCTGATTGTTTGGCAAAGAAATTGACGATATCCGAAGCACTAGATGGATACTCAGACGCCCTGGCCAGTTCTTCAGCTCCAAACGTCTCAAATACGTAGCAACTAAATTAGGCTATTGTATTTGCGCCGTTTGGTCGTCAGTATCGTCAAAATCGCGGGAAACACCTGGATAAGGGACGCACAGAATCGGAAAGTGTTGCTGAAGAAAGGGGAGACCTATACCCAGAACAGGGTGATTCCGGACTGAAATGACGCTGATGATGATTTGCGCCGTTTGAGGGTTTGAGCACCTGCAGCAGCCGTACCAGCACAGCTCACCGTACTAGGCAGATGAGGTGGCCAATTTATAGTAATAAATTACTAGCTAATCATATTCCTATCGATTTTTGATAGAGGATACTACACTGGTTTACATAATTTTATTGTTAAATAATCTTTTTTGCAGAAAAGTAAACGACTTCCAAAAAAAAGTGGAAAATAACTTTACTTTCGAAAGTCGGTGACTATTGTTTGTTTCATTGACTCTTTTGCCAAGTTATTTTTTTGCAAAAAAGTTTCTATACCTTTTTAGTTATCGTATCACACACTAATCCTTGTTAAGTATCAACTTTGCAATTTCTTTTACTTAGAGGACATATTTTTTCCAGCTATTTTGATTTAAAAACCAAACTACTGAACCGATTTTGATGAAATTTGTATGGGACCAATCAAGAAGTATAACCTTTTAGATAAAATAAGAATTTTTCAAATCGGTTCCTAAATGACGAAGATATGAGCTAACAACACACAAAAAAAAACAACCGCGATTATGGACCTCCTCCTTTTTTTAAATTCGGTTAAAAAAATCATAATATCACGTCAATAACACTTGGTCCGGCACGGGAATCTAACCCAGGACTCCAGGCTCAGCAGAGGCACTTGCGGCCACTCGACTAACGAGGCTATCAATTCCTAAAAAGTTTACATCTTCATCACAGTTTTCAGGACAAGATGACTATGTCTGTAGTATTTTACATTATTTATACATTACTTTGGCTTAAGAAAAACCAATACCTACTCGTGTCTTTCATAAACCCGTCCTAAATTTAAATCCTCCCTCGCAAATCCAATCCACTTACGACTAAATTTATAGAAA
This sequence comes from Standfussiana lucernea, assembly GCA_964057025.1. Taxonomy (NCBI): domain Eukaryota; kingdom Metazoa; phylum Arthropoda; class Insecta; order Lepidoptera; family Noctuidae; genus Standfussiana; species Standfussiana lucernea. The sequence continues at coordinate 8,732,866 of OZ059808.1, read as the reverse complement.
AAGTAGAATAAAGATAAAAATTGTAAAAAAAAAATAAGTCAAAAGTCAATAGATTAAAAGGAGAACCAGAACACGGGCTAATTAATGAGAAACATTTGGATTAATTACTATTGGAACTCACTTTTAGTGGGAAACACACGAAATTCTCACTGTCCAATGCACTGGATTCGACATTATTCTTCTGCTTTATCTCAATTTATTTTTGGTCGACAAAGCTTGTCTACTTATTCCATTGGTCTCTATTAGTCGTTATCTCTTCACCACCTATCTAATCATATTATCATCCTTCACGCAGCCAAGTGGTGTGACCGTTGGACTGCCAAGTCACAAGTCTCGAGCTCGAACCCAAGATACGCACTTCTGATTTCTCGAAATCATGTGCGTATTGCATAATTATCACTTGCATCGGTGAAGGAACCCAGCATGCCCGAGAGATATTACTCGACGGCATGTAAAGCCAAATCAGAGGCCCATGGGCGGCATAAAAACTCTGACACCAGGTTAAGCACTAACCACTCGAAAAAGAAGATCCTTCACACAGGCTTTTCATTGTTTTGAGTCTCACTACTCAAAAAATGTCAATGAGACCTTTTAAACCTACGCCATATGTGGCGCTTGACACAGTAGGTATCTTCGGAACTGTTATAATTAGCACTTAAATTTTTCTCAGAATACGAATAACCGCTGCAAAGAATAGAACTCCAAACCCTTGAGGAATCCCTGTACAAGGAAGCTATTTCTTTTTTTTTTTTCAGTTACAACCTTTTATTTCACTGACTCAGATAGACGGTTTTTTGTGTCATTTATATGACAGCCATAATAAAATATCGCCATAACATGTTCCTCGTTCTTTTAAATCATTTTTTTTTTTCACCAGTCCTGTTCTGAAAACGACATAAAACCTCTTTTCACATCTTTATCACTTCGCTCTCACACAAATAGTAGCACCTCTGATACCCCTCATTCAATTTATTAAGGCAAAAGGATCCGAGGATGCTTACTTTGCGATTCGTACGGCTTAACCTGACGGCAAGGGCGTTTTAAGAAAATGAACTTAACATAACTCTATAGGTCTCTAGGCATTCTACTTAATTACGAACGCTTTAGGAAGATTGCCTTTGTTGATTTTTTTTTTGTATCGGATAGACTTTGCGTGTGGTCTGGCGAATGTCTCATCTTTTTAACTGACTTGAAAAAATACAGCTGAACATAGAACCTCCTCCGGTCCTATGTTCAGCTGTATATTTTTTTGTTATGTATTTTATCGATATTTCCGTCAATCATGAACCAATTTTTGTTATTCTTTGTTTTTCATTTGGTAGAGGAAGCTCGCGCGGTGGCCCCATATAAATTTTATTAACTTAGCTTGGGTAGTTTATGAGTTAACTTCTACAATACCTATTTTTTCTTCTGCGTTGATCTCCAAATATCTTACTTACAATGTAAAATAAACAAATGACAAGAATGTGTTTGTGGAATGCTTCAACTATAATGGATAGAAAATACAATTTTTCACTGGATTTCTAAAGATCACTTAATGCTTAATTTGCCCAGTCAACCAGCCAGTTGAGTTTGACTTTGCGCCTCCTTATTCCCCGAAGGGCTTAACCCGACCTGCCCTTATACGGCTTCTGAACAGATTATTCATACGAAGTGATATAATATATATTATTCAATATTATTCATTAGCCTTGTGTTTTGAAAGGTCGGTTTAGTTTAAACGAGCGAATGAATAGTCAGAGAAAATAATTGTTTCTAAGAGAAATTAATTGTTACAAAAAATTATACAATATGTACGTCAATTTTTCGGTCTTACGACAACTCGAGGCCGCATAGTGCTAGAGGTCCCTTACGTGAAGCTGCGTAAGTACCATCTGGTCGCAGTCACGTCGCGTTGACTTGTGGCGTGCGCTAAGCAATTAATTTTAAAACCTTCGCTAACACGCCCTACAGAGAGAGAAGCCTCGGCGAGAAGGCTCGCAGAGACTTCTTCTCAATGAGAACGAGATGGCGAGAAACCAATCACATTCACGCTTCTCGGGTGTTCTCGGGGGTTCTCGGCGTGAGTCTGTAAAATTGATTCCATAGCAAATCTGTCCACTTTTACCTTTTGCATACATTTTACAACTATTTCCTTATACATAGAAACGCAAACGCTGAGAAATTGTATAATCTGCTTTACTTAATATTTACATACAAGGTGGAATGCAAACACGCTGCCGGTAGAACAAACGTGCTATGCTACGTTGCTGCACGATGCAAATAACTAGTTGGTTTAATTACATGACAATTTCATGTTGGTATATTGTGCTCATTGATGTTTATGGGGAACACCCAATTACTCCGAAATATTTTATTCTGGATTTCGATGTTCCGATTTTCTAAAGTCCGAATTTCATAATACCTAAGAATTAAAATGTCAATTATTAAAATTAACGAAATTTATTTTACCGAAAGTCGTAAATGCGATTTGTTTGTTTTCCGATTTTCGTAAGTTCGAAGAATCAAATGCTCGATGGATTCTCGGTTTAAAAAACGATAATCCGATTTTCAATACTTCGAATAAACTGCTAAAATTTGGATCTGATTCAATTAGCATAATATTCAGTTACGCATATACATATATTTATTTGGGTATGGTTTTTGTATCAAGTATGTCTTGAGATTGTGATCTTCTAATAATTACACTTATCACATAGAAAGATAGATAACATGCCTTATTATAAAAAAAAAAGTATCCTTTATTATATTTAATGCACATTTCTCTTAATGTTGGGGCCCAAGAAGTAACTATCAGACGAAATTTCTACATCCCAAACTTTTTTTGCCTAGCTCTAAACAGATTAAAATATCGACTGATTTGTTTTATTTTATGCCTCAAAGGAAGAGGATCAATCGTTGAAAAAGAATACCGTTTGGATTTTTTTGCTTGCTGTTTTGCAAAATTAAAACGATCATTTAAATACATGCCTTAATATTTGTGTATTAATAATATTATTTTTTTGTATTTTCTTCTTCTCTTTAGACATAATAAACCTGCGTGGAGTACCATCTACTGTTATGGAATCCTTTGGGTTAGGTTAGAGTAGAACCGTAGCCATTAACGCCAGATCTCCTCTATTGTTGGTGAATAATTTGGTTTAGGTTTGGCCAGAACTGTGACCATTAAATCACGAATGCGAGCGAGCGAGCAGTTTTACAAGGCATTTTTATTTCGGAATTCTAATTAATCGATATTTTAACTATCGGAATTCGTATTTTTGATGTTTCGAATTATCATTAAAAGTCGGACTTTTTGTTATTCGACATATTGAAATTCGGTATTTTGAGAATAGTAATTAGAAACGTTAGGAATATTGAAATTTCGGGATTATAAAAATAGGATGAATCGGAGTTGTTAAATTAGGAATGTGACGCTACTCGGAAGCGGTTACGCGGACTCGTACTATTAATGTTATGTTTTAATAGTGGGGTATAACTGTCACTGTTGGTAACAAATGTTACTGGAATTAAATGAGATCGCCCTTGAAAACAGATTATCCAAGGATGGTCTGATATTTAAAAAAAACATCAAAATTGGTTGATATGCTAAAGTGAACAGAGGGTAACAAAAGTGAGAACTAATCGAGAATTTTTTTTGGACCGAACAAGAGAAATCGAAACCTATCGAAATTCGCTATCGATAATATTCATATTATCCACTATAGTGGACTTAAAAACTATCTAGTTTTAATGATCAATCCATTAGTTAATTTTGCCAATACCTTTCTGTAGTAATTTGACTAAAACAAAGCCCTTTATGCTGGGTCAAATACAGATAATTGAAAACGTTCAACCATTCAAAGTGATGACGTAACACAAACAGGCAGTCGTAGAATCAAACACATGCAAGCTTGAATACGCTAATGGTAAAAACAAACGCTGTTACTGTATCATCCTACTGCTAGACAAAGACCCGTGACTTCCAGTTCTTTCCTTCCAAGTTAATACTGAGCACTGGTCTGTATTATCTAGCTCGTCTTGGGATGCCAAGACGAGATACGTAGCAGACCTTGCAGAGGATGCTGTACAAGGTCTGCTGTGACGCCCTCTGGATGTGTCAGGGCTCCACACTGTGGCTTTTGACAGCTCACTGGGAATAACGCAAACATGGTCAGCCCAATCCCACATCAACTTAGCGGCTTAAGCCTGTAACAACATTTATTTAAATATTTTATTTATTTCTCTACTTACATCTACCATTACAGGATAACCCAATGTGAGAAATGCACCTAACAGTTACTAACATCTCAAAAATAACTGATCTGAATAATTAAACTCCAAATGTTAGTCTTCAATACCGCTGATTGACAATTTAAGATATTTTAATAGACTATTTTGATTTATTTACAAATGTACATTATTTACGAACTAATATTAGATCTAAAATAAGAATTAAGATAATTAAGACAGTTTAAGATAATTGAAACACATGACTTTCGAAAAGTATGACATAACAAAAGCAGGCTCACACCAACACGCTGCACGCTATTTCTAATGCAAGCTGAAACACGCTAATGGTAAAACGAAAGCGGTTACTGGACTGCATCATACTATATCATTCATTATATTACCGGACAAAGACCCATAAAGTCCTTTTCTGTATTTTTTCTAGTTTTTCATTATTCCAATCCTTTGATCCGGTGCTAATATGGATCACTGGTCGCATGTTTGGACGAACTCGTCCCTCCATCGTCCACAACGAATATCGCGAATCCTTCTGGCTGTGTCAAGGTTCCACACCGTGGCTATTTTGGCCCACAATCCATCAGGTATAGACTGATTAACTGTTTTATGTAACGAAACAGCCCCTACCAGTTTAAACTTCAAATAAGTAATATTCTATGCAGAGAATACCGCTGATTAACAATTCAATGAAAACGTATAGCTTTAGAAAGCTATGACGTAACAAACGCCCACACAAATACGCCGTGCTAGCATTTACACATGCAAACTGAAACACGCTCGCGGTAGAACAAACGCTGTAACTACGTCTCTCAGCGATGCAAATATCTGGTCGGTTTAATTACACTATGGTGGGATGTAAGGTAATTATCATGTGATTTAGTAAGGTCATAACATCACGCCTGCAATCCCCAAAGCGTTAAGCAGAGGTCGATTCTACACCCACATTATGCCTGTTATGTTTTACTAATCTGTCCAAAACGCTCATTGACAATTAAATGAAAACGTATTACTTACGAAAGCTATCACGAAACAAACATACAAACACGCTGTACACAGTGCAGCTGAAACACGCTCGCGGTATAACAAATGCTGTAACTAGGTCTTTTGGCACTGTCGGTCGGTTTAATTGCACTATGGAGAAATTAAACTTCAAATAAACAGTCTTCCATGCAGAGAATACCGCTGATTATCAATTCAAGATAATGGAAAACGAAAAACTATGACGTAACCAACGCTACGTACGCTATTCACACATGCAAGCTGATACACGCTCGTGGTAGAACAAACGCTGTAACTACGTCTCTCAGCGATGCAAATATCTGGGGGCTTACTCTTGAATTTAATTCCGATCGATCGACATTGGAATTTTGGCATTTCGTACTCTTGAGTTCGACGCTAGCGCCACATTGGTATTAAATTGCGTGTCTATTTTGGGGAACTAAGTGGAATTGGGATCGGGATTGGCGTACCGTAAACGCTACTCTTGAGTCTATTTTGACAGCTGATATTGCGACAGAATTGCGTTGGGATTGTTTGTTGATTGTGATTATTCCAATAACAAAAGTGTAACTTTTTAGAAATTGTTTTGCCTTATAAGTGGTTTTCAGTAATTAATCAGTGTATAATATGGCACGATTAGCAATAATGTACAGTATTTTACGTAATTCACATAAAAAACAATTAAAATAAAGACGATATGAGCGTCTTATGATGCGTTATACGGCCAAACCGTTTTCTATGAATGAAGACAATTTAAAACAAATTATAGAGTGAGCAAGGAGTTGTTTGAAGAGATTTATGAAAACATTGAGCCCTTCATGCCAACTCCTAATAGAAGAAGTGATATATCGCCAAAATATAAGGTATCTATGTTGTTTTTTAAACATGACTTTTATCAATGATATCATGACTTGTTTGGAGGATCAATAGCTTGATACTTGTGTTAAATCTTGCAGGGTTGTGGTGGCACTATCCTTTTATGCGAATGGTAGTTACCAAAAACTATTTGGAGGCCTAATGTTGCAGCAATCTGTTTCTCGTACTATTAGAGATGTAACGGCAGCTCTTAACCCATGGATTAAGTTTCTTCAATTTCTTAATGCTAATGACAAATACTTAATCATTATAGAACTTAGATAAATTATATGGAATTATTTAAGTTACCTATCTTAAAAAAATGCCTTGTTTTTATAGTATAAATAACCATAAACTTTTCCATATGTTACAGGTTTTTTGAAAAAATTCACATTCCATATTCTGTCATAGGCTGTATTGAGGGTAGTCATGGTACTCATGTAGCCATAGTTAGACCTGGGGAGTATATGATGACACCTATAGTATATGCTCCTGAAGGAGACCAATATTATACCAAGTTGCACTGCTCTGCACAAAATACAGTGGAACGTGCCATGTTTATAAATTATTTAAGGACAATATTACTATCTACATAATTATTATTTCTTGAAAAATGGAGAACTGAATAAATAGTTTTTATTTTACTTAAATGTACTTTTATTTACTTCCTAAAAAAACTATAACACAAAATCAAATAGAGGATCAAAACAAAAAAAAAATTGAAGTGCAATGCAAGTATTTAATCAATATCTGAAAACATTATCAATAAAATAAAGTTTTGACATTAATCGCGAATGCATTTTGAAAAATTTAGCTAAAAAGGGCAAGATATGGATTTGGAATTTTTCTAGCTACATCCGAAATTGCATTAGCAATAGACGTCAAAGCACTTGTGATATTGCTAATTTGTTCGGCCAATTTAGCAAATGCTTGCACTGTTATTAATTTCGCTTCAACACGCCACGCTTCGATACTCGAGAGCTGCTTGCTCCATATCTGCATTCAACGGCCTGCACGACTGCACGGCTGGGTCTGCGGCCTGCGGGGTCATGGTGGCATGGTACTCTGAAGTGGCGTGGGTGGCGCAGGTACTGAAATATTAAAATTAAAAAAATGTTAAATCGGCACTTGACCCAACAATTTTCAAGCTTCTCAGTTATTACAAAAAACAAGTCAATAAATATACTGCAGTTTTTTTTTGTCATAGCCGGAATTTGATTAGTCCCAAAACACTTCAATGTTACACACTTATGTTGGGTTGTGTGACTGATGGACGGCTTATACAATTTGTTTAAACATTCCTAAACAAATTCGAACAAAGACTTACTTGTGGATGATGCTCGTATTGCGTCATTACGTGACGTGCCAGGAATAGGGAAAGAGTTAAGCAAAGAATCCATTTCAGTGTTTTTTTCTTGTATTGGTAATCACAACTTGTGAATCGGCAGGTCTAGCCTGAAGCCTGAAACAATGAAATGATTATTATTAGATTAATAAAACATTTTCCATAAAATTAAATAAATATCATAGGTATGATAAAACTTTAAATATTAAAACATATTACTGATTGAGAAAATGGATTGACTGTCCATCTTGAATCACCAGTTGCAAACTCTTGTCCACCCATCACTGCCACCAATCTACTGTCTAAGGCAGGCAATGCTGGCAAGTTACTGTCTGCTGTCCCACAACCAATGTGCCTCATTGAAGATGAGAGTTCTGCGCACGTCCTCTTTAGAGTACATTTTTTCCCAGCCCAATAGTACAAACATGCATTAATGTTAATTAAATTGCTGTATATAATGATTTTTAACACCTAAGTATTTCATTATTATGAAATATGTACCTGCCTTAGCTCAGCCTTGACCATCTTTATTTGCTCCTCCGAGTGAATTCAAACTGGTTGCCAAAGCCCATTTCCTCTTCAAAGGAAATCTTTAGCTATGCCTGGGTTTTGCTCCAAGAATTCCACCAAAGCTTCTATTTGTCATTGTAACTGAAATTGGAAAACGGTTTATTATGCACAAAATAATGTAATTATATACGAATAAAACATAGACCAAGAAAATAACTACATTTACAAAACAAAAATGTTTCACTATACATTAAAAATGTATAAATATTACTTTAAATAATAAATTAAGCATGATTGTTGACTTACCATTTGTATAAAACTTTAGTATTAGTTACGTAACATAACGGATATAAATATTTGTTACTAAAAAGGAACGAAACGCGAACAATATCGAATGTTTTAAACAAACTTGCATTTCGAATTCTCTTTTAGAACCACTTCACTTTAATTTTGAAATTGGAGAACTTTGACGCCTTCATATTTTTTTTAGTAGTGTAGGCAACGATCCTACCGCATGAAGCCAAAGTCATGGTTAATTTTATGATTTTAATGATTTTCTTACGCCCTAATTATTTTAGTACGTTACTATTGATCAATTAAACCTCTATTTCTATCATATTTATTTATTAACCTTGTTTTTTAAAGGATAAAGCATTTTAAAGCCCTATAGCCGGTTTATCGTAATGAGTTGAACAACACTATTGCGGCCCGTAACGTAGCTAACTTCACGTGCAACAAAACAATCGTGGCGCAATCCCAATTTCAATCCAATGTTGACAATATTGTTTTCAAGAGTACCGAATCACGTGACTGCAAAATTAACATTGGAATCGGATTGGCATTAGATTGAAATTAAAATTAGTTTAAAGAGTAAGCCTCCTGGTCGGTTTAATTACACTATGGTGGGATGTAAGGTAATTATCATGTGATTTAGTAAGGTCATAACATCACGCCTGCAATCCTCGAAGGGTTAAGCAGAGGTCGATTCTACACCCACATTATGCATGTTATGTTTTTACTTTCATGAGCCATTATTTTGCGTGTTTTACTAATCTGTCCAAAACGATCATTGACAATTCAATGAAAACGTATTACTTGCGAAAGCTATCAGGAAACAAACATGCAAACACGCTGTACACAGTGCAGCTGAAACACGCTCGCGGTATAACAAACGCTGTAACTAGGTCTTTTGGCACTGTCGGTCGGTTTAATAGCACTATGGAGAAATTTTAACTCCAAATAAACAGTCTTCCATGGAGATAATACCGCTGATTGTTAATTCAAGATAATGGAAAACGAAAAACTATGACGTAACCAACGCTACGTACGCTATTCACACATGCAAGCTGATACACGCTCGTGGTAGAACAAACGCTGTAACTACGTCTCTCAGCGATGCAAATCTGGTCGTTTTAATTACACTATGGGGTGGGATGTAAGGTAATTATCATGTGATTTAGTAAGGTCCGTGCTGCGGATCTAGGTTGTGTTTCGGTTACGGGTAGACCGCAGAAAGTGGAGCTCTGGGAAGTGGGTAAGGTATTGTGTTTGGTGGCTACACTATCGTGTTAATT